>CM069142.1:66762283-67345259 GCA_035221665.1 Okamejei kenojei | reverse complement strand
TATAATAAGGATTATTTAATGTGAATTAATGACAAGTAAAAATTTATTAATAAGTGATTTTTGAATGTAATGTTATGGAATTTAGAAATATTGGGAAATGGGTGTATGTTTGGAGGTTTAGATTAAAGGAATGTCGTAGATGTGCAGAGAATGTAAAGGAAGGGAATGGGAATTAGTTTTGTAGGAGTGTTTAAATAATAGTATTATGAAGAAAGGATTAATAGGAGGGATGTGATGGAGTTATAAGTTCATTCCAAATAGCCCAAGAAAATGGAGTAACACACCTCATATTGTTCTGGTAGTTTACCACCCCAGCGCATGAACATTGACCTCTCTAAATTCATTTCGCTGATGTCCCTCTCCTCTCCACCATCCCTCCCACGTCCCATTTAGCCCACCAATATTACTGCGCCGACTAATTTAGATATATGTCACGAACTCTCACATGAACATCATCTGAAGAAGGTCTCGCTGAAACGGCTCAAATACCCTTCTCTCTCCGAGGTGCTGCCTGTCCCTGAGTTACCCAGTTTTTGTGTCCATCTTTCGTTTAAACCAGCATCTGCAATTCTTTCCTGACCCGGGTTGCTGTCGGCGTGGAGTTTTGCACTGTCACTCTGTGACCGCGTGGGTTTTCTCCGGTGAACCGGCTTCTCCCACATACAAAAGACGTGCGGGCTGCGGTCAATTGGGCCTCTGTAATGTGTGGGGTTGAGAACTATGCACGGGTAAATGTTGAAGATGGGCTGAAGGCCTGTTTCCGTGCTGTATCTCCTAACCACACGAAACAACATGCACACACTGTAGACACGTTGTGCAATCAGCCTGAGGGACATGCGTGGAGGCACTAATACAGTCATGTATGTAACATGAACATACATACACAGGAGATACTAGAACTGCAGATGCTGGTTACAAACAAAAGGCCCAAAGTGCTTGTGGGGGAATGGACGGGTAATATCTTTGCTTCACTGAATTCCGCTGGCACTTTGTGAATTTGCTCACGGTTCCAGCTTCTGCAGCTCATTGGCATCTGCATTCATTTAGAGGTATGCTGATGATAGTGTGGACCTCGATGGGCCAAAGGGCTGTGTCGGTCCTGTATACACTGCCTATGGAGGTTGCATGCCCTGACCTCCGTACGCAACGTCAGGCAGCGTCTCTGGAGACGCTTTGGCCGGGTCGTTCTTCCGCAACATTCACCCGATTTACCTGCTGCGTCTGCGATGTTGAAAGAGGATGATTGAGCAAAGGAAGTCGAAGGAGAGAAGTGGCTGCAAACGGACGTAGTGGCAGCGGAGATCGTGTTGAAAATCTGCGCGTGCGTTCATAGTCTTGTGATGTAATGGCCTGGGCCAAAAAACCGCTTGATGAGTTTGGGCAAGGTAGCTCAGGTAGCCAACTGGTCCAAACCAACAGGAGAATGGAGAGAGAGGGAGAGAGGCTGAGCCTGCAGCTACACAGCAAACAAGAGAGCAAGAGATCCAAACGCCCGCCTAATGCCTCAGTAGATTGAAATGAGCACGGAAACAGGCCATTCGGCCCACGATATCAATGCCGACCATCGAGTCATATGGGCAAACGCAGGCAGGTGGGACTAGTGTAGATGGGGCATGTATGGCCAGAAACCAAGAAACATCAAAAATAGGTGCAACAGTAGGCCGAATCGAGCCAGCACCATCATTCAAATGATCAAGGCTGAATGATCCAAAATCAGTACCCAGCTCCTGCTTTCTCCCCATATCCCCGTTGATTCCGCTAAACCCTAAGAGCTAAATCTAACTCTCTCTTGAAACTATCCAGTTAATAGGCCTCCGCTGCCTTCTGTGCCTAAGTAGAATTGAATTGCGCACGGAAACAGGCCATTCGGCCCACCCCCTTGTTAAAAAAAAAATCAATGCCGACCATCGAGGCATATGGGGCAAACGCAGGCAGGTGGGACTAGTGTAGATGGGGCATGGGGAAACGTCGCCTATTCCTCCTCTCCATGGATGCTGCCTCATCCGCTGAGTTTCTCCAGCTTTTTTGTCTACCTTCCATTTTTCCAGCATCTGCAGTTCTTTCTTAATCATTCTGATCAGTTACAATTTTATGCTGTGGCCATTACTTTTGACACAATCATTCTCTGTGTAAAAAATGCCTCTCTCACCTAAAAGCCATGTCCTCCAGTCTTTGCCATTGCTAGCATTTCCACACGTTGCCATTTCAGAGGGCAATAGGGAGTCAACTGTCTTTAGTAAGCCTGGAGCCCGGTTGTATTTAGGTTAGAGATACAGCATGAAAACAGGGCCCTTCGGCCCACAATTCCTCGCAGGTGGGGCTGTCGAGGGGGGGCTTCAGGGGGCGATCCAACGGTGGTGGGAGTGGGTGGTTCTATGGTGGGCGCGGGGTAGGGGGAGCCGGCTAGCACGATCAACACAACAGGGACGGGGGAATTTGTGGACAATGGGGACCTCATGAAACTCACAGACTAATGAAAGGCATAGATAGAGTGGATGTGGAAAGGTTGAGGCTCCATAAGGCGCTGGTCAGGCTGCACTTGGAATACTGTGAGCAGGTTTGGTCCCCATATCTGAGGAAGGATGTGCCGGCTCTGGAGAGGGTCCAGAGGAGGTTTACTAGAATGATTTCAGGCATGAGTGGGTTAGCGTATGATGAGCGTTGGGCTTCTACTCGCCGGAGTTTAGAAGGTTGAAGGGGGACCTCATTGAAACTTCCCGAATAATGAAAGGCACAGATAGAGTGGATGTGGAGAGGATGTTTCCACTAGTGGGGAGAGTCTAGGACCCGAGGTCACAGCCTCAGAATTAAAGGGCGCTCTTTTAGAAAGGAGGTGAGGAGGAACTTCTTTAGTCAGAAGGTAGTTAATCTGTGGAACTCGTTGCCACGGAGGGCTGTGGAGGCCAAGTCAGTGGATATTTTTAAGGCAGTGATAGACACATTCTTGATTGGAACAGGTGTCAAGGATTATGGAGAGAAGGAACGAAAATGGGATTAAGAGGCAGAGATCTGCCATGATTGAATGGCGGAGTGGACTCGATGGGCCGAATGGCCTAATTCTTATAGGCTCCTATTCACTCCTGACCTTTGCGAACTTGTTGAAGCTACAATTAGTACCAAGCCAATTACCCTGCAGATGTACGCCTTTGTTAGAGTGTGGGGTAGGAAGAAACCGGAGCCTGGGGCTAAGAAAATCCACGAGGTCCCCCTCGGGGGACGGAAGGAGTGTGGACAAAGCGACTCCGTATAGCGGACAGGGCACCCGTAGTCCAGGATGGAACTGGGCGTCTGGATGCGATCTACCGCTGCGGCCACCATGCCGCCGTACGTCACGCAGAGCGATGGGCCTGCCCCACCTATAGGCCTGTCCCACTTACGCCACTTTTGCGGCGACTTGCAGGTAACCATCAACATAGTCGGCAGCAGGACTCCGAAAAATGTTCAACATGTTGAAAATCCAGTGGCGACCAGAACAAGATTCGACTCTTTGGGCGAACACTCACGCCGCACACAGGCTTCATGTCGCCAGGGTGTCGAGATTGTATGGTCGTGGGCAGTCCCCACAGTCACCCAGAGAGTCGTAGCGCCTTTCCGGTCGCCGCTGGATTTCACATGTTGAACATTTTCAGCAGCCTATGACGGGCGCCGGCATTCGCCGGAAAAGTCGCTTAAGTGGAACAGGCCCATTAGGCCTCTCTTTTGGTGACTTCCAGGGACTCATTTGAATGGAACGTACCTGCGACACCTGGCGACAACCTACGACATCACCTACGACGACCTACAACAGCAAAAATTGTCGCCACTTTCGGCCCAAAATTTTCAACATGTTGAATATTTTGCGCCTGTCGCCTGTAGTCGCGCAAAGAAACGCCCACACGGCAGGTGGTTTTTACAACTCTCAGTTTCTTGGTCCCATTCGTGACGGTTTATTGTAAATACCATTGGGTGGTATTTAGACGTAAATAGAGGCACAAATTCTCCAGATGCCCAAAACCGACGCTAGGGTCGGGTGAGCGGGCGTAGGGAAGGGTAGCGCGATATATCTCCACTTCTTTCACTGCTTCGTTAGTTCAAGACTTTTTCTTTTTTCTCATTCGTGTCTTTTTCTTTACTTACTTTCTTTTCTTTTTCGTTTCTTCTTTCTTTCCCTTTTTTCCTTTTTCCTTTTTTCCGATTTAGTCATTAGTTTATAATCGAAGCTGTACGAAAATTGTATAATTGTTAAGTCGATTAGTTTCTCCAGATTCTCCAAAGAAAATTCTCCAGATGTCAAAGTGGGATTTTTTTTGTTTCTATGACCAACAACAAGAGGAGTTGAGTACCGGAGCAAAGAGGTCCTCCTGCAGTTGTACGGGGCCCTAGTGAGACCACACCTGGAGTATTGGGTGCAGTTTTTTGGTCCCCTAATATTGTGGAAGGGACATTCTGCTATTGAGGAGTGCAGCGTAGTTTTCAAGGTTAATTCCCGGGATGGCAGGACTGTCATATGCTGAGAGAATGGAGCAGCTGGGCTTGTACACTCTGGAGTTTTAGAAGGATGAGAGGGCATCTCATTGAAACATATAAGAATTATTAGGGTTTGGACACACCAGAGACTGGAACGTGTTCCCGATGTTGGGGGAGTCCAGAACCAAGGGCCACAGTTTTAAGAATAAGGGGTAAGCCATTTAGAACGGTGACGAGGAAACACTTTTTCTCACAGAGAGTTGTGAGTCTGTGGAATTCTCTGCCTCAGAGGGCGGTGGAGGCCAGTTCTCTGGATGCTTTCAAGAGAGAGCTAGATAGGGCTCTTAAAGATAGCGGAGTCAGGGATTTGGGGAGAAGGCAGGAATGGGGTACTGGATTGGGATGGCTGGATTGCAGGCCGAATGGCCTAGTCCGGTATCTATTTTCTAATGTCTAACCCCTGCCTCTGACTGCAAACCCGTAGGTTTAACCAAATGCTGTCGTAATCGTTCTCTCTTTCCTTGATCCACTTTCTCCAACAGAAATGACACTGAGTGCCTCAGAAACTCAACACGTCAGGCAGCAGATTCTTGATCTGTGAGGATGTCCACGGGATATGGGGAGAAGGCAGGAGAATGGGGTTGAAAGGGGAAGCTAGACCAGCCATGGGTAGAGAGGATGTTTTCACTAAGAGGAGAGTCCCAGGACCATAGGGCATAGCCTCAAAATAAAAGAACGTTACCTTTAGAAAAGAGATGCGGAGGAATTTGTTTGGTCAGAGGGTGGTGAATCTTCGGAATTCTTTGCCACAGACAGCTGTGGTGGAAAAGACAGCGGATATATTTAAGGCAGAGATAGATAGATTTTGATCAGTACGGGTGTCGGAGGTTATGGGGAGTAGGCAGGAGAATGGGGTTAGGACTTGGAGATAGATCAGCCATGATTGAATGGTGGAGGAGACTTGATGGGCCGAATGGCCTAATTCTGCTATCACTCCTGATCTTATGATCTTATGCAATAAACAGCTACGTACGTGTAAGCAAGCACATAAAAATCTGATCGTGTAGGAGGAAAGTCCAGGACCAGAGGTCAAAGCCGCTAAATACAAGGACATACCTTTAGAAAAAGAGATGAGGAGGAATTTGTTTGGTCAGAGGGTGGTGAATTCATTGCCACAGACAGTGTGGTGGCCAGGTCATTGGAAAATTTTTAAAAACGGAGATAGACATATTCTTGATGAGTACGGGTATCAGGGGTTCTGGGGAGAAGGCAGGATGAACGGGCTGAGAAGGGAAAGATAGATCAGCCATGATACGAATGGCGGAGTAGACTTGATGGGACGAATGGCCTAATTCTGCTCCTGTGACTTACAAGCACATTCTCTGGAGATACATGAGGAGTTCTGGGCACATTGATCCCTTTATTTACACAGTTTCCCCATCCCATTACCTGCCTTTCTATCTCTCTTTCTGTCTCTCTCTCTCTCTCTCTCTCGCATCTCTCTCTCTCTTCTCTCTCTCTCTATCTCACACATACACACACACGCAAACATACACACACACAAAACATAACAGGAGTGCCAAGATCCCTTTGCTGGCTGCGGTAATTTTTGAATTAAACTTTTTGGAAATGAATTAAAGGTTTGAATCTATATATAAACTCTTGCACAGAGCTTGGCAAACAAGTTCAGAAGCATCGTTGAGGATGCCAGCTATGGGCAGTTGAGACGTTGGACTGGACCATTCATTTGGGGAATTGTTTGTTGGAGTGTGTGTTGGAGTGCGGTTAGTCTGTGGCACTCGCTCCTACAGGGAGTAAATAAGGTGACGGTCTGCAGCGAGATCGAACAGAACACTGAATAAAACCAGGAGGAAGAGACGGTGCATTGATTGCGCTAGGGAACGAGTGGTTAGGAGCAGAAACCAGGGCCCATTGAACCAACTGGCCTCTATCTGTGCCATAGTTCCTCTTCTTAGGCCCCCCCTCGGTCATGGCTGATCATGGGTGTCTCCAGGGTTGGAGGACGCCTGTGCGCGTGACTTTGTTTAATGTGGGGAGACTGTTGCAAAGACAGCCACCCCATGGTCAATAGACAATAGACAATAGACAATAGACAATAGGTGCAGGAGTAGGCCATTTGGCCTTTCGAGCCAGCACCGCCATTCTATGTGATCATGGCTGATCATCCCCAATCAGTACCACCGTTTCCTGCATTCTCCCCATATCCCCTGACTCCGCTATCTTTAAGAGCCCTATCTAGCTCTCTCTTGAAAGCATCCAGAGAACCGGCCTCCATTGCCCTCAGAGGCAGAGAATTCCACAGACTCACCACTCTCTGTGAAGAAAAGTGTTTATCGTTTCTGTTCTAAATGGCTCGTTCCTTATTCTTAAATCCTTGACAGATCTGGGTCAGGATCCAGTGGCATGGAGTCCAAGACGACCGGGGACCCTTTTCTGCCGCAGCCTTCATCCGCCTTCCCAGCCGGTGTGACGCTCCACTGAGGTCAGCCGTCGTCCTCCGCCTGTTCCACCGTTGAGGTTTGGGTTGGATTGCTCTTTGTCAGAGACCTCCCCCTCGACCTTACCACCATGGGTGGCCCTACCAGGAGCACAGCTCCAGACGGCATCGCTCTCAGGGTCTCAGGTCCACACGAGCTTCTCCACCACGACAAGGTGACAATCCACGGAGAAGAAGGTTATAGGTTTCACGATCCAATACTGGTAATAATGGAACCACAGGAGATACAGTGCCTCACCAACAAGGCACAGTTGTTGCGAGCTATCCAGTCAGCAGAAAAACTGTATATGATTACTTCAAGTATAGATACAGGATAAAAGGGAATAATGTTTCTGCCACAAATGGCTGTGGATGCCAAGTCAATTAATATTTTTAAGGCAGAGATTGATAGATTCTTGATTAGTACGGGTGTCAGGGGTTACGACGGGAAGGCAGGAGAATGGGGTTCAGAGGGGAAGATACATCAGCCATGATTGAATGGCGGAGTAGACTTGAAGGACCGAATGGCCTAATTCTGCACCTACGACTTATCTCTGGATAAAACAAGGTGCTCTAAGTACATCAATATCTTATTTGTTTAAGAAGGAACTGCAGATGCTGGAAAATCGAAGGTGATACAGCGGGGACTCGCAGGAGTCCAGCTAAAAAACTAAGCAGACACAAGTGTGCTTGAGACGTTTTTTTATGGGTCTGATACAGCTCTCTACTCCTCAAATGGGCACGGGCGTTGTCCGACCTTAAGTACCCCTAAGGTTCGACCCCGTGACCTGTGCCTCCCACACCGAGATGCCTAACTCCTCCTCCTCCAGAGCCGAGGGTTTGTTCTGCCACTGGCCGACCACTAGATGCGCCATAGTAGGCAAAAACGCTGGAGAAACTCAGCGGGTGAGGCAGCATCTATGGAGCGAATGAATAGGTGACGTTTCGGGTCGAGACCCTTCCTTTCTCCAGCATTTTTATCTACCTTCAATATCTTATCTGCACTGTTTTCCCATCCTGGTACCATCCCCATCTCTCTTTCTCTTTTTCTGTCTCTCTCGCTCTCTCACACACACACGTGCAAGCAAACATACACACACACACACAAACTTAATGGAAGAGCCAAGAGCTCTTCGCTAGCTGTGGGAATTCTTGTCTGATGAAAGATAGTCTGAGGGGTCCCCAATGAGGTAGTTGGTGGTTCTGGACCCCTCTCTAGTTGGGGATTGGATGGTTCAGTTGCGTGCTAACAGCTGGGAGGAAATGCAATATTATTGCGTGGTTGACAAAGAATTAAAACCCAGCAACACATTATTTAATTTCTCGCTGACTCCTAGCGCTGATCATTGTTTCCAGAGAATTCCCACGTTACTTCACCGGAGAAGGAAGATGTGACCTGACATCGGAGATGACACCTCTGGGAACCTTCTAGAAAGTAAAGCCCGGCCCACGCAGTGCTGAATTACTGCCTCCAAACATATTATTTTCCCATTAATGTCCAAGAAGGCTTCACATTAAGGTCATAAGGAGAAAGTAATTAAACATTATTTTTCACGTCTCTGCGGAAACATGTTCCCAGTCCTTCAGCGATGTTAACCAAGACTATAGTGTAGCTGCTTGCAGTGTAGCTGCTTGCAGTGTATCTGCTTGTTGCTGCTGCTTGCCGCTGCTGGCGCTGACGGTGGCTGCCATGGTGTACTGCCCCTAGATGTTTTGTATGTGTTTGTTCGTTTGTGTCGTCTGTGAAAACCCGACAAAGATTACTTTTACAAGAGAGGTACTCATCAATGGTGTCTAATTATTAATGTTTAGTGTTTTATATGTCATTTGTAACTGTCACTGTATGTCATGTTGTCACTCGTGGATGGAGCACCAAGGCAAATTCCTTGTATGTGAATACTTGACCAATACCACATCCCTTTGATCTGGTATTTTGTTGGTTCACATGCTTGATCAATGGTGTTTTTATCATGAATGTTTTATTATTATTAATGTTTAGTGTTTTCTGAGTCATTCGTAACTGTCACTGTATGTCATGTTGTGGGCGGAGCACCAAGGCAAATTCCTTGTATGTGAATAATTGGCCAATAAACTTAAACTTACTTACTTACTAATCTAAGCTTGTCGATTCCAATTGCAATCTCTCGTCCCTGTTTCCAAATGCACTCAACCCTCGCCTCCTCTGCTCACTCCATCCAAATTTATGCATAGCCCTCCACGATTTCAGAACTCCTTCAACAGAAAGTAAAATTTATGGATAATTCATGTTTTGTGTATTGTCTATGTGTCTGAAGAAGGGTCTCGACCCGAAACGTCACCTATTCCTTCGCTCCATAGATGCTGCCTCACCCGCTGAGTTTCTCCAGTATTGTAGTCTACCTTCGTCTATGTGTGGCTTTTGCTGCTGCAAGCAAGGCTTTCATTCAGTCTTTACCGCTGTTCATGTACAGATGAATATAGGCTGACTTTTAGCTTAGTTCAGTTTAGTTTGGAGATGCAGCACGGAAACAGGCCCTTCGACCCCAGCAAGTCCGCGCCGACCAGCGATCCCCGCACACTAACACTATCCCACACACACCAGGGACAATTTACACATACACCGAGCCAATTTACCTGCATACCTGTACGTCTTTGGAGTGTGGGTGAGGTAACCGAAAATCTCGGAACAAAAACCCACGCGGTCACGGGGAGAGCGTGCAAACTCCGTGCAGACAGCACCCGTAGTCGGGATCGAACCCGGGTCTCCGGCGCTGCAAGCGCTGTAAGGCAGCAACTCTACCGCTGCGCCACCGTGCCGCTTTACTTGAATTTCCTTGACTTCATCCCACCTTCTTGATCACTCCCGAGTTTCTGTAACTCCACTTTAGGCCTCCGTGCCTTCAGAACAAAACTCCTTCTTCAACCTACCTTCTCTGTGTCTTTCTCTTTCTTGGAGATACTCCTTGAAACAGTAAATAGTGGCCAAGTTTAGTTTGGTGTCGTTTTGAGATACAGCGTTGAAACAGGCCCGTGACCAACAATCTCCCACACACTAGTTCGATCCTATACACTGGAGAGAATTTACGGAAGCCAAATGACCTGCAAACTTGCATGTCTTTGGAGTCACAGAATAATGTACGAACTCCATATAGATAGCACCCGTAGTCAGGATCAAACCCGGATCTCTGGTGCTGTAAGGCAACTCTAGCTCTGCGCCACTGTGCCACCCTAGTTTGTGTCAAATTTAGTTTGACATATTTTGTTGAAGTTCCTTTCAATGTTTTACTTCCTTTCCAGGTGCAAATGTAAACTGTGGTGTTGAAACTAGTCACAGGAAGGCAATGCGTTGGAGAAGATATGGTACTTTAGCCATTATTACAGCTGCAGTTCAGTACAGTGGTTAAAGATGTCTTACAGCAATTATATTGGGCCTTGTTCAGACTGCGCCTGGAGCATGATGAACAGTTCTGGTCTCCATAGCAAAATAAATGATGTCCTTCAGTGCACTTTAGTATATATTTCACATGTACCAGCATCTGTGGTTTCTACATTGTGGCCAGTCTGAAGAAACATAGAAACATAGAAACATAGAAAATAGGTGCAGGAGTAGGCCATTCGGCCCTTCGAGCCAGCACCGCCATTCAGTAAGATCATGGCTGATCATCCAACTCAGTATCCCGTACCTGTCTTCTCTCCATACCCACTGATCCCTTTAGCCACAAGGGCCACATCTAACTCCCTCTAGCGAGTTCCAATCCGAAACGTCACCCATCTTTTTTCTCCAGAGACACTGCCTTGACCTGCTAAGTTACTCCAGCACTTTTTGTCTGTCTTGGGTATAAACCAGCATCTGCAGTTCTTTGGCTCTACATGTTGGCCAGTCTGAAGAAGGGTTCTCATCCGAAACATCACCCATCTTTGTTCTCCAAAGATGCTGCCTGACCCCTCTAAGTTACACCTGCACATTATGTCTACCTCTGGTCAGTTCAGTTTATTGTCTCGTGTACCGAGTTAGAGTGAAAAGCTTTCGTTGCTTGCTATCTAGTCAGCGGAAAGACGATACGTGATTACAATCAAGCCATTTACAGTGTGCAGATGCATGATAAGGCAATAACGTTTAGTATGGGGGTCGGCAACCCACGGGCCGAATCCGACCCGTAACCCGAAATCATCCGGCCCGTAGGCGTTTTATTTTCAATTAGTCCCGGGCCTTTATAACAAGAAGAATTGAATATAGGAGCAAAGAGGTCCTTCTGCAGTTGTACAGGGCCCTAGTGAGACCACACCTGGAGTATTGTGTGCAGTTTTGGTCCCCTAATTTGAGCAAGGGCATTCTTGCTATTGAGGGAGTGCAGCGTAGGTTTGCAAGGTTAATTCCCGGGATGGCGGGACTGTCATATGCTGAGAGAATGGAGCAGCTGGGCTTGTACACTCTGGAGTTTGGAAGGATGAGAGGGGATCTCATTGAAACATATAAGATTGTTAAGGGCTTGGACACACTAGAGGCAGGAAACATGTTCCCGATGTTGGGGGAGTCCAGAACCAGGGGCCACAGTTTAAGAATAAGGAGTAAACCATTTAGAACAGAGACGAGGAAACACTTTTTCTCACAGAGAGTGGTGAGTCTGTGGAATTCTCTGCCTCAGAGGGCGGTGGAGGCAGGTTCTCTGGATGCTTTCAAGGGAGAGCTGGATAGGGCTCTTAAAAATAGCGGAGTCAGGGGATATGGGGAGAAGGCAGGAACGGGGTACTGATTGGGGATGATCAGCCATGATCACATTGAATGGCGGTGCTGAATTGAAGGGAAGAATGGCCTACTCCTGCACCTATTGTCTATTGTCTATTGGCTCGCAGGCGACCTGGACGCTACAGCCAGTTCCAGGGCATACAAGCAAAAAAGAACACCAAGTGTCACACTAGTTAGTGTGTATTATTACTAATGACCCATTTAGTCAGTATGCATTATTACTAATGACTCATTTAGATAGCATGTATTATGATTACCTCCATTTATTAACTATGGCGATAGATGTGGCCCGCCATCCGCTCACCGACATGGGTCCTGGCCCCTATGCAGAACAAGGTTGCCAACCCCCGGTTTAGTGCAAGGTTAAGCCATCAAAGTCTGATCAAGGATATCCGAGGGTATAAAACCAGCATCTGCAGTTCTTTGTTTCTATGCAGTGGATTCTCGGTGGTTCTAGTCAACATCTGGAAAAGAATAGTCCAAGTTTTTTTGGGTGGAGGGTGTAGAGCAACAGCTGGATCCCTGTGTGTCAACGTCTGGCCATTGTGTGACTTCCCCCCTCCATTTCCACCTTCAGCCTTCACCAGCCAAGAGGAAGCAATGACTCCTTTTCTCTTAAAATGATTTGTATGAAATAGATAAGAGTTTGTTTTTATTAGTTTTAAACAGTGGATGAATAAGTGCACCAAAAAGCACCCCCATATAAGGAAATTCTATTTTTTTTAACCATTAGAATTCCAAAGACGAGTTATCTGAAATTTCAAAGAAAAGTCTCATAGAAATGTGTTTTTGTGGGCGACACAGTGGCGCAGCGGTAAAGCTACTGCCTCACAGCGCCAGAGACCCGGGTTCGATCCTGGCTACGGGTGCTGTCTGTACGGAGTTTGCACGTTCTCCCCGTGAGCTGCGTGGGGTTTTCTCCGCAATCGATATTGACCATCTCATCTGTTTTGTGGAAATGCATGAGATACTGTACTCTACTCCCAAGCCTTTCTTGACGTCCTCTGAGCGAGGGCTATATGTATGTAGTGATGTTTGTATTTAATCTATGAACCACTGTTGTTTGTTCTACTATTCTTATACCAATGTAAAGCACTTTGGCCAACGTGAGTTGTTTTTTAAATGTGCTATAGAAATAAAAGTGACTTGACTTGACATTAGAGTTTTTATAGAGGCAAGGCGTGACATTCGGCCCGCATGGCCATCGCACACCATCGATCAACCGTTCACACTAGCTCTACAGATATGCTATCCCACTTCCTCAAATCCACTCTCAACACCACCAGGGGTAATTAAACGGAATCCAATTAAGCAATTAAGCATGTTAAAGAATGAACTGCAGGTGCTGGATAATCGAAGGTAGACAAAAATGCTGGAGAAACTCAGCGGGTGAGGCAGCATCTATGGAGCGAAGGAAATAGGCAACATTTCGAGCCAAAACCCAAAAGGGTTTCGGCCCGAAACGTTGCCTATTTCCAGGTTTCGGCCCTAAACATTGCCTATTTCCGGAAGGGTTTTTGCCCGAAACGTTGCCTATTTCCGGAAGGGTTTTGGCCCGAAGCGTTGCCTCTTTTCTTCGCTCCATAGATGCTGCCTCACCCGCTGAGTTTCTCCAGCATTTTTGTCTACCTAAGCAATTAAGCATGTCTTTTGGGATGTGGTGAGAAAACCGGAGCACCCGGAGGAGACCAGGGGCGGACATGCAAACCCCGTACAGACAGCACCCGCAGTCAGGATCGAACCCGGGTCTCTAGCGCAGTGAGGCAGCAACATTAGAACATTCAACATACTGGGCATAGGCTGTGGACCGCGTCTGACCCGTGTGTAAGGTTCGGCACTGCGCGAGGATGAGAGGTGACAGTGAGATGTATATGGACTGAAATAAAATATCTCACGTCACCAGAGTGAAGCCAAGCAAAAACTGGAGCAACAACAATTCATATTCCGCTTGGGTAGCTTATAACATAACAATATGAACATTGCGTTCTCCGATTTTACATAACTAACCTACTCACGACCTCTGCCCTTTTTTTTCCTTTCCTTCCTTCCTTCCATCCCTCGTGGGTGGTCACGCTGGCGCGGCGGAAGAGTTGCTGCCTTACGGCGCCAGAGACCCGGGTTCGATCCCGGCTACGGGTGCTTGTCTGTACGGAGTTTGTGCGTTCTCCCCGTGGGTTTTCTCCAAGATCTTCGGTCTCCTCCCACACTCCAAAGACGTACAGGTTTGTAGGTTAATTGGCGTGGGTTTGTACACTTGGTATGAGTGTAAATTGTCCCTGGTGTGTGTAGGCTTGTGTTAACGTGCGGGGATCGCTGGTCAGTGCGGACTCGGTGCGCTGAAGGGCCTGTTGCCGCGCTGTACCTCAAACCTAAAATAAGCTAAACTAATCTCTCTTCCCTGTGTCCCACCAGGATTTCAACCAATCCCTCCCCTTCCCCTTCCCCTTGTCACCTGCCACCTATATTCCTTCTTCTAACTTCACAATTCGCACAAAGTCCATCCTTGTATCACACTTTTTGTCTTTTCATCTCTTGCCTTTGTGTAGAAAATAGGTGCAGGAGGAGGCCATTCGGCCCTTCGAGCCAGCACCCCCATTCACTGTGATCATGGCTGATCGTCCCCTATCAATAACCCGTGCCTGCCTTCTCCCCATATCCCTTGATTCCACCAGCCCCAGTGCTCTATCCAACTCTCTCTTAAATCCATCCAGTGATTTGGCCTCCCCTGCCCTCTGTGGAAGGGAATTCCACAAATTCACAACTCTCTGGGTGAAAACGTTTCTTCTCACCTCAGTCTTAAATGGCCTCCCCTTTATTCTAAGACTGTGGCCGCTGATTCTGGACTCACCCAAAATTGGGAACATTTTTCCTGCATCTAGCTTGCCCAGTCCTTTTATAATTTTATATGTTTCTATAAAATATCCCCTCATCCTTCTAAACTCCTGCCATCTGTCTATCAACCCCCCCTCCCCCCCCCCCTCCCCACCACCTGTATCCACCTATAACTTACCAGGCTGTGTCATGCCCCCACCTCCCACCTCTCTTCCAGCTTTGTGTATTTCGTACAGTTTTGGTCTCCTAATCTGAGGATAGACATTCTTGCCATAGAGGTAGTACAGAGAAGGTTCACCAGACTGATTCCTGGGATGGCAGGACTTTCATATGAAGAAAGACTGGATAGACTCGGCTTGTACTCGCTGGAATTTAGAAGATTGAGGGGGGATCTCATAGAGACTTACAACATTCTTAAGGGGTTGGACAGGCTAGGTGCAGGAAGATTGTTCCCCGATGTTGGGGAAGTCCAGGACAAGGGGTCACAGTTTAAGGATAAGGGGGACGTCTTTTAGGACCGAGATGAGAAAATCATTTTTCACACAGAGTGCTGGATCTATGGAATTCTCTGCCACAGAAGATAGTTGAGGCCAGTTTATTGGCCATATATAAGAGGGAGTTAGATGTGGCCCTTGTGGCTAAAGGGATCAGGGGGTATGGAGAGAAGGCAGGTACAGGATACTGAGTTGGATGATCAGCCATGATCATATTGAATGGTGGTGCAGGCTCGAAGGGCCGAATGGCCTGCTCCTGCACCTATTTTCTATGTGTTTCTATGTTTCTATGTTTCTCCCAAACCCCTCCAATACGGTCCAAAGCAGGGTTCCGATCCAAAATAGCACCTCTCCATGTTCGCCAGAGATGCAGCCTGACCCACTGAGTTACTCCAGCACTTTGTGTCTTGTATCCTTTATTTACATTTACATCTACACAGTGTGTTCTGAACCCTCCAGCAGTGCCTGCATTTGCTGTGAAATATCGTGTGTTATCTCGGAAGGAATGCAAAGTACAGCATTAGAAAAAAACGCAAGCCTTTCTCTTTGTTTTATTTCTTAAAACAGTGCAGCTGAGAACATCGTTTTCCTAAAAAAAAATCAAAATCAAGGGCAGCACGGTGGCGCAGCGGTAGAGTCGCTGCCTCACAGCGCCAGAGGCCCCGGTTCGATCCCTGACTACAGATGCTGTCGGTACGGAGTTTGCACGTTCTCTCTGTGACTGCGTGGGTTTTCTCCGGGTGCTCCGGTTTCCTCCCACACTCCAAAGACGTGCAGGTTGTAGGTTTAATTGGCTTGGTATAAATGTACATTGCCCTGATATGTGCAGGATAGTGGCGGAAATGCAGGTACAGCAGGCAGTGAAGAAAGCTAATGTTGGCCTTCATAACGGGAGGGCTTGAGTATAGGTGTAAAGAGGCCCTTCTGCAGTCGTACAGGGCCCTGGTTAGACCACACCTGGTATTGTGTGCAGTTTCAGTCCCCTAATTTGAGGAAGGACATCGTTGCTATGGAGGCAGTGCGCAAGCGTAATCCCCGGGATGGCGGGACCGTCATATGACGAAAGATTGGAAAGACTGGGCTTGTATTCACTAGAGTGTAGAAGGATGAGAGGGAACCTTATAGAAACGTATACAATTGTAAAAGGACTGGACAAGCTAGATGCAGGAAAAAAATTCCCAATATTGGGGGAGTCCAGAACCAGGGGCCACAGTCTAAGAATAAAGGGGAGGCCATTTAAAACTGAGATGAGAAAAAAACATTTTCACCCAGAGAGTTGTGAATTTGTGGAATTCTCTGCCACTGAAGGTAATGGAGGCCAATTCACAGGATGAGTTAGATAGAGCTCTAGGAGCTAGCGGAATCAAGGCATATGGGGAGAAGGCAGGCACAGGTTATTGATTGGGGACAATCAGCCGTGATCACAATGAATGGCGGTGCTGGCTCTAGGAGCCAAATGGCCTCCTCCTGCACCTTTTTTCTATGTTTCTATGAATCACTGGTCGGTGTGGACTCGATGGGCTGAACGGCCTGTTTCTGCACTGCGTCTCTGAACAAACCCAAAACCAAAAACAGATATGCAGTGTACTGCCCTGCCGACTACAAACTCAGAAGGTTCAGAAACTAGGAAACGTCTCAAAACACAGTGCTGATATTTCGGTTGACCCAATATTCCGATCCAGAAAGAATGAATTCAGCTTCAACAACTGCTGCACACATGTTTCAAACAATTCATCGTGTAAATTCTGCTGGAGTATTATTTCACGTGTACAGAGGGCGGTGCAATCTTTTAAAGACTGTTTGGAAAACCCTTTGCTGAACTTGGAAATCTCACACTATTCTGAAGAAGCGTCACACCCTTGGAAGAAGTGCAGTGAATAACAAGGCCAAAGCCCAGGGAATGGATGCACATAGGTCTGCGTTTATTAATGTCACGTGTACCGAGGTACAGTGAAAGGCTTTGTTGTTGCGTGCTCTGGGGTGGACTGGGATGCAAGCAGAAGCCTCCACGTGGCGCATCCCGGGCAATGCTGACGACCGAAACTGTACCACAGTGACTGACTGAAGTAACCAACTCTGCAACCACCGACCGTCAATGAGAGTCACAGTGTCTGGAAAACACTGAACCGCCTGCGGGTCAGCGAAGGGCACTGCAAGGTGTCCATGAAGAAATGGAAAATAACAACTTCCGATGCGTGTGTGTGTGTGGAAAATCCCAAACCATGGAACACATCATGAGATGTAGCCAAGCTCCACAATGTACTGGAGGAGACCTGGCCGAACCAAATGCCGCTGCGCTCGCCTGCGCCAACCACTGGAAAGACGTGATATAGAAGATGGCCGGACACGAGGAAGAAGAACAGGGTAGACTATGACGCTATCATTCCCTTCTACAGGTTACTGGCAACACGGCGGCACAGCGGTGGAGTTGCTGCCTTAAGGGCCTGTCCCACTTTCACGACCTAATTCACGACCTCTGCCGAGTTTGTCCTTGGCTCATACTCGCAGCATGGTCGTCACAGGGTCGTAGGAGGTCGTAGGTAGGTCGTAGCAGGCCGTGATGCCAGTGGTGGGCACTCCTGGCATCAAGTAGGCCGGGGCGGTTTTTTTTGCATGATGAAAAATGTCCACGAGTTAAAAAAGGTCGTGAATTAGGTCGTGAAAGTGGGACAGGCACTTTACAGCGCTTTCAGTGCCAGAGACTAGCATTTATATCAAGAGGCCTGGAATACAAAAACTGGGATGTAATGCTGAGGCTCTATAAGGCGCTGGTCAGGCCGCATTTGGAGTATTGTGAGCAAAGTTGGGCCCCATATCAGAGGAAGGATGTGCTGGCTCTGGAGAGGGTCCCGAGGAGATTTACAAGAATTATTCCAGGAATGGGTGGGTTAGCATATGACGAGCGTTTGACAGCACCAGGCCTCTACTCGCTGGAGTTTAGAAGGTTGAAGGGGGACCTCAAGGCATAGTGAAAGGCATAGATAGAGTGGATGTGGAAAGGATGTTTCCACTGGGACCAGAGGTCACAGCCTCAGAATTAAAGGGCGCTCTTTTATTCTGGAGGTGACCAGGAACTTCTTCAGTCAGAGGGTAATTGATCTGTGGAACTCATTGCCACGGAGGGTTGTGGAGGCCAAGTCAGCGGATGTTTCTAAAGCAAGAGATAGACACATTTTTGATGAGAACGGGTGTCAAGGGTTATGGGGAGAAGGCAGGAAATTGGGATTAGGAGGCAAGAGATCAGCCATGATTGAATGGCGGAGTGGGACTTGATGGGCCGAATGGCCTAATTCTACTCCGGTAACTGGTGAACTATACAATTACAATCGAGCCATCCACAGTGTACAGATACATGATAAAGGGGAGTAATGCTGAGTGCAAGATAAAATCCAGTATAGTCCAATTAAAGGTAGACTGATGGATCTCCAATGAGGTAGATAGTAGCTTAGGACCGCTCTCTAGTTGTTGATGGGAAGTTCAGTTGCCTGATGACAGCCGGGAAGAAACTGTTCCTGAATTGGGAGGTGTGCGTTTTCACACTTCTGCAGCTCTTGACCGATGGGAGAGGGGAGAAGAGGGAGTGGCCGGGGTGAGACTGGTCCGTGATGATGCTGCTGGCCTTGCCCAGGCAGCGTGAGGTGCAGATGGAGTCGATGGAAGGGA
This sequence comes from Okamejei kenojei, assembly GCA_035221665.1. NCBI lineage: Eukaryota > Metazoa > Chordata > Chondrichthyes > Rajiformes > Rajidae > Okamejei > Okamejei kenojei. Next base: position 67,326,601 of record CM069142.1, on the reverse strand, counting down.
GGTTGGTCTGCGTGACACAATGAGGAGTTTTTAGGTTAGAGCGGCAAGGTTTAGAGATGCGTGGTGCAAAGTTTCTACGCAAAGATTGGTGAGTGTTGTCAGGGTGGTGGTGGAGGAACATATGACAGTGGCAATTAAGAGTCTTTTGGGTAGGCACATGAATATGCAAGGAATGGGGGGAAATGGGTTGCATGCAGGCAGAAGAGATTATAAACTCATAATATGTAGGAGCAGTATTAGGCCATTCGGCCCATCAAGTCTATTCCGTCATTCAATCATGGCAGATTATCTTTCCCTCTCAACACCATTCTCCTGCCTTCTCCCCGTATATTAATTAAGAATCTATCAATCTCCACCTTAAAAATATCCTTTGACTTGGCCTCCACAGCCTTCTGTGGCAAAGAATTCCACAGATTCACCACCCTCATCTTTCCAAAGGTACGTCCTTTTAGTCCGAGAATATGGCCTCAGGTCCTAGACCCGAGGTTATGCACTAGACCCGAGGGTCTAGGACCTAGGACGTTTCGGGTCGAGACGTCTGAAGAAGGGCCTCGACCCGAAACGTCACCCATTCCTTCTCTCCAGAGATGCTGCCTGTCCTGCTGAGTTACTCCAGAATTTTGTGTCTACTCCACTAGTTTGGTTTAGTTGAGTTTAGTTGAGTTTAGAGATACAGCGCGGAAACAGGCCCTTCGGCCCACTGAGTCCTCACTGACCAGCCATTCCCGCACAATAACACAACCCTGCACACACTAGGGACAATTTTACATTCACACCAAGCCAATTGATCTATAAACCTAAGGTAGACAAAAATGCTGGAGGAACTCTGTGGGTGAGGCAGCATCTATGGAGAGAAGGAATAGGCGGCGTTTCGGGTCGAGACCCTTCTTCAGCCGTCTCGACCCAAAACATCACCTATTCTTTCTCCCCATAGATGCTGCCCCACCCGCTGAGTTCCTCCAGCATTTTTGTCCACCTTCGATTTTTCCAGCATCTGCAGTTCTTTCTTAATCTACAAACCTATGCATCTTTGGAACATGGAAGGAAACCAAAGTTGTCGGAGAAAACCCACGCAGGTCACAGGGAGAACGAACAAGCTAGCAACGGTAGCTCAACGAACAGGCAGCAACGGTAGCCAGGATCGGACGCGGGTCTCTGGCGCTGTGAGGCAGCAACTCTACCGCTGCGCCACTGCTCCGCCGTTGTCAGTAGCCGTGGCACTAGGCTGCATGTGTGGATGATTCAAACTGGGGCCACAGAGGAAGACACGTCTGATGAATCTGCGCCTTCGTTCCACTGTCGCAGCTGTGGAGGGAAGAGTTAGGGGACCCTTAATTGCAGAGTGAGTGAGGTCCATCTGTTACTGGGCAGAACTGGGCAGAACATATGGATGTGGTGTATAAACTTGAGAGAAAGCCAGGAAATATAATAATGGTGACATTTGTTTGTTGTGTTACAGGAAATTCCAGAGAACTCTATTAGCAAAACCGGCCACCCATGAAAGAAAATATTTAATTCTGAATTTTTTAATGTTCCTGCTGTAAGTGTTTTGTTTGCACATTTTGTCAAAGTGGCGGAGATATTCAACTTTCTCTTTTGTTGCTTTTGGCGCCTTTGGCTTGCAGAGTCTTCCTGAGTAACGTGGAGAGCTTTGCTTGTTCAGGCTGCTGGGCGGCTGGGTCGCTGCCCCTCTTTCCTCTGTCCTTTCGCAGACCACACAGAAAGCATAGAATAAAACAGGTGCAGGAGTTGGCCATTCGGCCCTTTGGGCCAGCACCGCCATCCAATGTGATCATGGTCAATCAAAGGGAGACACAAGTGCTGGAGAAACTCACCTGGTGAGGCAGCATCTGTAGAGCGTAGGAATAGGTGACGTTTCAGGTCCATCATCATCATAATGATTTGGTCCTTACTAATGATTTGGAAGAGGGAATTAGGAGCAACACTAGCAAGTTTGCGGATGACACAAAGCTGGGTGGCAGTGTGAACTGTGAGGAGGATGTTAGGAGGTTGCAGGGGGACCTGGACAGGTTGAGTGAGTGGGCAGACGCGTGGCAGATGCATTATAATATAGATAAATGTGAGGTTATCCACTTTGGCGGCAAAAACAAGGGGGCAGATTATTATCTCAATGGGGTTAGGTTAGGTTAGGGGGAGGTACAGCGAGACCTGGGTGTCCTTGTACACCGGTCACTGAAAGTTGGCGTGCAGGTACAGCAGGCAGTGAAGAAAGCTAATGGAATGTTGGCCTTCATAACAAGAGGATTTCAGTACAGGAGTAAAGGTTCTTCTGCAGTTGTGTAGGGCTCTGGTGAGACCACATCTGGAGTATTGTGTACAGTTTTGGTCTCCTAATTTGAGGAAGGACATCCTTATGATTGAGGCAGTGCAGCGTAGGTTCAGGAGATTGATCCCTGGGATGGCGGGACTGTCATATGAGGAAAGATTGAAAAGACTAGGCTTGTATTCACTGGAGTTTAGAAGGATGAGGGGGAATCTTATAGAAACATATAAAATTATAAAAGGACTGGACAAGCTAGATGCAGGAAAAATGTTCCCAATGTTGGGCAAGTCTAGAACCAGGGGCCACAGTCTTAGAATAAAGGGAGGTCATTTAAGACTGAGGTGAGAAAACACTTTTTTACCCAGAGAGTTGTGAATTTATGGAATTCCCTGCCACAGAGGGCAGTGGAGGCCAAGTCACTGGATGGATTTAAGAGAGAGTTAGATAGAACTCTAGGGGATAGTGGAATCAAGGTATATGGGGAGAAGGCAGGCACGGGTTATTGATAGGGGATGATCAGCCATGATCACAATGAATGGCAGTGCTGGCTCGAAGGGCCGAATGGCCTCCTCCTGCACCTATTTTCTATGCTTCTATCAGTTGGGAGGTTGTGTTGCAGTTGTATAAGACGTTACTTCAACATCGCGGAGTCCTGGGTTCCCTTTGCCGAGGATCGCCAGTATTGAATCTCCGCCCAGCTCGGCATGTGGACTTCGGTAGCCGCAGTCTCCTGTGAGAAGTGGCCGATTCGGATGTCAAAACCACATAGAATGTATCCCGTTCCGACGTCAGAGTTCCATCATCCCGGCAAGAGGGCCTGAACATCGGGCCGCCAGCAGCGGCGACTGCGGGGGTGCTCGGGAGGCCCCGACCACGAGTGAACAATAAAGAGGAGGATGACTGAACTTTGGTGCCTTCCCCCACCGTGGGAAACGTTGACTCCGCTGTGTGGGGATGTTTATGTTAAAGTCTATCGTGTGTTGTGTTCTTTTTTATTCATATGGCTGTATGGTGACGACAAATTTCACTGTACCAATTGGTGCATGTGGCAATAAATGTCTCTTGAATCTTTAGTTTAGTTTAGAGATACAGCGTGGAAACAGGCCCTTCGGCCTACTGGATCCTTGCCGACCAGCGATACCTGCACATTAATTCTATCCTACACCCAATAGGGACAATTTTTACATTTACCAAGATTAACCTACAAGCCTGCGCGTCTTTGGAGTGTGGGAGGAAACTGAAGATCTCGGAGAAATCCCACGCAGATCACGGGGAGAACGTGCAGACTCCGTACAGGCAGCACCCGTAGTCAGGATCGAACCCGGGTCTCCGGCGCTGCATTCGCTGTAAGGCAGCAACTCTACCGCTGCGCCACCGTGAAGCGTTGGTGAGACTGCATTTAGAATATTGTGTTCAGTTCTGGGCACCATGTTATAGGAAAGATATTGTCAAGCTTGAAAGGGTTCAGATAAGATTTATGAGGATGTTGCCAGGACTAGAGAGTGTGAGGTATGGGGTGAGGTTGAGCAGGCTGGGACTCTATTCCATGGAGCGCAAGAGGATGAGGGGCGATCCTATAAAATCATGAAAGGAATAGATCGGGTAGATGCACAGAGTCTCTTGCCCAGAGTAGAGGAATCGAGGACCAGATGACATAGGTTCAAGGTGAAGGGGAAAGATTTAATGGGAATCCGAGGGGTAACTTTTTCACACAGAGGTTGGTGGTGGGTGCATGTAACAAGCTGCCAGAGGAGGTAGTTGAGACTATCCCATCGTTTAAGAAACAGATACATGGATAGAACAGGTTTGGAGAGTTATGGACCAAAAGCAGGCAGGTGGGGCTAGAGTAGCTGGGACATTGTTGGCCAGTGTGGGCAAGTTGGGCCGAAGGGACTGTTACCACACTGTATCAATCTATGACTGTGTGGCTGATCATCTAAAATCAGTACCCCGTTCCTGCTTTTTCCCCATATCCCTTCATTCGGTTAGCCCTAAGAGCTCTATCTAACTCTCCCTTGAAAACATCCAGTGAATTGGCCTTCTGAGGCAGAGAATTCCACAAATTCACAACTCTCTGGGTGAAAAAGTCTTTCTTCAACTCGGTCCTAAATGGCCTAACCCCTTATTCTTAAACTGTGACCCCTGATTCTGGACTCCAGCCCACAGCCATCACAATGGAAGTCAAACAGATGAGGGCAGAGAGAGAAGGAGGGTGAGAGGCTAGGTAGAATAAGGATGGGGAAATAGTGAATTAATCTCAATCTGTAGGACTATTTGCTATATTTTGTATTATGGTGGTGGGTCTGTTTGTGTTTTCGTACGGTACATATCATTTTTGTAAATAGTTGATTAAAATTATTTTTGGTTCAAAAAAAAAGGCAGCAGGCTGACTCCTGGGTTAAGGCACAACGGGATGGGAGGCAATGCTCTGAGCTTTCCCACGGCCCCAAGCAATGCAGTTGGTGTTTTGATTAGAAACGGAGAACAAATAATAATGGTCACTTTATTATTTACTAAAGGGGAGGCACGGTGGCGCAGCGGGTAGTGCTGTTGCCTTGCAGCGCCAGGCTGAGGCAGGTAATGTTGCATTGTTTAAGAAACATTCGGGCAGGTACATGGACAGAAGGGTTTAGAGCAGGGGTCGGCAACCTACGGCCCCCGGGCCGAATGCGGCCCGTAACCCAAAATCATCCGGCCCGCAGGCGGATTATTTTCCCCGTAATCATCCGGCCCACTGAGTGCCATTCTCCCCCCCCCCACTCCCCCGAGCGCCCCCCCTCACCGAGCGCTTCCCTGAGCGCGGCCGAGCTCTGGCCGTACCGCATCCTGCGCAAAGCCGCCGGCACAGCCTCGCACCTTCTGTGAACACGTTTAAGAAAAAACTGCAGATGTTGGAGAAATCGAAGGTGGACAAAAATTGCTGGAGAAACTCAGCTGGTGAGATATGCAAGGGTTGCATGAGGCAGCCTCACCCGCTGAGTTTCTCCGGCATTTTTGTCGACCTTCTGCGAACACGTGATTTGATGCCTGGCCATCCGTGGCGGGATTGGGGGCGGGATCCGTGTGTACACGTGATAGTTGTGGCCCGCCATCCACTCACAGGCATACGTCCCGGCCCCTATGCAGATCAAGGTTGCCGACCCCTGGTTTAGAGGGATATGGGCCAAAAGCAGGCAGGTGGGGCTGGTGTGGATGGGACATGTTGGTCGGTGTGGGCAAGTTGGGCCGAAGGGCCTGTATCACTCTATATCAGTAAATGATTGTGTTCAGCCTCACGGTGGCGCAGCGGTAGAGTTGCTGCCTCACAACGCCAGAGACCCGGGTTCGATCCCGACTACGGGCGCTGTCCGTACAGAGTTTGGGTTTTCTCCGGGTGCTCCGGTTTCCTCCCACACTCCAAAGACGTGCAGGTCTGTAGGTTAATTGGCTTCGGTAAAAAGTTGCAAATTGTCCCATGTGTGTGTGTTGGGTAGTGCTAGTGTACGGGGTGATCGCTGGCTCGGCGCGGACTCAGTGGTCCGTAGGGCCTGTTTCCACGCTGTATCTCTAAGGTCGAAAGTCTAAATAGCATGTGTAGAATAGAGTAACCCTCCCAGCCCTCTGCGAGCAAGTGGTTCTGAGTAATAGGTCAAGAGCCCAAAAATGGGACAGGCAGTTCCTGACACCCAGGCAGATCCATTAAGCGGTTGTATCGCATAAAACTAGGTGGAACTATCAATGGGTCGACAGGAAGTCTCACAGGAATTCACGCCATTTACTCCTTCCATTAGACAATCAGTTAGGAGTGGAACACAGGAAGCAACAGGAACTTGAATGCAATTAACGCAGAGAGAAAGCTCAGTAACATAGTCCACCAAACAATCAACTCTTATATTTTTGGCACATTGGCCTTCATCAGTCAGAGTATTGCGTGTAGAAGCTGGAGTAACTCAGCGGGTAAGGCAGCATCTCTGGAGAGAAGGGATTGGCGACGTTTCAGATCGAGATCTTTCTTCAGACTAAGAGTCAGGGGAAAGGGAAACGAGAGATATAGGCGGTGACACATATAGAACAAATGAATGAAAGATATGCAAAAAGAATAGAATAAACCATAAGTTTAAGCTTATAAGTTGAGTTTAAGTCGAGTATAGAGGTTGGGAGGTCATGTTGCAGTTATATAAGACGTTGGCAGGGCCACGTTTAGAGTGGACAAAAGTGCTCAGCGGGTGTATGGAGCGAAGGAAATAGGCAACGTTTCGGGCCGAAACCCTTCTTCAGACGTTTAGAGTATTGAGTTCAGTTCTGGACATCATGTTACAGGAATTATGTTGTCAAGTTGGAAAGGGTGCAGGGAAGATTTACGAGGATGTCGCGTGCTTCACGACTCGCGCGTGACGGGCAAATGATGCCGCGTCATGCGTCGTGACGCGTGAATGACGTCGCGCAAATAACGCCCAAGTGGGACTGGCCCTTTATGCACTAGTAGTTTGTGTTCTCATTGTAATTCTGTCCCTCTGATTCACATCTCTACCCAGCCCAGCTGGGGAGATAACCTCTTGTTGAAATTTCCTTTGTCCACTGAGTGGATGGGCCTGCTATTAGAAGAGAGCACATCTCCCCGATTCCTTGCAAAGATTAGCTCAGCAAAAAAAACAACAAAACTCTGTGGGTTACGCCAAAAATGAAACATACGGAAACAAAATTACTCGGCAAGGGTTGGTGGGATCTCTCTGCCAGGTAGGAAATGTGCTCCTGAATTTCCGTCTGCTTATTTTCTTAAGTAATTAACTTTGGTGGGTAGTGCTGAAACACTCCGTCCCAGCCCTACCCTTTCCAGGTCCTCAACCTCCCACTCTTCCAAAGCCATCATATTTTGTAACCCAGGTTTGATTGAATTAATCGAGTCACAGAGTGATACAGCGTGGAAACAGGCCCTTCGGCCCAACTTGCCCACACCGGCCAACATGTCCCAGCTACACTAGTCCCACCTGCCCGCGTTTGGTCCATGTCCCTACAAACCTGTTCCTTAAATGTTGGGATATCCATGTAGCTGTCCAACTGTATCTTAAACATTGCAATAGTCCCAGCCTCAATTACCTCCTCCGGCAGCTCGTTCCATACACCCACCACCCTTTGTGTGAAAAAGTTACCCCTCTGATTCCTATTAAATCTTTTCCCCCTTCATAGAAACATAGAAACATAGAAAATAGGTGCAGGAGGAGGCCATTCGGGCCCTTCGAGCCAGCACCGCCATTTATTGTGATCATGGCTGATCGTCCCCTATCAATAACCCGTGCCTGCCTTCTCCCCATATCCCTTGAGTCCACTAGCCCCTAGAGCTCTATCTAACTCTCGCTTAAATCCATCCAGTGACTTGGCCTCCACAGCCCTCTGTGGCAGGGAATTCCATAAATTCACAACTCTCTGGGTGAAAAAGTTTTTTCTCACCTCAGTCTTAAATGACCTCCCCTTTTTTATTAGACTGTGGCCCCTGGTTCTGGACTCGCCCAACATTGGGAATATTTTTCCTGCATCTAGCTTGTCCAGTCCTTTTATAATTTTATATGTTTCTATAAGATTCCCCCTCATCCTTCTAAACTCCACTTCACTTAAATCTATGTCCTCTGGTCCTCGATTCACCTACTCTGGGCAAGAGACTCTGTGGATCTACCCGATCTATTCCTCTCATGATTTTAAATACCTCAATCAGATCACCCCTCATCCTCCTGCGCTCCAATCTAGTCCTGGCAACATCCTCGTAAATCTTCTCATCTGGTCCTCGATTCACCTACTCTGGGCAAGAGATCCCTTGATTCCTTTAACCCTAAGAGCTAAATCAAACTCTCTCTTGAAAACATCCAGCAAATTGGTCTCCACTGCCTTCTGTGCCAGCCTGCTCAACCTGTCCCTGTAGCTCAGACCTTCTAGCCCTGGCAACATCCTTGTAAATCTTCTCCATACCCTTTCCAGCTTGAAGTTTTAATGTTTCAAAGCTATCAGGCCCTTCGGCCCACCTTGCCCATGCCGCCCATGTTGGCACATTGGGCTAGTCCCGTCCGCTTGAGGCTTCGACAAGGTTTACGGTGTTGAGCATATTCACCTGTCGCGTCACGGCCTGGTTCGGCAACTGGAAGGCCCCCACGAATGAAGGAGATGACAAAACGTGGTCCTGACCTCCCCACCATCGAAGGTAGAGACAAAAATGTTGGAGAAACTCAACGGGTGAGGCAGCATCTATGGGACGAAGGAATGGGTGATGTTTCGAGACCTTTCTTCAGACTAATGTGGAGGTGGGGGGGGGGGGGGGGGGGGGAAGAAGAAAGGAAGAGGCGGAGACAGTGGGCTGTGGGAGAGCTGGGAAGGGAGGGGAATGAGCGAGAAAGCACGGACTACCTGAAATTGGAGAAGTCAATGTTCATACCGCTGGAGTGTAAACTGCACAAGCGAAATATGAGGTGCTGCTCCTCCAATTTGCAGTGGTGCTCACTCTGGCCATGGAGCAGGCCCAGGACAGAGAGGTCGGATTCTGAATGGGAGGGGGAGTTGAAGTGCTGAGCCACTGGGAGATCAGGTTGGCTAGTGTGAACCTCCCTGTACATGGACGATGTCGCTGTCTTCTGCTCGGATCCAGGGTCGGTTCGCAGACTGATTAGTATCTGCGACCAGTTTGAGTCGGCCACGGGAGCCAGGGTGAACCGCAGGAAGAGCGAGGCCATGCCCTTTGGTAACTGGTCTGCCCGAGCATTGTTCACCACCCAGCAGAGCGAGATGTCCGTCAGGGAATGTTGCCGACTGGCCCGCTGCAGACTGCAGGAGTACGTGCTGAGGGACGCACTGAAGCTCGGTGCAGCCAACGCCAAGGCTCGGTGGGGGAGGGCCACAGTCTAACGCCCTTCCGCTGCTGGACATGGGGGGTACAGTATTGTGGAGACGCCCCTCAATATAAGGGAAGGTATCCCACGCCATTGTGGCATGAGTGGGGGACTGATTTGTGGAAACTTGGGAAAAAGAAAATGTCTAAACTGTATTGATCTATTGTACAGCCTCCGAAAATGTCGGATGGATTTTCCGCAAGGTTAATGTATTGTATATATTTATCATTCGAATAAAGTATATTTTGAAATTTTAAAAAAAGAACCGAGTTCACACAGACAGAGTCAGAGGGAATTGTGCCAACTCCAGACAGATTTGCAGCAACTGCTCCTTCTGCAGTCGAGCGGGGTGGATGTGAGGGAGGAACTTAGAGAGTTGAAGGACCGGCAAGCTCAGCTCTTCACCTCTGAATCCTCCAAGATCATCTTCCGATCTAGGGTCCGCCATGTGGAGCAGGATGAGACGTGCTCACGTTTCTTCTTCCATAAGGTTCACAGGGGGAGCTCTGTGATGAACAGCCTTAGGGAGGAGGACGGCACGGTAGCATCCTCACAGACAGACGTGCTGAGGATCTGCAAATCCTTTTACACAGATTTGTATGACCAAAAGACCACAGACAGTACCTCCTCCCAGAACTTCCTGTCCTCAATCACAGAGGTCTTGGAGGACAGCAAGCGGGAGAGTCTGGACCAACCACTGACCCTAGAGGAGCTGACTGGCTCCATCCGTTCCTTTGACTCGAATAAAACTCCCGGAAGCGATGGCTTACCGGCTGAGTTGTATTTGGCTCTGTGGGACTGGATGGGCCCGGACCTGCTAGAAGTGTACAACAACATGCTTCTGGCCGGTAGCATGTCAGACTCCATGAGGAAGGGCAACATCACCCTAATCTACAAGCAGAAGGGGGAGATGAAGGACATAAAGAATTGGAGACCCATAACACTCTTGAATGTGGACTACAAGATCCTGTATAAGGCCATCGCCAACCGGGTCAAGTCTGCTCTGGGACAGGTGATCCACCCGGACCAAACCTGTGCTGTACCTGGCAGGAAAATCTCAGACAGCCTAGCGTTGCTGAGAGATACCATCGCCTACGTGCAGGACAGACGGGTGGATGCCTGCCTAGTCAGCTTGGACCAGGAGAAGGCCTTCGACAGGATTTCGCACACGTACATGAGGGACGTGCTCTCCAAAATGGGTTTTGGGGAGGGAATCAGAAATTGGATCAAACTGCTCTACACCAACATCCGTAGTGCAGTCCAAATCAATGGGTGGGAATCAGACAGTTTCCCTGTAAGGTCTGGAGTCAGGCAGGGTTGCCCTCTCTCTTCTGTCTTGTTTGTCTGCTTTATTGAACCTTTTGCTGAATCCATCAGGAAGGATGCGAGCTTAAGAGGAGTGACATTGCCAGGCAGTGGGGGCATTCAAGTAAAGACCTCCCTGTACATGGACGATGTCACTGTCTTCTGCTCGGATCCAGGGTCGGTTCGCAGACTGATTAGTATCTGCGACCAGTTTGAGTCGGCCACGGGAGCCAGGGTGAACCGCAGGAAGAGCGAGGCCATGCTCTTTGGCAACTGGCCTGACAGATCTTCCGTCCCCTTCACCATCAAGCCTGACTTCTTGAAGGTGCTGGGGATCTGGTTCGGGGGGGCTGAGGCATGTAACAAAAATTGGCTGGAGCGAATAGCCAGGGTGGGGAGGAAGCTGGAGCTGTGGAGGCAGCGCTCCCTCTCCATAACGGGAAAGAATTTGGTCATCAGGTGTGAGGTGCTCTCGGGGCTGCTGTACTTGGCACAAGTGTGGCCTGTCCCTCCCTCATACGCCACAGGGATCACCCGGGCCATCTTCCAGGGGGTCGAGGATGGACCGGGTGCGACGGGCCACAATGTACAAGTCGGCAGACAACGGGGGTAAAAGCGTGCCCAACGTCGCCCTCATTCTGATGGCCACCTTCGTGTGTGGCTGCATCAGGTAGAGTGTAGAGCCAAGGCACTTGGGCACCAAGTGTCACTACCTGCTGAGGTTCTACCTGTCCCCGGTGTTGAGAAGGATGGGCCTGGCGCAGGTGCCACGCAATGTGCCAGTCAGCTGGACATTGCCGCCCCATCTGTCGTCGGTGGAAGGGTTCTTCCGGACCAACACCTTTGACCACATGTCCATCGGGCAGTGGTCAGCACAGAATGTCCTGCAGGCACTGCAGGGAAAGGACTCTATGGACCCGGTGGCATGGTTCCCTGAGCAGACTGCCCAGCTCGTCTGGCAAAATGCCTCATCGCCAGAACTCACCAACAAAAACCAAGACCTGGCTTGGCTGGCGGTGAGGGGAGCCCTCCCAGTCAGATCCTTCCTGCACCGTCGGAACCTCACTGCCAGCGCACGCTGCCCTCGGGACGGCTGCTATGGCGAGGAGACGGTTGCCCACCTCTTCACAGAGTGTGGGTTTGCTAAAAGAGTCTGGAGAAAAATGCAAGGGTCCCTGGTACGCTTTATCCCGAACAGCTCCGTCACAGAGGACTCGGTGATTTACGGACTGTTCCCAGGGACACATTCAGAGACTGACATCGAGTGCTGCTGGAGGGTCATCAACTCGGTAAAAGATGCCCTTTGGTCTGCCCGAGCATTGTTCACCACCCAGCAGAGCGAGATGTCCGTCAGGGAATGTTGCCGACTGGCCCGCTGCAGACTGCAGGAGTACGTGCTGAGGGACGCACTGAAGCTCGGTGCAGCCAACGCCAAGGCTCGGTGGGGGAGGGCCACAGTCTAAGGCCCTTCCGCTGCTGGACATGGGGGGTACAGTATTGTGGAGACTCCCCTCAATATAAGGGAAGGTATCCCACGCCATTGTGGCATGAGTGGGGGACTGATTTGTGGAAACTTGGGAAAAAGAAAATGTCTAAACTGTATTGATCTATTGTACAGCCTCCGAAAATGTCGGATGGATTTTCCGCAAGGTTAATGTATTGTATATATTTATCATTCGAATAAAGTATATTTTGAAATTTAAAAAAAAATAGTGTGAACCGAGTGGAGGTGTTGGGCGAAGCGATCACCAAGCCTACGTTTGGTCTCACTGATGTAGAGCAGCTGAGACCAAGAGCAGCAGATGCAACAGATGAGGTTGGAGGAGGTGCAGGTGAACCTCGGCCGCACCTGGAAAGACTGCTTGGGTCCTTGAATGGAGCCAAGGGGGGAGGTAAAGAGACAAGTGTAGCATTTCCTGCAGTTGCAAGGGAAAGTGCCAGGGGAGGGGGTGGTTTGAGTGGGAAGGGACGAATTGACCAAGGAGTTACGGAGGGAGCGGTCTCTGCGGAAAGCCGAAAGGGGAGCAGATGGGAAGATGTGGCCAGTGGTGGGATCCCGTTGGAGGTGGCGAAAATGTCGGAGGATAATCCGTTGTATGTGACGGCTGGTGGTTGGCAGATGAGGATGGGGGGAGGGGGGGTTGTCCTTTTTTCGAGTGGGGGGGATAGGGAGTGTGAGCAGAGATACGGGACATAATGGAGTCCACCATCGAAGGGATCTACAGGAGCCGCTGCCTCAAAAAAGCAGCCAGCATCGTCAGAGACCCACACAATGGACAATAGGTGCAGGAGAGGCCATTCGGCCCTTTGAGCCAGCACCACGATTCATCGTAATCATGGTTGATCATCCCCAATCAGTACCCCGTTCCTGCCCGGAGAGCGACGAGGATCGGCGGAGTCGATGGTCGCGGCCCGTGTGGACGGCAAGGACGGGTTGGGCCGAAGGACCTGCTTCCATGCTGTACCACTCAATTACTAGTTTTTTTCAAGAGTAAGAATGTTCATGATGAGGGCATGTGGGTCTTGGATCAATCCTAGAGTTGAATTAAGATACCGACTGCACGACCAGCTTGGAGAAGGTGAATTTCTACTCCTGGGAATGGAGAAAAAGTGCGAGGCTTGTTAAAAATTCAAAGATTGTGTTTGCGTTCATCAGGGTAAATCGAGAAGTCATAAGGTCATAAGGTCATAAGTGATAGGAGTAGAATCAGGCCATTCGGCCCTTCGAGTCCACTTCGAGTCCACTCCGCCATTCAATCATGGCTGATCTATCTCTCCCCATAACCTCCAACACGGACACTGGGTCCATTAACAGATGCTTTAAAAACTAGGGGACACAGATTTTAAAATTCTAGGCAAGCGGTAGAGTAGTGGCCTCACAGCGCCAGAGACCCGGTTCGATCCTGACTACGGGTGCTTGCCTGTGCGGAGTTTGTACGTTCTCCCCGTGACCACGTGGGTTTTTTCTCCGGGATCACCGGTTTCCTCCCGCACTCCAAAGACGTACGGGTTTGTAGGTTAATTTTCTTGGTAGCATTGTAAATAATCCCTGGTGTGTGTAGGATAGTGTTAGTGAGCGGGGCTCGCCGGTCGGCATGGACTCGGTGGGCCGAAGGGCCTGTTTCCGCGCTGTATCTCTAATTATCATCATCATCGTTGAAAGCATTAGCGACGCAGTGGTGCTGGTTTCCGACGGGAACGGTGACGGACGCGCCACACATCTCTGTCCTCCAGTTCCTGCGGACTTCCGCCGCTGGAAGTCTAGGGTTTTGGTGTGTGTGTGCTTTTTCATCGTTCCTTACAATGCAGTGATCGCAACGTCTACTGAAGTGTGGATGGCCGTTGGCTCGCTAGGAGCTCATCCGCCCTTTGACGGGTCTTGTTTTTGGTCCTGCTGGGGGTCCGCAGCCCCCTCCTCACCTGGCAAACCAGGTGGGGGAGACGGTTTAGTCACCGACTATCCGACCATGGAGCAGGTAGCACGGGATTACATGGTACCCGTGGCGGGGGGGACTCCCCCCCGACCTGACCTTAACTTATGTCTAAACTAAATTAATATATAGGCTGGGGTGTCTTTGAGGGAAAACTATTTTCTTCTGTATCTATGAGTGGAATCCACCCTGCAGAAGTGGTGGAATCAGAGTCAGTTCTTAGTTCCATCAATGGTGAATAGACAATAGACAATAGGTGCAGGAATAGGCCATTCGGCCCCTCGAGCCAGCACCGCCATTCAATGTGATCATGGCTGATCATCCCCAATCAGTACCCCGTTCCTGCCTTCTCCCCATATCCCCTGATTCCGCTATCTTTAAGAGCCCTATCTAGCTCGTTCTTGAAAGGAACCAGCCTCCACCGCCCTCTGAGCCAAAGAATTCCACAGACTCACAACTCTCTGTGGGAAATAATGTTTCCTCGTCTCCGTTTCAAATGGCGTACCCTTTATTCTTAAACTGTGGCCCCTGGTTCTGGACTCCCTCAACATCGGGAACATGTTTCCTGCCTCTAGCGTGTCCAAACCCTTAATAATCTTATATGTTTCAATAAGAACCCTCTCATCCTAAACTCCAGAGTGTACAAGCCCAGCCGCTCCATTCTCTCAGCATAAGACAGTCCCGCCATCCCGGGAATTAACCTTGTAAATTTACGCTGCACTGAATTGGACGGACATTTGAGAGGGAAGTTTGCAGGATAATTGACCCAACCAGCGATCTCAGACACTGTGCCTCTGTTACTTCCACCCCACAGTTCACCTTTTGGTATCCAGCATGAGAATTGATGGCAAAGTTACTGGAACGACATCTGGACCATTAATCTAACGACATGAATGCCAGCTGGGCATGAATTCATCATATCTGTAATTTAAAAAAAATCTAATTTCACTAACAGCAAAATGATAGAATTGTTGTAAAAACCCATCTGGCTCATCAATGCCCTGGGGACGGGAATCTACCATCCTTATCCAGCCTCATCCATATAGAAGATAAAACATCCTCCAAGATCATTCTCAACGCCGTTGCTTCACCGGGATGTGTTCTCAACCCCTTTAGCCCCCAATTGAGCGGCCACTCCCTCTTCTCCCCTCTCCCGTCAGGCAAGAGGTACAGGAGTGTGAAAACGCACACCTCCAGATTCAGGGACAGTTTCTTCCCAGCTGCTATCAGGCAAATGAACCATCCTATTACCAAAAAGAGTGGTCCTAGATCGAGATCTGGATGTAGTACGCTGAAAAGCTCTAGGTAGAGCATGACTCAGCGCTGGACAATGTTTACATTTACCACGCCGATTAACCTACAAGCCTGTACGGCTTTGGAGCATGGGAGTAAACCGAAGATCTCGGAGAAAACCCACGCAGGTCACGTGGAGAATGTACAAACTCCATACAGACAGCACCCGTAGTCGGGATCGAACCAGGGTCTCTGGCGCTACATTTTGCTGTGGGGGGGGGGGGGGGGGCAGTGATTATGCTGCTGGCCTTGCCGAGGCAGCGTGAGGTGTAAATGGAATCAATAGAAGGGAGGTCGGTTTGTGTGATAGTCTGGGCTGCGTCCACAATTCGCTGCAATTTCTTGCGGTCTTGGATGGAGCTGTTCCCGAACCAAGCTGGGATCGAACCCGGGTCTCTGGCTCTGTAAGCGCTGCAAGAGCGGTCACGGTGGCGCAGCGGTAGAGTCGCTGCCTTACAGCGAATGCAGCGCCGGAGACCCGGGTTCGACCCTGACTACGGGCGCTGTCTGTACGGAATTTGTACGTTCTCCCCGTGACCTGCGTGGGTTTTCTCCGAGATCTTCGGTTTCCTCCCACACTCCAAAGACGTGCAGGTTTGCAGGTCAATTGGTTGGGTATAAATATTAAAAAAGTCCCTAGTGGGTGCAGGATGGCGTTAGTATGCGGGGATCGCTGGTCGGTGCGGACCCGGTGGGCCGAAGGGCCTGTTTCCTCGTTGTATCTCTAAACTAAACCGTACTAAAGTGCCGTAGGGCAGCAACGCTGCCGCTGCGCCACCGTGCAAACTCCTCATCTTTGTTCAGCTGTACCTCAAACATCCAATCCATTATCTCAACCTGCTGGAGTTCTACCATGAAAACCGCCAGCCTATTTTAGTTTCCTTTGCTCCAGTATAGAATGATTTAGGACTTAATCGCCCGCAGGTGTTTCCCCCTTCATATTTTTAGGAATGCCACCATCAACAGTCGGTTCCCTGTTCGACAGACCCAAGCTAATTACCGAATACCGGATAGCTCACGTGTCCTTTCCACGCCACCTTTCCAAGTGCACTGAAAGTGCACATAAAACCTGCGAGATGCATTAATTCTTACTGACTGAGGTCATGAAAAGAAAATATTGGGCAAGGAGATTTATAAGGCGGTTAATGTGTTTAATTTTAAGCATTTCCTCCAGGTTTCGGTTACAGTGCCTCTCAAGTCAGTTGGGTCTGCTGAAGAACATTTTTTCACTGTTCCATAGTTTGGTTCTGGCTTCTGTTAATACGTATATAGCACGAACATGGAGCATAGAACACTGAACATAGAGCAGTACACAGCGGCATGGTGGGGCAGCGGTAGTGTTGCCGCCTCACAGCGCCAAGGACCCGGGTTCGATCCTGACGACGGGTGCCACCTGTTTGGAGTCTGTACGTTCTCCCGTGACCTGCGCGGGTTTTTCTCCGAGATCTTCGGTTTCGCTCCCACACGCCAAAGACGTGTGGCTTGTTGTAGGTTCGTTGGCTTGGGGTAAATGTAAATTGTCTCTGTGTGGGGTAGTGTTAGTGCGCGGGGATCGCTGGTCGGCGCGGACTCTGTGGGCTGGAGGGCCTGTTTCAACGCCGTGTCTAAACTACAGCACACCAACACGCCCTTTGGCCCACGTCGGCCATGATGCCAAGACCAAACTCTTATCTACCTGCACATAATCCATATCCACCATGCCCTGTATATATACCTGCATACATACCCAAAAGTTGCTCAAATGCCTCTGTCGTATCTGCCTCCACCACCGTCCCCTGGCATGCCAATCCAGGCACCCACCACCGTGTGCAAACACAAAGCACTCTGCACTTCTCCATAAAGTCATAAGGTCATAAGTGATAGGAGTAGAATTAGGCCATTCAGCCCATCAAGTCTACTCCGCCATTCGATCATGGCTGATCTATCTCTCCCTCTCAACCCCATTCTCCTGCCTTCTCCCCATAACCTCTGACACCCGTACTAATCAAGAAACTCTCTATCTCTGCCTTCAAAATATCTACTGACTTGGCCTCCTGTGGCAAAGAATTCCACAGATTCGCCACCCTCTGACTGAAGAAATTTCTCATCATCTCCTTCCTTAAAGAACGTCCTTTAATCCTGAGGCTGTGTCCTCTAGTCCTCGTGGAAACATCCTCTCCATATCCACTCTATCCTAGTCTTTCACTATTCTGAACGTTTCAATGAGGTCCCCACCTGTCTATCCCTCTCATAATTGTATACACGTCTATTAGATCTTTCTGGGGTAACTCAGTGGGTCAGGCTGCATCTTAGGAGGACATGAATAGGTGACGTTTCTGCTCAGGAGACTTCTTCGGACTGATTCAGTTGGGGGGTGGGGGTGGGAGGGGAGAAAGCTGGAAGAGTTTTTTAAACACATATTGTTAGGTCACCTACAGTCCCCTTCCTACAATCAGTCTGAAGAAGGATCTCGACACACAACATCATCTGTCCATGTTCTCTGGAGATGTTGCCAGACCCGCCGAGTTACTCCAGCATTTAGTGTATTTTGTTGTCCTATCTCCTTATGTTGTTAATTAACATTAGATAATAGACTATAGACAATAGGTGCAGGAGTAGGCCATTCGGCCCTTCGAGCCAGCACCGCCATTCAATGTGATCAGGGCTGACCATCCCCAACCAGTACCCCGTTCCTGCCTTCTCCCCATATCCCCTGACTCCGCTATCTTTAAGAGCCCTATCTAGCTCTCTCTTGAAAGTATCCAGAGAACCGGCCTCCACTGCCCTCTGAGGCAGAGAATTCCACAGACTCACCACTCCCTGCGAGAAAAAGTGTTTCCTCGTCTCCGTTCTAAATGGCCTACCCCTTGTTCTTAAACTGCGGCCCCTGGTTCTGGACTCCCCCAACATCGGAAAGTTCCTTCCTCGACAGTCAGAGGAACAGCAACCAGCTGTCTGGCTGCAACCCTGGGCGACATTGATAATGGAACGTTTGCTTGGAAATAACCTCCGGCCGGCTCATAGATTGCACGAGAGCTTCTTGATCTCATGGGGCATCGTCAATCACCGCAATCAAGTTCAATCATTCCTTCTGCCGTCATTGTCCCAGCCGTCACTTATCACGGAGCCACGCACACACGCACACAACGAGAATAATGCAGCCCGTGTACCAGTGCCAGGCAGGTCAACCTCTTCCCATTCCTGTGGTCCATTCCATGAAATCCTGGAGACTGAAAGTCCGATCAAAGATACACCATGGAAACAGGACCTTCCACCCGTTGAGTAGGCTTGTATTCACTGGAGGTTAGAAGGATGAGGGGGAATCTTATAGAAACATGTAAAAAAGTATAAAAGGACTGGACAAGCTAGATGCAGGAAAAATGTTCCCAATGTTGGGCGACTCCAGAACCAGGGGCCACACAGTCTTAGAATAAGGGGGAGGTCATTAGGACCGAGGTGAGAAAAAACTTTTTCACCCAGAGAGTTGTGAATTTGTGGAATTCCCTGCCACAGAGGGCAGTGGAGGCCAAGTCACTGGATGGATTTAAGAGAGAGTTGGATAGAGCTCTAGGGACTAGTGAAGGGATATGGGGAGAAGGCAGGCACGGGTTATTGATTGGGGACGATCAGCCATGATCACAATGAATGGTGGTGCTGGCTCAAAGGGCCGAATGGCCTCCTCCTGCACCTAGTTTCTATGTTTCTATGTTTCTAGTGCATGCTGGCCATTCATGGGAAATGCTGGCCATTTCTGGGAGTGGCGGCGCTGCCCTGGCAGCAGCGGCTCGCCTGCAGTCCGTCTGTTTTTCGTTTTATTTGTTGTTTTCTTGTCTTGTTTTTAGCGTTAGTTTGGGTTATTATGTAGTGTATGTGTG
The DNA here is from genome assembly GCA_035221665.1 of Okamejei kenojei. Classification (NCBI taxonomy): domain Eukaryota; kingdom Metazoa; phylum Chordata; class Chondrichthyes; order Rajiformes; family Rajidae; genus Okamejei; species Okamejei kenojei. The sequence continues at coordinate 67,307,583 of CM069142.1, read as the reverse complement.
TGGGAGGGGTGGGAGAAACGTTCTTAGTCTCTTCCTTTTGGGGGGACGCGACTTTTCTTGTCGTATCCCCCGTCTCCGTCTCCGTCTGCGCTGAGGCCTATCGCGGAGCTGGCGGCCTCCAACTTTAACTGCAACCGAGACAGAGCCAGCCAGGACTTACCAGCGCGGGGCTGGCCAACTTCGGGGCTGTGGCGGGTTCAGGCGTTCCGGCGGCCCAACTCGGAGCTGTGGCGGCTTTCCGGTGGTGACCTGCTTTTCCGGAGCTCCCGTGGCAACAGCTGCGTCCGCTGGACTGGAGGGCGGCAGCTTCGACCGCCCCGGGCCGCGGAGTTGAACCGGCCCGCTCGCGGAGCGCGGTTCGCCGGCGGGATTTATTTACATCACCCGGTGCGGTCACAACATCGGAGGCCCGGGTCGCCTCAGCGCAGAGGAAGAGGAAGAAGGGAAGAGACAAAGACAAGATTTTTGCCTTCCACCACAGTGAGTGAGGAGGTGTCTGGTGAACTCACTGTGGTGGATGTTAAATATGTGTTTATTGTGTGTTTTGTTATTTACTATATGTATGACTGCAGGCAACAAAATTTCGTTCAGACCGCAAGGTCTGAATGACAATAAAGTTTTCCAAGTTCATCGCCGATTCACTCTAACTTTATGTTATCCCATTTTCGTATCCACTTCTTACAGAGGCCAATTAACCAACAAACCATAGAAACATAGAAACATAGAAAATAGGTGCAGGAGTAGGCCATTCAGCCCTTCGAGCCAGCACCGCCATTCAATATGATCATGGCTGATCATCCAACTCAGTATCCTGTACCTGCCTTCTCTCCATAACCCCTGATCCCTTTAGCCACAAGGGCCACATCTAACTCCCTCTTAAATATAGCCAATGAACTGGCCTCAACTACCTTCTGTGGCAGAGAATTCCAGAGACTCACCACTCTCTGTGTGAAAAATGTTTTCCTCATCTCGGTCCTAAAGGAATTTCCCCTTATCCTTAGACTGTGACCCCTTGTTCTGGACCTCCCCAACATCTGCATCTAGCCTATCCAACCCCTTAAGAGTGTTGTAAGTTTCTATAAGATCCCCCCTCAGTCTTCTAAATTCTAGCGAGTACAAGCCAAGTCTATCCAGTCTTTCCTCATATGAAAGTCGTGCCATCCCAGGAATGAGTCTGGTGAGCCTTCTCTGTACCCCCTCTATGGCAAGAATTTCTTTTCTCAGATTTGGAGACCAAAACTGTACGCAATACTCCAGGTGTGGTCTCACAAAAACCCTGTACAACTGCAGTAGAACCTCCCTGCTCCTATACTCAAATCCTTTCGCTATGAATGCTAACATACCATTTGCTTTCTTCACTGCCTGCTGCACCTGCATGCCTACTTTCAATGACTGGTGTACCATGACACCCAGGTCTCGTTGCATCTCCCCTTTTCCTAATTTGCCACCATTAAGATAATAGTCTACCCTCCTGTTTTTGCCACCAAAGTGGATAACCTCACATTTATCCACATTATACTGCATCTGCCATGCATTTGCCCACTCACCCAGCCTATCAAAGTCATCTTGCAGCCTCCTAGCATCCTCCTCACACCTAACACTACCCCCCAGCTTGGTGTCATCCGCAAACTTGGAGATGTTGCATTCAATTCCCTCGTCCAAATCATTAATGTATATTGTAAATAGCTGGGGTCCCAGCACCGAGCCTTGTGGTACCCCACTAGTCACTGCCTGCCATTCTGAAAAGGACCCGTTTACTCTTACCCTTTGCTTCCTGTCTGCCAGCCAGTTCTCTATCCACATCATTACTGAACCCCCAATACCGTGTGCTTTAAGTTTGTATACGAATCTCTTATGTGGGACCTTGTCGAAGGCTTTCTGAAAGTCTAGATATAACACATCCATTGGTTCTCCCTTATCCACTCTGCTAGTTACATCCTCAAAAAATACTATAAGATTCGTCAGACATGATTTACCTTTCGTAAATCCATGCTGACTTTGTCTAATGATTTCACCACTTTCCAAATGCGCTGCTATCCCATCTTTAATAACTGACTCAAGCAGTTTCCCCACTACCGATGTTGGACTAACTGGTCTGTAATTCCCTGTTTTCTCTCTCCCTCCTTTTTTTAAAAGTGGGTTTACATTAGCGACCCTCCAATCCTCAGGAACTACTCCAGAATCTAAGGAGTTTTGACAAATTATCATTAATGCATCCACTATTTCTGTGGCTACTTCCTTGAGTACTCTGGGATGCAGCCTATCTGGCCCTGGGGATTTATCGGCCTTTAATCCATTCAATTTACCCAACACTACTTCTCGGATAACCTGGATTTCACTCAGTTCCTCCACCTTATTTGACCCGCGATCCCCTGCTATTTCTGGCAAATTATTTATGTCTTCCTTAGTGAAGACAGAACCAAAGTAGTTATGCAATTGGTCTGCCATGTCCTTGTTCCCCATGATCAATTCACCTGTTTCTGACTGCAAGGGACCTACATTTGTTTTAACTAATCTCTTTCTCTTCACATATCTATAAAAACTTTTGCAGTCAACTTTGGGGAAGAGCCAGCACAACTTTGGGGAGGTTAGACACAAAATGCTGGTGTAACTCAAAGGGACATGGCAGCATCTCTGGAGACAGGGAATGGGTGATGTTTCGGTTCGAGACCCTTCTTCAGACTGATGTCAGGGGAGAGGGAGATACATAGATAAGGTAGTGTAAGGTGTAATAATAGGGCAAAGGTTATTATCAATGATTATGGAGTTGATCATTGTTAGCTGGGAGAAGGTGACAACAAAGCAGATAGAGATAAAATGTAGTCGGAGACAGTCCGACTGGTCAGAGAACTGGGAAGGGGGAGTGCATGGAACAGACTGAAAAGGCAAGGGCTACTTGAAGTTAGAGAAGTCAATGTTCATACCTCTGGGGTGTAAACAACCCAAGCAAAATATAAGGTTCCTCCAATTTACACTGGGCCTCACTCTGACTGTGGAGGAGGCCCAGAACAGAAAGGTCAGTTTGGGAACGGGACGGGGAGTTAAAGTGCGGAGCAACCAGGAGATCAGGTTGGTTAAGGCGGACTGAGAGGAGGTGTTCAGCGAAATGATCACCGAGCCTGCACTTGGTCTCGCCGATGTTGCCTGTCCCGCTGAGTTACTCCAGTATTTTGTATCTATCTACGGTTCAAACCAGAATCTGCAGTTCCTTCCTACAACTTTTGGGATGAGGGAGAAAACCCAGGTGGAGATAGACAGATTATTGATATGTACGGGTGTCTGGTGTTATAGGGCGAATGCACGAGAATGGGGTTGAGAGGGTGAGATAGATCAGCCATGATTGAATAGCGGAGTAGACTTGATGGGCCGAATGGTCTAATTCTGTTCCTATCACTTATGAACTTATAAATGGGATGAGAATAGTTAGTTATCTTGGCTGAGATGGGAGAGTGGGGCCGAAGGGCCTGTTTTGGTGTTGTACAACTCTATGAATCTGTCAGTGTAGGAAGGTGTTAAGGGCCTGTCGGCATCACTGACTGACGTATCAGGTCACCGAAGAATTTGCAGCGTGATCCGGCGTGATGCGTGGAGTTTTTTCAAGTGTCGCGACATTTTATTTGTCGCCGCTGGATTTTGAAATGTTCAAAATCTTTCGGTGACACTGATATGACGCCGGCTACCGGCGAAAAAATTGCCAGGTGGGACAGGCCCTTAACCCTCTTCCCTGGAGTGGCAATTTGGTTAAGAAGGTAAAACGACGCTGTTTGCCAGCCATGGCTTGCAATGCACGATCGGACATCATGTAAAACGCTGGTTAATAAAGTAAAGTAAATTGTATTTATATAGCACGTTTAAATCAACTGGCGTTGAAACCAAAGTGCTTTACATAAAAGAAATAATAAAGTTTCCGTACATCCATAGAAAAATTAAAAATAAGAAAAATGACACACCACATTACAGAATTCAACATGAACATCCCCCCACAACAGAATCAACATTTTCCACTGTGGGGAATGGCATCAAAAAGTTAAGTCCTCTTCCCCTGTGAAACACCCGGTATGGTTAGGCCACATACTGAACACTGTGTCCTGTTCTAACCACCGCACTGCTGAGCAGATGTGATGGGATATACAGAGCAGGTTTGAGAAGGGCTGGAGAATAGACAATATAGACAATAGACCATAGGTGCAGGAGTAGGCCATTCAATGTGATCATGGCTGATCATCCCTAATCAGTACCCCATTCCTGCCTTCTCCCCATATTCCCTGACTCCGCTATTTTTAAGAGCCCTATCTAGCTCTTTCTTGAAAGCATCGAGAGAACCGGCCTCCACCGCCCTCTGAGGCAGAGAATTCCACAGACTCACCACTCTCTGTGAGAAAAAGTGTTTCCTCATCTCCGTTCTAAATGGCTTACTCCTTATTCTTAAACTGTGGCCCCTGGTTCTGGACTCCCCCAACATCGGGAACATGTTTCCTGCCTCTAGTGTGTCCAAACCCTTAACAATCTTATATGTTTCAATGAGATCCCCTCTCATCCTTCTAAACTCCAGAGTGTACAAGCCCAGCTGCTCCATTCTCTCAGCGTATGACAGTCCCGCCATCCCTGGAAATATTCTAAAGAGGAGGAAATGATAAGGCTGTGGTTGTCATACTTGGGGCATTTCATGACATTATGACATGGAGGCACGGAGGCAGAGTTGTTACCCTTATATTTATAATATTCTATTGGAAAATGATGTCCCATTGACAGAAATATATAGACAATCATGGGAAAACGTATTTACAATTATTAAAAAATATTCATCAAAAAAGAGTTGTTACCTTTCAGCACCAGAGACCTGGTTCGATTCACCACCCATATTTCGGGTCGAGACTCTTCTTCAGTCTGAAAGAAGGGTCTTGACCCGAAACGTCACCCATTGCTTCTCTCCAGAGATGCTGCCGGTCCCGTTGAGTTACTCCTGCATTTTGTGTCTATCTCCAATCGTCTTGGCCCCGCTCTGGGAGTAGGCGTGGGGGGCGGATCCAGACCGCAACGACCGTGAGCCCCAGGCCCAGTTCGGCGATCGTTTGCCTGCTTCTTCTGCTGTTGGAGGTGAGACGTTGCGTCTCGCCAGGGTCTTGGGCCTGTCCCACTTTGGCCGTCAGTTCCGCGACAGGCCAATGGCGCGCAAAGATTGGTTCAGGACGATCAAGATTGGTCCACACTCCTCCACACCACTCCATGCGCCCGTACCCGCGCTACACATGCGCTACCCACACGCTACCCACACGCTACCCACACGCTAACAGATCGCGTAAATGGCAAGCGAAAGACAGTCAAGTGGGACAGGCCCTTTACAAGGATGTTGCCAGGACTTGAGGGCCTGAGCTACAGGGAGAGGTTGAGCAGGCTGGGACTCTATTCCCCGAAGCGCAGGAGGATGAGGGGTGATCCTATAGAGGTGTATACAACCATGAGAGGAATAGATCGAGTAGACGCACACTGGTTCTCGATTCCCCTCACTTGCCCAGAGTAGGGGAATCGAGAACCAGAGGGCATAGGTAAAAGGTGAAGGGGAAAAGATTTCATAGGAATCCGAGGGGTAACTTTTTCAAGCAAAGGGTGGTGGATGTATGGAACGAGCTGCCGGAGATGGTAGGTAGACAAAAATGCTGGAGAAACTCAGCGAGCGAGGCAGCATCTATGGAGCGAAGGAATAGGTGACATTAGAGGGATATTCGTGCTATTGAGGGAGTGCAGCGTAGGTTTACAAGGTTAATTCCCGGGATGGCGGGACTGTCATATGCTGAGAGAATGATGCAGCTGGGCTTGTACACTCTGGAGTTTAGAAGGATTAGAGGGGATCTTATTGAAACATATAAGATTGTTAAGGGTTTGGATCCACTGGAGGCAGGAAGCATGTTCTCGATGTTGGGGGAGTCCTGAACCAGGGGCCACAGTTTAAGAATAAGGGGTAAGCCATTTAGAACAGAGATGAGGAAACACTTTTTCTTACAGAGAGTTGTGAGTCTGTGGAATTCTCTGGCTCAGAGGGCGATGGGGCCGGTTCTCTGGATGCTTTCAATAGAGAGCTGGATAAGGCTCTTAAAGATAGCGGAGTCAAGGGGTATGGGGAGAAGGCAGGAACAGGGTACTGATTGGGGATGATCAGCCATGATCACATTGAATGGCGGTGCTGGCTCGAAGGGCCGAATGGCCTACTCCTGCACCTATTGTCTATTGTCTATTGTCTATTGTGACGTTTCGGGTCGAGACCTATTCCTTCCCTCCATAGATGCTGCCTCACCCGCTGAGTTTCACCCGTATTTTTGTCTACCATTGACTTTTCCAGCATCTGCAGTTCTTTCTTAAACATGCCGGAGGTGGGAGATGAGGCAGGGATTGTCCCAATGGCTAAGAAGCAATTAGACAGGTACGTGGGTAGGACAGATTTAGCGGGATATGGGCCAAAGGCAGGCAAGTGGGACTAGTGTGGAAGGGACATGTTGTTTGGTGGTGGGCGAGTCGGGCCAAAGGGCAGATTTCCACACTGCATCGTTCTGTGACTCCATAATGCTCACCATTGTTTCCGGGGAGAATGAGATCAGCTGGTACAAGGGAGGTCAAGACCTTTTCTTTTTGTTGCATTTACACGGCTCGGGTCGAGAGAAAAATATTCCAGGCCAACATAAATGGCGCATTCAAGGCCGTCGGTGAAGAAAGATGCATTCTTCTCAACGGGGGACACAAAAATAGTTTTGTTATGAGCGACACTGAATATGAGTGAAATCTCCAAGTCACTCCTTGTCACTGCAAGCAGGTTCCTTCTGCCTACACTGCTGTGAGGCAAGCCCCGAGATAACAACCCCTTTATGTCTGGTGATTCCTCAATTGTGGGCTTTGTTCCAGCACTCATTTCTTTTGCTTTTAGTAATTTCTGTGCTTCGATTCTTTAGTCAGCTCGCATAATGTGACATTCCTCTCCGCGACAGTAATCATGGCTCTCGCTCGTACGCTCATAAGACGTGGGACCAGAATTAGGCCATTCGGCCCATCGAGTCTGAGAGAATGGAGCGGCTGGGCTTGTACACTCTGGGGTTTAGAAGGATGAGAGGGGGATCTCATTGAAACATATAAGATTGTTAAGGGTTTGGACACGCTAGAGGCAGGAAACGTGTTCCCGATGTTGGGGGAGTCCAGAACCAGGGGCCACAGTTTAAGAATAAGGGGTAAGCCATTTAGAACGGAGACGAGGAAACACTTTTTCTCACAGAGAGTGGTGAGTCTGTGGAATTCTCTGCCGCAGAGGGCGGAGGAGGCCGGTTCTCTGGATGCTTTCAAGAGAGAGCTAGATAGGGCTCTTAAAAATACTGGAGTCAGGGGCTATGGGGAGAAGACAAGAACGGGGTACTGATTGGGGATGATCAGCCATGATCACATTGAATGGCGGTGCTGGCTCGAAGGGCCGAATGGCCTACTCCCGCACCTATTGTCTATTGTGTTTTGTCTAAACCAGCATCTACAGTTCCTTGTTTCTACATCTTGCTTTAAACACATTGGTGTAGATTCTTCTTCCTCAATCATATTGCAGTGATGTTAGGATGTTACCCCAAGAGTTACAGTGACAGGTTCATCCCCCCCCCGCTGTTTGTTCGTTAATTGCCCCTCTATAAACTGCCCCTGGTGTGTCGAGAGTGGATGAGAGAGTGGTATAACTTAGTGGTATAGCTTAGAACTAGTATGAACACGTGTTCAATGGTCAACAGGGACTCAGTGGGCCGAAGGGTCTGTTTGTTTCCATGCTGTATCTTTCAATGTACCAAAACTGATCTGACAGGTTACTGCCGATGGTTTATCAAATCCTTCCCTTCTCTTTACTTCTCCTTAAGTTTTCTCCTCTCTGTTCAATCAAATCAAACAAACTTTATTGTCATTTAGAAATACATCGATATATGCTATTCCAAACGAAATTCCATTGCATTTGGCTCCCCCGTGGAACACGATAATAAATAGTAAGATTAAATGAGAACTTACCAGTTCGAAGTTTGATCTGTATTTTATGAGGAGTTACGATGAGGGATTACGTGAAGACCCCGTCCAGCACGCATGCGCGACATTTCTTCAAAGCAGCGGTGTGGATTCACAGAAAACACAACAATTGAAATAAATATAGTAAAGAAAAAATAAGAACTTAATTACCAGTTGATCTGTATAATAGAGGGTGGGAGCGGAGGGCACGTAATCCCTCATCGTAACTCCTCATAAAATACAGATCAAACTTCGAACTGGTAAGTTCTCATTTAATCTTACTATTTTACTTCGGAGTCACGTGAGTGACTACGTGAAGACTTCAAAGCTCTGTGAATCCGAACCGTGTACCAGCTCATGCTTCACTCACTGCCTGAAGACCTTAGAGGGAGGAAGCATGTTATACAATCAACAATAACCTGTTTGTGAACAAAAAAGGTTTATTAATAACAACAAAAAACAGAGAGCTCCCCCGGGCTTAAATTAAATATTATCTGCAGACTCTAAAATTCTGTCTGCAAATGTAGCAGGCTCCGCCAGCGGCTTATTATAAAACCTTTGGAAAGTTCTTTCCGAGGACCATCCTGCTCTGGCCAGAATATGGTCCATAGGCACATCCATTCGCCTAGCCGCCGACGTAGATGCAGCCCTGGTGGAATGAGATTTGTACACATTAGTATCGACTCCCGCGGACTTAAGCACCTGCTTGAGCCACCTTGAAATGGTTTGGCTCGTCACCTGACCATGAGGCTTCTTGTGGCTTATCCATAAGGCTTTTTCTCTCCCTCTTAAGTTATATGTTGTGTCTATGTAGTTGGCGAGATGGGTCTTGGCACACAACCGTGGGTCAGGTGAATATGCCCGGAACTCCATAACTGGAGGCGTGGTACCTGGTCTAGTTTGTTTGACCAGCCCCTGAATGTGAAATGTGATACAGTCCAATGACTCTGTCATGCTGTCCAGCCTCAGAAGGTGGAGGGACTGTACCCTTTGAGCTGACACTAGAGCCATGAGCATGACTAATTTCAGTGTAAGTTGTTCCAGAGTAAGTGACCTGGGTGGTGGCCATCCCCTAAGGTACGTCAGTACTATGCTGACATCCCAGATCTGAGTGTACCTAGGCCTAGGGAGATTGGTGTTAAAAATGCCCCTCATGATTTTGGCCACTAGTGGATGGGACCCCAAAGTCAGTTGTCCTGCTGCTGGAACCAAATAAGCTGACAACGCACTCCTGGCTGTATTAATGGCGCTGTAGCTGAGTCCTTCCCGATGTAATCCAAGCAGAAACTCCACAACACTGGTGGCTGTAGCTGTAGTGTAGGTAGTTCCTGTTTTGGAGCAATACCGTTCCCATTTTCTTATATTGGTCAGGTATTGTCTCCTGGTGGACTCCCGGTGGGATGCGGTCATCATGTTGATGGCGTCCTCAGACAGTCCCAGGCCCAGTAGAGGTCGTTTTAGAATCTGCAAGCCAGGAGATTGACTCTGTCATGGCACGGGTGACTAATGCCTGACACTAGGTGGATTAATAACTGTCGACTGCTGGGGAATTCCAACGGTGTTTCAACAGCCATGTCGAAAGCCACTGGGAACCATGGCTGTGTAGGCCAGTCAGGTATTATCAAGATTCCTGAAGCGGAATCCAATTGAATCTTGCGTAATACCCGACTGATGAGGCAGAAGGGAGGAAAAGCATAAAAGAACATTTTCCCCCAATGCAGCGAGAATGCATCAACTGCTGCTGCCTCAGGGTCTGGTTCCCAAGCGACATACGTTGGTACCTGGTGATTCAGCCTGGATGCAAATAGATCGATATCTGGTGTGCCATATTGCTTTGTAATTTCAGCAAACACTTTGGGATTTAACATCCATTCGATGTTATCATTAAATCTACGTGACCTGGTGTCTGCCACTGTATTTTGCTTACCTGGAAGGTAAGTTGCTGATAACCAAATATGCCTTTCAACACACCATTGCCAGATTAGGTTGGCCAAATTGTCACACGATATCGACTTTACACCACCCATGTGATTGATATAAGCCACCACTGTGGTATTATCTAGTTGCAACCGGACATGTGCATGATGCGTATTACATGAATATGCTTTTAACCCATAAAACGCACCCAACATTTCTAAATAGTTGATACCCCGTGTCTGTAGGCAAGATGATTCAAATTTACTCCATCTGCCCCCTGTGCTGGATTGCATGTTAGTTGCTCCCCAGCCCAAAGCACTGGCATCCGTTTGAATGGTTAATACTGGGTTGGTGATCATTATGGGACTGGAGCTGAGTCTTACATTCCTCGCCCACCATTGTAACTCTGGAATGGATTCAGCAGTTAAACTCATAGCTCGGTCAAAGTGACCTGAGTTTTGCTTTAGTGCATGCACTTTAGCTCTTTGCAAATTTTGATAGTGCAAAGGCCCAAATTGTACAGCTGGGAAAGCTGCTACCATTTTGCCAATAACTCTAGCTACTTCCCGTATGGTTGGCTGATGTTTATTCATGAGTTTGTTGCATGATAGCGCCAATTCTGATGCTTTCCCCTTTGGCAGAGTTACAATCATGCGAACAGTATCTATCGTAAATCCAAGATAGTCCATGGCAGTGGACGGTGTAAGATTGGATTTTTCTGGATGTATGACAAACCCCAAAGTTTCAAACAAACGTTTGGTGGCTGCGACTGCCAAAATGGCTGTCTCCAAGGTTTGCCCTACTATTAAAATGTCGTCTAAATACGCCATGACTATATGCTTTTGTTTCCTAAATAATGCCAAGGCAGGTTTTAAGATTTTAGTGAACAACCTTGGAGCAGAGGTTAGCCCATTTGGTAAGGCTTTATATTGCCATAGCTGTTTCATCCAGATAAATTTTAAGTATTTACGATGCTCCTTGTGTATGGGTACTGAGTAGTAGGCATCTTTTAAATCAATGCTTGCTAGAAAGTACCCTCTAGAAACCAATAGTCTGGCTGTTTTCAAAAGTATCCATCTTGAAATGTATATACCTGACAGACTTGTTTAAAGTAGTTAAGTCAATGATGATGCGACGTCCACCATCTTTTTTGATTTTAGTGAAAATATTAGACACAAATTCCAAAGGTTCATGTTTTGTTCTTTCAATTACACCTTTTGCTTGTAACCTCATCGGTTCAGCTTGACCCTCTTGTTTCTCTTTGACTGAGAGGGTGAATACCCTTTTGGGTATATGCTGAACTGGTGGAAAATCTTTATGGACAAAGTCAATTTTGTAGCCATGAACGCTGCTGAGTATATACTTGTCATTAGTGATGGATTCCCATGCATCCAAAAACAAGTGCAATCTCCCCCCTGTTAGTACAGAGCCCCTACTGCACATATGCTGAGAGGAACCAGACCCACCTACCTCCATGGTTATTGGTGCTTCTTCTGCCTCTTCGCTGGGTGATGAGGCGTCTGCTGGGCTGTAGAGGGTTGATGTTGATCTCGATGTTGTTGGGGGTGGCGCATTTTCCATGGGGTCCGCTCTGGGCCCTGGCCTAAAAAAGGCTTACGGGGAATGGTTGCGGACCCCGAGCTTTCACCAGTCCCATAGTGTGGTCGACGACTGGTGGACGCCATGGGGTACTGCCGCCTGGGTTTGTTGGGTCTGCTCGGTCCCAAACCTGCCCTCACGAGACCAAAGGTCTTGGATTCTTCTTCCAGGTCTTTCACCTTTTTTGGAAGGTCTTTCCCAAAGAGCAGAATTGGAGGTTCTGACCCCGGTGTTTTGCAGAGTCCCGCAAATTTAGGGTTGAGGGCAGGCTTGATGATTTCCTTCCGTAAATTGTTTATTTCATATTGAGTGGTGCACAGCAGAGCTAATGTGTCTTGCTGATTTGTGGAGATGTCCGCACCATCAATGGACCGAGCATAAGATGTTATTCCTGCAGTCAGGAATTTAAGGATCTTCTGGAGCTTCAACTCCAGGTTTCTGATGTTCTGCCCCAAATGTCCCCAAATTTGGCTATTGACAGCAGGTACATTCAAAGATGTACAATTTCCTGGGGCTGTATATAGTTGAAGAGCCTCATTGACCACTTGTTCTTGTAGGGGTTTAGAGGACAGGTGGTTAATGCTGGCTGCAAGTTTCGGCTCTAATGGCCGACCCGCTTGTGGAATGGCCACGTAGCGGTTGACCACACCCAGCAGCTCTTCCTGTTCCTGTACACCCTGCGTACTCCCGATATCTTCAGCCAGTGACCCCTCTTCTTGACCAGCCCAGACCTGGTCGCCAATGCTGCCTTCAAAGGAAGGTGAAGCAATGGCCAGTGCCGTAAAAGGCACTGCGGGAGTGCCTGAACTCCCTTGGCGAGGCTGCTGCTGCTCTCTCAGCAGATCTCGCTGGAGCAATTGCTCCATAAGCCGTTCCATGCGGCTTAGGCGGCTGCCTGTGCTCTCGAGCGGTAAGGCATCTTCATCCGAAACGTCGGACACTACCGCCCGGTTCCGGCTACAGGTACCTCCAGCCCGCTGCTCAGGCAGCACTAGCGGTGCTGGGCTCGGCTCGGTAGTTATAACCGCCGCCTCTTGCCCCCCCTCCAAAGAGCATTCCTCAACGAAGGACGAACGGGGGCGAGCTGCAGACTTCTTTCCTCGGGCCTTGCTCATTCTTACTGGAACACAAGACCACAGAGAGAAAGACACACGGCCACGGTAAACTTACCTGTCGGCCCGACTTTTCAATTTGTAGCGGGAGTGCCTTGAACTCCCGTTCGTCGCGGTGCACTGCATGAACGCTAATGTCGCGCATGCGTGCTGGACGGGGTCTTCACGTAGTCACTCACGTGACTCCGAAGTAAAACAGAAGGATAAAATGGATAAAAGGATTAAAAAATGGTGGGAAGAAGCTGTTGCAGGACCTTGACGTTCTGCTCCTTATGCTACGATATCTTTTGCCCGAGGGCAGCAGAGTGAACAGTCCATGATGGAGATGTGTGGGGTCCTTTATAATACTGCTGGCCTTAGACACGCAACGTTTGGTCGCAATGTCCCCGATTGAGGGGAGAGAAGTCCCGATGATTTTTTCCGCTGTCCTCACCACTCTCTGCACGGACTTCCAGTCGGAGGCTTTACAGTCCCCAAACCAGACAGAGATGCAGCTGGTCAGAATACTCTCTATGGTGCCCCTGTAGAAAGTGGTGAGGACGGGATGGGGGAGGTGAGCTCTTCTCATCCGGCGCAGAAAGTGCAACCGCTGCTGCGCTCTCTTAACTGTTGATGTGATGTTATTTGTCCAGGTCAGACTGTTAGTGATCTGCACCCCCAGGAACTTAGTGCTACTGACCACCTCCACATCGCTGTCAGTGATGTGAAGTGGTGTGGGACTGTGCCGGTTTTTCCTGAAGTCGACGATGACCTCCTTTGTTTTTTCGACATTCCGGATCAGGTTGTTCGTATTGCACCAGTCCCCCAGTTGTTTCACCTCCTCCCTGTAAGCAAGCTCATTGTCGTCCCGGATGAGGCCCACCACTGTTGTGTCATCTGCGTACTTCATGATGTGGTTTGTACTAAACCTGGCACAACAGTCGTGGGTCATCAGGGTAAACAGCAGTGGACTCAGGACACAGCCCTGAGGGGAGCCGGTGCTCAGAGAGATGATGTTAGAGGTGTTGTTTCCAACCCGCACAGACCGGGGTCTGTCAGTGAGGAAGCCCAGTAGCCAGTTACACATGGGGGTGCTGAGGCCCAATGGACCCAGTTTGCTTATTATACCGTTGCTGAATATATTGACTGAATGTTCCATACAAAGAGGCCTTCAAGCTTGGTACATCTCAACCTCTTCAGCCATAGTTTTGTTTGTGTTTAGAGATACAGCGTGAAAACGGGCTCTTCGGCCCACTGAGTCCACGCCCACCAGCGATCGCCCCGTGCACTAGTTTTCTCCAACACACTGGGGACAATTCACAGAAGCCAATTAACCTACAAAACCTGCACGTCTTTGGAGTGTGGGGGGAAACCGGAGCACCCGGAGAAAACCCACGCAGCCACAGGGCGATCGCATAAACTCCGTACAGGCAGCACCCGGAGTCGGGATCGAACCCGGGTCTCCGGCGCTGTGAGGGCAGCGACTCGACTGCTGACAAAAAGAAACTGGGAAGGCGGGAAGTACTCAGCAGGTCAGGCGGCATCAGTGGAGGTAGAGAATAAACGCTCAGTTGATCGTCAGAGTCAGAGCTTGATAGAGATAAAGCACACCGTTTCCAGAAGGGTTCTCAAGTTCACAAGTTATAGGAGTAGAATTAGGCCATTCGGCCCACCGATCCCACTCCACCATTCAATCATGGCTGATCTCTGCCTCCTAATCCCATTTTCCTGCCTTCTCACCATAACCCTTGACACCCGTTCCAATCAAGAATTTGTCTATCTCTGCCTTAAAAATATCCACTGACTTGGCCTCCACAGCCCTCTGTGGCAATGAGTTCCACAGATTAACTACCCTCTGACTAAAGAAGTTCCTCCTTACCTCCTTTCTAAAAGAGCGCCCTTTAATTCTAAGGCTTTGGCCTCTGGTCCTAGAATCTCAATAGACAATAGACAATAGACAATAGGTGCAGGAGTAGGCCATTCGGCTCTTCGAGCCAGCACCGCCATTCAATGTGATCATGGCTGATCATCCACAATCAGTACCTCGTTTCTGCTTTCTCTCCATATCCCTTAACTCCGCTATCCCAAAGAACTCTATCTAACTCTCTCCCACTAGTGGAAACGTCCTCTCCACATCCATTCTATATATGCCTTCATTATTCTGTACGTTTTAATGAGGTCCCCCCTCAACCTTCTAAACCCCAGCGAGTACAGGCCCAGTGCCGACAAATGCTGATTATATGCTAACCCACTCATTCCTGGTACCGACTCAAGATGTCACCTCCCCAAGTTATCTCAAGATGTTGCCTGAGCCGCAGTGTTACTCCAGCAATTGTGTCAATGCCTGAAGAATGTCCATCTTAATCATTTTAGTTTATTTCGTTTTTAGTTTCAGAGATACAGCACGGATACAGGCCCTTCGGCCCACCGGGTCCGCGCCGACCAACGATCCCCGCACATTAACACTATCCTACACCCACTAGGGACATTTTTCACATTCACCAAGCCAATTAGCCTACAAACCTATACAGAATGAATTTTCTGACGGAGCGACCGCAGGCAGTGAGACTGGGGCCGCACCTGCCCTCCACTATCACCCTGAGCACCGGCACATCACAGGGCTGTGTACTGAGCCCCATGCTCTACTCCCTCTTCACCCACGACTGTGTCCCTGCATTTGACAACAACACCATTGTCAAGTTTGCAGACGACACAACGGTGATCGGGCTGATCACCAACGGTGATGAAACAAACTATAGAGCGGAGGTGCAGAACCTGGCGGACTGGTGCTCACGGAACAACTTGTCCCCAAACACCTCCAAGACCAAGGAGCTGATTATCGACTTCAGGAGGTCGCAGAATGGGGAATACGCCCCAATCTCCATCTACGCGGACAGTGTGGAGAGAGTGTCCAGCTTCAAGTTTCTGGGCACTCACATCTCAGAGGACCTCACATGGTCCACCAACACCGCTGCGCTGGTCAAAAAGGCACAGCAACGACTGTTCTTCCTGAGAACATTGAAACGGACTAGTTTGCCTCAACAGCTGCTGACGACCTTCTACCGCTGCACCACAGAGAGCATACTAACGTGTGGCATCTCTGTGTGGTATCTCAGCTGCACGGAGGCGGAGAGGAGAGCTCTTCAGCACGTTGTCCACAGAGCGCAGAAGATCATTGGGACACCGCTACCAGCCTTGGAGGGCATCTACCACACACGGTGCCTCAGGAAGGCCGTCAGCATCCATAAAGACTCCTCTCACCCTTGTAATGGACTGTTCGAACTACTCCCTTCCGGCAGACGCTACAAGGCCTTCTACGCCCGCACTTCCAGACTCAGGAACAGCTTCATTCCCAGAGCTATAGCGGCTCTGAACCGGCCCTGCTGAGTGCCCCCCCCCCCCCACCCCCATGGATTGTCTCCCCCGGCCTCGCACTTTAGTCGGTGTTGATTTTACTGGTCTAATGTTCGTTTTTACAAATCTTGTTCTCGGGGTATCTAAACCTAAATTTTATTTGTCGATTAAGTCTTCTTCGAGTCCGTTGCAATCTCAGATGTCGTTCTGCCAGTATCTGGCGCAGGTCACAGCTGTCGATTAAGTTATGACATCGGATGGAAGTTGCAAACCAAATCTCGTTGCACTTATGTGTAATGACAATAAAAGATATTATTATTTTTATTATTATTATTATTATTATTATACGTCTTTGGAGTGTGGGAGGAAACCAAAGATCTCGGAGAAAACCCACGCAGGTCACGGGGAGAACGTACAAACTCCGTAGAGACAGCGCCCGTAGTCGGGATGGAACCCGGGTCTCCGGCGCTGCATTTGCTGTAAGGCAGCAACTCTACCGCTGCGCCACCGTGACCGGCTTTTTGGAAATTGTTCCCACAGGAAGGTTGATGGATGCATTGCAGAGAGTTGTGGATGAGCCCCAGACCACCACACCTTCCGTTGACGGCATGTACCCCTCACGCGGCCTCGGTAAGGCCATCGTCATAATCATGGACGAGTCTCACCCCCGGTGACGTCCTCTTCTCCCCCCTCCCATCAGGCAAGAGGCGCAGAAGTGTGAAAACGCACACCTCCAGATTCAGGGACAGTTTCTTCCCGGCTGTTATCAGGCAACTGAACCATCCCACCACAACCAGAGAGCGGTCCTGACCTCCCATCTACCTCATTGGAGACCCTTGGACTACTTTCAATCGGACTTTACTGGACTTTACCTTGCACTAAACGTTATTCCCTTTATTCTGTATCTGTACACTGTGGACAGCTCGATTGTGAACACGTTTTTTTGCTGACTGTTTGGCACTCAACAAAAAAGCTTTACACTGTACCTCCGTACACGTGACAATAAAAAACTAGAGGCAGATCACTTGGGTCGCTTACAACCCAGTGGTGTGACTATTGCATTCTATCAGTTTGGGCAGTCACGGTGGCGCAGCGGTAGAGTTGCTGCCTTACAGCGAATGCAGCGCCGGAGACCCGGGTTCCATCCCGCTACGGGCGCTGTCTGTACGGAGTTTGTACGTTCTCCCCGCGACCTGCGTGGGTTTTCTCCGAGATCTTCGGTTTCCTCCCACACTGCAAAGACGTACAGGTTTGTTGGTTCTCTGGATACATTCAAGAGAGAGCTAGATAGGGCTCTTAAAGATAGCGGAGTCAGGGGATGTGGGGAGAAGGCAGGAACGGGGTACTGATTGTGGATGATCAGCCACGATCACAGTGAATGGCGGTGCTGACTTGAAGGGCCGAATGGCCTACACCTGCACTTATTGTCTATTGTCTATTGTTAATTGGCTTGATAAATGTAAAAATTGCCCCTAGTGGGTGTAGGATAGTGTTAATGTGCGGGAATGGCCGGTCGACGTGGGACCGGTGGGCCGAAGGGCCTGTTTCCGTGCTGTATCTCTAAACTAAACTAAACTAATTAACTTCATCTCATACTCCCCTCTGTCCTTGCCCCCTTACTCTGCCCTAGCCGTTTCATCAGTTCCGCAGTTCTACAGATTGTTTCTCTTAAGATCACACCTTCCCAGGCCAACAATGGACCTGACAGGCAACGCCCCCCGCCTGAGGTTATTTGCGGCCGGCCCAGATTGGACCTGGTATTTTCTTGCCTCCAGCTCTTCACCTCCCCCCTCCCCCCCTCACCTCCCCCCACCCCCACCCCCAACCCCATCCCCTACATTCAGTCTGAAGAAGGGTCCTGACCTGAAACATCACCCATCCTATTTCTCCAGAGATGCTGCCTGAGCCATTGTGTCTTTGTGTCTATCTTTGGTACAAACCAGCAACTGCAACCAGCATTGACAGCATGGTGGCGCAGCGGGTTGCGTTGCTGCCTTATAGCGCCAGAGACCCGGGTTCGATCCTGACCGCGGGTGCTGTCTGTACAGAGTTTGTACGATGTTCTCCGTGACCCACGTGGGTTTTCTCCGGGTACTTCGGTTTCCTCCCTCACTCCAAAGACGTGCGGGTTTGTAGGACAATTGACTTCGGTAAAATTGTCAATTGGCCTTAGTGTGTGTGAGTGGGGTGGGAGATTGCAACCTTCACGTGGTCCACCCTGTTTCGACTAATGCAATCAACCCGACGTGCACAAACAAATAGATCAAATAGAACAAGTTGACCCGCAAGCTGTGGTTGTGCACGCCATACGCAAGAAGAAGAGGCGTGTGTGTGTGCGTGTGTGGGACGGTGTTATTGGGCAGGGATCGTTGGTCGGCGCAGACTCAGTGGGCCGAAGGGCCTGTTTTCCCGCTGTATCTCTAAAACTAAAGTAAACTAATGTGCGGTTCTTTGTTTCCACAGTAATAAACTAAAGTGAACTAAACGTGCGCCACAGGCTGAGGTGATGTCGGGCCAAGCGTTGCAGCACCGGTTACAAAGTCCCTGCAACTATAATGCAATAAAGAGGGCGGTGAGGATGTATTCAGTCTTCCTGTGTGAGCTTCCTTGATCAGGATCGCTCCGTTAATCTGTTCCTTTGACAGTTGCAAGCGGATCTCCTGTGCACTTCCACAACTTCCCCTTCATCCTTTGCCCCAGTGCCAAGGAGAAGATTAAACCACGTATTGACCCAAGCTGAACTCTGGGCAGAGGTCCGTGAACTTTATAAAGAACACTGTACGCACACACACCAAAGTGGGCCAGCTCTCATGTGGTTACCTCCTGCTTTAATGATCTGCGAAAATTTAACTCCTTCCATTGGGAATTGGTTGCGCATTGTGTTGTTTCAATGGCAATACTGGAACAGTTAACCAATCCAATTTTTCTTAAGAAGGACAGGAGTCAATAGACAATAGTTCAAGTTCAAGAGAGTTTATTGTCGTGTGTCCCTGATAGGACAATGACATTCTTGCTTTGCTTCAGCACACAGAACATAGTAGGCATTGACTACAAAACAGATCAGTGTGTCCATATACCATATATAAATAATTACACACATGAATAAATAAACTGATAAAGTGCAAATAACAGATAACAATAACAATACAATGTCCTTCCTCAAATAGATAATAGACAATAGACAATAGGTGCAGGAGTAGGCCATTTGGCCCTTCGAGCCAGCACTGCCATTCAATGTGATCATGGCTGATCATCCCCAATCAGTACCCCGTTCCAGCCTTCTCCCCATATCCCCTGACTCCGCTATTTTTAAGAGCCCTATCTAGCTCTCTCTTGAAAGCATCCAGAGAACCTGCCTCCACTGCCCTCTGAGACAGAGAATTCCACAGACTCACCACTCTCTGTGAGAAAAAGTGTTTCCTCGTCTCCGTTCTAAATGGCTTACTCCTTATTCTTAAACTGTGGCCCCTGGTTCTGGACTCCCCCAACATCGGGAACATGTTTCCTGCTTCTAGTGTGTCCAAGCCCTTAACAATCTTATATGTTTCAATGAGATGCCCTCTCATCCTTCTAAACTCCAGAGTGTACACGCCCAGCCGCTCCATTCCCTCAGCATACGACAGTCCCGCCATCCCGGGAATTAACCTTGTAAACCTACGCTGCACTCCCTCAATAGCAAGAATGTCCTTCCTCAAATTAGGGGACCAAAACTGCACACAATGCTCCAGGTGTCCTCCTAAGAGTTTGCACGTTCTCCCTGTGACTTCATGGGATTCATCCGGGTGCTCCGGTTTCCTCCGACATCCCAAAGATGTGTTGATTGGCAGAAACAAGGAACTGCAGATGCTGGTTTCCAAAATTTAAAAAAAGATGCAAAGTGCTGGAGTAATTCAATGGGGTCAGGTGGCATTTCTGGAGAACGTAGATGGGTAACGTTTCTGGTCAGGGCCCTTCTTCAAACTGGTCTGAATTCAGTAGAAGGGTCCTGACCCGAGACTTCGCCTACGCATGTTCTCCAGAGATGCTGCCTGACCCATTGAGTTTCTCCAACACATTGGGTCCTTTTTCGGTAAACCAGCATCTGTCGTTCCTTGTTTCTTCATTTTTTGCAGAAGTTTGTTTCAAAGAATTACAAATAATTTCAGGCTTAGCTACATGGCTTCATTTGGAGTATTGTGCTCAGTTCCGGTCATCATGGCAATAAGAAGGATGTCAATAGCCAATAGACAATAGGTGCAGGAGTAGGCCATTCGGCCCTTCAAGCCAGCACCGCCATCCAATGTGATCATGGCTGATCATCCACAATCAGTACCCCGTTCCTGCCTTCTCCCCATATCCCCTGACTCCGCTTCTTTAAGAGCCCTATCTAGCTCTTTCTTGAAAGTATCCAGAGAACCGGCCTCCACTGCCCTCTGAGACAAAGAATTCCACAGATTCACAACTCTCCATGTGAAAAAGTGTTTCCTCATCTCCGTTCTACATGGCTTACCCCTTATTCTTAAACTGGGGCCCCCGGTTCTGGACTCCCCCAACATCGGGAACACGTTTTCTGCCTCTGGCGTGTCCAAACCCTCAATAATCTTATATGTTTTAATGAGATTCCCTCTCATCCTTCTATACTCCAGAGTGTACAAGCCCAGCCGTTCCATTCTCTCAGCATATGACAGTCCCGCCATCCCGGGAATGAACCTTGTAAACCTATGCTGCACTCCCTCAATAGCAAGAATGTCCTTCCTCAAATTCGGGGGCTGTCGTTGTGTTGGAAAGAGTGCAGGGGGAAATATGCGAGGATGTTGTCGGGACTTGAGGATGATGTTGCTGCATTTGGTGCTCGCCCTCTCTACACTGAGCGTGGCTTCATTAAGGAAGAGAGCAAGGCATGACCGGGCTGAAGACAATCTATTGTCCTCTCGAACCTCACAGACAATGTTTACGAAGGCCAATTAAAGGTCCTGTCCCACTTGGTGATTTTCTTCGGCAACCGTCGGCATCATTGACTGGCGTATCAGGTCACCGAAAAAGTCGCGGCGTGACGCGGCGGAGTCTCCTCAAGCGTCGCAACAGTCTTTTTGTCGCCGCAGGATTTTGAAATGTTCAAAATCTCTCGCCGAACCTGATACGTCAGTCAATGACGCCGGCAGTCGCCAAGTGGGACAGGCCCTTAACTTATGAGTCACCCGTTGGCAGCGAGAAGCGATAGACGCCTTCCTTCCTTCCTCCTTGCTACTTGTTTGTTTAAGAAACTATTTGTTTAGCAGGGAATTAAGTCATCTTGGGTTTGTGTCAGTAGGTCTGCTGCAAGTGAAATGTTCTTGATGGATGGCAGAAGGAGAAGATGATATCATGTAATTCAGGCAGATCCTGCCAGAAATACATCGCAGCTTGGGACACAATGGCAGCAGAAGCAACCTCTCTTGTTATCTGGGTGGGTTTTATAGGATCGGTGGTAGCCAGCGCCATTTTCTTCGCTGCCGTGTGCCGGGGCAGCAGGGCGAAGGCCGCGGACGCCAACGGGATCAACGAGCACGTCGGGAAGGCCGGCTCCGTCCTGGGGGCGGAGTTGGATTCCCGGGACGTTGGTCTTGGAGGGGAGGATGCTCCTCAAACTGCGGAGCATCCTGGACAATACAGCTCACCCCCTCCGTGACACACACTGGTCAACCTGAGGAGCGCCTTCAGCAACAGACTGGTCCCACCAAGATGCAGCACAGAACGCCACAGGAGATCCTTCTTCCCTGTGGCTATCAAACTGTACAACTCCTCCCCCTTCTGTCATGGGGTAGACTGAGACTGACTCTTCCCCCTCCCCCCCCCCCCTCCTCCCCCCCCACCCTCTCCCCAATCTTTGCACATCTCCAATCCTTGCCACTCGTCACTTTAATTTCATATTTCGTGTAACTTGTGTTTATGACTGCTGTTGACATTTCAATTTCCCTCCTGGGATAAAGTAAGTTAGTAACATTATTGTCCAAGTATTCACATACAAGGAATTTGCCTTGGTGCTCCGCCCACAAGTAACAACATGACATACAGTGACAGTTGCGAATGACTCGGAAAACACTAAACATTAATAATAATAAAACATTAATGATAAAACACCATTGACCAAGCGTGAACCAACAAAATACCAGATCAAAGGGAGGCTACAGATTTTTGGCTGTTGAGTAGAGCAACTACTCGTGGATAAAAACTATTTTTTATGTCTGGCTGTGGCGGCTTTGACAGTCCGGAGTCGCCTTCCAGAGGGAAGTGATTCAAAGAGTTTGTGGCCAGGGTGAGAGGGGTCAGAGATGATCTTGCCCGCTCGCTTCCTGGCCCTTGCAGTGTACAGTTCATCAATGGAGTAAAGGTTGCAGCCAATAACCTTCTCTGCTAAATAAAGTTCTATCGTATCGTATCGTATAAGATGCGAGTTTTCCTGCATCTTCCTCAGATGCAGAAGTGTGAAAATGCACGCCTCCAGATTCAGAGACGGTTTCCACAAGTATTGTGCATTCACCATCATTTACTGCAGAGAGCAAACTCCAGCTGTAAATCGGACCTGGTGCATGGCGTCAGAGAACTGCTCATTGTCGTGCTCCCACAATGAGTTAGAAATGAACGCATCATTGTGTGTGAAGACCCTGACCACTGAGCCGAGAGGTGGGATAATCTGCCGTTCCTGTAAATCTAATCTCTACCCCCAATTGTGTACTCTGGAGTTTAGAAGGATGAGAGGATATCTTATTGAAACATATAAGATTATTAAAGGGTTTGGATACGCTAGAGGCAGGAAACATGTTCCTGATGTCGGGAGAGTCCAGAACCAGGGGCCACAGTTTAAGAATAAGGGGTAAGCCATTTACAACGGAGACAAGGAAACACTTTTCTCACAGAGAGTTGTAAGTCCGTGGAATTCTCTGCTTCAGAGGCCGGTGGAGGCGGGTTCTCTGGATGCTTTCAAGAGAGAGCTAGATAGGGCTCTTAAAGATAGCGGAGTCAGGGGATATGGGGAGAAGGCAGGAACGGGGTACTGATTGAGGATGATCAGCCTTGATCACATTGAATGGCGGTGCTGGCTCGAAGGGCCGAATGGCCTACTCCTGCACCTATTGTCTATTGTCTATTGTCTATAAAATATCCCATTGACACTAGTCTCACCTGCCTGTGTGTGTCCCATATCCCTCGAAACCTGCCCTATCCATGTACCTGTGTTTTATCAAAACATTGTGATAGTCCCTGCCTCAACTACCTCCTCTGGCAGCTCATTCCATAACCCAGCACCCCTTGTGTAAAAAATGTTTCCCCTCAGCCTCCTTAGCCTACTCAAGCTCTCCCCGAGGGCAACATGGAGCGAGCCCAACACCCTAGCTAGTGCAACAGGATGTTATCAAGCAGGAAAGGGTACAGAGAAGATTTACGAGGATGTTGCCAGGACTCAAGGGTCCAGGTTTGAGTAGCCTGGGATTTTATTCTTAAAAACCACAGGTACATGGATAGGAAGATAGGATAGATAGGATCTGAAGAAGGGTCTCGACCTGAAACGTCACCCGTTCCTTCTGACCAGAGATGTTGCCTGCAGGTGTGGTTGAGTTACTCCAGCCTTGCGTGTCCATCTTCGGTACCTGGATAGAATAGGTTTCGAGAGATACGGGACAAACGTAGGTAGGTGAAGCTCATGTAGCTGGGACATGTCGGTCAGTGTGGGCAAGTTATGGACAATAGACAATAGGTGCAGGTGGAGGCCAAATTTGGCCCTTCGAGCCATTCAAAGTGATCATGGCTGATCATCCCCAATCAGTAACCCGTTCCTGCCTTCTCCCCATATCCCCTGACTCCGCTATTTTTAAGAGCCCTATCTAGCTCTCTCTTGAAAGCATCCAGAGAACCTGCCACCACCGCCCTCTGAGGCAGAGAATTCCACAGACTCACCGCTCTCTGTGAGAAAAAAGTGTTTCCTCGTCTCCGTTCTAAATGGCTTACTCCTTATTCTTAAACTGTGGCCCCTGGTTCTGGACCAAAGTTGACAAAACTCGCTAACCAGAGAATGACAATTACACTTCAAAATCAATTAAATGGCAGAAGTGTTTACGAAGGAACTGCAGATGCTGGAAAATCGAAGGTAGACAAAAATGCTGGAGAAACTCAGCGGGTGAGGCAGCATCTATGGAGCAAAGGAATTAGGCAACGGAAGGGTTTCGGCCCGAAACATTGCCTATTTCCTTCACTCCATAGATGCTGCCTCACCCGCTGAGTTTCTCCAGCAATTTTGTCTACCTTCTATGGCAGAAGGATGCTTTTGAGTGTTGCGAATATCAGCATGTTCTTTATAACTGGATTGGGAGCTAATTCTGTACCTAATAAATGTGCTGGCCCCGATTCACACCGCAACGGCCAAAATGCAACGCGTTACATCCCCCAACAGAAATATCCTTACCCTTGATGAGTGTAAAAGCTTCACTGAAAAGGAAATTCTCTGTAGGCCTGTCTAGTCTTCTGACCTCACGGCTGCGCCTTTTATCCTGCAGACGGCCCCCGAATATTATTTCTCCAGGTGTCATATCAAAGCAACATGTTCGTTTGTTCAAAGTGCAAATGAAAGTCGACACTTTAAAAGCTTATAGGCACAAAATGCTGGAGTAGTTCAGCAGGGTGGGCAGCATGTGTAGGAAGGAACTGCAGATGCGGGTTTAAACCGAAGAGAGACACAAAATGCTGGAATAGTATCTCAGCGGGTCAGGCAGCATCGCTGGATAGAAGGAATGGGCAGTGTTTCGGGTCGAGACCCTTCTTCAGACTGAGAGTCAGGGGAGGGGGTGATACAGAGATAAGGAAGCGTATGGTGTGAAAATGAGGCATCAAAGGGAGTGGAGATCAAGGAAAATGAAGAATAGATCATTGGTAGCGAGGAGAAGGCGACGACAAAGCAGACAGAGATGAAATGTAGTCGGAGACAGTCAGACTGGTGGGAGAACTGGGAAGGGGGAGGGATGGAGAGAGAGGGAAAGCAAGGGTTACTTGAAGTTAGAGAAGTCAATGTTCATACCGCTGGGGCGTGAGCTGCCCAAGCGAAATATGAGATGCTATTCTTCCAATTTGCGCTGGGCCTCACACTGACAATGGAGGAGGCCCAGGCCATAAAGGTCAGTGTGGGGATGGGAGTGGGAGCATCTCTGAAGAGAACGATTTGGTGACTTTTCGGGTTGAGACCCTTTGTCAGACCAGTCTCGACCCAAAACTTCACCCATTTCTTCTCACCGGAGATGCTGCCTGACCCGCTGAGTTACTCCAGCATTTTGTGTCTGTATTTGTTGTAAACCAGCATCTGCTGCTCCAACCTACATTTTGAAAGCTTATGTTACTTTTGACAAGAGCAAGGGTAATGAACGTTCTCGTGAACTTGCTCTTATGTGTCTGTTACCTCCAGCCTCACAAGGGGGCTGAGAACAGTCTTTGCTTCACTCCCGTAAATAAAGTAGCTTCCTCCTTTAACACTACCGCCGGGCACCATGTCATAGGAAAGATGTTGTCAAGCTGGAAAAGGTTCAGAGACGATTTACGAGGAAGTTGCCAGGATTAGAGTGTCCGAGCTAGTGGGAGAGGTTGAGCAGGCTGGGTCTCTATTCCTTGGAATGCAGGAGAATGAGGGGTGATCTTATAGAGGCGTATAAAATCATGAGTGGAGTAGATCGGGTAGGTTTAAGGTAATAAGGTCAATAGACAATAGACAATAGACAATAGGTGCAGGAGTAGGCCATTCGGCCCTTCGAGCCAGCACCGCCATTCAATGTGATCATGGCTGATCATCCACAATCAGTACCCCGTTCCTGCCTTCTCCTCATATCCCCTGACTCCGCTATTTTTTTTTTTTTTTACTTTAGTTTTTATTGCTTTTATGTATACACAAATAAAACACAAATATAACAACGAAACATACAACATTACAATGAAACGTACAACAGTGTAGTGGGGGGTTCAGTTTATAATTAATGATGCAGTATACAGAACTATTTTCATTTTAAAACATTTTCCAATAACTTACATTATTGTCTATAAAATTATACAGTGTTGATGTCTTTATTTCTATACCCAATCCATTTTTCCCATTTTCTTTTAAATTCATCTTCTTTCACTCTTAGAGAATATGTCATTTTCTCCATGACAAATATTTCCTGTACTATGTCTAACCATTGTCTAGGTCTGGGTGTGTCCGCTGTGAACCAGTTTTTTCTAATGGCCTTTCTGCCAGCTGTGAGTAGGATTTTAACCAAGTAATGGTCTTCCTTCAGCACCACTGTAGTTATATTACCCAGGTATAAAATGGAACACTTCTTGGAGACTGTATATCCTAATACCTCCGTTAATTCTGAATTCACTCTGTCCCAAAATGGTTCTATTTTTGGGCAACTCCAGAAGATATGTGCATGGTTTGCGTCTGTTTGGCCACATTGCCTCCAGCATGGTTGCTGCCTTAGAATTTGCTTGCTTTTTATGTTAGGCGTAATAAAGAAACAAATCAAATTTTTCCAATTAAATTCTCTCCAATTTTGTGAATTAGTGGATGTCTGTAGTGTTACACACATACGATGCCATTCTTCTTCTGAGATCGTAATGTTCAAATCCTTTTCCCACTTAAATTTTACATAAAATGTAGTTTTAGCTTGACATTCCATTAAACTATGATGAATTTTAGAAATAATCCTTAATGTTTTTTGATGATACGCACTAACTATCACTTCTACCACTGGATTCTTTTCTTCTAGTGCCTCCCTTTTTACCTTTTTATTGTAATAATCTCTCAGTTGGAGGTATCTAAACAAGTCTTGGTTCCGAAGTGCAAATCTATCCTTCAAATCTTGAAAACTTCTTAGGTCTCCATTTTCAATAACAGTACAAAATGCAGTCATTCCTTTCTTCATCCACTCTTTAAATGTTGAGTCATACATCCCTGGTTTAAATTCATTATCCAAAGCTATCCATCTTAAAACTTTTTGTCGTTTATTCAGTTTAAGTTGTCTGGTAAGCGTGAACCAGGTTTTTAAAGTAAATATTGTTATTGGATCGATTATGCTCCTGATATGTCCAGGAAGCGCTTTTTCTCCCAAAATCCCAAAAGTGTTTGGATGTGGAAGTCAGGGATATCTGTCTCAATCTCTTTCCACCTAGCTATATAGCTGTCCTCACACCAATTAATTAGTGGTCGACGTTGGGCTGCATAGAAATATATCCTAAAATTTGGAAGTGCCATTCCACCTTTGTCCTTTGGCAACTGTAGTGTAGTGTATCGAATTCTGGCCTTCTTTCCTCCCCAAATAAATCTAGATATTAATTTATCCCATTCCGTGAATTGTTTTAATGGTACCTCTATTGGCAGAGATTGAAACAAGTACAAAAGCCTTGGCAAAATATTCATTTTCACCACATTTATCTTACTACTAAAATCCATTGGGTAGGTGGACCATCTTTCTATATCCTTTCTTATGTTTTGGTTGATGTGATTATAATTGGCCCCATACAACATTGATATATTTTTTGTTATATGTACCCCTAGGTATTTGATTGATTTTGAATCCCATTTAATATTATAATTTTGTTTGATTTCTTCTGGAGGAGGACAATTAAATAACCATATAACCATATAACCATATAACAATTACAGCACGGAAACAGGCCCTCTCGGCCCTTCCAGTCCGTGCCGACCATTTGTTTTCCCCTAGTCCCATCTACCTGCACTCAGACCATACCCCTCCATTCCCTTCACGTCCATATACCTATCCACTTTACTTTTAAATGTTAAAATCGATCCTGCCTCCACCACTTCTGCTGGAAGCTCATTCCACACAGCCACCACCCTCTGAGTAAAGAAGTTCCCCCTCACGTTACCCCTAAACTTTTGTCCCTTAATTCTCATGTCATGCCCTCTTGTTTGAATCTTCCCTACCCTCAATGGGAAAAACATATCCACATCAACTCTGTCTATCCCTTTCATCATTTTAAAGACCTCAATCAAGTCCCCCCTTAACTTTCTGCGCTCCAAAGAATAAAGACCTAACTTGTTCAACCTTTCTCTGTAACATAGTTGCTGGAACCCTGGCAACATTCTAGTAAATCTCCTCTGTACTCTCTCTATTTTGTTGACATCCTTCCTATAATTAGGCGACCAAAATTGTACACCATACTCCAGAATTGGTCTTACCAATGCCTTGTACAATTTTAACATTACTTCCCTACTCCTATATTCAATGCTCTGATTTATAAAGGCCAACACACCAAAGGCTTTAGGAGGATTTGAGTTTTTGAAATATTCACTCCACTATCTTTAAGAGCCCTATCTAGCTCTCTCTTGAAAGTATCCAGAGAACCGGCCTCCAAAACCGGCCTCCTCTGAGGCAGAGAATTCCACATACTCACCACTCTCTGTGAGAAAAAGTGTTTCCTCATCTCCATTCTAAATGGGTTACTCCTTATTCTTTAACCGTGGCCCCTGGTTCTGGACTCCCCCAACATTGTGAACATGTTTCCTGCCTCTAGCATGTCCAACCCCTTTTATGCCCTTGTCCCACTTAGGAAACCTGAATGGAAACCTCTGGAGACTTTGCGACCCACCCAAGGTTCCCGGAGGTATTTGTCCTCCGCCAACCACCTTCAACTAGCATCGCAACCGGCTTCGACTAAAAAATTACTAATTTTTAAAACGGAAACCACTTTCGACCATTAGGGAGACTGACAAAAACCTCCGGAAACTTCCGGGAACCGCACGGAAACCTTGGATGGGGTGCAAAGTCTCCAGAGGTTTCCTTTCAGGTTTCCCAAATGGGACAGAGGCATTAACAATCTTATATGTTTCAATGAGATTTCCTCTCGTCCTTCTAAAAGGTCATAAGTGATAGGAGTAGAATTAGGCCATTCGGCCCAACAAGTCTACTCCGCCATTCAATCATGGCTGATCTATCCTTCCCTCCTAACCCCATTCTCCTGCCTTCTTCCCATAACCTCTGACACCCGTACTAATCAAGAATCTATCTATCTCTGTCGTAAATATACCCGCCAAAAGGGGAATAATAGGAATCTGAGGGGCAACTTTTTCACACAGAGGGTGGTGGGCGTATGGAACGAGCTGCCAGAGGAGGTAGTTGAGGCTGGGACTATCCCAACGTTTAAGAAACAGTTGGACAGGTCCATGGATAGGGTACACAAAATGCTGGAGAAACTCAGCGGGTGCAGCAGCATCTATGGAGCGAAGGAGATAGGCAACGTTTCGAGCCGAAACCCTTCTTCAGACAGGTCCATGGATAGGACAGGTTTGGAGGGATATGGACCAAGCGCAGGTAGGTGGGACTAGTGTAGCTAGGACATGTTGGCCGGTGTGGGCAAGTTGGGCCGAAGGGCCTGTTTCTACTCTGCATCACTCTATGACTCTATGAATCTATGACTAACCCCTCCCCCACCACTCCTCAAGCAAAAGCAGTCCATATTTCCATGAACACCTCCACAAAAGCGGAATTGACTTGACGTAAGGAATAAGCACAGAAACAGATGAGTGAAATGAAGAAAATAATATTCAATGTTTTTTTTCCCCCAGATACAGCTTCAATTGTGGTCTAAATATAGAAATAGAGAACTGCAGATGCTGACTAATACAAAAAAGGACACACAGTGCTGGAGTAACTCAGCAGGTCAGGCAGCATCTGTGGAGAGCATGAGGGAGAGTCTCCACCAAAAACATTGCCTATCCATGTTCTCCTGAGATGCTGCCTGACCAGGCTTGAGTTACTCCAGCACTTTGTATCTATCGTTGATATAACCCTGCACCTGCAGTTCCTGTCTACACATCCTCCTGATGCGGCCTGGCCTGCTGAGTTAATCCAGCAATTTAAGTCCTTTTGTCAATTAGGTTCATGTTTTTATTTTTACTGTGTACCGAGGTACAGTCACAAGATTTGCTCTGAATGCCGTTGGGAATTTTTCATTTATTGAACATTTTTTGTTAGCTTAATTACATGTTTTATTATGCTGCATATAATGTTCATTGTTCTGTTCCGGTACCTGTGATAATTAAAAACTCTTGACTCCTTTTTGACACTTGACTATCCAATTATTGCAGGCTCGAAGGGCCGAATGGCCTCCTCCTCCACCTATTTTCTATGTAATACCATGCATTGATACAGTCATGCCAAACTAAAGCACAATAGATTGAGCAGGCGGAACGGTGGCGCAGCGGTAGAGTTGCTGCCTTACAGCGCCGGAGACCCGGGTTCGATCCTGACCACGGGTGTGTCTGTACGGAGTTTTTACCTTCTCCCCGTGACCTGCGTGGGAAGTTCCCGGGAGCTCTGGTTTCCTCCCACGCTCCAAAGACGTGCGGATTTGTGGGTTAATTGGCCTGGTATAAATGTAAATTGTCCCGAGTGCGTGTAGGATAGTGTAAGCGTGCGGGGACTGCTGGTCGGCGCAGACTCGGTGGGGCGATGGGGCTAGTTTCCGCGCTGTACGATTCGATGACTTCATGACTCTATGACTCTAAGAATGGCGGAGCAGGCTCGATGGCCCAACTGGCCCAATGCTGCTCCTATATCTTAAGACCTATGACTGTGCAGTTCACAAGTGCACAAGTTATAGGAGTAGAATTAGGCCATTCGGCCCATCGAGTCCACTCTGCCATTCAATCATGGCTGATCTCTGCCTCCTAATCCCATTTTCCGGCCTTCACCCCCATAACCCTTGACACACGTTCCAATCAAGAATTTATCTATCTCTGCCTTAAAAATATCAACTGACTTGGCCTCCACAGCCCTCTGTGGCAATGAGTTCCGCAGATTAACTAGATCTGGGGAACACCAGGGAAGGCAGGTGCACTCTCTCTCCCGTAACATTGGCCTCAGGCCTCGCCTAATCAAGTGCACAGACAAATACGAAATCTACTTCTGCAGTTAGGAAGGGAAATGCCACCAGGTGTCAACACTCCGGGATAAATGTTTGCAGGAAACACAAAACGAGTCCCCAGAAATTCTCAAATGGAATCTGTCTCCTTCCTCAGTGGCAGAAATAGTTTCCAGACTAACATTATCAATCATCGGCTGAAGATATGCTCTGGTATAAAAGCTCTGGATCTTTTCAAGGTAAGAAAGGACAACTTTCAATTGGAAAGGAACCAATTCTATCTTGCTGGTTGTATTTAGTTTAGTTTAGTTTAGAGATACAGCGTGGAAACAGGCCCTTCGGCCCACCGAGTCCGCGCCGACCAGCTTTCACTATCCTACACACACACCAGGGGCAATTTACAGTTTACACCAAAGCCAATTAACCTACAAACCTGTAAGTCTTTTGAGTATGGGAGGAAACTGGAACACCCAGAGAAAACCCACGCAGGTCGCGGGGAGAACGTACAAACTCCACACAGACAGCATCTGTAGTCAGGATTGTACCTGGGTCTCTGGTGCTGTACTGCAGCAACTCTACCGCTGCGCCAAGAAAAATACTTTTGCTTATTAGGGTATAGAAACATAGAAACATAGAAACATAGAAAGTAGGTGCAGGAGCAGGCCATTCGGCCCTTCGAGCCTGCACCGCCATTCAACATGATCATGGCTGATCATCCAACTCAGTATCCTGTACCTGCCTTCTCTCCATACCCCCTGATCCCTTCAGCCACAAGGGCCACATCTAACTCCCTCTTAAATATAGCCAATGAACTGGCCTCAACTACCTTCTGTGGCAGAGAATTCCACAGATTCACCACTCTCTGTGTGAAAAATGTTTTTCTCATCTAAAAGATTTCCCCCTTATCCTTAAACTGTGACCCCTTGTCCTGGACTTCCCCAACATCGGGAATGCAGGGTATTAGATATAAGGAGAGGCTGGGCAAACATGGGGTGGGAAAGAACTGCAGATGCTGGTTTATACCAAAGATAGACACAAAGTGCTGGGCGAACTTAGCAGGACAGCCAACAACTCTGGAAAAAAATAGAAGAAGGGTTCCGATCCAAAACGTCACCTTATCTTTTTGTATCATTCCCTCTTCTCCCCTCTCCCATCAGACAAGAGGTACAGAAGTGTGATAACGCTCACCTCCAGATCCAGGGACAGTTTCTTCCCAGCTGCTATCAGGCAATTGAACCATCCTACCAACAACTAGGTCATAAGTGATAGGAGCAGAATTAGGCCATTTGGCCCATCAAGTCTATTCCGCCATTCAATCATGGCTGATCTATCTCTCCCTCCTAAGCCCATTCTCCTGCCTTCTCCACATAACCTTTGACACCCGTACTAATGAAGATTTTATCTATCTCTGCCTTAAATATATCCATTGACGGCCTCCACAGCCTTCTGTGCCAAAGAATTCCACAGATTCACCACCCTTTGACTAAAGAAATTCCTCCTCATCTCCTTCCTAAAAGAACATCTGAGGCTCTGACCTCTAATCCTAGGCTCTCCCACTGTGGAAACATCCTCTCCATGTCCACTCTATCCAAGCCTTTATCCAAGATAGAGCACTATCCTACACACACTAGGGACAATTTAAAATTATACCAAGCCAATTAACCTACAAACCTGCCAGTCTTTGGAGTGTGGGAGGAAACTGGAGCACCCGGAGAAAACCCACGTGGTCACGGGGGAACGTACAAACTCCGTACAGACAGCATCTGTGGTCAGGATCGAACCCGGGTCTCTGGCGCAGTTCTACTGCTGCGCCACCGTGCCAAGCTGTCAAAGCCTGGAGCTTCGATACTTAGCACAAGGATTAACTTGGCACTGCGCGTCGTTCCTTCCTATGAACCAGAGTTTGTTCCGAATCCTAATGAGAATCAAAGATAGAAGCAATGCATTCCCAGAATTGGGATTATAAGGTACTTAAAACTTGAAGATGTTCCTGGACAACAGCCAGCCTCTTCCGAGTGGGAGGCTCAATGGAAGTCTTCTCCAATGCGGCAAAAATCCAAAGGTTTCGCATCATCTCACACATCATTTAATGTTTGTAATCTAACCAGGTAAAAACATTGTCCAATGGTGCATTTTGTGTCACATATGCAAAACTGCAGAGTCAAATTCTTTTTACATGTTTACATGGCGCCATTTCCAAAGTCCAAAGTCCGGTCCGCCCAGTTGCTCGGACTACATAGATAACATGGAAAATAGGTGCAGGAGTAGGCCATTCGGCCCTTCAAGCCAGCACCGCCATTCAATATGATCATGGCTGATCATCCAAAATCAGTACCCCTGTTCCTGCTTTCTCCCCATATCCCTTGATTCCTTTAGCCCTGAGAGCTAAATCTAAAGGGCCTGTCCCACTTGGCGATTTTTTCAGCGAATGTCGGCATCATTGACTGGCGTATAGGTCACCGAAAAATTTGCGGCTTGATGCCGTATTGACGGGCAGTGTTTTTTCAAGTGTCGCAACATTTTTTTTGACCCCGCTGGATCTTGAAATGTTCGTAATCTTTTGTCGACACTGATATGACGCCGGCAGTCGCCGAAAAAATCGCCAAATGGGACAGGCCCTTAACTCTCTCTTGAAAACATCCAGCGAATTGGCCTCCACTGGCAGAGAATTCCACAAATTCACAACTCTCTGGGTGAAAACGTTTTTCCTCATCTCATCTCTAAATGGCCTACCCCGTTTTCTTAATCTGTGACCCCTGGTTCTGGACTCCCCCAACATGGGGAACATTTTTTCCTGCATTCAGCCTGTCCAATCCCTGAAGCATTTTATATGTTCCTGTAACTTTTCCTCTCTCATCCTTCCCAATGGAATTACTGGAGCAGTTCACGATCCAGGCAAGCCCCAGGCTCCTGCAGGGCCTTCCTCGTCCAGAGGGCAGAGGTTTAAGGTGAGGGGAGAAACAATTAATGGGAACCTGAGGGGCAAATTTTTCAAACAGAGGGTGGTGGGTGCATGGAATAGATAGACCATAGGTGCAGGAGTAGGCCATTCGGCCCTTCGAGCCAGCACCGCCATTCAATGTGGTCATGGCTGATCATCCCCAATCAGTACCCCGTTCCTGCCTTCTCCCCATATACCCTGACTCCGCTATCTTTATGAGCCCTATCTAGCTCTCTCTTGAAAGCATCCAGAGAACCGGCCTCCCAACATCAAGAACTTGTTTCCTGCCTCTAGCATGTCCAAACGCTTAATGATCTTATATGTTTCAATAAGATCCCCTCTAATCTTTCTAAATTCCAGAGTATATCTGATCTATCTGCTGATCTATCTCTCCCTCCTAACCCCATTCTCCTGCCTTCTCCCGATAAACACTGACACCTGTACTAATCAAGAATCTATCTATCTCTGCCGTAAAAATATTCATTGACCTGAGCCTTCTATGCCAAAGAATTCCACAGATTCACCACCCTCATCTCCTTCCTAATGGAACGTCCTTTAATTCCGAGGCTATGACTCTGGTTCTAGACTCCACATCCACTCTGTCCAGGCCTGTTGGTCTGTGTGGGAAAGGTAGGCCGAAGGGCCTGTTTTGATGCTGCGTGACTCCACGACTCCACGTGACCACCTCCTAACTCAGAAGTGGGTCAGTGGCCCTGAGTCACAACCACATCTCACAGCACAGCTGAAAACAAAAGGACTTCTGGATCTGTGCACAGTGGGGCCAGTGAGACATGTCTTAAACACTTCCAGAGAAAACAAACAGAGAATCCTGAAATTTGAACAATTTCCTGAAAGTGGGAGGAAAATAAGAAATAAATATAAACGGAAGAACTTCGCGTCAGGCACTGAAAGGGGCCCGATAGGCATACGTTTGGTGGGTATAGTTCAGTTTGGTTTAGTTTAGTTTAGTTTAGTTTAGAGATACAGCGCAGAAACAGGCCCTTCGGCCCACCGAGCCCGCTCTGACCAGCGATCCCCACAGATTAACACTCTCCTACACACACTGGGGACAATTGTACAGATATCAATCCAATTAATCTGCAAACCTGAACGTCTTTGGAGTGTGGGAGGAAACTGAAGATCTCAGAGAAATCCCATGCGGGTCACGGGGAGAACGTTCAAACTCCGTACAGACTGCACCCATGGTCAGGATCGAACCCGGGTCTCTGGTGCTGTAAGGCAGCGACTCTACTGCTGCGCCACCGTGCCACCCTACGATAACTTGTCTCAGTTGCCTCAGTCACAAACTAAACACATCGATAAGGAGAATAAGCAATGGAGGGCGGGTAGGAGAATTGTCATAGAGTCACACAGCGTGGAAACAGGCCCACACCGATCAACATGCCCCATCTATACTAGTCCCACCTGCCTGTGTTTGGCCCATATCCCTCTAAACCTGTCCAATTCATGTACTGGTCCAAATGTCCATCCAAATGTCCCTGCCTCAACTACCTCCTCTGGCAGCTCGTTCCATACACCCACCACCCTTTGTGTGACAAAGTTACTCCTCAGGCCCCTGTTAAATCTTTCCTCCCACACCTTAAACCCGTGTCCTCTGCTCCTCGTGATCTTGTACCCCGCTACACTATCACAACGTTTAAGAAACATTCGGACAGGTACATCGATACGGTGGGTTTAGATGGACATGGGCCAAACGTAGGCAGGTGGGACTAGTGTATGTAGGGCATGTCTTAAGTCATGTGGTCATGTGATAACCATATAACCATATAACAATTACAGCACGGAAACAGGCCCTCTCGGCCCTTCCAGTCCGTGCCGACCATTTGTTTTCCCCTAGTCCCATCTACCTGCACTCAGACCATACCCCATAGGAGCAGAATTTTGGTCATTCGGCCCATCCAGTCGGGATCGGACCATGGCCTCTGGCGCTGCAAGCGCTGTAAGGCAACAACTGTACCACTGCACCACCGTGGCTGCCTGAATAGATTAGAGGGCTATGGGCCAAAGGCCGGGAAATGGGACCAGCTTGGACGGGGCATCTTTGCCGGCATGGACGAGTCCAGGCCGAAGGGCCTGTTTCCATGCTGAATGGCTCTACGATTTGCTTGGTCATTTCCTTTGTAGTGGGCAACCACAGATGTGTACAGATGTTCACTGCACAGTAAGGATGAGAACTGCTTTCCTTCAGCCACGGTTGGAAGACAGACAGCAAACAACGGTGACCTGTACAGTGGCCTCATTGTCGCTGGCTCAAGTTTGTTTTCACAATGAGGATGCCGTGTGGTTTGGCAGCAAAAAGACATATACTGCTGTCATATTTTACAGGAAGACACATTTTGTGGTCATTTGCGTTTTAACTGAATCACGGTGTAAATAATGTTGTCTCTGTGAGCTAGAGTGTAAACTTGCACAGAGAGACTGAGTTTAGTTTAATGTCACGTGTACCGAGGTACTAGGGTTTGCAACTGTCCCGTATTAGCCGGGACATCCCGTATATTGGGCTAAATTGGTTTATCCCATACGGGACTGCCCTTGTCCCGTATTTGACACTACTACTCGGGTCGAGGGGACTGTCTGGTCGAAGCGCCGCGTCCGGCCTCGCCTCACCCGTCCCGACGTAGTGCAGCCCATGGAGTGCAGCAGCAGCAGCAGCGCCTCACCCGTGGCCCCGTCGGTCGGTCGGCAGCCCAGCCAGCTGTCCGACCTTCGGACCTTCGCTTACCGCTGACACCACCACCACCCCTCCTTCTCATGGCTGATCATCGGTTCATGAGTTGGACGGGGCCCGGGCCAAAACTCCTCAGCTGGCCCGCCGGCTGGGCTTTGTGTGCAGTCCAGCACCCGGGCCAACTCATCATTCACCCAGCCACGGGTGAGTTGGTCAACGAATTGCCGTCAGGAATTTGTCCCGTATTTTCACCGTTTGTCCCTTATTTGGGAGTGAGAAAGTTGGCAACCCTAACCGAGGTACAGTGAAAATCTTCCATTGCGTGTTATCCGTGACAGAGGAATAGGGTCAGTTAGTTTTTAAGTTTCATGAACCCATTTCTCATAGAACAGGCAGCAGTGACTAACTCATCAAAAGATTAACTCATCAAAGGGTGACACTTCATGCTTAAAATTTTAGACTTTAGAGATAGCGCAGAAACAGGCCCTTCGGCCCACCGAGTCCGCGTCGACCAGCGACTAACACAATCCCGCACACGCTAGGGACAATTTACAATTTTCCCAAAGACATTTATCTTACAAACCTGTACTTCCTTGGAGTGCGGGAGGAAACCGGAGCACCCAGAGAAAACCAACGCGGTCACAGGGAGAACGTACAAACTCGTACAGACACCACTCGCAGTCAGGATCGAACCCAGGCCTCTGGCGCTGTGAGGCAGCGACTCTACCGCTGCGCCACCGTGGCGACCAGTCTAATGGTTTCCGTTCTTTTTCAGAAGTTACAGCTGTGTTGTAACTTAGGTTTCAAAAATGTTAAAAACCTTCTGTGTACTCCACCTGTAACCATGTGACTGGAAGTCTATATATAAAGTGATACAGCGTGGAAACAAGCCCTTCGGCCCCACTTGCCCACACCGACCAACACGTCCTTTCTACTCTAGTCCCACCTGTCTGTGTTTGGCCCACATCCCTCCATAGCTGTCCTTTCCATGCGCCTGTCTTAAACGTTGCGACAGCCCCTGCCTCAACTACCTCCTCCGGCAGCTCGTTCCATACACCCACCACCCTTTGTGTGGAAAAAGTTCCTATTAAATCTTTTCCCCCCCCTCCCCCCTCACCTTAAACCAATGTCCTCTGGTTCTTTTTGATTCTCCTACTCTGGGCAAGAGACTGTGCGTATCTCGAAAACGGTGCATACCTTCAAATACAAGCAACCGACTCCACGATATTCGCACTGCGGGATGGTCAGTGCAGCAGATGTGTTGGTAATTATGTGTTGCACCGATCGTCTCCATTCATTTATCCACTGGGCAATATCCTGGTGAATAAAGGGGAGGCCATTTAAGACTGAGGTGAGAAAAAACCTTTTTCACCCAGAGAGTTGTGAATTTATGGAATTCCCTGCCACAGAGGGCAGTGGAGGCCAAGTCACTGGATGGATTTAAGATTTTAGATAGAGCTTTAGGGGCTAGTGGAATCAAGGGATATGGGGAGAAGGCAGGCACGGGTTATTGATTGGGGACGATCAGCCATGATCACAATGAATGGCGGTGCTGGCTCGAAGGGCCGAATGGCCTCCGTCCTGCACCTATTTTCTATGTTTCTATGTTTCATTTGTGTGGACGGTTGTAGATGGAGCTGTTGGGGAATGGTATGGAGACACAGTGGCGCAGCGGTAGAGTTGCTGCCTCACAGCGCTTTCAGCGCCAGAGACCCAGGTTCGATCCTGACTAGGGGCACTAGGTCTGTACAGAGTTTGTACGTTCTCCCCCGAATGGCCTACTCCTGCACCTATTGTCTACTGTCTATTGACCTGCGTGGGTTTTTTCCGAGATCTTCGGTTTCCTCCCACACTCCAAAAGACATGTGTGTGTGTGTGTGTGTGTGTGTGTGTGTGTGTGTGTGTGTGTGTGTGTGTGTGTGTGTGTGTGTGTGTGTGTGTGTGTGTGTGCGTGTGTGTGTGTGTGTGTGTGTGTGTGTGTGTGTGTGTGTGTTTGTGTGTGCGTGCGTGTGCGTGTGTTTTGTGTGTGTGCGTGCGTGCGTGTGTTTGTGTGCGTGTGTGCGTGCGTGCGTGCGTGCGTGCGTGCGTGTGTGTGTGTGTGTGTGTGTTTGTGTGTTTGTGTGTTTGTGTGTGCGTGCGTGTGTGCGTGTGTGCGTGTGCGTGCGTGCGTGCGTGTGTGCATGTGTGCGTGTGTGCGTGTGCGTGTGCGTGTGCGTGTGTTTGTGTGTGTGTGTGTGTGTGTGTGTGTGCGTGCGTGCGTGCGTGCGTGTGTGGCGAGTGATAATGTGCGGGGATCGCTGTTGGGCGAGGTCTCGGCGGGCCGAAAGGCCTGTTCCCGTGCTGTATCTCTAAGCTACACGAAACTAAACCAAACTGCTCAGATGGTTCATTGTCAAAGGAAATCATTAAATGTCTTTCTTCCTCCCCACTGTGTATTGACTGTTCCTTCCACCCCGCCTGGTCGTTGTGCTCCAAAGAAAACGGGTCAAAGATTTCAGCAGAATCAAAGGAAATGCTCAGATGTGCCAACGTAGAATTTTATTCACGGATTTCAATCGTGCGGC
The DNA here is from genome assembly GCA_035221665.1 of Okamejei kenojei. NCBI lineage: Eukaryota > Metazoa > Chordata > Chondrichthyes > Rajiformes > Rajidae > Okamejei > Okamejei kenojei. The sequence goes on along the minus strand of CM069142.1, from coordinate 67,268,556 downwards.
TCTAATGACTGAAGACAGCGTTCTTGCCAAGTAATAACTAACTGACTGAATTGGTAATTCAAATAACATTATCATTACATTAACATCAATTTTTCTTTAACATACGTTGGCACAGCAGTCGAGTTGGTGCCTTACAGCCCTTGCAACACCACAGACCCAGGGTTCGATCCCGACCAGGTGTGCTGTCTGTATGGAGTTTGTACGTTCTCCCCGTGACTGCGTGGGTTTTCTCCGGGTGCTCCGGTTTCCTCCCGCCCTCTAAAGACGTACAGGGTTGTAGTTAATTGGCTTGGTATAAGTGTAAATTGTCCCTTGTGTGTTGGGTTGCCAACTTTCTCACTCCCAAATAAGGGGACAAAAGGTCAAAATACGGGACAAATTCCCGACGGCAATTCGTTGACCGACTCGGCCGTGGCTGGGTGAATGATGAGTCGGCCCGGGAGCTGGACTGCACACAAAGCCCAGCCGGCGGGCCAGCTGAGGAGTATTGTCGCGTGCCCCATCCGACTCATGAACCGATGATCGGCTGTGATGTCGGCGGTAAGCGAAGGTCCGAAGGTCGGACAGCTGGCCGGGCTGTCGACCGACGGGGCCACGGGCGAGGCGCTGCGGCTGCACTTATGTTGCGACGGGTGAGGCGGGGCCGGACGCGGCCCTCCGACCCGACAGTCCCCTCGACCCGGGTAGTAGCAGTCAAATACGGGACCAGGACGGTCCCGTACGGGACAAATTAATTTAGCCCAATATACGGGATGCAGGCCAGTGCGGGCCGGTGGTCCTGTTTCCGCGCTGTGTCTCTGAACCAAACAGAACTCTGAACTTCCTCCATAATTTCTTCATCTTTATTCGTTTTCGTCCCGCTGAGTGCATAGATTTAAGGTGAGAGAGGCGAAGTTTAAATGAGATTTAACTGCAAAAGCCAAATAAACTACGAACTGTCTTGGTTTCACGAGGGTCCTTGGGTCTTTGTTTTGCACCACTGTTGGGTTTTTTTTTAGAATTTATTGGACTTGTTCTCGTTTGTTATGTTATTTATTTAGTTTGCAGGCTGTTTATAGGACTGTGGTGCTGCCGCGGAAAACAATCATATTGTTCCATTTAGGAACATGTGACAATTAAACATTCTTGACCCTTAAGCTGAGCGTAGCAAGTTTTTTTTCTCCACAGGGGGTAGTGGGTGCCTGGAAGGCGCTGTTAAGGATGGTGGTGGAGGCGGTAGGAGGACGTTGCCAGGACAGTTCTGGCCACCATGTTATAGGAAAGGAAATTGTCAACCTTGAAAGGGTTCGGAGAAGATTTACGAGGATGTTGCCAGGACTAGAGGGTGTGAGCTATAGGGAGAGGTTGAGTAGGCTGGGTCTCTATTCCATGGAGCGCAGGAGGATGAGGGGTGATCTTATAGAGGTGTACAAAATCATCAGAGGAATAGATCAGGTAGATGCACAGTCTCTTGCCCAGAGTAGGGGAATCGAGGCCCAGAGGACATAGGTTTAAAGTGAAGGGGAAAAGATTTAATAAGAATCTGAGGGGTAACTTTTTCACACAAAGGGTGGTGGGTGTATGGAACAAGCTGCCAGAGGAGGTAGTTGAGGCTGGGACTATCCCACCATTTGAGAAACAGTTAGACAGGTACGTGGATAGGACAAGTTTGGAGGGATATGGACCAAATGGAGCCAGGCGGGACTAGTGTAGCTGGGACATGTTGGCCGGTGTGGGCAAGTTTTGTCCGAAGGGACCGTTTCCACACTGTATCACTCTATGACTCTTTGACAATGGTGTTTAAAAGGCTTTTAGATAGGCACATGGATATGCGGGGAACGGAGTGGTACAGTTCATGTGAGGCAGAGGAGAAGAGTTCATCTTGGCATCATGATTATCATGGACATGGTAGAACAATGGGACAATTCCAGGAATGAGTGGGTGAACATATGATGAGCGTTTGACGGCACAGGGCCTGCACTCGCTGGAATTTCGAAGAATGAGAGGGGAACCTCATTGAAACGTACCGAATAGTGAAAGGCTCGGATAGAGTGGATGTGGAGAGGATGTTTCCATCAGTGGGAGAGTCTAGGACCAGAGGCCACAGCCTTAGAATTAAAGGAAGTTCCGTCAAGAAGGAGATGAGGAGTAATTTCTTTAGTCAGAAGATCATGAATCTGGAAATTCTTAGCCACAGAAGGCTGTGGTGACCCAGTCAATTGATGTTTTCATGGCAGAGATCGATTCTTGATTAGTACGGGTGTCAGGAGTTATGTGGGAGAAGGCAGGAGAATGGGGTTCGGAGGGGAGAGATAGATCAGACATGATTGCATGGCAGAGAAGACTTGAAGGGCCGAATCCTGTGTGGGAAGGAACTGCAGATTTTACTTCGGAGTCATGTGAGTGACTACGTGAAGACCCCGCCAGCACGCATGCGCGACATATCGTCGAACGCATTGCAAAAGCGACAGTCGGGAGGAAGCGTCGCTCCTCCAGCGTAAGTTTAAAAGAAAACCGGAGGTAAGTACTTACCATTCTGGAAAAGACTCTTATTGTGTGTGTGTTTTCACAGCAAGAAGAACAGCATGGAGACCAGGAAATCGCGGAGAGCAGCGGCACAAATCGCTGCTGTGGAAAGCAGCCAGCAGCGTGCCGAACCTCCGGAGCTGCAGGTGCTTCCAGCAGCTCCCGACTTCTCGCCGCAACAGACCGCAAGTACGCCGCGGTCCGGCGGCAAAACCACCGGAAGTCGGACAGGTCCATAGACTCGGCTGGGTCCGGACCTGAGGACACCCCATTCGCGGATAGCGACAGGGGGTGTCTTTCCCGCATGGAGCGCATGGTGGAGCAATTGCTCCAGCGTGACCTGCTGATGCAGGGGCAGAGTCACAGTGGGTCTCTTCGCAGACCCACGGCAGCTCCCTATCACGGACTGCCAAATGTCTCACCCTCTTCGCAGGGGAGCATTGGGGGTCAGAGCTGGGCTGACCCTGAAGAAGGAGACATGGCTGAAGACTCACCTGTGTTAGGGGTGCCGCAAGAAGAACTATTGGGTATGGTCAACAAATTTGCTATGCCTACCCAAAAAGGACTGCCATTGCATCCCAAGCTGGCTGCCAGTATTAATTACATGGCAACAAACCAGCTGCAGGAACAAGCAATTAACAACACGGCAGGAAAATACCTTGCGCCAGAGAATTGTATTTCTCTTAATGTGCCTGCTGTCAACAACCCCATTTGGGGCAACATGAGCCCGACCATAAGGAGCCAGGAGGTGAAACTCCAAAGAATCCTCAAACTGCTGGCTGCTGGGATTACAGCAGTAGCCAGAAATGTCGATGGGGTTGAGATGCCTGAAGAGCTGCAAGACGCTCTAGCACTCCTGTGCAATACGCTGTTTGAAATCAACAGCTACAGGAAGAGCATCATAAAACCTGCACTCAATCCTAAATTTGCGGGATTACACAGGCCCAGCAGTGCACAGCCGCCTACATTGCTGTTTGGGGACATCCTCCCTAAGCAGGTTAAAGACCTGGATGAGGCCAAGGCAATCGGCATGATAAAGGTGCCAACCACCTCCAAAACCCCATATCGGGGGCGACAGCACCCCTACACAACCACCAGGCACCGCTACAACGAGAGACCATCTGGTGGTGAAAGCTCGATGGCCAGCCCACCTGCACAACGGTCTTTTTTAGACCATGGCCCAGCCCGGCCTTCTTGGAAAATGCGCCAACCCCACACTGCAGCAACACAACAGAACAAGAAGCAACAGAGACAACCAACACAGCACCGCCGGTAACCATGGAGGTAGGTGGGTCTGGTTGCCTTGAAAACATTGCATGTCTAGACTCATCACGGGTTGGGGGACGATTGCACTTGTTTCATCATGTGAGCAGCACGTTTACCTCTGATCCTTACATACTCGGAAGTATTCAGGGATACAAAATTGAATTTGTTCACGAACTCCCCATCCCAGTTCAGCATACACCTAGCCGGAAGTTTATACTTTCACAAAAAGAAAGGACAGAAGGCCATGCTGAACTTTTAAGATTAAACGCAAAAGGGGTAATTGAGAAGACAAACAGAGAATCTCAAGAGTTCGTATCAAACATTTTTACCAAAAACAAAAAAGACGGCAGATGCCGCATAATTATAGATTTGACCGAACTGAATACTTCCGTTCAGTATGCCCATTTCAAAATGGACACGTTTGTCACAGCAAAACAGCTAATCTCTAACAGGTACTACATGGCTTGCATCGACCTAAAGGATGCATACTATTCAGTACCAATACACGAGGATCATCGGAAATATCTTAAATTTGTCTGGATGGGACAGCTTTGGCAGTATAAGGCCTTACCCAACGGGTTATCATCGGCACCCAGGCTGTTTACCAAATTGTTAAAACCAGCTTTGGCACATTTGAGGAAACAAAACCATATTGTTATGGCCTACCTTGATGATATTCTCATTGTGGGGGAACATTTAGAGTTGGCTGCATTGGCAGTATCAGCCACAAAGCATCTTTTTCAAAAGCTGGGATTTCTCATTCATCCAGATAAATCAAAATTGAGACCCTCCACTACCATGGATTATTTGGGGTTCACTATCGATTCTGTTCAAATGTCTATCACCTTGCCACCAAACAAAGTGGCGGACTTGACGGAAGCGTGTAAAAGCCTCACCAGCATCAGGAAACCATCCATTCGGCAAGCAGCCAGAGTGATTGGGAAACTAGTGGCTGCATTTCCAGCAGCACAATTTGGACCACTCCATTACCAAAATCTACAAAGAGCAAAAATATTAGCTCTTAAAACTCATGCAGGCCATTTTGATAGCCCTATGGAACTACCAGGGGAAGCTAAATGAGTTAAATTGGTGGATAGACAATATTCAGCAATGTTCTAACCCTATCACTATTATGAATCCCACGGTTACTTTACAGACTGATACCAGTGCAAAAGGTTGGGGAGCAACTAACACCAACTCTAGTTGTGGTGGCAGATGGAGTGCACAAGAATTAACCCTGTTTGGAGCACTAGGGGTTAATTATCTAGAAATGCTGGGAGCATTTCATGGACTCCGGGCCTACTGCTCAGACATGCACCATTTGCATGTACGATTACAGATTGATAATACCACTGTGGTAGCATACATATGGGTGGAATAAAGTCGATATCATGTGACAAATTGGTTAATAATATCTGGCACTGGTGTCTGGAAAGGAATATATGGATCTCAGCCACTTACCTTCCAGGTAAGCTAAATATAATAGCGGACACCAGGTCACGTAAATTCAACGACAACACCGAATGGATGTTGGATCGGAAAGTGTTTGCTGATATTATAGAACGGTATGGGACACCAGATATCGACCTTTTTGCATCCAGATTAAATCACCAACTACCAACATATGTTGCTTGGGAACCAGACCCTGGGGCAATAGCGATGGACGCTTTCTCACTATTTTGGGGGGATTTGTTTTTCTATGCTTTTCCCCCCTTCTGCCTCATCAGTCGGGTCTTACAAAAAATCAAACAAGACACCGCTTCGGGTATCCTGGTTGTTCCCGACTGGCCCACCCAACCATGGTTCCCAGTAGTACAAAATATGGCCGCAGAACCCTGCATTCGGATCAATAAACGTCCAAGCCTTTTGGTACACCCTGTGACAGGGGAAAGTCATCCATGTCATGACCGTATTAACCTGTTGGTTTGCAGATTCTGAACAGGCCATTTCTGGACTACGGGCTCTCCGACAGGACGATAAGTGTCATCACAGCGTCGCGCAGGGAGTCCACCAGAAGACAATTTCTCACATATGTGAAGAAATGGGAAGTGTTCTGCACCAGAACGAACACTTCATACGACACAGCCACCATCACTGAAGTGCTGGAGTTCCTGGCTACCCTCCATTTTGATGAGGGATTGAGCTACAGTGCCATTAATTGTGTCCACAGCACCCTATCCAATTATCTGGGGTGAGGGTGTGATCACCTGGCTGTGGGATCACACCCACTGGTATCTAAACTGATGAGGGGTATATTTAATTCTAATCCCCCCAGGCCCAGATACACCCATATATGGGACATAAGCATAGTGTTGACTATGCTTCGAGGATGGACACCTATATCGGGACTCACACTGGATAAATTAACCTATAAAATGGTTATGTTAATGCCACTTGTAACAGCACAACGGGTCCAGTCCCTACACAAATTAAGTATGGACACCCTGTACATTAACAAAGACAAGATAACTTTCCTAATACAGGGGTTACTTAAACAGGATAGACCCGGATCCGCTGTCCAAAAATTAGAATTTCTGGCCTATCCTGCAGATTGTCGGCTCTGCATCGTGACATATATTGCGATATATAGAGGTCACCAAGAGTCTCAGGGGCATGGAGAGGGCTTTACTTATTAGCCACAAACGCCCTCACCATAAGGTCACAGTACAAACCATTTCCAGATGGTTAAGGGTGGTATTGGGAGCAGCAGGGGTGGATACTAATGTTTTCAAATCTCACTCCACCAGGGCCGCATTCACATCGGCGGCAAGGATGATGGAAGTTCCAATGGACCACATCCTTGCAACAGCGGGTTGGAGCAATGAACGGACTTTCCAGCGCTTCTATAATAAACCCGCGGACACTTCCGAGACATTTGCAGGAAAAAGTTCTGTTTCATGATTACCCAATGTAGGGGCATTATAATTTTAGGTATGAAAAAAATCCTTTTTTGCTTTTCAGCACAGTTTCATGTCTGATATACGTTACATCATAGCATGGCAGTGCATGAGCATGGACTCGTTCCAGGGCATGAAATCACAGAGCTTTGAAATCTTCACGTGGTCCTCACGTGACTCCGAAGAAAATAGTAAGATTAAATGAGAACTAGCCAGTTTGAAGTTTGATCTTTATTTTATGAGGAGTTACGATGAGGGATTACGTGCCCTCCGCTCCCAAAACCCTCTATTATAAAGGTCAACTGGTATATAAAGTTATCTCTTATCTTACTATGTAGTCAACTTGGTATCTGTGATTTCACACCACTGCTTCGAAGAATGTCGCGCATGCGTGCTGGCAGGGTCGTCACGCAATCCCTCATCGTAACTCCTCATAAACTAAAGATCAAACTTCAAACTGGTAAGTTCTCATTTAATCTTACTATTCTGGTTTACACCGAAGATAGACACAAAGTGCTGGTGTAACTCAGGTCAGGCAGCATCTCTGGTGAAAAGGAATAGGTGACGTTTTGGGTTGAGACCCTTCTTCAGACTCGGTGTAAACATTACCCCTGTTGTGAGTAAATGGCAAACAAAATAAAGGGGCAATAATTAAAGGGGTATATGTTTGAGAAAGAGGAGATTGCAAGGTAATGGGAAAATAATGAGTATGAACGACACTAATAGTATTCTTGTCTTGGAAGCCAGACTGGATCTAATGGACTAAATATCCTCTTAATTTGTGAAACTATTGTGCAACTATTATACCTCAGTGTAAGTTGGTAAAGAGGCCTTATACCTCTTGTATAAGGCCTCTTTACCAACTTACACTGAGGTGTATGTTTCCCAGATGCAATCTTTAGTTTAGAGATACAGCGCGGAAACAGGCCCTTCGGCCCGAGTCCGCACCGACCTGCGATCCCCGCACATTAACACTATCCTACACCCACTGCGGACAATTCACCTTTACACTAAGCCAATTAGACTCCAGTCTTTGGAGTGTGAGTGGAAAATGGAAAAAATCCCACACAGGGAGAACGTACAAACTCCGAACAGACAGCACCCGTAGTCAGGATCGAACCCGGAACCTGGCTCTCTGGCGCTGTACCACTGCGCCACCCCCAAAGTCTCCTTATAGCTAAAGTGTCTCGGCCAAGAAAAGTGTCTTGAGCGGTGCTGGCTCGAAGGGCCGAATGGCCTACTCCTGCACCTATTGTCTATGAGAAACGTCATCTGTCCATTTCCCTCCACAGATGCTGCCCGACCTGCTGACCCACTGAGCCACTGTTATTGCAGCACTCTGTCCGCACCATCATCCGCAGTCTTTGGCGTCTCCACTTGTCAGCCAAGTTTGATAAATACTTCAGAGCAAAAATATTTACAAGGCCATGGAGGACGAATGAGGATTGGATGGGCCCAGCAGTGATCCAGAGATAATGGCCTGACACAAGGAACTACACATGCTGGCATCTAGTGCAGGACACAAAGTGCTGGCGTAACTCAGCGGGTCAGGCAGCGTCATGGCCTGCTGGCCTCGTATTGAACTCCAACGTCCGTGATGCCGAGCGTCTTAATTGCCACAAAATCCCGTGAACTTAAGCCTCCAAAATATTTTTCTCAATCAACAATTACAGTTGTGCAAACATGCTGGTGAGGCCGCATGTGGAGTCTGGTGTTTGTCTTTGGTCTCCCTGCTATGGAAAGGATGACATTGAGCTGGAAAGAATGCAGGGAGGATTTACGAGGATGCTGCCAGGACTCGGAGGCCTGAGCTGTAGCGAGAGGTTGGCCAGGCAAGCAGTTTATTCACTGGAGCGCAGGAGGCCGAGGGGGGGTGATCTTGCAGGGGTGCATAGAAACCCTGAAGGGAATAGTTTGGGTAAATGCAATGGCGTAGGGGGACTGCCGTGAGGGAGGGGGGGAGGAGAACAAAGGGGGAACTGGCGGAGGGGGGGGAATTTGTACCTTTGTGTGCGCCCTTCATGTGGCGACTATTTGCATACCTTGGGTACGCAAGCAAAGAATTTCACTGTGACTTGTCACAGGTGCCAATAAAGTATTCAATTCCAATGCACTTTTATGAAGGGTAGGTGAAATCAATAGCCAATAGGTGCAGGAACGGGCCATTCGGCCCTTCGAGTCAGCACCGCCATTCAATGTGATGATGGCTGAACAAATCAACAGTCAAATCGTGGCTGATCAAATCAAGAGAAAGAGAATGTGGGTTTATGGTGAGAGGTGAAAGATTTACTGCGGGGACTGCGTGGGTTTTCTCCGGGAGCTTTGGTTTCCCCCCACATTCAGAAAACACGCTGGTCTGTAGGTTAGTTAATTGGCTTCTGTAAATTGTCCCTAATGTGTGGATAGTGTACGGGGTGCTCGCTGGTCAGCGTGGGCTGAAGGGCCCATCTCCACGCTCTATCTCTAAACCTAAAAACTGAAAGCTAACTCTTTTTCACGCAGTGGTTGGTGAGTGTATGGAACGAGCTACTGGAGGATGTAGTCGGGGCAGGTACTATAAGACCTTCGGGCAGGTACATGGATAGGAAAGGTTTAGAAGGATAAGAACCAAATGTGGGCAGGTGGAACTAGAGTAGACGGGTCATCTTGGTCGGCATGGACACATTTCTAACACGTTTATTGTCACGTGTACCGAGGTACAGTGAAAAGCTTTTGTTGCGCGCTAACCAGTCAGCATAAACACAATACATGATTACAATCGAGCCATTTCCAATATGTAGTTACATGATAAGGGAATAACGTTTAGTGCAAGGTAAAACCAGTAAAGTCCGATCAAAGATAGTCCGAGGGTCACCAATGAGGTAGATGGTAGTTCAGGACTGCTCTTCAGTTGTGATCACATTGGTCCAAGTGTCCGTTTCTGTGCTGTCTGATTCAATGACTCTATGACTCTAACACTAATGGGCCTGTCCCACTTACGCGACTTTTTCGGGCGACTGCCGGCACCCGTCATAGGTCGTTGCAGGTTGCCGAAAATGGTCAACATGTTGAAAATCCAGCGGCGACCAGAACATGGTACGACTCTCTGGGCGACTACTCGCGACGTGTCGCCAGGGTGTCGTCTGTATGGTCGAGAGTTGTCTCCTCAGTCGCCCAAAGAGTCGTAGCGTCCTTCTTGTCGCCGCTGGATTTTCAACATGTTGAACATTTTCGGCGACCTGTAACGACCTATGATGGGTGCCGGCAGTTGCCCGAAAAAGTCGCGTAAGTGGGACAGGCCCATGAGACATCACCTGTCCTAACCTATCCTCTCTCAGTGTAGGAACAAACATATTATAAAATCAATTCCCTTTTGTACCTTACCCTGCTAATGGAAACAAAATGGTTATCAGGTTTGAACACCTGAAAATAGTAAGTAATTGCAATGTTGCCAATCATTTTCCCATCACCATAATAATGCTAGAGGTTCAAGAAATTAGTCTTCAACAATAACATCATTTGATCGTTTAAAGGGCCTGTCCCACTTGGCGATTTTTGCGGCGACTGCCGGCATCATCATCAGGACACCGAAAAATTTGAGTCGTGACGCGGCGTGATGACGTATTGACGCGCGGTGTTTTTTCAAGTGTCGCAACATTTTTTTGTCACCGCTGGATTTTGAAATGTTCAAAATCTTTTGGCGACACTGATGTGACGCCGGCAGTGGCCGAACAAAATTGCCTAGTGGGCCCTTAATACATTTATTTTAAGCACTTACTGTCTCCTGTAAATAGCACGCAATAGATTTTCAGGCAAATGCATTAAGTTGTATCGACCTATTACGAAGCCATAGAGTTGTGTTTGTTTGTGAGTTCATAAGTGATAGGAGCAGAATTAGGCCATTTGGCCCATCAAGTCTACTCCTCCATTCAATTATGGCGGACCTATCTTTTCTTCTCAACAACAAGAGCAGCACGGTGGCGCAGATGTAGAGTTACTGACAGTGCCAGAGACCTAGGTTCGATCCCAACCACGGGTGCTGGCTAGGCGGAGTTTGGCCGCCTGTGACCCGTGTGGGTTTTCTCCAAAATCTTCAGTTTCCTCCCACACTCCAAAGATGCATGGGTTTATAGGTTAATTGGCTTGGTATACGTGTAAATTGTCCCTAGCGTGTGTAGGTTAGTGTTAATGTGCGGGGATTGTTGGTCTGTGCGGACTCGGTGGGACGAAGGGCCTGTTTCCACGCTGTTTCTCTAAACTAAACTAAACCATTCTCCTGCCTTTGCTCCATAACTCAGGATATCCTTAGAATAGATTAGTGCAAAGCACAAACTGCTGGAAGAACTCAGCAGGTCAGGCAGTATTGGGCTTGTGAACTCCCCCTCCACAGATGCTGCCTGACTCGCAGAGTTTCTCCAGCAATCTGCACTTTGCTCCAGAATCCAGTATCTCTTGTGTCTCAATAGAGTCAAGAGTCAAGAGTGTTTAATTGTCATTTGTCCCAGATAGTACAATGACATTCTTACTTGCAGCAGCACAACAGAACATGTAAACATAGTATGCTGTAAACAATATAATGAACAAGAACAAAAAGTTCTGTGTGTGTGTGTGTGTGTGTGTGTGTGTGTGTGTGTGTGTGTGTGTGTGTGTGTGTGTGTGTGTGTGTGTGTGTGTGTGTTCACAAATACACATATATAGATCATATATGTCGATTACATATATATATACACGCATACATATGTACACATAACAAACAAAAAATAATAGTGCAGTATTATCCATAATAGTCAATTGTAGTTCAGAGCTTATTTGTAATGTTTAATAGCCTGATGGTTTAAAGACCAATTCTGGAGTATGGAGTACAATTTTGGTCGCCTAGTTATAGGAAGGATGTCAACAAAATAGAGAGAGTACAGAGGAGATTTACTAGAATGTTGCCAGGGTTCCAGCAACTATGTTACAGAGAAAGGTTGAACAAGTTAGGTCTTTATTCTTTGGAGCGCAGAAGGTTAAGGGGGGACTTGATTGAGGTCTTCAAATGATGAAAGGATAGACAGAGTTAACGCCCCATTGAGGTAGGGAAGATTCAAACAAGAGGGCATGACAATGAGAATTAAGAGACTTTAGGGGTAACGTGAGGGGGAACTTCTTCTCAGAGGGTGGTGGCTGTGTGGAATGAGCTGGAGGCAGGATCGATTTTAACATTTAAAAGTAAAGTGGATGGTGGACGTGAAGGGAATGGAGGGGTATGGTCTGAGTGCAGGAGATGGGACTAGGGGAAAACAAATGGTCGGCACGGACTGGGGTGTTTCCGTGCTGTATTGTTAGTTATATGGTTATATGGTTATATGGTATATGATGGCTGTGGGGAAGAATCCTGATGGTTACAGTTTTCAGGCTCCTGTACAGCAGAGTGTGTGTCCAGATGGGGTGGATGAGACAGATCATCGGAAATAGAGTCTGAAGAAGGGTCTAGACCCGAAATGTCACCTATTCCTTTTCTCCAGAGATGCTGCCTGCCTGCTGATTTTGTTTCCAGCATTTTGTGTCTATCTACGGAAACAGGCCATTTGGCCGACCTTGAAGGTGAAAAATATCTGTAATTACCAGCAAAAGGAAAGAAAATAAAGCTGGGAATGTGAGATTCAAGGTCTGGAACCCATGGACCGATTACGGAGCGGCAAAGTGGTCCAGCAGTATAGTTAAGGGCCTGTCCCACTTGGGCGACCTAATCCGCGAGTTCTGGCGAGTTTGCCCTCGACTCATACTCGCAGCATGGTCGACACGAGGTCCTAGGAGGTCTTTGTAACTCTCCTTCATGCTCGAGGGCTCAGCTAGGTCGCGGCGTATTTTTCAACTATGCCCGTGAGTAAAAAAAGGTCGCCATGGAAAAAAATCGATACTTTTAGGTAATCGAGGGTAGTCAAAGGTAGTCGTAGATAGTCTTTATCATAGTCGAAGGGTCGAAGGAGATCGAAGATCGAAGGAGGTCATCTTCACTCTCCACTATTCGGTCTCCAATTTTCCCGAAGTTAGTCGAAGCTTGTCTTCAACATAGTCGAAGGAGGTCGAAGGAGATCTTCTACATAGTCGAAGGAGGTCTTCAACATCACATTTTTTCAAACTCTCCTAAACTCTTCTAAACTCGCCAATCAGGTCGCCACAGTGGGACAGCCCTTTTACTGCCTTCCAGCGCCAGAGACCCGGGTTCGATCCTGACTATGGGCAATGTCTGCATGGAGTTTGTACATTCTCCCCGTGACCATAAGTGTGAAAACGCACACCTCCAGATTCAGGGATAGTTTCTTCTCAGCCGTTATCATGCAACTGAACCATCCTCTCATCAGCTCGAGTGCAGTCCTAACCTCCCATCTACCTCATTGGAGATCTTTGAACAATCAGTAGTGAGACTTTATTGGACATCAATGTCACAGTGCCCTCCATAATGTTTGGGACAAAGACCCAGCATTTATTTATTTGCCTCTGTATTCCACAATTTGAGAATCGTAATAGAAAAAATGTGGGGACTATGTATAAACACAGCTGTAATTTCTACATGGTGAAACCAAAATGTATAAAAATGGCCTTTAATAAAATCTGATAATGTGTACTTTAAGCACATGTGATTTTTTTCTATTACAAATCTCAAATTGTGGAGTACGGAGACAAATATATAAATGCTGGGTCTTTGTCCCAAACATTATGGATGGATTCTCCGTGGATTGTCACCTTGTTGTGGAGGAGAAGTTTGTGTGGACCTGAGATCCTGAGAGCGATGCCGTCTGGAGCTGTGCTCCTGGTAGGGCCACCCATGGCGGTAAGGTCGAGGGGGAGGTCTCTGACAAAGAGCAATCCAACCACGACCTCAATGGTGGAACAGGCGGAGGACGATGGCTGACCTTAGTGGAGCGTCACAACGGCTGGGAAGGCGGATGAAGGCTGCAGCAGAAAAGGGTCTCCGGTCGTCTTGGACTCCATGCCACTGGATCCCGACCCAGATCTGTCAAGGACCGTGGGGCGGCTGTCTGTGCACCAGTCTCCCCACGTTAAACAAAGTCACGCACAGGCGTCCTCCATATAGGGAATAGCTCCCTGGAGACACCCACGGTCAGCCATGACCGAAGGTGGCCTATAAAGATATATGGAGAGCACTGTATATCTTTGCGCTAAATATTATTCTCTTTATCCTTGCATTGTGGACAGCTTTACTGTAGAGTCTTTTATTGATTGGGTAGACACAAACAAAAGCTTTTCGATGTACCTTGGTACACGTAGCAACAATAAACTAATGTGATGGAAGCTTGAATTTAAAAATCATATTTTTGCCTAGCCATCTGGATTATGAATATAAAAAACTTTCAACCTACAGTATGTTGGCATGATCAAAATCCTTCTTTATTTTACATTATACATCGTAATCTATTTCTAATAATTCTTAATATCTGGAAAAGTGAGGTGTTTTTAGAATGGACAATAGACAATAGGTGCAGGAGTAGGCCATTCGACCCTTCGAGCCAGCACCGCCATTCAATGTGGTCATGGCTGATCATCCCCAATCAGTACCCCGTTCCTGCCTTCTCCCCATATCCCCTGACTCCGCTATCTTTAAGAGCCCTATCTAGCTCTCTCTTCAAAGTATCCAGTGAACCGGCCTCCACCGCCCTCTGAGGTAGAGAATTCCACACTCACAACTCTCTGTGTGACAAAAAGTGTTTTTTTTTCTCTTTTGTGAAATAAATTGTACGATATTTAATTATGTTGAAATCTGGGACTGTTTTAACACACACGTTTAGTTGCCTAGATTAGGATGTTCCCAGAAAGTATGTCTCCTAAAATCCTGCTAGCTTCCGATTTTATTTTGAGAAAGAATGGGAACATAAAATAAACATGCCTCAACCACCATAAACATCTTACATAAGGATCCATGTGTCGGCGTCCTGTGTGTTGTGTAGCGCAGAATGAAGTCCAAAACCCTCTGCATGAAATATTTTAATGCTTCAAGCTTCAAGCTTTACTGTTGGAAAGTGTGACTTCGAATCCTAGTTGAACCACCGTAGAATGTAAATGAAAAGTGTTTACATAGGAATTTTCCAGTTTAGTTTAGAGTCTTTCTAGTTTAGTTTATTCTCACGTGCACCGAGGTGAAATAAAGCTGATTGTTGCGTGCTGACCAGTCAGTGGAAATATTCCACATGATTACAATCGAGCTGTCTACACTGTACAGATACAGGATAAAAGGAATAATGTTTAGTGCAAGGTAAAGTCCAGTGAAGTCCGTTTAAAGTTAGTCCGAGGGTCTCCAATGAGATGGATGGTAGGTCAGGACCGCTCTCTAGTTGATGGTAGGATGGTTCAGTTGCCTGATAACAGCTGGGAAGAAACTGCCCCTGTTCCAGGTGAGGCAGAGGTTCACCTGCATCTCCTCCAACCTCATCTACTGCATCCGCTGTTCCAGGTGTCAACTCCTGTACATCGGCGAGACCAAGCGCAGGCTCAGCGATCGCTTCGGCCAACACCTCCGCTCAGTCCTTCTTAACCTACCTGACCTCCCTGTTGCTCAGCACTTCAACTCCCCCTCCCATTCCCAATCTGACCTTTCTGTCCTGGGCCTCCTCCATTGTGAGAGTGAGGCCCAGCACAAATTGGAGGAACAGCATCTCATATTTCGCTTGGGTAGTTTACACCACAGCGGTATGAACATTGACTTCTCCAAATTTAGGTAGCCCTTGATTTCTCCCTCCTTCCCCTCCCCCTTCCCAGCTCTCCCACAAAGCCTACTGTCTCCGCCTCTTCCTTTCTTTTTCCCGCCCCGCCCCCCCCCAACATCAGTCCGAAGAAGGGTCTCAACCCGAAACGTCGCCTATTCTTATTATTATTAATGTTTAGTGTTTTCTGAGTCACTCGTAACTGTCACTGTATGTCATGTTGTTACTTGTGGGCGGAGCACCAAGGCATGTGACTACTTGGCCAATAAACTTACCTACTTACTTAATTACTTATTCCTTCTCTCCATAGATGCTGCCTCACCCGCTGAGTTTCTCCAGCATTTTGCGTCTACCCTGAATCGAGAGGAGATCTACCAGCTGCACCATGTGCTACCCATAGACTTGAGGACTATCTACCAGCAGTCTTTAGGCTACGAGGGAGGCCTGCTCCCATTATACACTGCCCTTGCAGCACGCGATGCGCCCTGCTTAGCTTGGCACCATTTCCACTCCACCTCACCCGGCTATAGACGATCCTATAAAACTTCCGAGCGGTCTGATTGATACTAAATAATAATAAAACCGAATAAAAAGAAAAGCAGATTTCTCACTAGAGCCTCGAAGTTCTTCCACTGCCACATGTTGTTTTTAAACCTTGCAAAACAATGAGCTTATGTTACTGTCTGCACAAGTTAACTAAAATATTTATGTAGACTCTACCACAACCATAAGGTTTCCCACCATAATTCAAAACCAGTTTTGTCATCCTGTGTGCAGTCATTCCCACAGTAGTGTGAAATAAATATTAAATATAATTATATGAAATATTAATTATAATGCTGGCCAGCTCAGCAGGAAAGAAATGATACAACTACCTAAGCAACATCGCAAAGTCTTTATCCTGTGGAGGCCAAGTCAGTGGAGATTTTTAAGGCAGAGATGGATAGACTCTTGATTAGTACGGGTGTCAGGGGTTATGGGGAGAAGGCAGGGGAATGGAGTTAGGAGGGAGAGATCGATCAGCCATGATTGAATGGAGACTTGATGGGCCGAATGGCCTAATTCTACTCCTATCACTTATGACCTTATGAGTTCTCTGCCACAATCACACAAGATAGCAGCGGCCAGTATCACTGGTAACTTAAAGTGATTGTGGCAGAGATGTATGATGTAGCCTCGCCAAACATATGGGCAGCCTGGTGGTGCAGCGGTAGAGTTGCTGCCTTACAGCGCTTGCAGCGTCGCAGACCCAGGTTCGATCCTGATTCTGTACATAGTTTGTACAGTTCTGCCAGTGACCTGCGTGGGTTTTCTCCGAGATAGAAGATCTCCTATCATTCCTCCCACACTCCAAAGACGTAGAGGTTTGTAGGTTAATTGGCTTCGGTACAAGTGTAAATTGCCCCTAGTGTGTGTAGGATAGTGTTGCTGTGTGGGGATCGCTGGTCGGCATGGACTCAGTGGGCCGAAGGGCCTGTTTCTGCGCTGGATCTCTAAACTAAACTAAATAAGCTAAAAGGTGGTTAAAAGAAAGGTTCATGATTGGGAAAGATCCAGACGGGTAGCTTAAAGTGATTGTGGCAGAGATGTATGTCGACATACCCCAATGTCGACAAGTGGGGCAAATTAAAGAAGGTATCTTGGTTGGCAAAGAATAGTTGGGTCAAAGCGATTGTTCTGTGATATATAACTTGACAGTCATAGAGTCACACAACATGGAAACAAGCCCTGTGGCCCAACTTGCCCATGCAAACCAAGGTATCCCATCTACACCAGTCCCACCCGCCCACGTATAGGCCCATATCCCTCTAAACCATTCCCATCCTTGTACCATTTAAAACTGAGATGAGAAACAAACTTTTTCACCCAGAGAGTTGTGAATTTGTGGAATTCCCTGCCACAGAGGGCAGTGGAGGCCAATTCACTGGATGAATTTAAAAGAGAGCTAGATAGAGCTCTAGGGGCTAGCGGAATCAAGGGATATGGGGAGAAGGCAGGCACGGGTTACTGATTGTGGATGATCAGCCACGATTACAATGAATGGGGGTGCTGGCTCGTAGGGCCGAATGGCCTCCTCCTGCACCTATTGTCTATGTTTCTGCACATGTCCAAATGTCTTTTAAATGTTATTATAGTTTCTGCCTCAACTACAATACAACACAATGAACTTTATTTTTCCGTTAGGAACTTTGGTTTCTGCAGCCATACAACAAGAAGAAACAATTTTACAGGACACACAACCAACTCAATTCACACAGACATCCATCCCAGTGAATCTCCTCCTCCTCCAGCACCTCGTTCCATACACCCACCCCCCTAGTGGTGCTGTCTCATGTTCTCACAAGTTCACTCTGGGAGTAAAATTAGGCCATTCGGCCCATCGAGTCTATTCCCCCATTCAATCGTGGCTGATCTCTGCCTCCTAAACCCACTTTCCTGACTTCACCCCACAACCCTTGACGTAATTCTCTGTGCAATACGTCACCCGATGACCTCCGTTGCATGTGAGCCCTGAACTTTTACCCAGTTAAAAGCAGCTCTTGTAAACAAAACAATTCCATGGGAAACGTAAAACGTATATGAATCAGAGGCGCTGATTTTTACACCAACACCCATAGATTAACATCACCCACAAAGTGTTCCAGTTTGTTTATAACGTAGCCGTGCGTTAAATTTTGAACCGTTCCCAATCTCGCCGGAACCCCTCTCTGGTGTGTGCGCTATCTGACCGGCGTTGATGAAATGGACAACAATGGCAAAGGGCCAGATTTCTTGTCTCAAATATCAATGTATTTAAGAAATGAGGATGAGATAGTGAGTGGTGTTGTTGTTGCTCAGTAGTTTTATTACTCAGATTATTTGTGTCAGAACAAACTGTTTGCCTCTCTCCATCGCATTTCTTTTTTTTATTTCTTTCTTGGAAGTGTTTGCGCAGAGGAAAATGGGTTCCAGATGGCCAGCGATGTTTTCTTGGAGCTGTCCTTCAATGAATTTGTAGGCTTAGGAACAGCATTTCTCCTAAAACACTGACACATCCCATCTGGCCACTAAATCCGCTTACTGATAAATGTTGTGTGGAAGAGAAACCTTTAACGACGGAAGCATGCGATAGGACAGAAAACAATTACACGCGTTATACACATTTATCTGCCCATTTGTTTATGGGGAGAAAATTGCACGCTCGTACATTTTATTCTTTAGCGCTACTGACCGGAGATTCAGACGCCAGGCTAAATGCATCAGTCTGACAAAGGGCCGCGACCCGAAACGTCGCCCTATTCCGTTCCTCCACAGATGCTGCCCGACCTGCTGAGTTACTCCAGCATTTTGTGTCTACTTCAATACATTCATGTGTGTCGGAAGGAACTGCAGATGCTGGTTTTATACCGAAGAGAGACACACTCCCAGCTTCATTTTCTTCCCTTTGCTGGTAATTACAGATATCTTTCACCTTCCGTAGATAGACACAAAATGCTGGAAAGAAAATCAGCGGGGAGGCAGCATCCCTGGAAAAAAGGAATAGGTGACATTTCAGGTCGGAACCCTTCTTCAGGCGGACCGACCCGAAACGTCACCCATTCTTTTTCTCCAGAGATGCTCCCTGACCTGCTGAGTTACTCCAGCGTTTTATGCCCATATCCATGTGCGTCCCATACAATCTTCAAGAGTCAAGAGAGTTTTATTATCATGCGTCCCATATAGGACAATTAAATTCTTGCTTGCTGCAGTACCACAGAATATGTAAACATTACACAGAACAGGAGATAAAAGTTCAGTGTGTATATATACCATAGACATATATATATATATATATTGCACTTTATCTGTTTATTTATTGTATATATATATATATACATATATATATATATATATACAATAAATAAATAAATAAATGTATTGTGTATATATATATATATATACAATAAATAAACAGATAAAGTGCAATAGTAACAATAGACTGTTGTAGTCCAGAGCTTGTTTGATGTTGTGTGGGGAAGCACCTATTCCTGAACTACCCCTTCCTCATTACTCAAAACCCAGTCTAAAATAGCCTGCTCTCTCGTTGGTTCCTCCACATGTTGATTTTGATAACTATCCCGCATACATTCCAAACACTCCTCTTGCTCAGCACCCCTGCCAATTTGATTCACCCAATCTATATGTAGATTGAAGTCACCCATTATAACTGTTTTGCCTTTGTCGCACGCATTTCTAATTTCCTGTTTGATACCATCCCCAACTTACAAAATTCTTAAGGGGTTGGACAGGCTAGATGCAGGAAGATTCTTCCCGATGTTGGGGAAGTCCAGGACAAGGGGTCACAGCTTAAGGATAAGGGGGAAATCCTTTAAGACCGAGATGGGAAAAACATTTTTCACACAGAGAATGGTGAATCTGTGGAATTCTCTGCCACAGAAGGTAGTTGAGGCCAGTTCATTGGCTATATTTAAGAGGGAGTTAGATGTGGCCCTTGTGGCTGAAGGGATCAGGGAGTATGGAGAGAAGGCAGGTACGGGATACTGAGTTGGATGATCAGCCATGATCATATTGAATGGCGGTGCAGGCTCGAAGGGCCGAATGGCCTACTCCTGCACCTATTTTCTATGTTTCTATGTACATGATTACAAACAAGCCGTCCAAAGTTAACAGGTACAGGATAAAGGGAATAACATTTAGCGCAAAATTAAGTCTAGTAAAGTCCAATTATAGTCCGAGGGTCACCAATGAGGTAGATAGGAGGCCAGGACCACTCTCTAGTGGATGGTAGGATGGTTCAGTTGCCTGATAACAGCTGGGAAGAAAGTGTCCCTGAATCTGGAGGTGTGCGTTTTCACATTTCTCTACTTTTTGAGGTGCTAGGAAGATAATATAGTTGTTTTTATATATACCTGAATATAATTTGAACTGAAAACTTGAGTTAGAATCATTGAGGTGATGGTTTTGATAGAGTGGCATCACAAAGCATCACAGAGCCATGTATTTCTGGGCACTAGAGTCATAGAATGATACAGTGTGGAAACAGGCCCTTCGGCTCAAACTCACTCACACCGGCCAACAATATCCCAGCCTCA
Source organism: Okamejei kenojei (assembly GCA_035221665.1). Classification (NCBI taxonomy): domain Eukaryota; kingdom Metazoa; phylum Chordata; class Chondrichthyes; order Rajiformes; family Rajidae; genus Okamejei; species Okamejei kenojei. Next base: position 67,248,132 of record CM069142.1, on the reverse strand, counting down.
ACTACCTCCTCTGGGCAGCTTGTTCCATAATCCCACCTCCTCTGTGTGAAAAAGTTAGCCCTTGGATTTCTATTAAATCTTTTCCCATTCACCTTGAACCTTTGTCCTCTGGTCCTCGATTCCCCTAATCTGGGTAAAAGACTCTGTGCATCTACCCGATCTATTCCTCTCATGATTATATATACCTCTCCCCTTATATAGATCTCCCCTCATCCTCCTAACCCTAACCCAGCTTACTTAACCTCGCCCTATAGTTCACACTCTCTACTCCTGGCAACATCCTCGTAAATCTTACTGAACCCATTTCAAGCTTGACAATATCTTTCCTATAACCGTGTCCAGAACTGAACACAATATGCAGTCTCACCAACGTCTTATACAACTGCAACGTGACCTCCCAACTTCTATACTCAACAGATGAAGGCCAAAGTGCCAAAAGCCTTTTTGACCACCTTATCTACCTGCGACTCGACCTTCAAGGACTTGTACTCCTAGATCCCTCTGCTCTACACCACTACCCAGAGGCCTACCATTTACTGTGTAGGTCCTGCCCTTGTTCGACGTCCCAAAATGCAACACCTCACACTTCTCTGTATTAAATTCCATCAACCATTCCTCCGCCCACCTGGCCAATCGATCCAGATCCTGCTGCGATCTTTCACAACCTTCGCACTATCTGCAAAACCACTCACTTTTGTATCATCTGCGAAATCACTAACTTTTGTATGACTGGATAGATTAAAGATAGCAAACAAAGACATGGTGAGACAGACAAAACACAAAGAGCTGGAGGAACACAACGGTGCAGGCACCATCCGTGGAGGGAATGAATAGTTGACATTTTAGGTTGGGACCCTTCTTCAGACTGAAGTCTCAAGTTTTGAGTCTGAAGAAGGGTCCCGGCCCGAAACACCGTCTGTCCATTCCCACCACAGATTAGTTGAGTTTAGAGATGCAGCGCGGAAACAGGCCCTCCGCCCAGCGAGTCCGCGCCGACCAGCGATCCCCGCACACTAACACTATCCTCCACACACTAGGGACAAATTACAATTTTACCGAAGCCCTCGGCCTACAAAAACCTGTACATGTTTGGAGTGTGGAAGGAAATCGGAGCACCCGGAGAAAACCCACGCAGGTCACTGGGAGAAGGTACAAACTCCGCACAGACAGCACCCTTAAAATATAATAGATGATGTATTAGATGAAATGACTTCCAATTCTGTCGAAGGGTCTTCAACCTGAAACATTAGCTATGACTTAATGAACATTAGGTGGCGCAGCGGTAGAGTTGCTGCCTCACAGCGCCAGAGACCCGGGTTCGATCCTGACTATGGATGTTGTCTGTGTGGAGTTTGTGCGTTCTCCTTGTGACCTCGTGGGTTTTGTCCGGGTGCTCCGGTTTCCTCTCACACACCAAAGACTTACAGGTTTGGAGGTTAATTGGTTTTAGTAAAAAAAATAGCAAATTGTCCCTTGTGCGTAAGAAAGAGCTAATGTACAGGCTGGTCGCTGGTTGGCGCAGATCCGGTGGCCCGAAAGGCCTATCTCTACGCTGTGGCTCCAAAGTAAACCAAACTAAACTAAACTAATTAACTCTGTATTCCTTCACGGATGCCGTCTGACCTGCTGTGTGTTTCCAGCGTTTTCTCTCTTTATTTCAAGTTTGTGGCATCTGCTTTTTGACGTCTTGCTTTCTGCCCAAGATCCATATCGTGGGACGGCGGTGTGATTTGGGGAGGGTGTTTCCACTAGTGGGAGAGTCCAGGACCAGAGGTCTCCGCTTCGGAATAAAAGGGCGTGCTTTTAGGAATGGGTTGCGGAGGAATTTCTTCACCTTTGAATCCAAGCATCGATTCTTCATGGAATTCATGGATTCTTCAGGAATTTCTTCAGTCAGAGGGTGGTGAATCTGTGGAAAATATTGCCACAGATGTCTGTGGAGGCCAAGTCAATGGAATTCTTTTAAAGTGGAGATTGATAGATTCTTGATTAGTACGGGCGTCAAGGGTTATGGGGAGAAGGCGGCAGAGTGGAGTTGAGAGGGAAAGATGGATCAGCCATGATTGAATGGCGGAGTCGACTCGATGGGCCGAATGGCCTCATTCTGCAACAATGACTTATGGACGTGACTAGAATCGATGCTTGGATTCAAAGGTGAAATTTGGATTGGGGTTGGGGTGGGGGATGGCACATGGAGCTGGTAAATCAACAACACCTACACCTCAGATAGCCAGGACAAAATGTCCAACCATCATATGACCACAGGGATTAGAACGGGCCAAGAATGTCAGATGATAACATTCTTAGGAATGACATGGGAATAGACAAGGAGCTGCAGGTGCTGGAATCTTGAGCAAAACACAAATTGTTTGAGTAACTCCGCAGGTCAGGCAGTATTTGTGGAAGGAATGGATGGGTGACGTTTCAGATCGGGTCTCGACTCGAGTTTGAAGAAGGGTCCCGACTAGAAACGACGCCTTCCCATTCGCTACGCAGATGCTGCCTGACCTGCTGAGCTCATAGATGATAGGAGCAGAAATGGGCCATTGAGACTACTCCGTCCCACGGCAGTGCACTCCAGGCACTCACCACCTTCTGTGCAAAGAAAACCTGCCCCACGCATGTTAGTTCACGATCAGAAGTCACAGGAGCAGAATTAGGCCATTCGGCCCATCGAGTCTACTCCACAAATCAGCCATGGTTGATCTATCTCTCCCTCTCAACCCCATTCTCCTGCCTTCTCCCCATAACCCCTGACACCATTACTAATCAAGAATCTGCCAATCTCCGACTTAAAAATACCCATTGACGGCCTCCACAGCCTTCTGCGGAAATTAATTCCACAGATTCATCTCCCTCCGACTGAAGGAATTCCACCTCATCTCCTTTTTAAAGGTACGCCCTTTAATTCTCAGACGGTGCCCTCTGGTCCTAGACTCTCCCACTAGTGGAAACATCCTCCCCACATCCACTCTATCCAGGCCTTTCACTATTTGGTAAGTTTCAATGAGGTCGCCCCTCATCCTTCTTAACTCCAGCGAGTACAGGCCCAGTGCCGTCAAACGCTCATCATAGGTTAACCCACTCATCCATGGACATGTTTGTCCTGCTGTCATTCTCGTGTTACTCCCGCACTTTGTGTTTTGTTTTGAGTAACATGCAAATGTTTTGCACAACCTCCAGGTAGTAACTAATACTAATTTTAGCGACATTAGCTCATCATTAAGTCATACAATAGTGATTGCTTTAAAAAGATATATATATATATATATATCTTTGGTGTTCTTTCATCTTTGGTGTTGGCAAGCGTTTCAGAAGGGAATTTATTTTGGAAAGCGTGTTCAAGAAATAATATTTTAAATTCTTGGAGGTGTTTCTTGCATGATTTCACACGGAACCTTCCTCTGTGTACAATGAAGCTCTATGATCAGCAGAGGTGCAATAAATAAACCTGTCTGCCAGAGAACGCAGAGGAGCTGAAGCGTTGATGAATGATAGCAGGGGGAAAGCCAGTTCAAATTGTAGAGTTGCCGCACATCGGACCGGCTCAGAACCGTATTGGTTTAGAGATACAAGCCCTTCGGCCCACCGGGTCCGCACCAACCTGCGATCCCCACACATTGACACTATCCTACACCCACTGGGGACAATTTTTACATTCACCAAGCCAATTAACCTACAAACCTGCACGTCTTTGGAGTGTGGAAGGAAACCGGAGATCTCGGAGAAATCCCACGCAGGTCACGGGGAGAGCGTACAAACTCCGTACAGACAGCACCCGTAATCGGGATCGAACTTAGGTCTCTAGCGCTGTGAGGCAGCGACTCTACCGCTGCGCCACCGTGCCGCCCTCTCAGCATTGTAGCGCGCCAGCTCCACAGACAAAGTCCAATGTCCGCAGAGGTGAATCGGACAGTACCCTAGCTTGTGGAAGGACCATTCAGAAGCTTGGAAACAGAGGGGAAGGAGATGTTCCTGAGTCTGGTGGAGCGCGCTTTCAAGCTTCTGTACCTTCATAGAAAATATAGAAAATAGGTGCAGGAGGAGGCCATTTGGCCCTTCAGGCCTGCACTGGACAGGAGTGGGGGGGGGGGGGGGGGGGGGGAGAAGGAATGACCGAGGCAGGACAAGTCTTTGATTATGTTGAAGATGGATACAAAATGCTGGAGTAACTCAGCGGGTCAGGCAACATCTCAGGAGAAAGGGAATAGGTGACGTTTTGGGTCGAGACCAAGTTCAAGTGTTCAAGAGAGTTTATTGTCGTGTGTCCCTGATAGGACAATGAGATTCTTGCTTTGCTTCAGCACAACAGAACATAGTAGGCATTGACTACAGAACAGTTCAGTGTGTCCATATACCATTATATAAATATATATACACACATGAATAAATAAACTGATGAAGTGCAAATGACAGATAATGGGTTATTAATGTTCAGAGTTTTGTCCGAGCCAGGTTTATTAGCCTGATGGCTGTGGGGAAGTAGCTATTCCTGAACCCGGTCGACCTCTTCAGACTGCTTTTCCGAGGCAGCGCAAAGTGCAGATGGTGTCAAGAGTCTGGTCCATGCGATTGACTGGGCTACATATCTACAACAAGTGTGCGGGAAGAAACTGCCGATGCTGGTTTATACCAAAGATGGACACAAGATGCTGGAGCAGCAGCGGGGTCAGGCAGCGCCTGTGGTGAAAAAGAAAAAGGTGACGGTATGAAGGCAGCGCGAAGTGTAGACACGTGGAGTCAATGGTGGGGAGTCTGGTCTGTGTGATGGTCTGGATCATTCACCCTGCTGTCTAGTTCATTTGTGGGATTTAAATTCCCTTTCAACAGAAGGCTGTGTCTGTGCTGTGCACAAGGTATTGGAAACATGAAGCAGATGGACTGGAAACTAAGCTGTTTTAACAAGCTATTTTGATAAAGCCACAATCAAATCATCAGCTTGAGAAAACCTCAGATAACGCGCGGAATTCGGAGATGAGACAGGCTTCTGGGCAGCGGACTGAGAGAATGGAGACAATGGATTGAACGCAGCCCTTTATGGTAACCCACACACTGAGAGCAGGAAGCAGCAGTGATAATGTTCGAACAGACCAAAAGTTCATGTTCTAGGAGCAGAATTAGGCCATTCAGCCTGTCAAGTCTATTCCGCCATTCAATCACGGCTGATCTATATCTCCCTCCTAACCCTATTCTCCTGCCTTCTCCCCTTAACCCCTGACACCCGTACAAATCAAGAATCTATCTATCTCTGCCTTAAAAATATCCACTGACTTGGCCTCCACAGCCTTCTGTGCCAGTGAAATCCACAGATTCACCACCCTCTGACTTAAGAAATTCCTCCTCATCACCTTTCTAAATGAACATCCTTTCATTGTGAGGCTATGACCTCTGGTCCTAGACTCTCCTACTGGTGGAAACATGCACTCCACATGCACTCTACCCGGGCCTTTCATTACTCGGTAAGTTTCACCGAGGTCCCCCCTCGTCCTTCTAAACTCCAGCTAGTACAGGCCCAGTGCCGACAAACGCTCATCATACCTTAACACACTCATTCCTGGGATCATTCTCATAAACCTCCTCTGGACCCTCTCCGGAGCCAGCACATCCTTCCTCAGATATGGGCCCCATAACTGCTCATAATACTTAGCGCCAAGGGCTCCAAATTATTTATTTCAGCACATTGGCCTTCACGATTCAGAATATTGAGTACAGAAGTAGGGAGGTCATGTTGCAGTTATCTAAGATGTTGGTGAGGCCACATTTAGAGTGCTGTGTTCAGTTAATATGCAGAGTTTTGTCCGAGCCGAGTTTAATAGCCTGATGGCTGTGGGGAAGTAGCTATTCCTGAACCTGGTCGTTGCAGTCTTCAGGCTCCTGTACCTTCTACCTGAACATGTTGACTCGTTGCAACAGTCAACATGTTTAATTGTCTAATGCATCCGAAGGGGACATTTAAATTCTTTCTTGCTGCCCAATGCCCTATCTCAGGATAAAACATTCGCTTCCACAGCCACCTCTAGCCCATTGCGGACATTGGACTTGGGTCTGCGCAACTGATGTGCTACAATGCTGCTAACTATATTCTGCACTCTGTATCTTCCCCATTGCTCGGCCTATTGTATCTGAGTTTGACTTGACTGTATTTTTGTATAGTATTATATGATCTGATCTGCCCGTCCAGTAGATGCTAAGGAAGCTTGAAGGCGCGCACCACCAGACTCCGGAGCAGCTTCCTCCCCACTGTAATCAGGCTACCGAACGCTCCTTCCATAAGCTGGGGTGCTGTCCGATTCACCTTTACCCAATGGGGAACATTGGACTTTGTCTCCGGATCTGATATAAACCACAAACAGCAATGGGCCCCAACACCGATCCTTGAGGTCACTAGATCCCTCCAGTCCAAAAAAACAACCATTCAACCATTTCGTTTCTGCTCCAGTGCACGAAGCCAATTTTCTATCCGGTCAGCCAGCTCTTCATTGATGCCATGCAATCTAACCTTCCGGTGCAGCCTACCGTGAGGAATCTTGTCGAATGCCTTGCGTGCGCAACATGGATGGCTCTGCCCTCATCAACTTTTTTCCGTTACATCTTCAAAAAACTCAATCCGATTACTGAGACACGATCTCCCACATACAAAACCATTCTGATCATCCCTAATCAACAGCCAAGCGCGTGTACACCTTATCCTTTGAGCCGGGGTGTAATGCAAGTCACCAAGCCTTTTATAACTTCCACACAAAGGGCGGTGGGTGTGTGGAACGAGCTGCCGGAGGAGGTAGTTGAGGCTGGGACTGTCGCAACGTTTAAGAAGCAGTTAGGCAGGTACATGGAGAGGACAGGTTTACAGGGATATGGGCCAAACGCAGGCAGGTGGGACTGGAGTAGGTTGGCCGGCGCGGGCAAGTTGGGCCGGAGGGCCTGTTTCCACACTGCATCACTCTGTGCCTGCAACAAAGAGGATGGGGAGCGAAGTGAGATAGATGTCTGAATCCAATGGCGTCCCCACATGCACAGCAACTGAGACATACTCAAAATAAAGATCCAACAGGTTTATTGGCATATAATAACGTTACTCTGCATGCTGGCAGCTTGTGCCAGGGGCCGTTAGTATGGATGCTGCCGGTATGATGAAAACCCGGACGAGATTATAGATAATAGTGGTGTGTAGCATTTGCGTGTTCATATTGGTTAACATATAAGTAGACAATAGACAATAGCTGTAGGTGTAGGCCATTCGGCCCTTCGAGCCAGCACCACCATTCAATATGATCATGCCTGATCATCCACAATCAGTACCCCTTTCCTGCCTCCTCCCCATATCCCCTGACTCCGCTATCTTTAAGAGCCCTATCTAGCTCTCCCTTGAAAGTATCCAGAGAACCGGCCTCCACTGCCCTCTTTTTCAGTGAGAAAAAGTGTTTCCTCGTCTCCGTTCTAAATGGCTTACCCCTTATTCTTAAACTGTGGCCCCTGGTTCTGGACTCCCCCAACATCAGGAACATATTTCCTGCCTCTAGCATGTCCAAACCCTTAATAATCTTATATGTTTCAATGAGATCCCCTCTCATCCTTCTAAACTCCAGTGTGTGCAAGCCCAGCCGCTCCATTCTCTCAGCATATGACAGTCCCGCCATCCCGGGAATTAACCTCGTGAACCTACGCTGCACTCCCTCAATAGCAAGAGTGCCCTTCCTCAAATTAGGGGACCAAAACTGCACACAATACTCCAGGTGTGGTCTCACTAGGGCCCTGTACAACTGCAGATGGACTTCTTTGCTAAGTAGAGCAGATCTACATCACTCTAATTAAAGATCGCCTGGAGGAAGAGGCTGGAGGAAGTGGGGATGTGCGAACATTGTTAGTTCCCTGGGGCACCTGCTGTCAATCAATGCCAACAGTTCCTTGAAACATTGAATCTGGGAACATTCTATTGAGGGAGGGAGTTGGCTAATTGGCTATTGCTATTGAGGGAGTGCAGCGTAGGTTTACAAGGTTAATTCCCGGGATGGCGGGACTGTCATTTGCTGAGAGAATGGAGCGGCTGGGCTTGTACACTCTGGAGTTTAGAAGGATGAGAGGGCATCTCATTGAAACATATAAGATTATTAAGGGCTTGGACACTAGAGGCAGGAAACATGTTCCCGATGTTGGGGGAGTCCAGAACCAGGTGCCACTGTTTAAGAATAAAGAGTAAGCCATTTAGAACAGAGACGAGGAAACACTTTTTCTCACAGAGAGTGGTGAGTGTGGAATTCTCTGCCTCAGAGGGCGGTGAAGGCAGGTTCTCTGGATGCTTTCAAGAGAGAGCTAGATAGGGCTCTTAAAGATAGCGGAGTCAGGGGATTTGGGGAGAAGGCAGGAACGGGTTACTGATTGTGGATGATCAGCCATGATCACATTGAATGGCAGTGCTGGCTCGAAGGGCCAAATGGCCTACTCCTCCTGCACCTATTATCTATTGTTTATTGTCTATTCCCATGTGTGGAAAAGAAGCGCTGGACAACCATTCTTCAATGTCATCGCAGTTCTGTTCCCTAGGCCTGAGCCAAGTGAAAGTGGTGTAAGCCTCCCCCCCCCCCCCCCCCCCCCCTCCCCACCCCCCCCCCCCCCCCCCCAGGAGAAATGTGTTATTCCTCCTTTCTTCGCTTCAAAGTGCAGCCGAGAAAAATATTTCAATTCGGAGTCTGGCTTTCCGTCTTCATTTTGTGGCACCATGTCAGGATTGTGTCCGTCTCATCCCGACAACTGCAAACTCCGACCAAACTCCCTCCGCTCAGACCAAGGTTGAGCGATCGCTGGGGCTCAAGAGGGCAGTGAAAAATCCTGAGGGGTGTCCGTCTGAGTATTTGCCTCTGCTCTCTGGAGGGTACCCACCCCACCCATCATTTGGCATCAGCCTCACCACTTTGAAAAGGGAAAGAAAGGCAGATGCTCAGGGATGTTTCCAAGACAACAAAGTCTGATATGATTCCAACACCCCATCTCATCTTGTAAAGAACCTTTGCAGTACGTGCCACAGGTATGGCAGTCGTAATTGGAAGGTCTTTATGAAACTGATAGATCCGCTGCCTCACAATGACAGAGACCCGGGTTCGATCCTGACCTCGGCTGCCATCTGTGTGGAGTTTGCGCGTTCTCCCCCCGTGACCGCGAGGGATTTCACCCGGTGCACCCGGTTTCCTCCCACATCTCATAAACATGCGGATTGGCAAGTTAATTGGCTATCATTAAAACTGACTTCTCCCCCCTCTCACTCCCTCTTCTCCCCTCTCCCATAAGCAACGAGGTACAGAAGTGTGAAAAACGCACACCTCCACATTCAGGGGCAGTTTCTTCCCAGCTGTTATCAGGCAACTGAACCATTCACTGAAGTTTAGAAGGGATCTTATAGAAAAATATAAAATTATAAAAGGACTGGGCAAGCTAGATGCAGGAAAAATGTTCCCAATGTTGGGTGAGTCCAGAACCAGGGGCCACAGTCTTAGAATAAAGGGAAGGCCATTTAAGACTGAGGTGAGAAAAAAATCATTTTTACCCAGAGAGTTGTGAATTTAAGGAATTCCCTACCACAGAGGGCAGAGGAGGTCAAATCACTGGATGGATTTAAGAGAGAGTTAGATAGAGCTCTAGGGGCTAGTGGAGTCAAGGGATATGGGGAGAAGGCAGGCACGGGTTATTGATTGGGGACGATCAGCCATGGTCACAATGAATGGCGGTGCTGGCTCGAAGGGCCGAATGGCCTCCTCCTGCACCTATTTTCTATGTTTCTATGTCCCAATTAGAGAGCGGTCCTGACCTCCCATCTACCGCATTGGAGACCCTCGGGCTATCTTTAATCGGACGTTACTGGGCTTTATCTTGCACTGAATCTTATTCCCTTTATCCTGTATCCGTACAAAGTGGACATCAAAGTGGACATCAATAGTCTCTCCGCTGACTGGAAAGCACTCAACCAAAAAAGCTGTTCAATGTACCTCTATACACTTGACAATAAACGGAACTAAAACCAGATTAAACCTGCCCTCCGATCCACCCATCACTTGCCAGGCTTTGCCCCACACCCATCTCTCTTTTCCAGCTTTCATCCCCCACCCAGCACCCCATCAATCTGAAGAAGGGTCCCAGCCTGAGATGGCGTTTGTTCATTCCTTGCAGGGTGCTGCCTGACCTGCTGAGTTACTCCAGCACTTGAGCCTGCCACAAGATTCCATCATCTGCAGTTTCTCTTCCACTAGTGGGAGAGTCTAGGACTAGAGGTCATAGCCTCAGAATTAAAGGACGTTCTTTTAGGAAGGAGATGACGAGGAATTTCTTTAGTCAGGGGGTGGTGAATCTTTGGAATTCTTTGCCACAGAAGGCTGGGGAGGCCAAGTCAATGGATATTTTTAAGGCAGAAATAGATAGATTCTTGATTGGTACGGGTGTCAGAGGTTATGGGGAGAAGGCAGGAGAATGGGGTTAGGAGGGAGGGATAGATCAGCCATGATTGAATGGCGGAGTAGACTTGATGGGCCAAATGGCCTTATTCTACTCTAATTCCCTATGACCCTATGACTTTATGACACCCACTCTATCCAGGCCTTTCACTATTCGGTAAGTTTCAATGAGGTCCCCCCTTCATCCTAAACTCCAGCGAGTACAGGCCCAGTGCCGTCAAATGCTCATCATTTGCTAACCCACTCATTCCTGGGATCATTCTTGTAAACCTCCTCTGGACCCTCTCCAGAGTCAGCACATCCTTCCTCAGATATGGGGCACATCACTGCTCACTATGCTCCAAAAGTGGTTTCATTGTAACTTACAGTGGCTTGTAAAAGTATTCATATCTCTTGAACTTTTCCACATTTTGTCATGTTACAACCACAAACGTAAATGTATTTTACTGGGATTTTATCAACCAACACAAAGTGGCGCATAATTGTGAAGTGGAAGGAAAATGATACATGGTTTTTAAATGTTTTTATAAATAAAAAACTGAAAAGTGTGGCGTGCAAAAGTATTCAGCCCCATTTATTCTGATACCCCTACATAAAATCCAGTGCAACCAATTGCCTTCAGAAGTTACCTAGTCAGTAAATAGAATCCATTTATGTGTAATCTAATCTCAGTATAAATACAGCTGTTCTGTGACGGTCTTAGAGGTTTGTTAGTGAACATTAATGAACAAACAATGTTCATTGGGCATCGTGAAGCCCAAGGAACACACCAGATAGGTCATGGATAAAGTTGTGGAGAAGTTTAAAGCAGGGTTAGGTTATAAAAAAATATCCCAAGCTTTGAACATCTCATGGAGCACTGTTCAATCCATCATCCGAAAATGGAAAGAGTATGGCACAACTGCAAACCTACCAAGACATGGCCGTCCACCTAAACTGACAGGCCGGGCAAGGAGAGCATTGATCAGAGAAGCAGCCAAGAGGCCAATGGTAACTCTGGAGGAGCTGCAGAGATCCACAGCTCAGGTGGGAGAATCTGTCCACAGGACAACTATTAGTCGTACACTCCACAAATCGGGCTTTTATGGAAGAGTGGCAAGAAGAAAGCCATTGTTGAAACAAAGCCATAGGAAGTCCCATTTACACTTTGCCACAAGCCATGTGGGGGACACAGCAAACATGTGGAGAAAGGTGCTCTGGTCTGATGAGACCAAAATTGACATTTTTGGCCTAAATGCAAAACACTATGTGTGGTGGAAAACTAACACTGCACATCACCCTGAACACACCATCCCCACTGTGAAACATGGTGGTGGCCGCATCTTACTGTGGGGATGCTTTTCTTCAGCAGTAACAGGGAAGCTGATCAGAGTTGATGGGAAGATGGATGGAGCCAAATACAGGGCAATCTTGGAAGAAAACCTGTTAGAGTCTGCAAAGACTTGAGGCTGGGGCAGAGGTTCACCTTCCAGCAGGACAACGACCCTAAACATACAGCCAGAGCTACAATGGAATAGTTGAGATCAAAGCATATTCATGTGTTAGAATGGCCCAGTCAAAGTCCAGACCTAAATTCAATTGAGAATCCCTGGCAAGACTAGAAAATTGCTGTTCACAGACGCTCTCCATCCAATCTGACTGAGCTTGAGCTATTTTGCAAAGAAGAATGGGCATAAATTTCAGTCGCTAGATGTGCAAAGCTGGTAGAGATATACCCCAAAAGACTTGCAGCTGTAATTGCAGCGAAAGGTGGTTCTACAAAGTATTGACTCAGGGGGGCTGAATACTTTTGCATGCCACACTGTTCAGTTTTTTATTTGTAATAAAATTTGAAAACCACGTATCATTTTCCTTCCACTTCACAATTATGCGCCACTTTGTGTTGGTCTATCACATAAAATCCCAATAAAATACATTTACATTTGTGGTTGTAATGTGACAAAATGTGGAAAAGTTCAAGGGGTATGAATATTTTTGCAAGCCACTGTAGCTTCCTTTGGGACCTTGCAGTGCCATATTGACTGCCTTGCTCCCTACATTACAGCAGTGTGGACACTTGTAATGTAGTGCACATGCTATGGCCGTATCTCAATGGCCGTATAGAGACATGAAAGGCAGTGAAGAAACATAATTTGCTCCATAGATGCTGCCGCACCCGCTGAGTTTCTCCAGCACTTTTGTCGACCTTCAATCTATCTCACATATTAGATATGGTGGATGGCTGTTTGTCAGGTTGGAAGCCGGTGACCAGTGGGGTGCCTCAGGGATCTGTATTGGGTCCACTGTTGTTTGTCATGTACATCAATGATCTGGATGATGGGGTGGAAAATTGGATAAGTAACTATGCAGATGATACTAAGATAGGTAGTGTTGTGGATAATGAAGTAGATTTTCAAAGTCCACAGAGAGATTTGGGCCATTTGGAAAAGTGGGCTGAAAGATGGCAGATGGAGTTTAATACTGTTAAGTGTGAAGTGCTACATCTTGGCAGGACAAATCAAAATAGGACGTACATGGTAAATGGTAGGGAATTGAGGAATGCTGTGGAACAGAGGGATCTAGGAATAACTGTGCATAGTTCCCTGAAGGTGGAATCGCATGTAGATAGGGCGGTAAAGAAAGCATTTGGTGTGCTGGCCTTTATAAATCAGAGCATTGAATATAGGAGTAGGGAAGTAATGTTAAAATTGTACAAGGCATTGGTAAGACCAATTCTGGAGTATGGTGTACAATTTTGGTCGCCTAATTATAGGAAGGATGTCAACAAAATAGAGGGAGTACAGAGGAGATTTACTAGAATGTTGCCAGGGTTCCAGCAACTATGTTACAGAGAAAGGTTGAACAAGTTAGGTCTTTATTCTTTAGAGCGCAGAAGGTTAAGGGGGGACTTGATTGAGGTCTTTAAAATGATGAAAGGGATAGACAGAGTTGACGTGGATACGTTTTTCCCATTGAGGGTAGGGAAGATTCAAACAAGAGGGCATGACATGAGAATTAAGGGACAGAAGTTTAGGGGTAACGTGAGGGGGAACTTCTTTACTCAGAGGGTGGTGGCTGTGTGGAATGAGCTTCCAGCAGAAGTGGTGGAGGCAGGATCGATTTTAACATTTTAAAGTAAAGTGGATAGGTATCTGGACGTGAAGGGAATGGAGGGGTATGGTCTGAGTGCAGGTAGATGGGACTAGGGGAAAACAAATGGTCGGCACGGACTGGAAGGGTCGAGAGGGCCTGTTTCCGTGCTGTAATTGTTATATGGTTATATGGTTATAAGGGTCTCGACCCGAAACGTCACCCATTCCTTCTCTCCAGGGATGTTGCCCTTCTCGCTGAGAGGTACATCAGCATTTCGTGTCTATATTCGGTGTAACCTAGCATCTGCATTTCCTTCCCACACATTCTTTCGCATATTACTTTAGTGCAGTTGAGAGACACAACCAGGAAACAGGCTCTTCGGCCCACCGAGTCTGCGCCGGCCTGCGATCCCTGGAGACTTACACTATCCTACACCCACAAGGGACAATTTACATTTTTACCGAAGCCTAATTAGCCTACAAACCTGCACGTCTTTGGAGTGTGGGAGGAAAGCCGAGATTCTGGAAAAAAAAATCCCACGGGGTGAACATACAAACTCCGTACAGGCAGCACCCGTAGTCAGGATCGAACCCGTGTCTCCGGCGCTGTGAGGCGGCAACTCTACCGCTGCGCCGCCGTGCCACCCTTATTAGTTCCCTAACGTCACAGCCGCCTCTGACCTCGTGTATACGGCAAAGTCCCACTCACACAGAAAATCATTTTTTTAAATCCTGCCTTATTTTGTTCAGGTTACGAATCTTTCCCGTGTCTGACAAAATCACAAATAATTACACCGTTTCTCGTGGATGTGCAATAGAAGCCCAGTATTGTGTCTGGAATCATTTTACACATCCATAGCTCCTAGTAGGATTTCAAATCTCTTAATCCACTTTTCCTATTTTGGGACTGAGTGAACTCAATGACTGGTGAACTATGCTCAGCCAAGAACGTTTCAATCAGAGGAAGGCATTTCTGTTTACTGAATTATTTTATTTTATTTTGGCACCTAGTGTCGTTTTTTTTCAGCTGTTTGCGCCTGGTTTTTTTTCGCCCCGGTTTTGTTTATAAGACATTGTCATCAGCTGCACTACAGCTGCATTAGCGACGTGACATCCAGAAGCTGTGCACGCTGCATCTTAACGTGCACTAAGGAGATGGACACAAAATGCTGGAGTAACTCAGCCGGTCGGGCAGCGTCTCCGGAGTAAAGGATGGGTAACGTTTTGGGTTGAGACCCTTCTTCAGAGGGGTCTCGACCAAAAACGGTGGCAGCCGCGGTGGCGCAGCGGTAGAGTTGCTGCATTACAGCGAATGCAGCGCCGGAGACCCGGGTTCGTCTGTACGGAGTTTGTACGTTCTCTCCGTTACCTGCGTGGGTTTTCTCCGAGATCTTCGCTTTCCTCCCACATTCCAAAGACGCACAGGTTTGCAGGTTAATTGGCTTGGTAAATGTAAAAAATGTCCCTAGTGGGTGTAGGATAGCGTTAATGTGCGGGGATCGCTGGTCGGCGCGGATCCGGTGGGCCAAGCGGCCTGTTTCCGTGCAGTATCTCTAAACTAAACTAAACAAATGCTCAGGGTTTCCATTTGAATTTAGTTCAGTTAGTTTATTGTCACGTGTACCGAGGTACAGTGAAAAGCTTTTGTTGCGTGCTATGCTAAACTAAAAAAAACACGCTCACCTATTCCTTTTTCTCCAGAGATGCTGCCTGACCCGCTGAGTTACTCCAACATTTTGTGTCTATCTTTGGTGTAAACCGGCATCTGCAGTTCCTCCCTGCAAAGACAAGACATCCGAGCAGAATTAGGTCATTGGACCTATGGAGTGGCTCCGCCATTCAATCGTGGCTGATCTATTTTTCCCTCTCAACCTGTCTCCTGTCTTAACCTCTGACGCCCTTGCTAACCAAAAGCCTAGCAATTTCCGCTTTAAAAATACGAAATGAGTTGGCCTCCACCAACGTCTGTGGCAATGAATTCCACAGATGATCCGCCCTCGGGCTAAAGTAATTCCTCCTCATAAGAGACGCTGGAATGTGGAGCAAAAATGAAACGGCTGGAAAAACTCATGGGGTCAAGCGGCATCTGGGGAGGCAAAGGGATGGCTGCCGAACGGGAGCAGGGATAAGATAGAATGACCGGGGTAGGACAAGTATTTGATGATTACCTCAGTCACTGAAAGTAAGCATGCAGGTACAGCAGGCAGTGAAGAAAGCTATTGGCATGTTGGCCTTCATAACGAGAGGAGTTGAGTATAGGAGCAAAGAGGCCCTTCTGCAGTTGTACAGAGCTCTGGTGAGACCACACCTGGAGTATTGGGTGCAGTTTTGGTTTCCTAATTTGAGGAAGGACACTCTTGCTATCGAGGAAGTGCAGCATTGGTTCACAAGGTTAATTCCCGGGATGGTGGGACTGTCATATGCTGCGAGAATGGAGCGGCTCGGCTTGTACAGAAGTTCTGGAGTTCAGAAGGATGAGATATATGATAGAAACATAAAACATTCTTATGGGATTGGGCAAGTTAGATGCAGGAAATATGTTCCCGATGTCGGGGGAGTCCAGAACCAGGGGCCACAGTTTAATAATAAGAGGTAGGCCATTTACAACTGAGAAGAGGAAAAACCTTTTCACCCAGAGGGTTGCGAATTTGTGCAATTCTCTGCCTCAGAAGGCAGTGTACGCCGATTCACTGGATGCTTTCGAAAGAGTTAGATTAGAGCTCTTCGGGTAGAGGAATCAAGGGATATGGGGTGAAGGCAGGAACGGAGTACTGATTTTGGATGATCAGCCATGATCATATTAAATGGCAGTGCTGGCTCGAGGGGCCGAATGGCCTACTTCTGCACCTATTGTCTATGTTTCTATGTATGTGGGCAAAAAATGTTGATGGGGACATGATGAGCTGATGGGCCCATTTCCGTGCCAAATTTCCCAATAATCCCACGACTCCATGACTTTCTTACTAAGCCAGGTGAGTGGGACCCACTGGTCACGATGGGCCGAATGGACTTCTTTTCTGTTAGTATATGATCGCGGGACATTGCTCATGGTGTTATTTCACACAATCGCAGCTGAAGGAGGATTTACACACTCTTTATCTTACCTCATGTTTTCTGGACCAAGTTGCTGCATGATCAGAGGAGCTTGGAATGTTTCTATCAGTGCAAGGCATTCCTGTCCACAGGGTAATATGATTTTCTTCTGGCAGCGGGCTGTGTTTTGCACTGGATTGTGTGCTTTTCTTTCCATGTTTAGCTCCGTCCCCTTGTCATCAGCTCCACTACGGCTGCATTAGCAAGCGACTTGGCGAGTATTTTTGGAGCAGCGCTCATCCAGATAAATGAAGGGCTTGTCATCACTTTGTGGAGCCGTGCCTTGTCCACCGTGGAGAGGCTCTGGGTGTCAAGCGGTGTCACTCACAGCAGAATATCCAGCCTCTGCTCTTCCTACTGCCTCGATAGCTTGGTGGTGTTTCCAGTTAAGCTGCTGGTCAATAATGAAACCCAACACATTGCTGGTGGAAACGTCAGCAATGTTAATGCCATTGAATGTTAAAAACAGCGGGTTGGAGAATGTCTTATTGGAGGCCATCACTGATCGATTGATCAGTTGATCGATCGATTGATTCATTCATTGTTTCAGTGGTTGATTGATTGTGATTGATCGATTGATTGATTCATTCATTGGTCGATTGATCGATTAATCACGTGTTTGATTGATCACATGATTGATTAAATGAATGAGTGAATGATTATGTGATCGATTAAGTGATAGAGCATGAAAACAGGCCCTTCGGCCCACTGAGTCCGCGCTGACCATTGATCACCCATTCACACTGGTTCTGTGTGTGTTGTCCACTTTTTCATGCATTCCCTACAGAATAGGGGCAATTTTACAGAGGACAGTGAATCCACAAACTCACATGTCTGAGAGCAACCAGGGGAAATATGTGTGGCCACAGGGAGAACATGCAGACTCCACAAAGACAGCACCCGAGGTCGGGATTGGAGCTGGGTCTCCCGCACGGTGAGGCAGCGGCTCTACCAGTAGCGCCACTGAGCCACGCTTCTGCACTGCTGTGCTGCGTAAATGTAATGCAAACATCACACCTCATCAGGGGCGTCAGGGGCTATGGGGAGAAGGCAGGAGAATGGGGTTAGGAGGGGGGATAGAGCAGCCATGATTAAATGGCGGACTAGACTTGATGGGCCGAATGGCCTAATTCTGCTTCTATCAAATGAATCAGGAAGTGCCTGAATCATAATCATAATCATAATTTATCAGCCAAGTATGTTTTGCAACATAGGAGGAATTTGGTTTGCCGTACAGTCATACCAGAAAACGCAAGAAGACACACAGCTACATAAAAATTTGACATAAACAATCACCACAGTGCCTCCTCCACATTCCCCACTGTGATGGAAGGCAATAAAGTCTGATCTTCCTTCCTCCTGAGTATTCCTTCGGTTGAATCTTCTGTGGCAGTAGAGGGGTTGGTGTGCCTCCATGGCTCTGGTATGATGATGTATCTAACCTTTCCACTTATTCAGCGACAACAGCGTTCGGAGAGATACAGGTGCAGTTAGCGCCGTGTTTAGTTACTACAGCTGTGTTGTTTGAGAGGTCAGTGACCTGAACTGTCACCAGTGCGGAGAGCTGTTTATTTATGATACGTGGAGCAGATCAAATTGGTGGGAGATTGGCTTCTACACAGGAGGGATGCCAGTGGAATTTGAACAGGAATGGAGTCAATACAGAATGTTCTCAAGGTCAAAACCACTTAAAGGTGTCAATGGGATACAGTCTCTGGTGGTTCATAAATTCAACAATGTTAGGAGTAGAATTAGGCCATTCGGAACAAACAAGTCTACTCCACCATTCAATCATGGCTGATCTATCTCTCCCTCTCAACCCCATTCTCCTGCCTTCTCCCCATAAACCCCGACACCAGTATTAATCAAGAATCTGTCAATCTCCGCCATAATAATACCCAATGACTTGTCCTCCACAGCCGTCCGTGGAAATGAATTCCACAGATTCACCACCCTCTGACTAAAGAAATTCCTCCTCATCTCCTTTCTAGAGGAACCTCATTGAAACATTACTGAATAGTGAAAGGCTTGGATAGAGTGGATGTGCAGAGGATGTTTCCACTAGTGGGAGAATCTGGGACTAGAGGTCACAGCCTCAGAATTAAAGGATGTTCTTTTAGGAAGGGGATGAGTAGAAATTTCTTTAGTCAGAGGGTGGAGAACCTGTGGAATTCTTTGCCACAGAAGGCTGTGGAGGCCAAGTCAGTGGATATTTTTAAGACAGAGATAGATTCTTCATTAGTACAGGTGTCAGAGGTTATGGGGAGAAGGCAGGAGAATGGGGTTAGGAGGGAGAGATAGATCAGCCATGATTGAATGACGGAGTAGACTTCATGGGCCGAATGGCCTAATTCTACTCCTATCACTTATGACCTTATGACCTTATGAAGCAAGGCATTCATTGCAAGGCACTGCAAGTTTCCAAATGCAGCAAAGTAAATCATCCAACCACATTTGGAGTATTGTGAGCAGTCTTTGTCCCCGAACCGGAGGAGGGATGTTCTGGCTGAGGAGAGGGTCCAGAGGAGGTTTACGAGAGTGTTCCAGGGAGCAGATAACTGCATGTCTGTGGAATGCATGAATAGGTGTGTCAGATGAAATTTAATATTACAAAATGTAAAGCATTGTAACAAGAAATAGCAATATTAGCTGAAGATCATACATATAAATGGGTGCAGCGAGGACTGAGATGAAATGCGAAAAACAGCCGACCCTGGAAATGTAAAATAAAAACAGAAAATGCTGGAGAAACTCAGTGGGGCCGGCAGCCTCTGTGGAAAGACAAACAATGAATGTTTCAGCTTCCTGAAGGGACCTAGTTCTGCCAAAGACTCTCAGACTTAAAATATTAACTTCATAAGTACATAGGTTATAGGAACAGAATTAGGCCATTCGGCCCATCAAGTCTGTTCAGCCATTGAATCATGGCTGATCTATCTTTCCTTCTCAACTCTATTCTCCTGCCTTCTCCCCGTAACCCCTGACACCCATACTAATCAAGGATCTATCAGTTTCCGCCATAACATAAGGGCAGCACAGCGGTAGAGTTGCTGCCTTACATCGCCAGAGATCCAGGGTTCGATCCTGACTACGGGTGCTGCCTGCACGGAGTTTGTACATCCTACCCGTGACCTGCGTGGGTTTTCTCCGAGATCTTCAGTTTCCTCCCACACTCCAAAGATGTACAGGTTTGTTAATTGGCTTGGTATGAATGTAAAATTGTCCCTAGTGTGTGTAGGATAGGGCTAGTGTGCTGGTCGTCACAGACTCAGAGGGCCGAAGGGCCTGGTTCCATACTGTGCCTCTAAACAAAACTAAACAAAACTAACAATTACAGATCCCTAAAGTAAACATCCATTGTTATCCAAATCCAAATGAGGGAGTGCAGGGTAGGTTCACGAGGTTAATTCCCGGGATGGCGGGACTGTCATATGTTGAAAGAATGGAGCGGCTGGGCTTGTACACTCTAAAATTTAGAAGGACGACAGGGGATCCTATTGAAATAATCTTAAGATTATTAAGGGCTTGGACACACTAGAGGCAGGAAACATGTTCCCGATGTTGGGGGAGTCCAGAACCAGGGGCCACAGTTTACGAACGAGATAAGCCATTTAGAACGGAGATGAGAAAAAACTTTTTCACCCAGAGAGTTGTGAATCTGTGGAATTCTCTGCCTCAGACGGCAGTGGAGGCCAATTCTCTGGATGCTTTCAAGAGAGAGTTAGATAGAGCTCTTAAAGATAGCGGAGTCAAGGGATATGGGGAGAAGGCAGGAACGGGATACCGATTGTGGATGAGCAACCATGATCGCAGTGAATGGCGGTGCTGGCTCGACGGGCCGAATGGCCTACTCCTGCACCTATTGTCTGTTGTCCATATTGTCAAATTACCATTAACTGTTTCTCTTCCCACAGATGCTGACTGGCCTGCTGAGTTTTTTCCAGCATTTTCTGACACTCGGGCTGAACTAGACATTCAAAGAGCATGCGGGATCCTGGATTTTATGGAGTGTAAGTGAAAGTAAGTTTACGAGGAACTTTTTACGAAATACTGTCTCGGCGACCACTGTGCCAAAGCCATACTCGCAACCCGCTACGGAAGTTAGCGCGTGCGTCTTATGTACATTCCATTCCAATGACGGCACTTTGAGTGTTGTCGCGATGTTGGAGAACCCTCTTGAACTCCATCACCCCCTCATCATTCAGTCAGGGGATCTACGTTGGGTAACGTTGCACTTCCTGTGATATCCAACCTCCTGCTCATTGCTCTCTCTCGCCGACTCTCAGAGTAAGTTAAACAAACGGCAGCTGACCCGATGACACAACCAGTATCTCTCACACAAACAAAGGCTAGATAGTCGCCAGAAGCTGGAGTGACTCAGCGGGACAGGCAGCGTCTCTGGAGAGAAGGAACGGGTGACGTTTCGGGTCGAGACCCTTCTTCACACTGGTTCGGGATAAGGGAAACGGAAGATATAGTTGGTGATGTTGAGAGATAAAGAACAATGAATGAAAGATATGCAAAAAAGTAACGAAGATAAAGGAAACAGGCCGTTGTTAGCTGTTGGGAGAAAAGTCAACTCAAATCAAATCAAGAGAGTTTATTGCCATGTGTGCCAGATAGGACAATGAAATTCTTGCTTGCTGCAGCACAGCAGAATAGTATAAGCAAAAATACAGAACAGTTCAGTTCAGTATACACATAAATAAAGAGATAAAGTGCAACAGGCTGTTACAGTTCAGAGTCTGTTTGTTGGCGAGTTTAATAGCCTGATGGCTGTGGGGAAGAACCTGTTACTGAATCTGGATGTAACAGATTTCAGGCTCCTGAACCTTCTGCCCGATGGTAGCGGAGAGATGAGTGTGTGGCCAGGATGGTGTGGGTCCTTGATGATGTTGGCTGCCTTTTTGTGGCAGCGACTGCGATAGATCCCCTCGATGGTGGGGAGGTCAGAGCCGGTGATGGACTGGGCAGTGGTCACAACCTTCTGCAGCCTTTTCCGCTCCTGGGTGCTCGAGTTGCCGAACCAAGCCACAATGCAACCGGTCAGCATGCTCTCTACTGTGCACCTGGAGAACTTCAACCATCAAACAAAGGAGAAAGACTTTCACCCAAAGGGTGGTGGATGTATGGAACAAGCTGCCAGAGGAGGTAGTTGATGTTGGGATTATCGTAACGTTTCAGAAACAGTTAGACAGGTACACGAATAGGACAGGCTTGGAGGGATATGGACCGAGCACAGGCATGTGGGACGAGTGTAGCTGGACATGTTGGCTGGTGTGGGCACGTTGGGCTGAAAGGCCTGTTTCAACACTGTATCACTTTATGACAACGTCAGGGACCCGCCGTGAGGGGGGCGGGGGGAGAACAAAGGAGGACCTGGAGTGGGGGGAGAGGGAGGGGTGATGGGAAGGGGGGACGGAACAAAGGAGCTGGCGGGGACACTTTGTAACGTTGTCGGTGGCCCTTTATGTGCCGACTATTCGCATGCCTTGGGTACGCAAAACAAAGAATGTCACTGTGACTTGTCACATGTGGCAATAAAGTATTCATTCATTCATTCATTCATTCATAGAAACATAGAAACATAGAAATTAGGTGCAGGAGTAGGCCATTCAGCCCTTCGAGCCTGCACCACCATTCAATATGATCATGGCTGATCATCCAACTCAGTATCCCGTACCTGCCTTCTCTCCATACCCTCTGATCCCCTTAGCCACAAGGGCCACATCCAACTCACTCTTAAATATAGCCAATGAACTGGCCTCAACTACCCTCTGTGGCAGAGAGTTCCAGAGACTCACCACTCTCTGTGTGAAAAAAGTCTTTCTCATCTCGGTCTTAAAGGATTTCCCCCTTATCCTTAAGCTGTGACCCCTTGTCCTGGACTTCCCCCAACATCGGGAACAATCTTCCTGCATCTAGCCTGTCCAACCCCTTAAGAATTTTGTAAGTTTCTATAAGATCCCCTCTCAATCTCCTAAATTCCATCCATTCATCGTTTTTCTCCAGAGATGCTGCCTGACCTGTTGAGTTACTCCAACGTTTTGTGTCTATGCAAGATCTACCTTACTGAAAGATAACCCAGCTGAATGAAGGGAACCGAACAGACCACATAGTGCAGGAGCAAGAAGCTGGAGTCAACGTGCTGTACTAAACGTTATTCACCTTATTCCCTCAATCAGGTATCTGTACACTGTGGGCGGCTCGATTGTAATCGTGTATTGTCTTTCCGCTGACTGGATAGCACGCAGTGAAAAGCTTTTCACTGTACCTCAGTACACGTGACAATAAACTACTCAAACTAACTCAGGTAGCATCTCTGGAGTTACTCCAGCACTTTGTGTTCACTGAGTTTAGTTTAGTTTGGTTTATGATTGCCATGCGTACCGAGGTAAGTAAGTAACTAAGTTTATTGGCCAAGTATTCACATACAAGGAATTTGCCTTGGTGCTCCGCCCACAAGTAACAACATGACATACAGTGACAGTTACGAATGACTCAGAAAACACTAAACATTAATAATAATAAAACATTAATGATAAAACACCATTGATCCAGCATGTGAACCAACAAAATACCAGATCAAAGGGAGGCTACAGATTTTTGGCTGTTGAGTAGAGCAACTACTCGTGGATAAAAACTGTTTTTATGTCTGGCTGTGGCAGCTTTGACAGTCCGGAGTTGCCTTCCAGAGGGAAGTGATTCAAAGAGTTTGTGGCCAGGGTGAGAGGGGTCAGAGATGATCTTGCCCGCTCGCTTCCTGGCCCTTGCAGTGTACAGTTCATCAATGGAGGGAAGGTTGCAGCCAACAACCTTCTCTGCTGATCGGACGATTCGCTGCAGCCTCCGGGTGTCGTGCTTGGTGGCCGAGCCAAACCAGACCATGATGGAGAAGGTGAGGACAGACTCTACGATGGCCGTGTAGAATTGGGCCGCAGGAAGTACATCCTCTGTTGGGCCTTTTTGACTGTGGAGTCGATGGTAGCCCCCCATTTCAGGTCCTTGGAGATGATGGTTCCCAGGAACTTAAAAGACTCCACAGATGTGACTGTGGTGTTGTTGATGGTGAGTGGGGTGAGGGGAGGGGGAGTGAAAAGCTTTTGTTTGCCTGGTATCCAGTCACAGAAAAGGCTACACATGAATACATGTTTGGTGGACTGTGTGGGGTGGGAGGACCCTTTGCTCATCCCGTGCAGCAGGGGGCGCTGCACAGGACAAAGGGGGATGTTTTGTATATAGTTTTTCCTGTCTGTAGACAGTGTGAGTGTGCAGCCATTTTGAGTTGTCTTGCTGCCAGCATTGAGTAATGTATTAAAGACTTCTGTTGTACCTTGAAGGTTCTCAAGTTTTATGCAGACATACACCAAGAACACAAAACCATCCACAGTGCACATGGGAAGGATAAAGGGAACAACATTAGGTGCAAAACTATGTCTGATAAAGTCTGATGAAAGTCCAGCGCAATGGTCTCCAATGAGGCAGATGGGAGATTAGGAGCGCACTCTAGCTGGTGTGACTCCAGCACTTCATATCCGCTGAGTTACTCCAGCACTTTGTGTTTGAGATGTGGCTGCACAGGCTCAGTTGTTCCAGTACTTGGTGCCTACGCAAGATTCCAGCATCCGCAACTCCTGGTGTCTGGTTGAAAAGGTCACGCTGAAGATCCTTCACAGTACTAAACAAACACAGACATGTCAGTAAACAGTGACTCGTCCCGTTCCGCATCAACCGACTGTGCGTAGTTTGACTGAAACAGGCAAGGTATTGAGGGGCCTTGGTAAGTTCGTAAGTTCATAAGAGATAGGAGCTGAATTAGGCCAATCAGCCCATCAAGTCTACACGTGACAATAAACTAATGACAAATGATGACATAGAACTAGTGTGAATGGGTGATTGATAGTTGATTTGTATTTAATGGGCCGGAGGGCTTGTTTCCTGTATCTTTTAATCAATCTATCATCCAGGAACTTAACCAAACACCACAGGTAGCGTGCCGTACGCAAAGGTCGAATGGCGCAATTGAGTTTATGTTATTGTCACGTGTACTGAGGTACAGTGAAAAGCTTTTGTTGCGTGTCAACCAGTCAGCGGAAAGACAATACGTGATTACAGTCGAACTGCTCACAGTGTACAGGTACACGATTGAGGGAAGATAGACACAAAATGCTGGGGTAACTCAGGACAGGCAGCATCTCTGGAGAGAAGGAATGGGTGACGTTTCGGGTCGAGACCCTTCTTCAAAGGGCTTAATTAGGAAAGGGAAAATAGACTATGACAGAAAACTGGCAGGGAACATAAAAACTGACTGCAAACGTTTTTATAGATATGTGAAGAGAAAAAGGTTAGTTAAAACAAATGTAGGTCCCTTGCAGTCAGAAACTGGTGAATTGATCATGGGGAACAAGGACATGGCAGACCAATTGAATAACTACTTTGGTTCTGTCTTCACTAAGGAAGACATAAATAATCTGCCGGAAATAGCAGGGGACCGGGGGTCAAATGAGATGGAGGAACTGAGTGAAATCCAGGATAGCCGGCAAGTGGTGTTAGGTAAATTGAATGGATTAAAGGCCGATAAATCCCCAGGGCCAGATAGGCTGCATCCCAGAGTACGTAAGGGAATTGCCCCAGAAATAGTGGATGCATTAATGATAATTTTTCAAAACTGTTTAGATTCTGGAGTAGTTCCTCAGGATTGGAGGGTAGCTAATGTAACCCCACTTTGTAAAAAGGGAGGAAGAGAGAAAACGGGGAATTACAGACCAGTTAGTCTAACATCGGTAGTGGGGAAAATGCTAGAGTCAGTTATTAAAGATGGGATAGCAGCGCATTTGGAAAGTGGTGAAATCATTGGACAGAGTCAGCATGGATTTATGAAAGGTAAATCATGTCTGACGAATCTTATAGAATTTTTCGAGGATGTAACTAGCAGAGTGGATAAGGAAGAACCAGTGGATGTGTTGTATCTGGACTTTCAGAAGGCTTTCGACAAGGTCCCACATAAGAGATTAGTATACAAACTTAAAGCACACGGTATTGGGGGTTCAGTATTGATGTGGATAGAGAACTAGCTGGCAGACAGGAAGCAAAGAGTAGGAGTAAACGGGTCCTTTTCAGAATGGCAGGCAGTGACTAGTGGGGTACCGCAAGGCTCAGTGCTGGGACCCCAGCTATTTACAATATATATTAATGATTTGGACGAGGGAATTGAATGCAACATCTCCAAGTTTGCGGTTGACATGAAGCTGGGGGGCAGTGTTAGCTGTGAGGAGGATGCTAGGAGGCTGCAAGGTGACTTGGATAGGTTGGGTGAGTGGGCAAATGCATGGCAGATGCAGTATAATGTGGATAAATGTGAGGTTATCCACTTTGGTGGCAAAAACAGGAAAGTAGACTATTATCTGAATGGTGGCCGATTAGGAAAAGGGGAGATGCAACGAGACCTGGGTGTCATGGTACACCAGTCATTGAAAGGCATGCAGGTGCAGCAGGCTGTGAAGAAAGCAAATGGTATGTTGGCATTCATAGCAAAAGGATTTGAGTACAAGAGCAGATAGGTTCTACTGCAGTTGTACAGGGTCTTGATGAGGCCACAGCTGGAGTATTGCGTACAGTTTTGGTCTCCTAATCTGAGGAAAGACATTCTTGCCATAGAGGGAGTACAGAGAAGGTTCACCAGACTGATTCCTGTGATGGCAGGCCTTGCATATGATGAAAGACTGGATAGACTCGGCTTGTACTCGCTGGAATTTAGAAGATTGAGGGGGGATCTTATAGAGACTTACAAAATTCTTAAGGGGTTGGACAGGCTAGATGCAGGAAGTTTGTTCCCAATGTTGGGGAGGTCCAGAACAAGGGGTCACAGTTTAAGGATAAGAAGGAAGTCTTTCAGGGCCGAGATGAGAAAATCATTTTTCACACAGAGAGTGTTGGAATTCTCTGTCACAGAATATAGTTCATTGACTATATTTAAGAGAGAGTTATATGTGGCCCTTGTGGCTAAAGGGATCAGGGGGTATGGAGAGAAGGCAGGTACAGGATACTGAGTTGGATGATCAGCCATGATCATATTGAATGGCGGTGCAGGCTCGAAGGGCCGAATGGCCTACTCCTGAACCTAATTTCTATGTTTCTATGTTTCAGACTGAAGGTCACAGGAAAAAGGGGAATAATGTGAAAGATAAAGCCTTTAAAGTCCAACCGAAGATAGTCCAAGGGTCTCCAGTGAGGTAGATAGTAGTTCAGCGCTGCCGTCTCGTGCTACTAGGGTGGTTCAGTCACCTGATAACAACCGTAGCAAAACTGTCCCCAAATCTGGAGCTGTGCGTTTTCTATACTGCACTGCTTAGTATATAGATGCCTGCACTATATAGAAGTGCACTTCTATACCTTTTGCCCGGATTGGGAGAGGGGAGAAGAGAGAGTTGAATTGAGGGAATGGAGGATGTTTACAGGAACGGCAGATTATCCCACCACTCAGCACAGTGGTCAGGGTCTTCGCACATGATGATGCGTTCATTTCCAACTCATTGTGGGACCACGACAAAGTTCTCTGCTGCCGTGCACCACGTCCGATTTAAAGCTCCCTGCGGTAAATGATGGTGAATGCACAATACTTGAGAGAGTTATATTATGAATCATTCACCCTGTGGCAATCTTCTATTCTTAGGTGAGTTTAATGAAGCAGTGTGGCAAACAGCAACGTTCGCCCATGCCGGCCACTGAGACAAGGAACTGCAGATGCTGATTTATTTTTTAAAAGATGCAAAACGCAGGAGTAATTCGGCAGGTCCGGCAGCATCTCTGGTTAAAAAAAACATGGATAGGTAACGTTTTGGGTCGGGATCCTTCTTCAGATTAAAGAAGACACTACACGCTGGAGAATCTCAGTAGGTCAGGCAGCATCTCTAGGAAATGTGGATAGTACGGGTGTCAGAGGTTATGGGGAGAAGGCAGTAGAATGGGGTTAGGAGGGAGAGATAGATCAGCCATGATTGAATGGCAGAGTAGACTTGATGGGCCGAAAGGCCTAGTTATACTATTATACTATTCCTTACGACCTTATGAGGTGACGTTTTGGGTCGGGACCCTTCTTCAGATTAAAGAACGGTCCCAAGCCAAACCGTCACCTATCCATGTTTTCCACAGATGCTGCCTGACCCGTTGAGTTTCTCCCACACCTCGTGTCATTTTTTTGTTCTAAGTTATCCCACTTTCTCACCCACACCCTGCACACTAGGGGCAACGTACGGAGGCCAATAAGACTACAAGCCTGCACGTCTTTGGGATGTGGGAGGAAACTGAAGCACCCAGAATAAAAACCCACGCGGTCACAGGAGGAAATCTCGGAGAAAACCGACACAGATCACGGGGAGAAAGTACAAACCTCAAACAGACAGCGCCCGAGGTCAGGATCGAGTTGTGGCACGTACTGTTGCAACATTTCTGAAACATTTAGACAGGTACATGGATAGGGCGGTCACGGTGGCGCAGTGGTAGAGTTGCTGCCTAACAGCAAAATGCAGGGCCAGAGACCCGGGTTCGAACCCGACTACGGGCGCTGTCTGTACGGAGTTTGCACGTTCTCCCCATGATCTGCGCGGATTTTCTCCGAGATCTTCAGTTTCCTCCCACACTCCAAAGATGCACAGGTTTGTAGGTTAATTGGCTTGATAAATGTAAACATTATCCCGTGTTGAGTGATGCTCGACCGAGGGTTTTTCAGCGTACTACTTCCAGATCTAGATCCAGATCCAGATCTAGATAGAATAGGTCTAGAGGGATATGGGCCAAACGCAGGCAGGTGGGACTTGTGTAGATGGGACATGTTGGTCGGTGTGGGCAAGTTGGGCCGAAGGGCTTATCTCCACGTTGCATCACTCCAGGCCTCTATGACTCTAGAGCCTAAAGTCCTCTTTCTTATTGCTCTGTTGAAAACCCTCTGACCTTCCCATGGCTTGCGACCCTTCCTAAAGAAACTGAAGGCCAGCATTGAATACAATACTCCAATGAACCCAGTAACCAAATGACGTTCTCACCTTTATGCTCCATTTACAAATCCCAAGATCCCAAATGCTTTATTAACGGCATTTCCAGCATTAAGCCTTTGAGAACATATTCCCCTGGGTGGATTTATGAATACCTCCTATAAAACTGAATCTGTTGCCATACTATTCTCCACTCACTTTATTACATTTTTGAGCTTTTTGTCATTCAGAAACTGTGAAATCATCGCTCTTAACACTCGCCCTTAATGAGAGGGGGAACTTAACATTGAGGTTTGAGAGTCCGGACTGGATAACAAAGCAAGCAGTTGCCATTACTCTCTTAGGATCTTGTTAGTTAATTTTACATCCATTATTCCACTGCCCACGTAATCCCAGTTTTCTCCCAACAAATTGGTGAGGATGGATTTTACAAAACACTTCTTGAGAGTCAATTAATACAACCTCGAGTGATTTGGGGAATAAACTCGGCAAACTTGTCAGAAATAAGTTTCTTTGAACGGAAAAGGGCGCAAAGTGCTGGAGTGACTCAGCGGGTCGGGCAGCATCTCCGGAGAACATGGATACCCGGCGAGTCGGGTCGGATAGTCAGAGGGTGGTGAATCTGCGGAATTCATTGCCACAGAAGGCTGTGGATGGAGGCCAAGACAATGGATATGAATTGGTTAAGAAGGAACTGCAGATGGTGGAAAATCAACGGTAGACAAAAATGCTGGAGAAACTCAGCGGGTGAGGCAGCATCTATGGAGCACAGGAAATAGGAAACGTTTTCCAAATTCTCTACTGTACATCGTGTTGTTATCCTTGCGAGCAAAGCACCGAGGCAAATTCCTTGTATGTGTACATACTTGGCTAATAAAATTTATACTTCAATTCAATTCAATGTTCAAGACAAAGGTAGATTCTTGATTGGTACGGGCGTCAGGGGTTATGGTGAGAAGGCAGGAGAATGGGGTTAGGAGGGAGAGATAGATCAGCTGTGATTGAATGACCGAGTAGACTTGATGGGTCGAATGGCCTAATTCTTCTCCTATCACTTATGAACTTATGGGACCCTTCTTCAGACTCCACCCAGCCTGAGACGCCACCTGTCCAAGTTGTTCAGGGATGCTGCTTGACCCGCTGACTCCAGAACTTTGTGCTCTTTTGGGCTGGGCCTTGTACACTCTGGAGTTTAGGAGGATGAGAGGGGATCTTATTGAAACATATAAGGTTATTAAGGGCTTGGACACGCTAGAGGCAGGAAACATGTTTCCGATGTTGGGGGAGTGCAGAACCAGGGGCCACAGTTTAAGAATAAGGGGTAAGGCATTTAGAACGGAGATGAGGAAACACTTTTTCACACAGAGAGTTGTGAGTCTGTGGAATTTTCTACCTCAGAGGGCGGTGGAGGCCGGTTCTGTGGATACTTTCAAGAGAGAGCTAGATCGGGCTTTTAAAGATAGTGGAGTCAGGGGATATTGGGAGAAGGCAGGAATGGGGTACTGATTGTGGATGATCAGCCATGATCACATTGAATGGCGGTGCTGGCTCGAAGGGTCGAAAGGCCTACTCCCGCACCTATTGTCTATTGTCTTTTGTCTAAACCAGCATCTGCAGTTCCTTGTTTCTACATCTTGCTTTAAACACATTGGTGTAGATTCTTCTTCCTCAATCATATTGCAGTGATGTTACGATGTTACCCCAAGAGTTACAGTGACAGGTTCATCCCTCCCCGCTGTTTGTGAACATCAATGCAGCAATTGCAACCTGCCAGTGCCCTGGATAGGCTCCCATTGGCAATACAAATATAAACAGAAAATGGGCAGTGGCAGAGTTGAGGCAATGGCGCAGTTGTGAAGCTGCTGCCTTATGCTGCCATAGACGCGGGTTCGATCATGACTAAGGCCACTATCTGTACAGAGTTTGTACGTTCTCCCCGTGACCTGCGTGGGTTTTCTCCGGGTGCTCCGGTTTCCTCCCACACTCCAAAGTCGTACAGGTTTATTGGTTAATTGGCTTTTGTAAATTGTAAATGTGTCTCTAGGGTGTAGGATAGACACTAAACAATAGGTGCAGGAGTAGGCCATTTGGCCCTTCGAGCCAGCACCGCCACTCACCGTGATCATGGCTGATCATCCCCAATCAGTACCCCGTTCCCGCCTTCTCCCCACATCCCTTGACTCCGCTATTTTTAAGAGCCCTATCTAACTCTCCATTGAAAGCATGCCTTCTCCCCATAATCTCGGACACCCGTACTATTCAAGAAGCCTATCGACATTTTCTAGAGATACTGCCTGACCTACTGAGTTACTCCAGCGAGTAGTGTCTTCTTCAATCTGAAGAAGGGTCTCGACCCAAAACGTTACCTATCCATGTTTTTTTACCAGAGATGCTGCCTGACCTGCTGGACTACTCCTGCATTTTGCAATTAGCAGGATAGTGCTGGTGTGCGGGGATCGCTGGTCGGCGCGGACTTGGTGGGCCTAAAGGCCTGTTTCCACGCTGTATCTCTGAAGCTGAGAAATCTAAAGTTGGAAATACTCTCTAGGTCAGCCCACATCTGCAGGAGAGCAGAGTTAACGTTTCAGGTCGACAACCCGCGGGCAGAATCGGGAAGGAGACGAAAGAAGCTCGTAAAAATTGGATATTTTTCAGCAGAGATGAATAGATTGGTGATCAGTGCGGGTGTCAGGGGTTATGGGTAGAAGGCAGGAGGATGGGGTGGACAGGGAAAGATGGATCACCCACGATTGAATGGCGGAGTGGACGATGGGCCGATTGGCCTAATCCTGCTCCTATCACTTATGAAGTAAACTGTACGGAGGGTGGGGTAAGGAGATGTCTCTGTCAGGATAAAGCATGGATAACCATGGAGATAAGCTTTAAACAAGGTTATCTGCTCAGTGAGTGATGGGGGACTTCGAACATTGGCACAAGAACCTAGGCATGCTGAATTTCACGTTTTACATCGAAGGGTGGTGGTTCATGCTGGGACCCTTCTTCAGACCCAAAACATCGCCTATTCATATTTGTCTGAAGAAGGGTTTCGACCTGAAACGTTGCCTATTTCCTTCGCTCCATGGATGCTGCCTCACACGCAGAGTTTCTCCAGCATTTTTGTCTACCTTCGATTTTCCAGCATCTGCAGTTCCTTCTTAAACCTATTCATAATTAGTTTAGTTTAGAGATACAGCACGGAAACAGGCCCCTCGGCCCACCGAGTCCACACCGACCTGCGATCCCCGCACACTAGCACTATCCTACACACACTAGGGGACAATTTTACATTGATACCAAGCCGATTAACCTGCAAACCTGCACGTCTTTGGAGCATGGGAGGAAACTGAAGGTGTCGGAAGAAGCCCGCGTGGGTCACGGGGAGAACGTACAAACTCTGCACAGACAGCACCCGTAGTCGGGATCGAACCCGGGTCTCTGGCGCTGTAAGCGCTGTGGGGCAGCAACTCTATCGCGCCGCCCATGTGTGTACAACTGCGTGTGTACTCAAAGTCTCCCTGCATTGAACATTCCAGTGAGTGTACATTTACAGTATTGCTGTGTTTTCCCTGCCTAAATAAACTAATTGCCTAAAATGCCCATGGACTTTAATTTAGTCCTGTATTTCTGTCCCGAATGTTTATCCTGACACGCATGAGGTCATTTGTCTCCATTCCAACACTGACAGCTGTGAGCAAACCAAGGGGGATTCGAAACATTCTTTTCCACATGAATAATTCCGCAGCAGTGGTGGCTAAGTCCAGCCCCGCGTGCCTGATATAAAACCACCGTATCATCAGCGTTGGAATCCGATGTCAGCAAACCTCGGTGTAATCCCACCGGGGTTTACACGGGACGGTGAGGGCACATCTCCAACTTCCAAATGCGCAGGAAGGAGCCCCAGACACCGGTGTAGAGTCACAGAGAGTGATACAGCGTGGAAACAGGCCCTTCGGCCCAACTTGCCCACACCGGAAAACATGCCCCATCCCCCTTTACAGTTACAATTACAATTTACCATTTACAATTTAGTTTATTGTCATTTGAACCTCAAATGAAGTTCAAACGAAATTTGGTCTCTGCACTCGTATGGCAAAAAGACACAATTAACAAGACACACAACCAACACAGTTCACACAAACATCCATCGCAGTGAATCTCCTCCTCACTGTGATGGAAGGTAAAGTTTTGTCTCTCGCCTGCTCTCCATTCGTCTTCCGATGTTAAAGCCCCCGGCGGGCGATGACAAGTCCCGCAGCCGTTAAGGCCGCGCCGGGCGATGTCAGGCCCCGCTCCTGGTCTTGATGTTGGAGCCCCCGGCGGGCGCAGGCAAGCCGCGGTCGTTAAAGCCGCGCCGGGCGATGTAAGGCCCCGCTCCGGGTTCGTTTCAACCCCGCAATTCCGGCGGGAGAAGTTGCCATTGCGAAAGCTCCGAAAAGCGGTCTCCCACCAGGGACCCGCGAGCTCCCGATGTCACCGTCCACCGGGCCTGCGGCCGGAGCCTCCGAAGCTCCGGAGTCGGGCCGCAGCCGCGCGCCACCACAGCTCTCCATGCTCCGAAGCCGGCCAGCTCCACGGTGGTGAATCCGCAGGCTCTGCGACTGGAGCCCCCAGGTCGTTCCGGTTGGAGGCCACCGGCTCCACGGTGCTAGGCCCGAAGGACAACGGAGACCCGACAGGGAAAAGGTCGGGTCCCCCGTACAGGGTAGTGATTTAAAAGTTTCCCCCACCTACACCCCCCCCCCCCCCCCCCAGCCCCCCACATATACACAGCCAGAGTTACAGAGAGAGGCTGCCTCAGACGCTTCGTGACCGAGGGTAGACCTTGTCTCAGCTGGAAACTCATCAGTCCCCATCATTCAGTCACCATCGCTGAATTTTGGGCATTTATCAAAGCTTCATGTTGCCATTCATACTTCATAACTTCATAAGTTCTAGGGGCAGAATTGGGCCATTCGGCCCATCGAGTCTACTCCGCCGTTCATTCATGGCTAATCTTTATCACCCTCCTAACCCAATTCTCCTACCTTCTCCCCATAACCCCTGACACCCGTACTAATCAAGAATCTATCTATCTCTGCCTTAAAAATATCCACTGACTTGGCCTCCACAGCCTTCTGTGGCAAATAATTCCACAGATTCACCGCCCTCTGACTAAAGAAATTCCTCCTCATCTTCCTAAAGTAACTTCCTTTAATTCTGAGGCTGTGACCTCTTGTCCCAGACTCTCCCACTAGTGGAAACATCCTCTCAAAATCCACACTACCCAGGCGTTCCACTACTCGGTAAGTTTGAATGAGCACCCCTCCCCCACCCCCCAGTGCAGTCAAATGCATTTGGAATATTGGGAGCAATTCTAGGCACGACATCTGAGGAAGGTTGGGCTGGCTCTGGAGAGGGTCCAGAGGAGTTGTGCAGGAATGATCCCAGGAATGAGTGGGTTAACCTATGATGAGCGTTTGTCGGCACTGGGCCTGTACTCGCTGGAGTTTAGAAGAATAGTGAAAGGCTTGGACAGTGTGGACGTGGAGAGGATGTTTCCATTAGTGGGAGAGTCTAGTACTAGAGGTCACAACCTCAGAATGAAAGGACATTCCATTAGGAAGGAGATGAGGAGAAATGTATTTAGTCAGAGGATGATGAATTTGTGGAATTCTTTGCCACAGAAGGCTGTGGAGGCCAAGTCAGTGGATATTTTTAAGGCTGAGATAGATGGACTCTTGATTAGTGCAGGTGTGGGGAGATGGCAGGAGAATGGGGTTAAGATGGAGAGATAGATCAGCCATGTTTGAATGGCGGAGTAGACTTGATGGGCCGAATGGCCTAATTCTGCTCCTATCACTTATGACCTTATGACCTTATGAAGCAAGGCATTCAATGCAAGGCACTGCAAGTTTCCAAATGCAGCAGAGATAGATGGACTCTTGATTAGTGCAGGTGTGGGGAGAAGGCAGGAGAATGGGGTTAAGATGGAGAGATAGATCAGCCATGTTTGAATGGCGGAGTAGACTTGATGGGCCGAATGGCCTAATTCTGCTCCTATTCCTTATGACCTTATGAATGCTTATCATATGTTAACCAACTGATTCCAAGTGAAGCCACATATATATATAGCTCAGACTTAAAATGGACCCCCAGATAATTTTAAAAAAAAAACAAGTGATTCATGGACTATGCATGACTTCTTTCCAAAGATAGCCATTATCAGAAAAGATTATAAAGTTTCAACATTCCTGAGTAGGGGAGTCTAAACTGATTAAAGTACAACTCATGATCTCAAACCGTTCCATTATCAACGGCAATGGTTACAATCCATTAGTTCTGACACTTTGAGTTAAACCTCCGCAAAACATAGTCGGACATAGTTCTTTACCTGCTGCGATAGCCCGTGGAATGTTGGGGAACAATGAGACCACCAGGATCTTTGGTATGAGGCGAGGTCAGGCACAAAAAGCTGGAGTAACCCAGCGTGTCATACAGCATCTCCGGAGAAAATGAATAGGTGACGTTTCAGGCCGAGAACCTTCTTCAGGCTGAGAGTCAGCGGAAAGGGAAATGAGAGAATTAGACGGTGATACAGAGAGATATAGAACAAATGGATGCAAAAAAAGTAACGCTGATAAGGGAAGCAGGCCATTGTTAGCTGTGGGCTAGGTGAAAACCAGTTACAGACAACGAGACTCACCAGGGCCACTATAAAAGGACTGGACAAGCTAGATGCAGGAAAAATGTTCCCAATGTTGGGCGAGTCCAGAACCAGGGGCCACAGTCTTAGAATAAAGGGGAGGCCATTTAAGACTGAGCTGAGAAAAAAACTTTTTCACCCAGAGAGTTGTGAATTTGTGGAATTCCCTGCCACAGAGGGCAGTGGAGGCCAAGTCATTGGATGGATTTAAGAGAGAGTGAGATAGAGCTCTATGGGCTAGTGGAGTCAAGGGATATGGGGAGAAGGCAGGCACGGGTTATTGATTGGGGGCGATCAGCCATGATCGCAATGACTGGCGGTGCTGGCTCAAAGGGCCGAATGGCCACCTCCTGCAGCTATTTTCTATGTTTCTATGTTTCTATGAAAGTAGTACAATGATTTGGGTGGAGGAGAGATGGG
The DNA here is from genome assembly GCA_035221665.1 of Okamejei kenojei. NCBI lineage: Eukaryota > Metazoa > Chordata > Chondrichthyes > Rajiformes > Rajidae > Okamejei > Okamejei kenojei. Next base: position 67,212,437 of record CM069142.1, on the reverse strand, counting down.
GGGAGAGGGGATGCAAGGGTTACTTGGACTTACTTGGAGAAAGCAATATTCATACCGCTGGGTTGTAAGCTGCCCAAGTGAAATATTGGTATCTTTGGTATGTTTGGCTGGAGCCAGTGTAAAGTCTCTCCACACCTACCCCAAGCATATGATTGACCCACAAAAGAACACAAAGTGCTGGCGTAACTTAGCAGGCCAGGTAGCATCTCTGGGGAACATGGATAGGTTACTTTTCGTTTTGAAACCCTTTTTCAGACATATAGCTGATCAGACTAGCTTACATCCTGACTATTATCTTCGAGAAGCACCCGTCATTTTAGTTTGAGTTTTAGAAAATACAGTGTGGAAGCAGGCCCTTCGGCCCGCGGAGTCCATGCAGACGGCGCTGTGGATGGCTCCGTTGGAATGAATTCTTTGCGCTGACTGGTTAGCACGCAACAAAAGCTTTGCACTGTACCTCGGTACATGTGTCAATAAACTGAACTAAACCCAACAGCGATCACCCACACACTAGCACTGTCCTACACACAGGGGGGCAATTTTACAGAAGCCAATTAACTGATTAACCAGCACATTTAAAAAAAAAATGTTTTCATACAAAATGCTTTTATTCAGAACAAACAAAAATACAAAGCAGTAACAAGATCAAAGACTGCCTATATTGGCATTTTACTAACAAAGTTATCAAATTAAAATATTAACATTTTTATCAACAATACATTCGACCTGCTGCGGCGACCAGCGTTCACGGAAGGCCTCCAGAGTCCCCGTGGACACCGCGTGTGTGTTCCCTCTCCAGGGACACGCGGGCACGCACGTAACCCCGGGAAAGGGGCGGGCAGCCGACCTCCCGCTGCCTGGACCCACGAATGGCCACCTTGGCCAGGCCAACCTGCACATCTTGGGAGTGTGGGAGGAAACCGGGGCACCCGGGAGAACGTGCGAACTCCGTGCAGGCAGCAACTGCAGTCGGGGTCTTAACCCGGGTCTCTGCCGCTGTAAGGCAGCAGCTTTACCCGCTTGCGCCACCGTGCCACGCCGCCGTCGGACTGGATACCCACGAGAAATGTAACGCTGCGGTCAATGCACGATCATCCCTCCCATGGCAGATGGGCCTTTGTCCAACTGCAGCAGTGAATGGGTTCATTTGTTTTAAAATAATGAAATAGCCGAGATAGTCGGGATATTTGTTAAAATAAATCAACAGAGGAATTTGCGCACTTGGGCATTTGTTAATAATATGACACAGCAGGCTCTCAATTAACATCTGTACTATTGTTGTCTTAGTGCGATGGAAATTTGTTTCTTGGCTGCAGCTGTCTTTGTGGTACAGGTGGAGAGAGAATGTGTCTAAATGTTCAACCAGGGGGAAAACATGAATATTAATTACCCCCTCTACAATTCTCATTCAGTTGCACGAAGATTCTTCGATTCTGTCCTTGTCTCCTTCTCGTCTCGTCTCAAAGTGTTTTATTGCCATTTATTGCCGCATTGCCTGGACTGGAAAACAAAAGCTTTTCACTGTACCTCAGGGCGACATGGGGCGGTATGGTGGCGCAGCGGTAGAGTTGCCGCCTCACGGCGCCAGAGACCCGGCTTTTAAGGTGTTCAAGAAAGATGCTGGAAAATCGAAGGTAGACAAAAATGCTGGAGAAACTCAGCGGGTGTGGCAGCATCTATGGAGCGAAGGAAATAGGCAACGTTTCCGGCTGAAACACTTTCTAAAAAAAATTGTGTTTGGATAGTGTTAATTTGCGTAGGAACGCTGGTCGACGCGGACGCAGTGGGCCGAAGGGCCTGTTTCTGCGCTGTATCTCTAAACTAACACTGTTTTGCTATTCCGTCACATCTAATAGAAAAAAAAACAAATGTTGTGTGAATAATTTGAGAGCATCTATTTCCATCAAAATTTAAATTGATTTACATGATGTAACCCTGTAGAACTCGAATTTATGGTAAATGAACCATTAAAATTATATCTTCACTAAAATAGTTTCGAGTGTTCAAGTACATGTTTGCATTATGGGCTTAGTTTGCATTAGTTTAGAGATACAGCGCAGAATCAGGCCCTTCGGCCCTCCCAGTCCGCACCCACCCAGCGATCCCCATGCATTAACACTACCCTACACACACTAGAGACATTTTACATTTTGATACCAAGCTACAAACCTGTACGTCTTTGGAGTGTGGGAGGAAACCAGAGCACCCGGAGAAAACCCACGCGGGTCACGGGAGAGAACGTACAAAGTCCATACAGACAAGCTCCCGGAGTCAGGATCGAACCCGGGTCTCTGGCGCTGAGAGGCAGCAGCTCTGCCGCTGCGCCACCGTGACCCCCCCCCCCCCCCCCCCGTCCCCCCCATCTTCTTCCACTCTCCAACCGGCTCTTGGTCGCGTGCAGCGATTCCGAGACCCAGGCACCGAGACACAGCAGCAAAAAAAAATGTAAAGTCATCACATGTTAATGAGGTCAAGGCTGTGGGAAGCCAAACTGCTCTATTTATGGCACTGGTCTTCGGTTAACGATAGCAAGCAGGCACATGTAAGTGGAAACCTATGTTTAATGCATTCCAGGAAGAAAGGCTGAGGTACTGTTATTGCTGAGCTGTGTTATTAAATCTCTATTGTTCTGATGCATGATTCATTGACCACAAAACTTGCGGACCACTTCCCCCCCCACACAGTCCATCGGACAAAGCAGCACAAGGCGGTGCTGGCTCGAAGGGCCAAATGGCCTACTGCTGCACCTATTGTCTATTGTCTATTGTCTATTGAATGGCCTAATTCTGCTCCTATCACTTGTGATAGCCAGGCCTCAGTTATGAAGGGACGCACACGGGAAATCCGTGTTCACTTTTGTACTCCAGCATTTCTGTTTGCAACCTCTGTCTCCCTGGGTTAGACGATCTGTGGTCAGTTCTCCCCGCGAACCTTTCTCTCAATGTTCCAAAACTCCTTGCAACTCCTTTCCTTCCGAAATGTGTCAACTCAGCTTATTCCATTTCATTGTGTCACTTACCATCAGTTCTCAATCAAGACAAATGGTGAATCTCAGATCTAGTTTAGTTTAGTTTAGTTTAGAGATACATTTAGTTTAGTTTAGAGATACATTGCGGAAACAGGTCCTTCGGCCCATCGAATCCACGACCAGCGATCCCCGCACACTAGCACACAAGGGACAATTTACATTCATACCAAGCCAATGAAACCTACAAAGCTATACATTTTTGGAGTGTCCTGGCACAAACCTGGGTGGCAGTGTTCCTGATGTTGGGGGAGTCTAGAACCAGGGGCCACAGTTTAAGAATAAGGGGTAAGCCATTTAGAACGGAGACGAGGAAACACTTATTCTCACGGACAGCTGTGAGTCTGTGGAATTCACAGAGGGCGGTTCTCTGGATACTTTCAAGAGAGAGCTAGATAGGGCTCTTAAAGATAGCGGAGTCAGGGGATATGGGGAGAAGGCAGGAACGGGTTATTGATTGGGGATGATCAGCCATGATCACATCGAATGGCAGTGCTGGCTCGAAGGGCCGAATGGCCTACTCCTGCACCTATTGTCTATTGTCTAGTGGCTAAAGACGTACAGGTTTGTAGGGTAATTAGCTTTGTATAAATGTAAATTGTCCCTTGTGTGTGTAGGTTAGTATTAGTGTGCGGGGATCGCTGGTCGGCATGGATTTGGTGGGCCGATGGGCCTGTTTACACACAGTATCTCTGAACTAAAATCAGACACGATGGAACTCTGAGACAGGAAGTATTCTACTCCCAGGTATTTACATTTGGAATCACATGAAATGAGAACAACATGCCATTTATGTACAAGTGCTTATGTATAGTGATGCTTGTCCAGAACTGTAGACAAAAATGAATTTCACTGTCCCTCGGTACATGCCATACCATGCCATGCCCCAAAACAATCCAGAATCTGAGAGGAAATGTTTCGTTTCGTTTAGAAATACAGTGCGGAAACAGGCCCTTCGGCCCACCGGGTCCGCACCGACCGATCCGTAGTCGGGATCGAACCCGGGTCTCCAGCGCTGCATTTGCTGTAAGGCAGCAACTCTACCGCTGCGCCACCGTGACCGCCCGAGATTTGGTAGATGCACAGAGTCTATTGCCTTAAGGAGGTGAATCGAGGACCAGAGGACATAGGTTTAAGGCAGGGTGGGAAAGATTTAATAGGAATCTGAGGGGTGACTTTTTCACACAAAAGGTGGTGGGTGTATGGAACGAAATACCAGAGGAGGTAGTTGAGGCTGGGACTATCCCAACGTTTAAGAAACAGTGCGACAGGTATATGGATAGGACAGGTTTGGAGGGATGTGGGCCTAACGCAGGCAGGTGGGTCTAGTGTAGCTGGGGTATGTTGGCCGGTGTGGGCAAGTTGGGCCGAAGGGCCTGTTTCCACATTGTATCACTCTATGACTGAGAATATGACCATGAAATGAAGCTTCTCAAGATCTCTCCTCCCATTTAATTAAAGCCTCACCTCACTGATCACATATTAATCTTCATTCTTTACAAAGCAACTCGTAGAGTTCTCGTATTCAAGGGACCCTTGGCATAACTACACAGCAAATATGTAGAGTGATTACAAGATAATAAGATTAGGACTGTGGGAAGTGGATCTGTTTATGAATAGATCTGGTCTCCTGTTAATAATATCAGGTGCGGAGCTGTGACCAGTTCATTTTGGAATAAAGAAATTTCACATGAGCTCATTAACGCTTTCATTGCTGTGAAAGTTGAAGAAAGAACTGCAGATGCTGGAAAAACCGACGGTAGACAAAAATGCTGTGAAACTCAGCGGGTGAGGCAGCATCTATGGAGCGAAGGAATGGGTGACGTTTCGGGTTGAGACCCATAGATGCCGCCTCATCCGCTGAGTTTCACCAGCAATTTTGTCTACTATTTCTATGAAGGTATCTTTTTTTAAATGTATTCATATTTTGCAATCTAGGTTTCAATTGCAAGGCCACTGTTTAGTTTAGAGTCATCAAGAGTCGTAGAGTGATACGCTGTGGAAACAGGCCCTTCGGCCCAACTACTAGCCTGCACACAAGGGGCAATTTACAGAGGGACAATTAGCCATCAACCTGCACGTCTTTGGGATGGGGGAGGACTCCGGAGCGCCCGGAGGCAATCCGTGCAGTCACAGGTAGAACGTGCAAACTCCAAACAGACAGCCCCCATGGTCAGATTCGAACCTGGGTCCCTGGTGCTGTTAAACAGCAACTATACCGCTGCACCACTGGGCTGGCCTGTTTCGATTTACGTCCACGTTAAGGGGCTGTCCCACTTGGGCGACCTAATTGGAGAGTTTAGAAGAGTTTAGGAGAGTTTGAAAAAAATGTCATGTTGAAGACCTCCTTCGACTATGTTGAAGACCAGCTACGACTAGCTTGGGGAAAATTGGAGACCGAATAGTGCAGAGTGAAGACGACCTCCTTCGATCTCCTTCGACCTCCCTTCGACTATGATGAAGACTATCTACGACTACCTTCGACTACCCTCGATTACCTACGACTAACATGCCGACCTACTACGACCTACTGCGACTAAACCTACGAGTAAGAAAAGTATCGATTTTTTCCATGGCGACCTTTTTTTACTCAGCATGTTGAAAAATATGCCATGACCTAGCTGAGGCCTCGAGTACGCGGAGACCACTCTCGAGCATGAAGGAGAGTTACAAAGACCTCCTACGACCTCGTGTCGACCATGCTGCGAGTATGAGTCGAGGGCAAACTCGCCAGAACTTCGCAGATTAGGTCGCCCAAGTGGGACAGCCCCTTAAATCTTCTCTGCACTCTTTCCAGCTTAACTACATCCTGTAGCAAATAGAACAAAGTATTCTAAGCCTGAAGAAGGGTCTCGGCCCGAAACGTCGCCTATTCCTTTCCTTCAGAGATGCTGCCTGGCCCGCTGAGTTACTCCAGTATTTATGTGTCTGTCTGCAAAGTGCTCTAAGTGCAGCCTCACCAACGTATTTTAGTTACGTTTGGAGGTGGAGAGTGGAAACAGGCCCTTCGGCCCGTTGAGTCTGTGCCAACCAGTGATCACCGCACACTGGCACTATCCTACACACACGAGGGATAATTTATAATTTTACCAATGCCAATTAACCTTTATAGTGTTCATTTCCCTCTCCCTCTCCCCTGACTATCAGTCTGGAGAAGGGTCTCGACCCGAAAACAAATAAGATTGTTAAGGGCTTGGACACACTAGAAGCAGGAAACATGTTCCCGATGTTGGGGGAGTCCAGAACCAGGGGCCATTTAGAACGGAGACGAGGCGGTGCTGGCTCGAAGGGCCAAATGGCCTACTCCTGCACCTATTGTCTATTGTCTATTGTCACCTATTCCTTTTCTCCTGAGGTGCTGCCTGGCCCGCTGAGTTACTCCAGCACTTTGTGTCGATCTTCCAACAAGCAATTGCTAGGTTGTGAAGCATTTTTGTGACATACACAAGATACGAAAGACTCCAAAAAAAGAAAACGTCACAATTTACTTTCATCTCTGTAAGATCGTAAGACCATAAGTGATAGGAGCAGAATTAGGCCATTCGGCCCATCAGGTCTACACCGCCATTCAATCGTGGCTGTTCTATCTCTCCCTCCTAACCCCATTCTCCTGCCTTCTCCCCATACCCTCTGTCACCCGTACTGATCAAGAATCTATCTATCTCTGCCTTAAATTTATCTACAGACTTGGCCTCCACAGCCTTCTGTGGCAAAGAATTCCACAGATTCACCACCCTGTTCATTGCTATTCCAGCCCTTTCGCTCTGTTTTGTTTTTGGTATTCACAACATGCGCCGTGTATAGTGTTTACTCTTCCTCCGCTCAGTCAAATAAAATAGTTGTCACAGAATAATTGAGAGTGCACTTAGCCATGAAGCTGCCTTTGCAGACTACATCACAGTTCTTGCAAGGGCTTCATCACAAATTCGGAGTGGAACGTCGAGAATATTTTCAGCTCAATTAACTTTGGACCGGGTGTTTAAAGGGAAAGAGGCCAGACAAAGTCGGCGAATCGAAAACAACTTTGAAGGTGGATCAGGTATCAATCCCGTACCTTTTAAGGGAGCTGGAGGAGTGAAAATCCAAAGCAATGATTATTTTTTTCCAGTCTGCTTTTCAAAATCGCAAAGCTTGAAGTGAAAGGGAAGCCTAAACACTAAAGCTTGAATTCGGAGCATGCCCTGTGGAGTGTAATTAATTTCAGATGTGCTCTATTTTATTTCCACGTGAATGAGAATCATCCAGTTTTTTTTTAAGGTGCGCTCATGAATCAATTTTTTTAATTATAGAGTCAATAGACAATAGACAATAGACAATAGACAATAGACAATAAACAATAGGTGCAGGAGTAGGCCATTCGGCCCTTCAAGCCAGCACCGCCATTCAATGTGATCATGGCTGATCATCCCCAATCAGTACCCCGTTCCTGCCTTCTCCCCATATCCCCTGACTCCGCTATTTTTAAGAGCCCTATCTAGCTCTCTCTTGAAAGCATCCAGAGAACCGGCCTCCACCGCCCTCTGAGGCATAGAGTGATACAGTGTGGAAACAGGCCCTTCGGCCCAACTTGCCCACACTGGCCAACATGTCCCAGCTACACTAGTCCCACCTGACTGTTTGGTCCATACCCCTCCAAACCTGTCCCATCCATGTACCTGTCATACCTGTTTCTTGAAAATTGGGATAGTCCCAGCCTCAACTACCTCCTCTGGCAGCTCGTTCCATACACCCACCACCCTCTGTGTGAAACAGTTACCCCTCAGATTCCTATTAAATCTTTTGCCCTTCACCTTGAACCCGCGTCCTCTGGTCCTCGATTCCCCTCCTCTGGGCCAGAGACTCTACCCGATCTATTCCTCTTCATACACACTGTAGAACATGATCAGAATATAACATGGTGGAATCTATCTCTGTGCTATCTTGTTTACTCATGACCTGGTGGGGTGTCCAAGGAACCTATTTGTTGCACTCCAGTATCTCACCCTAGGGGTCACTTTGGAAGCCAGACCTTGGTAATTGACTTTTAGGCAACACATTTGCAAGCCATGCTGACCTCTTAAGCCACACATTCATACGCACACCTGCAGAATGCACTGGATTACATAAGGAACAGGAACCCTTCATGTTGTCCAATTTGAATGGAATTTAATACAGAGAAATGTGAGGTGTTGTATTTTGGGAAGTCTAATATGGGCAGGACCTACACAGTGAATGGCAGGGCTCTGCGGAGCGTTGTAGAGCAGAGAGATCTAGGAGTGCTGGTACTCTTTTGAACTTCTCCGGAACTTCTACAGGTGCACAGTCGAGCGAACATACTGACTGGTTGCATCGTGGCCTGGTTCGCCAACTTGAACGTCCAGGAGCGGAAAAGACTGCAAAACGTTGTGACCACTGCCCAGTCCATCACCGGCTCTGACCTCCCCACCGTCGAAGGGATCTATCGCAGTCGCTGCCTCAAAAAGTCATCCAACATCATCAAAGACCCACACCATCCTGGACACACACTCATTTCACCACTGCCATCTGGAAGAAGGTACAGGAGCCTGAAAACTGTAACGCCCAGGTTCATGAACAGCTTCTGCCCCACAGCCATCAGGCCATTAAACATGACAACAAATAAACTCTGAACTACAACAGACTATTATTATTATTGCAAATGTGCGCACGTGTATATATACACAGAACTTTTTTTCTCCCGTATGTACTATGTTTACATATTCTGCTGTGCGCTAGCAAGCAAGAATTTCATTGTCCTATCTGGGACACACGACAATAAAACTCTCTTGACTCTTGACTATATAGTTCCTCGAAAGTGGCGTCATAGGTAGATAGGGTGGTCAAACCGGCCTTCATCAGTCAAAGTATTGAGTATAGTTGGAAGATCATGTTGCAATTATATAAGATGTTGGTGAGGCCACATTTAGAGCACTGTGTGCAGTTCTGGTCACCGTGTTATAGGAAAGATGTATTCAAGCTGGAATGGGTTGCAGAGAAGATTGACGAGGATGCTGCCAGGACCAGAGGGTCTGAGCTACAGGGAGAGGTTGCGCAGGCTGGGAGCGCAGGAGGATGAGGGATGATTTTATAGAGGTGTATAAAATGATGAGAGGAATAGATCGGGTAGAGCCTTTTGCCCAGGGTAGGTGAATAAGGAGTGATCTTATAGAGGTGTATAAAATCATGAGAGGAATAGATCGGGTAGATGCACAGAGTCTCTTGCCCAGAGTAGGTAAATCGAGAACCAGAGGACATAGGTTTAAGGTGAAGGGAAAAAGATTTAATAGGAATCTGAGGGGTAACTTTTTCCACACAAAGGATGGTGGGTGTATGGAACAAGCTGCCAGAGGAGGTAGTTGAGGCTGAGACTAATGCAACATTTAACAAATATTTAGACATGTATAGCAAATGGATAGGACGGGTTTGGATATGGGCCAAAGGCAGGCAGGTGGGACGAGTGTAGATGGGGCATGTTGGTCAGTGTGGGCAAGGTGAGCCGAAGTATGAATCTGACTCTATGACTCTATATAACAGAATTCAGATTTTGTCATGAGAATCATATCAAAGTTCCAATCAGTTTTCAGCATCAAAGTCCAATCACATTTTGTCATGAAATTCGAAATTGGTTATGACAAATAATTCAAATCAGGATTTGATAGCAAATTCCAATTATATTCTAACACAAGATTCAAGTCAGGTTTTGGAATTTAGATGTTATCAGTTTGTGATGTGAAATTCAAAATGATCTTTTTATGAAATTCAAATAAAGAATAATTGGGAGCTGCCACCCTCCAGTCCAGCCTCGGCAAGGCCACCAGCATAAACAAGGACCAGTCTCACCCCTGTCATTCCCTCTTCTCCCCTCTCCCATCAGACTAGAGGTACAGAAATGTGAAAACGCACACCTCCAGATTCAGGGACTGTTGATGAAAGGGGATCTTAAAGGGGTAAGCTGTTTAGAATGGAGATGAGGAAACACCTTTCTCACTTTTTTCACACCGTTATGAGTGTGGAATTCTCTGGCTCAGAGGGTGGAGGCCGGTTCTCTGGGCCCTTAAAGATAGCGGAGTCAGGGGATATGGGGAGAAGGCAGGAATGGGGTACTGATTGGGGATGATCAGCCTTGATCACATTGAATGGCGGTGCTGGCTCGAAGGGCCGAATAGCCTACTCCTGCACCTATTGTCTATTGTTTCTTCCCATCTGTTATCAGACAACTGAACGGTCCTTTTGTCAGCTCGAGTGTGGTCCTGACCTCCCACCTACCTTGTGTGTCAGTCTGAAGAAGGGTCTCGACCCAAAATGTCACCCATTCCTTCTATCCAGAGAGGGTGCCTGTCCCGCTGAGTTACTCCAGCTTTTTGTGTCTGTCTCCCATCTATCTCATCGAGAACCTTTGAACTAACTTTAATCGGAATTTATCTTGCTCTGAACATGATACCTTTATCCTCTATCTGTACACCGTGTATGGCTCGATTGTAATCTTGTATTGTCTTTCTGCTGGCTGGATAACACACAACAAAAAGCTTTTCACTGTACCTCAGTACACGTGACGATAAAGTACACTATCTCAGTGGTACTCAGTTTGAGAACAATAGGTCTGTATGACTCAGAACAATGCCAGACTTACCTACTTAAGTTTGGTTTAATAAAGCGTGGAAACAGGCCCTTCGGCCCACCAAGTATGTGCCTACCAGCGATCCCCATACAATATCCGCACGATCCTACACACTAGGGTCATAGAAACATAGAAACAGAAAATAGGTGCAGGAGGAGGCCATTCGGCCCTTCGAGCCTGCACCGCCATTCAATATGATCATGGCTGATCATCCAACTCAGTATCCTGTACCTGCCTTCTCTCCATACCCCCTGATCCCTTTAGCCACAAGGGCCACATCTAACTCCCTCTTAAACATAGCCAATGAACTGGTCTCAACTACCTTCTGTGGCAGATAATTCCAGAGACTCACCACTCTCTGTGTGAAAAATGTTTTCCTCATCTCGGTCCTAAAGGAATTCCCTCTTATCCTTAGACTGTGACCCCTTGTCCTGGACTTCCCCAACATCGGGAACAATCTTCCTGCATCAAGCCTATCCAACCCCTTAAGAATTGTGTAAGTTTCTATAAGATCCCCCCTCAATCTTCTAAATTCTAGCGAGTACAAGCCAAGTCTATCCAGTCTTTCCTCATATGAAAGTCCTGACATCCCAGGAATCAGTCTGGTGAACCTTCTCTGTACCCCCTGTATGGCAAGAATGTCTTTCCTCAGATTTGGAGACCAAAACTGTACGCAATACTCCAGGTGTGGTCTCACCAAAACCAGACACCAAAAAAAAAAAGACATTTTACAATTTTTTTATTAACCAAAGCCTATTAACCTGTACGTCTGCGGAGTGCGGGAGGAAACCAGAGCACCCGGAAGAATCCCACACAGGTAACGGGGAGAGCGTGCAATCTCCGTACAGACAGCACCCGCAGTCAGGATCGAACCCGGGTCTCTGGCGCTGAAAGGCAGCAACTCTACCGCTGCGCCACCGCGCCACACCGTGCTTATCGTTGGGATAATTCTGAATATTTCTGGCCGTTATTGACACGGGCATATTTATTTACCTTCTAATAATAGAGATATTCAGACAGTTATGGCCACACGCAGAATTTGTTTGTTTTTTTTACTTTTTCGTCTTAAATGGGATTCTTTTTGTCAGAGGACCAAAATCAGTTTATCTTTAAATGCATATCTCTAAAAAAAAGTTATATGGTGTTTTATGAGTACAATAATAAATAGAGATGTTATTTTTATGAACTGTGTGCATTCAACACTAATTTGATTTCACGGAAGTACATTTGTCAGTGAAATACTCTGGAAAAATATTTTAAAGGGGGAGCATTTTTTCAATAGAATAACATATATTTAATGAATACCATCTGAGTGTATTTAAATGTAGGCCAACCTTTTTCAATATAAAGAGAATTGATTTATGGTGTGGCCTGCATTTAGCTGGGGTGGGTCATAGCTTCAGATGATATTATACCCCAAAGAGCCCTATGTGCCAGCAAATATGGCTTTCTTCATGCTATATGGTGATATTCCTATCTCTGCCCTCATGCTATTACACATTCCCAAGTTTATAAGACGTCGAGGAATATGGGCCAAACGCAGATGTGCGGGACTAGCTCATGTAGACAACTTGGTCGGTGTGGACAATTTGGACCTGATCATTCCTTCTTCTCCCCGCTCCCGTCCGGAAGAAGGTACAGGAGCTTGAAAGCGCGCACCACCAGACTAAGGAACAGCTTGTATATCAAGCTTCTGAACACAGAGCCACAGTTTAAGAATAAGGGGTAAGCCATTTAGAATGGAGACGAGGAAGCACTTTTTCTCACAGAGAGTGGTGAGTCTGTGGAATTCTCTGCCTCAGAGGGCGGTGGGGGCAGGTTCTCTGGATGCTTTCAAGAGAGAGCTAGATAGGGCTCTTAAAAAAAAATACCGGAGTTAGGGGATATGGGGAGAAGGCAGGAACGGGGTACTGATTGGGGATGATCAGCCATGGTCACATTGAATGGCGGTGCTGGCTCGAAGGGCCAAATGGCCTCCTCCTGCACCTATTGTCTATTGTTTATTGAACGGTCCTTCCATAAGCTAGGGTACTGTCCAATTCACCTCTACCCCATTGCGACATTGGACTTTGCCTCTGGAACTGCATTGGTTGTGCTTTAGGCACGAGGGTTGAAGGGGAACTGAAACAGAGGAATTAAAGTCTTCAGAAAATGCAGTGTTCAGGAACACAGATGCTGCGTGGCATGGTAGGCATTGGTGAGGCCACACTTACAGTATCGTGTTCAGTTTTGGTCACCCTGTTTCAGGAAAGATGTTGTCAATCTGGAACGGGTGCAGTAAAGATATAAACCCCTGTCCCACGGTATGAGTTCATTCCAAGAGTTCTCCCGAGTTTGCCCTGCTTCGAACTCGGAGATTCACGGTAATGGCCCGCTCGTCTGTACTCGGGGCTCTCGTGGACATTTTTCAACATGTTGAAAAATCTTCACCAGTCTTCCCGCGCTTACCCGCCGTTAGCGAGTCTTCCCGAGTACCTGCCATTAGCGTTACGAGCCGCTAAGAAACGTCCCCGAGCTCCGACGTACCCACTACGTTCATTCTCCGTGCTTACCACGAGTTTGATTTTTTTTAAACTCGGGAGAGCTCTTGGAATCAACTCATACCGTGGGACAGGGCTATTACAAGGATGTTGCCAGAACTCGAGACCTGAGAGAGAGTTTTAGAGTTTCGAGTTTTAGAGTTTCCTTCATTGTAATTCAAAAAATAGTTTGAACGAAATTGCATACCTTGCAGTCATGACAGAATAAAAAGCAACAGAACACACAGTGAACACAGTTTAACACAAACAGCCACCACAGTGAATCTCCAGGCACCTCCTCGCTGTGATGGAAGGCAAAAAGTCCTTATCTCTTCCTTGCTCGTTCTCCCGCTGCGTTGAGGCGATCCAGGCCCTCGATGTTGGGCCCCCCCCCCACTCCCCGCCGGGTGATGCTAAGTCCCGCGGCCGATTCCAAGCTCCGCGAACGGGCCGGTTCAAACTCCGCGGCCCGGGGCGGACGAAGCTGCTGTTGCGGGAGCTTCATAGAATCGGTCACCAACCTGGGACATGCGAGCTCCCGATGTTACCGTCCACAGGGCCCGCGGCCATATAGAGGAGTGAAGCAGGACAGGACTATTCCTTGGGGCGCAGGAGGATGGGGGGGGGGGAGGGAGGGGGGTGGGGGGTGATCTTAAAGCGGTGTATAAGATCATGAGAGGAATAGAAAAGGTTTTTTTTCCAGAGTTGGGGAATCAAGAACCAGAGGACAGGTTTAAGGTGAGCAGGGGAAAGATTTAATAGGAACCTGATGGGCAACTTTCTTACGCAGAGGGTGGTAAATGTATGGAATGAGCTGCCGGAGGAGTTAGTTGAGGCGGGTACTATCAAAATGTTTAAGAATGGCTTTAGAGAGATATGGGCCAAATGCAAGCAGGTGGGACTAGTCTAGATGGGGCATGTTGTTCAGTGTGGGCAAGTTGGGCCAAAGGGCCTGTTTCCATGTTGTGTGACTCTGTGACTCCAGTTGTATAGCCTCTCAAGCCTATGTTGTCTGTAAAATCATCAAAAGATGCACCAACAACATTTAAAAGACAGGGGCATAGATAGGAAAGGTTTAGAGGGATATGGACCAAATGTGGGCGAATGGGACTAGCTTAGATGGGGCACCTTGACTGGCACGGACGAGTTGGGCCGAAAGGCCTGTTTCATGATTCTACCACTCCATGACTCTGAGATCACCAGCCTGAGGCAAGGAACAGCCTCCATAATCCCATTGAAGAGAATTGTCATAAAGAAAGATGGCGAGAATTTGCTTCATACAGCAACTTGTCTGGGCATACGGGGAGAAGGCAGGAACGGGGTACTGATTGGGGATGATCAGCCATGATCACATTGAATGGCGGTGCTGGCTCGAAGGGCCGAATGGCCTACTGCTGCACCTATTGTCTATTGCTTTGATCCGAACGACGATTTATCTTTTAATTAATTTTAAGTAGGTGTAAGCTAAAATGGACTAAAATGGCCTCTTTCAGCATTGTGGAATTCTCTGATAATGCTGATAAGTGGTGCAGCGGTAGAGTTACCTCACCCTGAAGAAGGGTCCCAACCTGAAACGCACCCATCCTTTTTCTCCAGAGATGCTGCCTTCATCCGCTCAATTACTCCAATACTTTGTATCTATCTTCAGTATAGACCAGCATCTGCAGTTTCATTCTACAAGTTGTCCCCAGTATGTGTAGGATAGTGTTGGTGTATGGGGTGATCTCTGGTTGGCAGGGACTCAGTGGGCTGAAGGGCCTGTTTCCGCGCTGTAACTCTAAAGTCTAAAGCTGTGCAGTAAAGTTCAATTCTCATTCCAGACTTAAACCTGACGTTACCTTCATTCATCATAAACTCCTCCAGTAAAGTCCCACAGCATTTCAATATTCCTGCAGCCTTCTATTGTTGGAATCCCTGGAATTCCCTACCCCAGCGAGCTGTGGATGCCAAGTCAGTTAATATGTTCAAGGCTGAGGTAGATTTTTGGTCCATAGGGGAATCAAGGGTTATTGAAATCAGGCATGAAAATCTTTAGACTTTAGACATTAGAAGTATAGTGCAGAAACAAGGCCCTTCAGCCCACTGACTCCATGCTGACCCGCGATCACCCCGTACACTAATGCTATCCCACAAACTGGGGACAATTTATTTACAACTTACCGAAGCCAATTAACCTACACACCTGGTAGACACACAAAATGCTGGAGTAACTCAGCGGGTGCGGCAGCATCTCTTGAGAGAAGGAATGGGCGACGTTTCGTGTCGAGACCCTTCTTCAGACTGATCAGTCTCGAGTAGTCTCGGCCCGAAACGTCGCCCGTTCCTTCTCTCCAGAGATGCTGCCTCACCCGCTGAGTTACTCCAGCATTTTGTGTCTACCTTCGATTTAAACCAGCATCTGCGGTTCTTTCTCACACAACCCACATACCTGTACGCCTTCGGAGTGCGGGAGGAAGCCACGGTACCCGGAGATCACAGGGAGGAACGAACAAACTCCGTACAGGCAGCACCCGTCGTCAGGATCGAACCCGGGTCTCTGGCGCTGTGAGGCAGCAACCCTGCCGTGTGCTAAGCATAATTCCCTTCATCCTGTAACTGTACCCCTTGGCCAGAGTGTGAAAAACTTGACTTGGCTGCAACTTTCAGCTCTGAACAGGTGGACAGCTGTCAGCAAGTTATTTCAGGCCATGCGGAGTGTAACCTGCCTGTGTGGAGCGAATCACACAACGTGTTGACAATCTCCAGCCACCTTAAGTTGAGCGCGATGATAAAAGAGCACGACCAGGTCTCGGAGTCCCACGTTCAATGGGATTGTACACCTGCAGGCACATATTCTAACTTCAGTAGCAAATGAGTACTGTACTGGGAATATAGAACATAAACTATAGAACATAGAATAGTGCAGTACAAGAACAGGCCCCTCACCCTGCAATGTTTGGCCCGCATATGATCCACAGCCCTCCATTCCCTGCATATCCATGAGCCTATTCCAAAGCCCCTTAAATGCCACTGTTGTATCTGCCTCCGCCATCAACCCTAGTTCGCTTTAGTACATTGTCACGTGTACCGAGGTACAGTGAAAAGCCTTTGTTGCATGCTGACCAGTCAGCGTAAAGACAATACATGCTTACAAAGGAGCCATTTACAGTGTATAGACGCATGATAAGGGAATGACGTTCAGTGCAAGGGAAAGCCGGCAATGACCAATCAAGGATAGTCCGGGAATCACCAATGAGGTAGGTAGCTGTTATCAGGCAACTGAACCATCCTACCACAACTAGAGAGCAGTGCTGAACTACTACCTACCTCATTGGTGATTCCCGGACTATCCTTGATTGGTCATTGCCGGCTTTCCCTTGCACTGAACGTCATTCCCTTATCATGCGTCTATACACTGTAAATGGCTCCTTTGTAAGCATGTATTGTCTTTACGCTGACTGGTCAGCATGCAACAAAGGCTTTTCATAAAGGTTCTGGCTGTCTACCCCATCTATGCCTCTCATTGCTTCTTAAACTTCTATCGGGTCTCCTTGCAATCTCCAGCAATCCAGAGAAAGTGCGGCACGGTGGCGCAGCGGTAGACCCCGACAACGGGCGCTGTCTGTACGGATTTCGCACGTTCTCCCCGTGACCTGCGTGGGTTTTCTCCGGGATCTCCGGTTTCCTCCCACATTCCAAAGACCTACAGGTTTGTAGGTTAATTGGCTTCTGTAAAACAAATTGTAAGTTGTCCCTCGGGTGCATAGGGTAGTGTTAGTGTGCAGGGATCACTGGTCGTCATGGACTCATAGAAACATAGAAAATAGGTGTAGGAGTAGGCCATTCGGCCCTTCGAGCCTGCACCGCCATTCAATATGATCATGGCTGATCATCCAACTCAGTATCCTGTACCTGCCTTCTCTCCATACCCCCTGATCCCTTTAGCCACAAGGGCCACATCTATCTCCCTCTTAAATATAGCCAATGAACTGGCCTCAACTACATTCAGTGGCAGAGAATTCCACAGATTCACCACTCTCTGTGTGAAAAATGTTTTTATCATCTCGGTCCTAAAAGACTTCCCCCTTATCCTTAAACTGTGACCCCTTGTTCTGGACTTCCCCAACATCGGGAATAGTCTTCCTGCATCTAGCCTGTCCAACCCCTTAAGAATTTTGTAAGTTTATATAAGATCCCCCCTTAATCTTCTAAATTCTAGCGACTCGGTGGGATGAAGGGCCTGTATCTCTAAACTAAACCAATCCAAGTCTGTCCTGCCTCTCCCTGGAGGTAATAGCCACTCATAGAAACATAGAAAATTGGTGCAGGAATGGGCCATTCGGCACTTCGAGCCAGCACCGCCATTCATTATGATCATCCAAAATCAGTACCCCGTTCCTGCTTCCTCGCCATATCCCTTGATTCCATTAGCCCCAAGAGCTAAATCTAACTCTCTTGAAAACATTCAATGAATTGGCCTCCACTGCCTTCTGTGATAGAGAATTTCACAGATTCACAACTCTCAGGGTGATAAAGGGTTTCCTCATCTCAGTCCTAAATGGCCTTCCCCTTATTCTAAAACTGTGACACCAGGAACATTTTTCCTGCATCTAGCCTGTCCAATCTCTTAAGAATTTTATATGTTTCTATAAGATCCCTCTCATCCTTATTTCCAGTGAATATAAATCCAGTCGACCCATTCTTTCATCATATGTTAGTCCCGCTATCCCGGGAATTAACCTGATGAACCTACGCTGCACTCCCTCAATAGGCCATTTGCCTTCTTCACTGCCTGCTGTACCTGAATGCTTACTTTCAGTGACTGATGTACAAGGACACCCAGGTCTCGTTGCACCTCCCCTTTTCCTAATCTGACACCATTCAGATAATTTTTCAGCATGTTGAAAAGTTTTCCACGAGGAAAATTTGATCGGCGTGGTTCTTTTGAACTCGTAGTGCAGTGGAGCGGGGCCGCTATTTAGTTACAGGCAGTCGAGGGCAGCCGTAGGCAATCTCCTTCGCTGACCGGGCATTTTGATTGGCTCATTGGAGTTTGACGACCTAGGAAAACCGACCGGCAGGTTAAATGCCCACTAAACTTTATTCAACTTCTTAAATGTGTCTCCACTCCTTCTCCCCCCCTTCTCCCCCCTTCTTTCCCCTCCCCCCCCCCCACCCCCACGCTCTCTAAAGGACATACCGTACACTGTGCAGCCGTTTTACCTTCCTCTTCATCGCGGGTGTGAATTTCAGACAGCGCTCCCCCGCTTTCCCTGGCTCCCGCCTTTGTGTGTGTGTGTGTGTGTGTGTGTGTGTGTGTGTGTGTGTGTGTGTGTGCGCGTGTGCGTGCGTGCGTGCGCGCGTGTGAGTGTGTGTGTGTGTGCGTGTGTGTGTGTGTGTGCGTGTGTGTGTGTGCGTGTGTGTGTGTGTGTGTGTGTGTGTGTGTATGCGTGTCTGTGCGTGTCTGTGTGTGTGTGTCTGTGCGTGTGTGTGTGTGTGTGTGTGTGTGTGTGTGTGTGTGTGTGTGTGTGTGTGTGTGTGTGTGTGTGTGTGTGTGTGTGTGTGTGTGTGTGTGTGTGTGCGTGTGTGTGTGTGTGTGTGTGTGTGTGTGTGTGTGTGTGTGTGTGTGTGCGCGCGCGCGTGCGGTCGATCCAGCTCGCGGTTTCAATGCGGACGGTCGATCCAGCTCGAGGCTTTGCAGGCGAGTGCCCTCGAGCTTGAAGGCCTTAACTCGCGGATTAGGTCGCCGCAGTGGGACAGACCCTTTATTGTTCTTGCCACCAAAGTGGATAATGAATCACTGTAACCTTTGATGCCCTTACTAATCAGGAAACGATCAACCATTGCCCTGAAAATACCCAATGACTTGGCCTCCACAGCCGCACGTGGCAACGAATTTCCACAGATTCACCGCCCTCTGGTTAAAGAAATTCCTCCCAATCTCCATTTTGAAGCTACATCATCTTATTCTGAGGTTACGCCCTCTGGTCCTAAACTCTCCCATTAATGGAAACATCCTTTCTATGTCCACTCTATCCAGGCCTTTCACTATCCGGTAGGTTTCAATGAGAACCCCCCACTAGCGCGTAGAGGTCCAGAGCCTTCAAAAGTTCTACAGATTCTTTGGGACCTTTTTGCCCATTGTGTCTATATCATGGCAATCCCTCCAAGAAGGGAAGCATTTTCACCAAAAGGACTGTGAAATAAAATGGTGGCTCACCACCACTATTCCAAGGGTGATTAGGTATATGTGATAAAGGCTGACTTTACCAATGATTTAGTTTAGCTTAGTTTGGAGATACAGCGCAGAAACAAGCCCTTCAGCCCACCGGGTCCTCGTCGAACAACAACCCCCGTACACTCGCACCATCCTACACACACCGAGGACAATTTACAATCTTTACCCGAGCCAATTAACCTACAAACCCGTATGTCTTTGGAGTGTGGGAGGAGACCGGAGCACCCGGCGGAAACCCACGTGGTCACCGGGAGAACGTACAGACTCCATACAGACAGCACCTGTAGACTATTTATCAATCCCTGCCGCCTGTAGAAACATCGAAACATAGAAACCAGATGCAGGAGGAGGCCATTCAGCCCTTCGAGCCAGCACCGCCATTCAATATGATCATGGCTGTTCATCCTAAATCAGTACCCCATTCCTGCCTTCTCCCCATAATCCCTTGATTCCGTTAGCCCTGGGAGCTATAATATGGCAAGATGATGCCTATTAGTCATAAAATTAATTTAAAGAAAATAATCCTGCTCAGAGGACGGTCCCATGAGTAAAATCTCCACGTCAATCTGTTCTCAGCCCTTTCTTCAACCCTTTTCCCTTGTTTCCCTGCTCCCTGGGGAATTGGTCAAATGATGGCCTGAGCACTGTCACTTCCTCTGTTCCTTTCCCAGGCACTGACGTCCCAGTTGCCAAACTGAGCCGAGACGTCAGGGAGCAAACATTCCCGACAATTGCGTCCAAGTACGCAATGTTGTTTGTGGGCAGTGCTTGTGTTGATTTCACAACAAGGGAGGTAGACAGAGGGAGAGCAAGATGGGGAGAAATAGATAGATAGATAGATAGATAGATAGATAGATAGACAGACAGACAGACAGACAGACAGACAGACAGACAGACAGACAGACAGACAGACAGACAGACAGACAGGCAGACAGACAGACAGACAGACAGACAGACAGACAGACAGACAGACAGACAGACAGACAGACAGACAGATAGATAGATAGATGGATAGATAGATAGACAGATAGACAGGCAGGCAGGCAGACAGACGGCAGACAGACAGACAGACAGACAGACAGACAGACAGACAGATAGATAGATAGATAGATAGATAGATAGATAGATAGATAGATAGATAGATAGATAGATAGATAGATAGATAGATAAAGAGAGAGAGAGAGAGAGAGAGAGAGAGAGAGAGAGAGAGAGAGAGAGAGAGAGAGATTTAGTCAGAGACAGAGATAAAGAAAGAGACAGACAGACAGACAGACAGACAGACAGACAGACAGACAGACAGACAGACAGACAGACAGACAGACAGAGAGACAGAGAGATAGAGACAGAGAGATAAAGAGAGAGTGAGATATAGACAGATAGACAGGTTCACCTGCACCTCCTCCAACCTCATCTACTGCATCCGCTGCTCCAGATGCCAGATGATCTATATCGGTGAGACCAAGCGGAGGCTTGGCGATCGCTTCGCCGAACACCTCCGCTCAGTCCGCAATAACCAACCCGACCTCCCGGTGGCTCAGCACTTCAACTCCCCCTCCCATTCCACATCCGACCTCTCGGTCCTGGGCCTCCTCCACGGCCAGAGTGAGCAACACCGCAAGCTGGAGGAACAGCACCTCATATTCCGCTTGGGGAGTCTGCATCCTTTGGGCTTGAATATTGAATTTTCTCAATTCTGTTAACCCTTGCTGTCTCCTCCCCTTCCCACCTCTCCCTCAGCCCACGGGCCCTGGCATTCCCTCTATCTCTATCTCTCCCCCACCCTAGTCGCACCAGCTTCTCATTTTCACACCACAAACAGCTTACAATGGCTTGTTCCCTTTATCACCGACACTTTTTTGCATATCTTTCACTCATTGTTCCTTATCTCTCCACATCACCGTCTATATCTCTCGTTTCCCTGATCCCTGACCAGTCTGAAGAAGGGTCTCGGCCCGAAACGTCGCCTATCTCCTTCGCTCCTTAGATGCTGCTGCACCCGCTGAGTTTCTCCAGCTTTTTGTGTACCCTAGACAGATACAATGCCCTCCATAATGTTTGGGATGAAGACCTATCATTTATTTATTTGCCTCTGTATTCAATAATTTGAGATTTGTAATAGAAAAAAATCACATGTGGTTAGAGTGCACATTGTCAGATTTCATTAAAGGGTATTTTTACACATTTTTATACATTTTGGTTTCACCATGTAGAAATTACAGCAGTGTTTATACATAGTCCCCCCATTTCAGGGCACCATAATGTTTGGGGCACATGGCTTGACATGTGTTTGTAATTGCTCAGGTGTGTTTAATTGCCTCCATAATGCAGGTATAAGAGAGCTCTCAGCACCGTCTTTCCTCCAGTCTTTCCATCACCTTTGGAAACTTTTGTTCCTGTTTATCAACATGAGGACCAAAGTTGTGCCAATGAAAGTCAAAGAAGCCATTGTGAGACTGAGAAACAAGAATAATACTGTTGGAGACATCAGCTTACCAAATTGAACTGTTTGGAACATAATTAAGAAGAAAGAGAGCACTGGTGAGCTTACTAATCGCAAAGGGACTGGCAGGCCAAGGAAGGCCTCCACAACTGATGACAGAAGAATTCTCTTCAGGAGTCAGGTGTGGATTTGTCAATGACCACTGGCCTCAGAAGACTTCATGAACAGAAATACAGAGGCTACACTGCAAGGTGCAAACCACTGGTTAGCCGCAAAAATAGGATGGCCAGGTTACACTTTACCAAGTAGTACTTAAAAGAGCAACCACAGTTCTGGAAAAATGTCTTGTGGACAGATGAGACAAAGATTAACTTATATCAGAGTGATGGCAAGAGCAAAGTATGGAGGAGAGAAGGAACTGCCCAAGATCCAAAGCATACCACCTCATCTGTGAAACACAGTGGTGGGGGTGTTATGGCCTGGGCATGTAAGGCTGCTGAAGGTACTGGCTCACTTATCTTCATTGTTGATACAATTGCTGATGGTGGTAGCATAATGAATTCTGAAGTGTATAGACACATCCTATCTGCTCAAGTTCAAACAAATGCCTGAAAACTCATTGGCCGGTGGTTCATTCTACAGCAAGACAATGATCCCAAACATACTGCTAAAGCAACAAAGGAGTTTTTCAAAGCTAAAAAATGGTCAATTCTTGAGTGGCCAAGTCAATCACCCGATCTGAACCCAATCGAGCATGCCTTTTATATGCTGAAGAGAAAACTGAAGGGGACTAGCCCCCAAAACAAGCATAAGCTGAAGATGGCTGCAATACAGGCCTGGCAGAGCATCACCAGGGAAGACACCCAGCAACTGGTGATGGCCATGAATCGCAGACTTCAAGCAATCATTGCATGCAAAGGATATGCAACAAAATACTGAACATGACTACTTTCATTTACACAACATTGCTGTGTCCCAAACATGATGGTGCCCTGAAATGGGGGGTCTATGTATACACACTGCTGTAATTTCTACATGGTGAAACCAAAATGTATAAAAATGGCCTTGATTCAAATCTGACAATGTGCACTTTAACCATATGTGATTTTTTTTTTCTCGATTACTAATCTCAAATTGTGGAGTACAGAGGCAAATAAATAAATGCTGGGTCTTTGTCCCAAACATTATGGAGGGCACTGTGGATTAGCCGGCAGTGTTCTCGCTGTGTGTGCATGTGGAGTGATGCAGGATATTACACTGGCATAGTCACACACACACACACACCCATACCCATTCACCCACACACACACACACCCACACATACACACACCCCCACACAGCCACACACAGACACACACACACACAAACACACAGACACACACATACACCCACACACACACACCCACACACACACCCACACACACACATACACATACACACACACACCCATACACCCACACACATACACACACACACCCATACACCCACACCCAAACACACATACACACACACACACACACACACAATGTGCGGTTTCCACAAGCGGTCTATGAACACTGCTCCCTACTGGAGAACACGGAGAATTGCCTCATCGTTTCTCCAGCATTTGCTGTCTACCTCTCCGATTGTTCCAGCATCTGCGGTTGCTCCTTAAACACTGCCTTACCTCTCGTCGTTGTGCACCAAATATGCATGCAGGACTAGGGGCATTGCAGGGATTAACGCAGTGTCCGATGTTAAAATTGATGTTAAAAAGCAACAATTTGATGCAAAGCAAGAATTGCATTGTCCTATCTGGGACACATGAAGTTAGATAGAGCTCCAGGGGCTGGTGGAGCCAGGGGACATGGGGAGAAGGCAGGCTCGGGTTATTGATTGGGGGACGATCAGCTAGGATCACAATGGATGGCGGTGCTGGCTCGAAGGGCCGAATTTTCTATGTTTCTATTTTCTACGTTTCTATATGACAATAAACTCTCTTGACGACTAAATGTAAGGTTGTGCGCGGGGCTTTTGTGGTTTTTGTTTCATTCGGTGTGTGTGCGAATATCTGTTTACTTCGCCTCCAGATCTTAATAACCCTGAACATTGCAGCGCAGTCGGTAGCGGTGAAAACACAATGTCTCGGATCATCGGCGAGCGCTCAGTCGCTGGTCAGGTGAATGTGGTGAGACACGGGGCTCTTTGTTTTTTCACGTTGGTGTTGTGTTTTTAGGAAACGCCGACTCAAGACTTAAGGCTCGGGGATAAAAGACGCCAGTAGCGTTCTCCCATTATAAACAAAACGGCAATTGGGGGGGGGGGGGGGGGGGGGGGGGGGGGGGGGGGTGGGGGGGGAGGGGGAATGGTCCCGGTTTTTAAAAAAACATCTCCTTTCAAGCAGAAGCGATGTTTCCCACATTACCCACATTCCCACCCAAGACATTATACACCAGTGTGTTGGAGTGTTACTTGCAACCGGAGATAGCTGGACACAAAATGCTGGAGTAACTCAGTGGGTCAGCTGGAGGAAATAAAGGGGAGGTGGGTGACTTTTCGGGTCTGAAGCCTGAAGAACCGACACGAAACCCATCCTTTTTCTCCAGAGAGGCTGCCTGACCCGCTCAGTTACTCCAGCACTTTGTGTCTATCTTCGGCACAAGCCGGCACCTGCAGTTTCTTGTGGTTCCATTGCTACTTTGGTGGTTTGGGATGGGTACGTGGATGTGCAGGGAAGGGAGGGACATGGGTGATGTGACGACCGATGGGGATTGGTCTTGGAATCATGTGCAGGGACGGACATTGTGGGCCGAAGGGCCTGTTCTTGTGCTGTACCGCTGTCCTATGTTCCGTGACTCGCCTTAGTCGCCGGAACTCAACCATCTCCATTGGAGCTTACTAGCTATTTAGACTTTAGAGATACAGCGCGGAAGCAGGCCCTTCGGCCCACCGAGTTCGTGCCGCCCAGCGATTCCCGCAACCTACACACCGGGGGACAATGTACGGTTTTACCGAAGCTAATTAATGGGATGCGGGATGAAACCGGAGATCCCGGAGAAAACCCACCTGGTCGCGGGGAGACGGTACAAACTCCGTACAGGCAAGCAAGTTCTAAGTTCTCCCAATTTCTCATCCACTCCCTCCACACTGGGGATCATTTTCCGAGGCCAATTGGCCTACAACCCGCATGTGGGAGGAAACCGGAGCTCCCGGAGAAACCCCAGGTGTTCGCCAGGAGAACGAGCAAACTCCACACTCTGACAGCACCCGAGGTCAGGATCGAACCCTTGATCTCTGACGCTGTAAGGCAGCAACTCTACCCGCCCGTCTGCAACAGTGTGGCATCTGTCCATTCCCTCCACAGATGCTGCCTGGCCCGCTGAGTTCCTCCGGCACTTTGTGAATTCGCTCGCGTTTGCAGCACCTCCAGTTCCTTGGGTCTCCAACTTGGCCTGGCGCTTTGTACTCAGGCGCTGGTTATACATTGAATGTAAACCTTTCCAAAACACTGTGCCCATCCCACAATAGTCTCAACCAGCTTCTAAAACGCAATATGCATAAACCAGTTATTATAGCTACATGTGAAAGATTCTTGGACAGGTACATAGTCATAGTGTCACACAGTGGAAATGGGCCCTTCGGCCCAACTTGCCCACGCCAGCCAACATGTCCCATGTCCCACCTGCCTGCGTTTGGTCCCTATCCCTCCAAACCTGTCCTATCCATGTACCTGTCTAACTGTTTCTTAAACAGTGGGATAGTCCCTCTCAACTACCTCCTCTGGCAGCTCGGTCCATACACCCACCACCCTTTGTGTGAGAAAAGTCACCCCTCAGATTCCTATTAAACCTTTCCCTTTCATCTTAAACCCATGTCCTCTGGTCCTCCATTCACCTACTCTGGGCAAGAGGCTCTGTGCATCTACCCGATCTATTCCTCTCATGATTTTATACATGTCTTCATATTCAGAGAAGATTTACAAGGATGTTGCCAGGGCTTGAGGGGGCCTGAGCTACAGGGAGAGGTTGAGCAGGCTGGGACCTTGGAGCGCAGGAGGATGAGGGGTGACCTTATCGAGGTGTGAAAAGCCACAAGAGGAATAGGTCGGGCAAATGCACAGAGTCTCTTGACCAGAGTAGTAGGGGAATCTAGAACTGGGGGACACAGGTTTCAGGTGAGGAGGGAAAGTCTTAATAGGAACCTATGGAGTAACATTTTTACACCAAGGGTGGTGGGTGTATGGAACGAGCTGCCAGAGGAGGTAGATGAGGCTGGGACTATCGCACATTTAAGAAACAGTTGGATAGGTACATGGATGGGACATGTTTGGAGGGATATGAACCAAATGCAGGCAGGTGGGACTAGTGTAGCCGGGACACGTTGGCCGGTGTGGGCAAGCTGGGCCGAAAGGCCAGTTTGCACGCTGTATCGCTCTATGGATTGGAAAGGTTTGGAGGGACATGGCCCAAACGGGACTAGTGTAGACGGGTCACGTTGGTCGACATGGGCAGGTTGGGCCGAAGGGCCTGCTCCCGTGTTGTGTAACTCTACGAGCCTGGGACCCTTCTTGATGTACAGTAGGAATAAATGGTATGTGCAGGTTAGCGGAGAGGGGAATCATGATGTTTCCAAAGATAGACGCAACAAGCTGGAGTAAGAAGCAGTGTTTTGACCCGAAACGTCACCCATTCCTTCTCTCCAGAGATGCTGCCTGCCCCGCTGAGTTACTCCAGCATTTTGTGTCTACCTTCGTTTTAAACCACCATCTGCTGTTCCTTCTTGCACGTGATTTTTTTAATTGTCCAAATTGGGTTTTCTTTGACAACCAGCCGTGTCTTTACAATAGGCAATAGATAATAGGTGCAGGAATAGGCCATTCGGCCCTTCGAGCCATTCAATGTGATCATGGCTGATCATCCCCAATCAGTACCCTGTTCCTGCCTTCTCCACATATCCCCTGACTCCGCTATCTTTAAGAGCCCTATCTAGCTCTCTCTTGAAAGTATCCAGAGAACCTGCCTCCATCGCCCTCTGAGGCAGAGAATTCCACAGACTCACCACTCTCTGTGAGAAAAAGTGTTTCCTCGTCTCCGTTCTAAATGGCATACCCCTTATTCTTAGACTGTGTGGCCCCTGGTTCTGGACTCCCCCAACATCGGGAACATGTTTCCTCCCTCTAGCATGTCCAAGCCCTTAACAATCTTATATGTTTCAATGAGATCCCCTCTCATCCTTCTAAACTCCAGAGTGTACAAGCCCAGCTGCTCCATTCTCTCAGCATATGACACGCTGGGTGATAATTTCAGTAGTCAAGTCACTTTTATTTCTATAGCACATTTAAAAAACAACTCTCGTTGGCCAAAATGCTTTAAATTGGTATAAGAATAGAATAACAAACAACAGTGGCTCATAGATTAAATACAAACATCACCACATACACATAGCCCTCGCTCAGAGGACGTCAAGAAAGGCTTGGGAGTAGAGATGAGTTTTTCAGTCTCGACTTAAAGGAGTCGATGGACGGGGCAGTTTCAGTAATACCTGAACTTGGTGCCCATCGAAACAGATTTCTAACCATCAGTCGTGATGTGGTTAAAACCTGTCAGGTTTTTTGGTGGCTCCGTGGATTCCGCGTCGCTTTGGCAAAGGAGATCTCGGCTGGAGGGGAGTAGAGGGGAGGGGGGTAGAGGGGAGGAGAGGGGAGTAGAGGAGAGGGGAGGAGACGAGAGGAGAGGGGAGGGGAGGGGGGGAGGGGAGAGGAGAGGAGAGGAGAGGAGAGGGGAGGGAGGGGAGGGGAGGAGAGGGGAGGAGACGCTGCTTGAGCCGGCGGCGATTGGGCTGTCGCCGGCCGGGGAAGGCAAGGCAGGGGAGGGAGGAGCGCTGGGGAAACCTCCGCCTTCCACACGCAGCGGTGACGAGCTGCGGCAGCCGGTGTATCAGGCTGAACACAACTCTCTATAAATTCAAATGCACCGACCGCTTCGCCTCTTACACACACA
This sequence comes from Okamejei kenojei, assembly GCA_035221665.1. Taxonomy (NCBI): domain Eukaryota; kingdom Metazoa; phylum Chordata; class Chondrichthyes; order Rajiformes; family Rajidae; genus Okamejei; species Okamejei kenojei. Next base: position 67,184,643 of record CM069142.1, on the reverse strand, counting down.
CCACTGATTCCTCTCCCCCAATTCGCAGGGAGAGCGAACAAGAGTGGGGGGGGAGACCAAAACAAAAGAAAAAAACAACAAAATATATATAATATAGAGAGAGACAGAGATAGAGATAGAGATAGAGATAGAGATAGAGACAGAGACAGAGACAGAGAGAGGAAATAAGTCTTCTTTGCAATTGAAGTTTGACTTGCAAAATAAACACTCATTCTCGCGATTGGTAACTTGGAAAGTTGGCTTTTTGTTTGAGGAATAATAGTTTAGGAAGCGGTGCTTTTTTCCCCCCAGCTTTCACCTGTCGGTGTGGCAGCCCCTGGGACGATGCTGTGGCTGGCGTTGGCCGTGTGGGGCTTGAACCCGGCCCTGCTGTGCCTCGCTGGGGGAGAGTCCGGGCGCCCGGCTCGGCGGCTGCAGGACGCGAACCCGCGGCCGGGCTGGAGGCTGGTGAAGGCGGTGGACCGCATCTACGCCGGCGACGGCAAGCTGGGCTACATGGTGTACGCGGGCGGCGAGCGGTTCCTGCTCGACCTGCAGCGGGACGAGGCGGCGGCGCCGCCCGCCCTGGGCTCCCCCCCGGCGGACGGGCCGAGCGGCCGCTGCTTCTACCGGGGCACGGTGGACGGCAACCCCGAGTCCCTGGCCGTGTTCAACGTGTGCGGGGCACTGGACGGCTTCTTCGCCCTGGGGCGCTGGCGTTACACCATCCGCCCGAGGAGGGGAGAGGCCGGGCTGGGACACCGGGCGTTTGGGGACCGTTCAGCCCCGGTGCTCCACCTCTTCTCCCGGGACGCCTTCAGCTTCCAGACGGTGGGGCAGCCGAGCCGCTGCGAGATCCGCGGCTCCGGCCCGAGGGGAGGGGAGAGGCCGGGGCGCCGGCAGAAGGGGCCGGCGGCGGCGGCGGCGAGGTCCCGGCGCTCCGTGTCCCGTCCCCGCTTCGTCAAGCTGCTGCTGGTGGCCGATGCCACCATGTCGGCCCAGTACGGGCGCCACCTCCAGCACTACCTGCTCACCCTGGCGTCCATCGCCTCCAAGCTGTACGGCCACGCCAGCATCGAGAACCCGCTGCGGCTGGCCGTGGTCAACATCACGGCGGTCCGGGAGGCGGCCGACGGGCCGAAGGTCGACAAGAACGCCGCCGCCACCCTGAGGAACTTCTGCCAGTGGCAGCACTCCCGGTACAGCGGCGCCGGACAGCACGGAGACCGGCACGATGCAGCCCTGCTCTTCACCCGGGAGGTAGGTCAAATGCTCTCTAACACCCCCCCCCCCCCCAACCTATCAACCTATCCCTTCTCCAATCCCCCCTCCCCCCACCTTTCCCCCTTCAATCTCTCCCTCCAACACCCCCTACTTCCACCCCCACCCCCGCAATCTATCCCCTCTCCAATCCCCCCCCCCCACCTTTCCACTCCAATCTCTCCCTCCAACCCCCAACCTCCCCCCCCCCCCCCAACCTAACCTATCAACCTATCAACCTATTCCTTCTCCAATCCCCCCCCCCCACCTTTCCCCCTTCAATCTCTCCCTCCAACCCCCAACTCCCAACCCCCAATCTATCCCTCTCCAATTCCCCCCCCCCCCACCTTTCCACTCCAATCTCTCCCCCCCCCCCCCCCCCCCCCCCCCCCCCCCCAGGTAGTGAGAGTTGGGCTTGGCATCATGTTCGGCACAGGTAATGTGGGCCGAAGGGGCTTGTTCCTGTGCCTGTTCTGTGTTCCACGTAACACTCACTTTCCCTTCTTAGCATTGAGATTGCTTGCTGTATACTAGTTGGTGGGATCAGAGCATCAGTGAGAAAGGATCCACCTAGTCCTGACCCATTCTCCCACTGACTATGTGTCTGTGTGTGTGCGCATGTGTGTGAATGCGTATCTGTGTGTGCGTTTGTGTGTATCTGTGTGAGTGCGTGTGTATCTGTGTGTGTGTGTGTATCTGTGTGTGTTTGTGTGTGTGTGTGTGCGTACGTATCTGTGCGTGTGCGTATCTGTGTGCGTGTGTGTATCTGTGCGTGTGTGCGTGTGTGTGTATCTGTGCGTGTGTGTGTATCTGTGCGTGTGTGTGTATCTGTGCGTGTGTGTGTATCTGTGCGTGTGTGTGTATAGTGCGTGTGTGTGTATTGTGCGTGTGTGTGTATAGTGCGTGTGTGTGTGTGTTATAGTGCGTGTGTGTGTATAGTGCGTGTGTGTGTATAGTGCGTGTGTGTGTATCTGTGCGTGCGTGTGTATCTGTGCGTGCGTGTGTATCTGTGCGTGCGTGTGTATCTGTGCGTGTGTGTATCTGTGCGTGTGTGTGCGCTCATCTGTGTGTGTGTGTGTGTGTGTGTGTGTCTGTGTGTGTGAGTGTATCTGTGCGTGTTCAATACACAAGGAACTGCAGATGCTGGAACATTGAACAAAACACAAAATGCTGGAGGAACTCAGCGGGTTGTGCAGCATCTGTGGAGGGAATGGGACAGATGATATTTTTGGGTCTGTAGCCTTCAGTAGGTATTGCTGTTGATGGCTTGCACTCTGCATGAACCCCCCACCTGTAAACAGAGAGACTGTAAGATAGGCACAAAATGCTGGAGTAACTCAGCAGGTCAGGCAGCATCTCTGGAGGACATGGAGAGGTGACATTTCGGGTCGAAACCCTTCTTCAGGTGCCTATCCATGTCCTCCAGAGATGCTGCCTGACCCGCTGAGTTACTCCAGCACTTTGTGCCTATCTTTGGTATAAACAGGCATCTGCAGTTCTTTGTTTGGACTTTCTGCTGCCTGTTATAGTGGGCAGGAGTCAACAGAGGCAGGCCCTTGGGCTCTGTCCGTCCCAGAGTAACTGGCTGACACATACCTCACACATCATGCCCCCTTCCCCAATCCTTCATTAATACCCTTGTGTCTATCTCGAATTAGCTCGATGAGTGATAACCTCACAATTCCATCATGTAGCGGACTACTCTGAAGTAGGGGCCCAATCTGAAAGGTCGCCTGTCCGTTGCCTCTGCGGATGCTGCCTGACCCACTGAGTCTCTCCACCACTTTGTTTTCAGCTCAGTATGCCACCATCAATCGATCAGTTTTATTCATCACATACACATCTAAGTGCAGTGAAATTAATTTGCCAGGAGCGGCGCCGGGACGGTCGAACACACTCCGCGGCTTGGAGGGCCCGAATCGGCCACTTTCCTACCGGAGACCGCGGCTTCAGGATGTTGTTGCCGTGTCCTCCGGTTGGAATAAATAAATCATTCAGGACCCACTGGATAGTGAACTGATTGGTTTTCCTCCAAACCAATTTGCAAAAAAAAAAAAAACGCCACAAATAGATCGGGTCGATGCAGAGTCTCTTGCCCAGAGTAGGTGAATCGAGGATCAGAGGACGGAGGTTTAAGGTGAAGGGCAAAAGATTTAATAGGAATCTGAGGGGTAGCATTTTCGCACAAAGGGTGGTGGGTGGATGGAACGAGCTGTAGTTCCGGCAGTAGTTGAGGCCGGGACTATCCCAACGTTTAAGATACAGTTAGACAGGTAAATGGATAGGACAAGGTAGACAAAAGTGCTGGAGAAACTCAGCAGGTGCAGCAGCATCTATGGAGCACGTCCCGAAACGTTGCCCATTTCCTTCGCTCCATAGATGCTGCTGCACCCGCTGAGTTTCTCCAGCACTTGTGTCTACCTTCGATTTTCCAGCATCTGCAGTTCCTTCTTAAACAAATGGATAGGACAAGTTTGGAGCGCTGTGGACCAAACGCAGGCCGGTGGTACTAGTGTAGCTGGGACATGTTGGCCGGTGTGGGCAAGTTGGGCTGAAGGACCTGTTTCCATGCTGTATCACTCTATGACTCAAAATATTTGCAAAATGACACGTATTTGCAAAATGAGCTTCAAAATGTGTATTGTTATGACAGGGGGAATTAAAAAAAAACACATTACTGAGCTGTCATCTGCCAAACTGCTTGATGGAAATGTGTTCTTGAGTTCTTGGGATCTTGAGATGTATTTGGAGATGATTCCATTGGAGATGGTTTTGACTGGAGATGATTTAGATTAGAAATGTTTGAGTCTGAAGAAGGGTCTCGACCCCGCAAACGTCACCCATTCCTTCTCTCCAGAGGCGCTGCCTGGCCCGCTGTGTTACTCCAGCTTTTTGAATGTGTGTACTTAGAATTGGGCATGGCTTAACGTTTGGAGGCTGTTCAGTTCACTGGCTTGGCGCTGTCTTTGTTGCTTTGGAATGGGGCGGTAGAGGATGCATTCTTTCCGCAGAGCGTCTTGGAGTCAACGTGAACCAGAGACACCCTCCCAATTTCGGTCAGCTGTTTGTAAACACGGCGCTGTGGGTTGCAAGCCTTGTGTGGCACGCGTGTGCAACGTTAAAAGGAGCTCACACTCTAAAAGTTCACCAGTTTGGCATTTCCCCGGCCAAATGTTATTTTCCACTGGTTCACAAACATGTCAGTGGAGTGAGTGCAAGCTTGTCACGGCCGGATAATTTATGGGCTATTCCCTCCGAGGAGCTCATAAGATTGTTTTTGCCAAACGTTTAATTTTCCTTTTTATTTAAAAAAAAAACACACAAAAAAAAAGGCGGCGCCCCTTTAAGCCGGACCGCTGCTAATTCTGGAGCAGTCGGTAACGTGCCAGAGGTTTGTACTCGGTCAGAATTTCAGCAGCAGATTGAGTCTGTGACCGGTCCCAGGTCACACGAATACAGCACTTGCTTAACATGCAACAGCCCCATTGCACCCTCAGTGTGTCTGTGGCCGTGCATCGATAGGAGGCTTGTAGGGGTTTAATATAGGCTGCAGGTCACCCGTTAGAAACACAAGCACTGAATCAGAAAGAGATAATACTCCAACCCTTAATACATATTGAGACGGATGGAGAGACGGAGAGGGGGGTGGGGGGTAGAGAGAGGGGTCGAGAGAGAGAGAGAGAGGGAGGGGGGGTAAGAGAGAGGACGAGAGGGGCTTTTACACAGCTGGATGTTTTTAGATGCGCTGGGCTGAGTTCCTTTGTGGTCCAGAGCTCTGTTAATAAACTCAAGTCTATGTGTCTCATGGGACCTTTCATCAGACTTTAGTGTGCCTTTCATTGAAGCAACCTGCCCATGTTATTTAATATATTACAGGGGGGAAATGACCATTAATTACTTATCTATCTGCCCACCATGTGACATTTTATTTCTGGTACTTTTTAAAGAAAAATCATCTTAAATGGCTATCCTGTTTCAGAGAGGGTGCGTGGATTCAGAGAACAGATAGGACCTCTTTGGTTGAGTCCTATCGCATGGAAACAGGCCCTTCGGCCCAACTTGTCCATGCTGTACTCGATGCCTCATCAACACAGGTCCCACCTGCCTGCGTTTGGCCCATTATCCCTCTAAGCCTTTCCTATCCAGGAAGTTTAGAGATAGCATGGAAACAGGCCCTTCGGCCCACCCTCTCCATACTAACCATCCATCACCCGTTCACATTAGTTCTATGTTTCCCCACCTTCTCATCCACTCCCTACACACTAGGGGCAATTTACAGAGGGCCAGTTAACCTACAAACCCACAGCGCCTTTGAGGATGTGGGAGGAATCCGGAGCACCCGGAGGAAACCCACGCAGTCACAGGGAGAACATGGAAACTCCACACAGACAGCAGCCAAGGTCAGGATCGAACCTGGTTCTCTGACGCTGTTGAGGCACCTGTCCAAATGTCCTTTAAATGCTACAGTACCTGCCCGAACTACCTCCTGTGGCAGCTCAGCGGGTCAGGCAGCATCTCTGGAGAAAGGGAATAGCTGACGTTTTGGGTCGAGGGCCTTCCTCAGAGGTCCAAAGAAGGGTCTCGACCCGTAACGTCACCGATTGCTTTTCTCCAGAGACGCTGCCTGACCCGCCTGACCCGCTGAGTTACTCCAGCACTTTGTGTCCATCTTCGGTGTAAACCAAGCGCCTGCGGTTCCTTCCGACACGTCTCCTCTGGCAGCTTGTATCCACCACCCTCTCTGGGGGTAAAAAGTTTCCCCTCATGTTCCTATTAAATCTCTCCCCTCTCACCTTAGGGTTCAGTTCAAGAGTGGTCAGGAGCTTGTGTGTGTGTGTGTCAATAACTGCACTATGAATAGATGGCCGTCCTCTGGGGAAACTAACTGCTCAACTTGCCATCAAATCCCACATGATTGTGACCGACAGCGTTGTGACATTGTGTAAATATTAAACACCAAGGCTGTTTGTTTCCCCTGTGTTTGTCCACATATATTAGTGCATCTGCTCCTCATGTGCTGCCGCACACTTTTACCGACCTCTATTTATTTTCCTAAAGATATTTTGTCAGCCAAAAGGAAAAAATGCACTGTCGCCCTGTGACCGTTATGGGATGTCCCAATGCAAATATTGGGCTGAGCCGCACCTGATTCGTGGGTCTAGTTTAGTTTTGTGATACAGCATGGAACATCGGCCCACCGAGTCCGTGCTGACCAGCGATCATCGCATGCACTAGCACTATCCTACACACGCTCGCGACGATTTAAAGCCCTGTCCCACTGTACAAGTTCATTCAAGAGCTCTCCCGAGTTAAAAAAAATATAATCAAACTCGTCGTAAGCATGGAGAATGTACGTAGCGGGTGCATCGGAGCTCGGGACGTCTCTTAGCGGCTCGTAACACTAACGGCAGGTACTCGGGAAACACGGTAAGCTCGGGAAGACTCGTGAAGATTTTTCAACGTGCTGAAAAATGTCCACGAGAGCCCCGAGTACCTACGAGCGGCCATTGCCGTAAATCTCCGAGTTCGAATCAGGGCAAACTCGGGAGAAACTCTTGAATGAACTCGTACAAGTAGGACAGGGCTTACAATTTACAGAAGTCAATTAACCTACGAACCTGAGATGTTGGAAAACATCTCAGAAAACATGTTGGAAAAGCGTTCCAACTTACCTGATGCCCCGAGTTCCTACGGCTGGCATTACGAGCCACTACGAAACATCTACGGACTCCTACGGACTCCTGCGAGCTCGCTACCGACATTACCCCACATTCCTCGAGTTCGAATGAAGGGGAAAACTCGGGAGAGGTCATGAGTAACTCGGGAAAGTGGGACAGGGCCTTAACCCAGCGGGTCAGGCAGCATCTCTGGAGAACGTGGATGGGTGATGTTTCAAGTCGGGACCCTTCTTAAGACCACTTTCTGCACGACTTACAAACGCGCACTAGGGTCAATTTGCAATTTTAGAAGCCAATTATAACCGAGAAACGTGCACGTATTTGGAATATGGGCGGAGACCGGAGCTCCCGGAGAAAACCCACGCGGTCACAGGGAGAACGTGAAAACTCCGTACAGACAGCACCCGTGGTCGGGATTGAGCCCTGGTGCTGTGAGGCAGCAACTCTACCGCTGCACCACTGTGTCACCATATTCTTCAGTATTTATTTTGTTCTATGTTTATTTAATTGTGCGTTCAACAGCAACTCTACCACTGTGCCTCTGTACTGATGCTTGTTTCAGGGTCTTGGAACGAATGCCAGCGACTTGTGTGAAAACACCAGTCGTTGCTTTCCCTTTCTACCATGTTATTTTTATAATTATCATGTTTTTGTTGCTCTCTGCAGTGTTGGTTTTTTCTCCTCCTCTCCCTTTCCATTGCGCCACTGGCGGCCAGTTTGCGCAGTCTTCCATCTTCCTCAGTTAGCAGACAGCCACCACTGTTGTCCAGGGTGGGAGAAGACTTCAGTCTCAGCAACTTCACAGAGCAACTTCGTTTAGTTTAGAGATACAGCACGCAAACAGGCCCTTCGGCCCAACGAATCTGCATCGACCAGCGATCTCCGCACATTAACACTATCCCGCACACACTAGGGACAATTTACATTTATACCGAGCCAATTAACCTACAAACCCTGGCGACGTCTTTGGAGTGTGGGAGGAAACCGAAGATCTCGGAGAAAACCCAGGCAGGTCACGGGGAGAACGTACAAACTCCGTACAAATTTGAGGAAGGACATTCTTGCTATTGAGGGAGTGCAGCGTAGGTTCACCAGGTTAATTCCAGGGGTGGCGGGACTGTCATATGCTGAGAGAATGGAGCGACTGGGCTTGCATCCTCTGGAGTTTAGAAGGATGAGAGGATATCTCATTGAAACATATAAGATTATTAAGGGTTTGGACACGCTAGAGGCAGGAAATGTTCCCGATGTTGGGGGAGTCCAGTTTAAGAATAAGGAGTAAGGCATTTAGGACGGAGATGAGGACACACTTTTTCACACAGTTGTGAGTCTGTGGAATTCTCTGCCTCAGAGGGCGGTGGAGGCCGGTTCTCTGGATACTTTCAAGAGAGAGCTAGATAGCGCTCTTAAAGATAGCGGAGTCAGGGGATATGGGGAGAGGGCAGGAACGGGGTACTGATTGTGGATGATCAGCCATGATCACATTGAATGGCGGTGCTGGCTGGAAGGGCCGAATGGCCTACTCCTGCACCTATTGTCTATTGTCTAACTGCGTGCAGACAGCACCCATGGTCTGGATCAAACCCGGGTCTCTGGCGCTGTAGGACATCAGCTCTACCACTGCGCCACGATGCCACCCTAATAATCTGCAGCGTCGTTTTAATGTCTGGCTCTTTAAGCTGAAGTGTTTGTGCGTCCACTGCTCCAGTCACCACTCCTCCGGGCTGTGCTCTAAATAAATAAATTTGGATAATCATAGCTGCTTCCTAATGTTTGATTGAATCTCGGAAGGATTCTGCAACAGATAATCAGTTTCCTTCCTGGTTTTATCTTTAAAATTGTTTGCATTGCTGGGCTCTTCACTGACTAGTTTTCAAAAGTATCATAATTGTTACAGGGTGGCAGAGTGGTAGGTCTACTGCCTCACAGCGCCGGAGACCCGGGTTCGATCCTGACTACGGCTGCTGTCTGTATGGAGTTTGTACGTTCTCCCTGTGACTTGCGTGGGTTTTCTCCGAGTGCTCTGGTTTCCTCCCATGCTCCAAAGACGTCCAGGTTAGCAGGCTAATTGGCTTGGTATAATTGTAAATTGTCCCCAGCCTGTGCAGGACAGTGCTAGTATATGGGGATCGCTGGTCGGCGCGGACTTGGTGGGCCGAAGGGCCTGTTTCCGCTCTGTATCTCTAAACTAAAAAGGTGACGTTTCGGGTCAGGACCCTTCTTCAGACTGATGTTTCATGTTGGGAACCTTCTTCAGACAGGATTTCCAACCCGAGGAAGAAAGGTTCCGAATGTCTTAGTTTGAATGTAATAATTTTCCGTCTGTCTTGTCGCCTTCTTCGCAGAATCTGTGTGGCCACCATTCTTGTGACACGCTGGGGATGGCGGACGTGGGGACCATCTGTTCCTCTCACCGTAGCTGTGCGATTATTGAAGACGACGGGCTGCACGCCGCGTTTACCGTCGCTCATGAGATCGGTGAGTGGACGCGAGCCCCTCCCCCCCCCCCCCCCCCGGGGAGAAACCCCTGGTGGACCTCAACAAACCCGCCCCATATCACAGCGGTAGAGTCGCTGCTCACGGCACCAGCGACCCGGGTTCGATCCTGAATATGGGGCGTGCTGTCTGCACGGAGTTAGTGCATTCTCCCCGTGACCTGCGTGGGGTTTCTCCGGGAGCTCCGGTTTCCTCCCACGCTCCAAAGACCTACAGATTTTGTAGGTTAATTTGCTTCGGTAAAATTGTAAATTGTCCCTAGCGTGTGTGTGGGATGGTGCTCAAGAGTTCAAGAGAGTTTTCTTGTCGTGTGTCCCTGATAGGACAATGACATTCTTGCGTTGCTTCAGCACACAGAACATAGTAGGCACGAATGGTGTGCGGGGATTACTGGTCGCCGTGGACTCGGTGGGCCGAAGGGCCTGTTTCCACGCTATATCTCTAAACTAAACTAAACTAAATCCCTCTAAACCATTCCTATCCATGTGCCTGTCCAAATGTATTTTACATGCTGTTATGCTACCTGCCTCATTTATCTCCATTGGCAGCCCATTCCATAATCCCACCATCCTCTCACTTAAAACATTGCCCCTCAGGTTCCTTTTAAATCTTTCCCCTCTCACCTGAAACCTAATTTCCGAAACGTCACCCATTCCTTTTCTGTAGAGATGCTGCCTGGTTAAGAATAAGGGGTAGGCCATTTAGAAAGGAGATGAGGAAACACTTTTTCACACAGAGAGTTGTGAGTCTGTGGAATTCTCTGCCTCAGAGGGCGGTGGAGGCCGGTTCTCTGGATACTTTCAAGAGAGAGCTAGATAGGGCTCTTAAAGACAGCGGAGTCAGGGGATATGGGGAGAAGGCAGGAACGGGGTACTGATTGGGGATGATCAGCTATGATCACATTGAATGGCGGTGCTGGCACGTAGGGCCGAATGGCCTCCTCCTGCACCTATTGTCTGTCCCGCTGAGTTACTCCAGCATTTTGCGTCTATCTTATGTGTAACTGTCATGCTGGAAAGGGTACAGAGAAGATTTACGAGGATGTTGCCAAGACTGGAGGGTGTGAGCTACAGGGAGAGGTTGAGTAGGCTGGGACTCTATTCCTTTGTGCGCTGGAGGCTGAGGGATGATCTTATAGAGGCGTATAAAATCATGAGAGGATTAGATCGGGTCTCTTGCCCAAAGTAGGGGAATCGAGGACCAGAGGACATAGGTTTAGGGTGATGAGGAACATATTTAATCGGAATATGAGGGGCAACTTTTTCCACACAAAGGGTGGTGTGTTTATGGAGGAGGTAGTTGAGGTAGGGACAATCCCAATGTTTAAGAAACAGTTAGATGTTTATCCAAACGTTTAAGAAACAGGCAGCCTGTTCCGATGAGTTACTCCAGCATTTTGTATCTATCTTCGGTGTAAACCAGCATCTACAGTTCCTTCATACACCAGCCCTGGGTAAAAGACTCTGTGCACTCACCCTCTCCAATCCCCTCATGAATTTGTTATAATATCACCACAAGACCTCTTGCATTCTAATCAGCACATGGAACAGTAGAGGACTGGCCCTTCAGCCCTCTCCCTCCGTGCCGAACATGATGCCAAGTTAAACTAATCTCCTTCTTTAGTTTAGTTTAGAGATACAGCATGGAAACAGGCCCTTCGGCCCACCCGGTCCGCGCCGACCAGCGATCCCCGAACATTAACACCATTCTACACCCACTAGTGACAATTTTTACATTTACACCAAGCCAATTAACCTACAAACCTGTACGTCTTTGGAGCGTGGGAGGAAACAGGAGATCCCGGAGAAAACCCACGCAGGTCACGGGGAGAACGTACAAACTCCGTACAGTCAGCACCCGTAGTCGGGATGGAACCCGGGTCTCCGGCGCTGCACTCGCTGTAAGGCAGCAACTCTACCGCTGCCTTACACATTCAATTGGCTCTCACTTTAAACTTGGTTTCACTATTTTAAGGCGCCACAGTGGATAACTTTGTGTTTGAACGGACGGCACGGTGGCGCAGCAGTAGAGTTGCTGCCTTACAGCGCCAGGGACCCAGGTTCGATACTGACCAGGGGTGCTGTTTGTACGCTCTCCCCGTGACTTGCGTGGGTTTTCTCTGGGTGCTACGGTTTCCTCCCACACTCCAAAGACGGACAAGCTAGCAGGCTAATTGGCTTGGTATAATTGTAAATTGTCCCTGGTGTGTGTAGAATAGTGCTAGTATATGGGGATCGCTGGTCGGCGCGGACTTGGTGGGCCGAAGGGCCTGTTTCTGCGCTGTCTCCCTAAACTAAACTTCATAAGTTTAACTTCATAACTGTGGCCTCCAGAACCAGGGGACACAGTTTAAGAATAAGGGGCAGGCCATTTAGAATGGAGATGAGGAAAGATTTTTCACCCAGAGAGTTGTAAATCTGTGGAATTCTCTCCCACAGAAGGCGGTGGAGGCCAATTCTCTGGATGCTTTCAAGAGAGAGATGGATAGGGCTCTTAAAAATCGCGGAGTCAGGGGATATGGGGAGAAGGCAGGAACGGGGTACTGATTGTGGATGATCAGCCCTGGTCACATTGAATGGCGGTGCTGGCTTGAGGGGCCGAATGGCCTACTCCTACACCTATTGTCTATTTAGGAACAGAATTGGGCCATTCGGCCCAGCAAGTCTACTCCACCATTCAATCACGGCTGATCCATCTCTCCCTCCTAACCCCATTCTCCTGCCTTCTCCTCATAACCCCTGGCCACCCGCACTAATCAAGAATCAATCTATCTCTGCCTTCAAAACATCCACTGACGTGGCCTCCACAGCCTACTGTGGCCGTTTAGTTCCACGCCCTCTGACTGAATACTAACATTAAATGCGTTGTGTTGATCGCAGGGCACCTGCTGGGTCTCTCGCACGACGATTCCAAGTTCTGCGAGGAGTCTTACGGCTTGACGGAGGATAAGCGGCTGATGTCCTCCATCCTGACCAGCATCGACTCTTCCAAGCCCTGGTCCAAGTGCACCTCGGCCACGATAACAGAGTTCTTTGATGATGGCCACGGTACGTACAGTGACAGGCGCGCTCTTGGTGTCGTACCTTTTAATCCTCCACATGCGCACCGCGGGCGGCCTGATGATTGCCTTCACAGAAACATAGGAAATAAGTGCAAGAGGTGCACAACATTACATTTAGTCAAGTCAAGAGAGTTTATTGTCATATAGAAACATAGAAAATAGAAACATAGAAAATTCAGACCTTCGAGCCAGCACCGCCATTCATTGTGATCATCCCATATCAATAACCCGTGCCTGCCATCTCCCCATATCCCTTGACTCCACTAGCCCCTAGAGCTCTATCTAACTCTCTCTTAATTCCATCCTGTGATTTGGCCTCCACTGCCCTCTGTGGCAGGGAATTCCATAAATTCACAACTCTCTGAGTGAAAAAGTTTTTTCTCACCTCAGTCTTAAATGGCCTCCCCTTTGTTCTAAGACTGTGGCCCCTGGTTCTGGACTCGCCCAACATTGGGAACATTTTTCCTGCATCGAGCTTGTCCAGTCCATTTATAGTGTCCAGTCATGTGCAGCCTTTTCTTTGAACGACAGCTTTTCACTGCGCCCCATTTTCGGTGCACAGGGCAACAATAAACTGAACTACAGTAAACATTCGCAGTGGTGCAAGCTTGAGAACGACCGGTCTGTATGGAGTTCTCTGTGTTCAGTTCAGAACTCTGCCACACTCACCTGCTCACCATTAGGGGAATGAATGTTTTACCGCTGTCCTTGATACTAGTGTTTATTGCTCCCCTCCTACCTTGCCGTATTAGTGACAGCTCTTAACCCCGAACATTAGACAATAGACAATAGGTGTAGGAGTAGGCCATTCGGCCCTTCGAGCCAGCACCGCCATTCAATGTGATCATGGCTGATCATCCCCAATCAGTACCCCGTTCCTGCCTTCTCCCCATATCCCCTGATTCCACTTTTTTTAAGAGCCCTATCTATCTCTCTCTTGAAAGTATCCAGAGAACCTGCCTCCACCGCCCTCTGAGGCAGAAAATTCCACAGACGCACCACTCTCTGTGAGAAAAAGTGTTTCCTCGTCTCCGTTCTAAATGGCTTACTCCTTATTCTTAAATTGTAGCCCCTGGTTCTGGACTCCCCCCCCCAACATCGGGAACATGTTGTTCCTAACAACAGGGCACATCCCAATTCTGAGGAAGGGTCTCGCTATTGAGGGAGTGCAGCGTAGGTGCACCAGGTTAATTCACGGGATGGCGGGACTGTCATATGTTGATTGAATGGAGTGGCTGGGCTTGTACACTCTGGAATTTAGAATGATGCGAGAGGATCTTTTTGAAACATATAAGATTATTAAGGGTTTGGACACGCTAGAGGCAAGAAACATGTTCCCGATGTTGGAGGAGTCCTGAACCAGGGGCCACATTTAAAAAATAAGGGGAAAGGCATTTAGAACGGAGATGAGGAAACATTTTTTCACACAGAGAGTTGTGACTCTGTGGAATTATCTGCCAATTAACCTACAAACCTGTACGTCATTGGAGTGTGGGGGGAAACCGAAGATCTCGGAGAAAACCCGTGCAGGTCACGGGGAGATCGTACAAACTCCGTACAGACAGCAGCCGTAGTCGGAATCGAACCCGGGTCTCCGGTGCTGCATTCGCTGTAAGGCAGCAACTCTACCGCTGCGCCATCATGATATCTCACTCAATTAGCTCTCACTTTAAAGTTGGTTTCACAATTTTAAGGCGCCACATTGGATACAGGTGCTGTCTGTAGGGAGTTTGTACGTTCTCACTGTGACCGCGTGAGTTTTTTCCGAGACCTGCGGTTTCCTCCCACACTCCAAAGACATACTGGGTTTGAAGGTTAATTGGCTTGGGTTTGTATACTTGGTAAAAGTGTAAATTGTCCCCCGCGTGTGTAGGGTAGTGTTAATGTGCGGGGATCGCGGGTCGGCATGGACTCGGTGGGCCGAAGGGCGTGTTTCCGCGCTGTATCTCTCTAGCGCCTCTGAGGCATTCAGTGTATAAACATGGATAATTCATCAAAGGGCAGTATCTTTAAGAGCTCGGCACAAGTAACTGGAAGGAAAATCCAAAGAAAACATAGGGCGACATTAGTGTAAACAGATTTAGCTGAAATAGCTCGTTTGTTTATTTACTGCAAGTTTCCAAGTGGAAAGGATGAATGACCAACTTTGCATTTACTTGGTGACTTGGTGCATTTCTCGAGCTGCTGCAAAGTGATTCCCAACAGTGACTGACTTGAGATGCAGTTAGTTTCAGTTTGGTTTCAGTTTAGTTCATTGTCAACTGTGTGCAGTTTTGGTCCCCTAATTTGAGGAAGGACATTCTTGCTATTGAGGGAGTGCAGCGTAGGTTCACCAGGTTAATTCCCGGGATGGCGGGACCGTCGTCTGCCGAGAGAATGGAGCGGCTGGGCTTGTACACTCTGGAGTTTAGAAGGATGAGAGGGAATCTTATTGAAAGATATAAGATTATTAGGGGTTTGGACACGCTAGAGGCAGGAAACATGTCCCGATGTTGGGGGAGTCCAGAACCAGGGGCCACAGTTTAAGAATAAGTAAGTAAGTAATTTTTATTTATAGAGCAAATTTAAATCAAATCACGTTGAAGCGAAAGTGCTTTAGAGAGAAGAAATTAGATTTCCGTACATCCATTTAGAACGGAGATGAGGAAACACTTTTTCACAGAGAGTTGTGAGTCTGTGGAATTCTCTGCCTCAGAGGGCGGTGGAGGCCGGTTCTCTGGATACTTTCAAGAGAGCTAGATAGGGCTCTTAAAGATAGCGGAGTCAGGGGATATGGGGAGAAGGCAGGTACAGGATACTGAGTTGGATGATCAGCCATGATCACATTGAATGGCGGTGCTGGCTCGAAGGGCCGAATGGCCTACTCCTGCACCTATTGTCTATTGTGTACCGAGGTACAGTGACGAGCATTTGTTGCGCCAGTGGAAAGACGATTCATGATTACAATCGAGCCATTCACAGTGTACAGATACATGAGAAGGGAATAACATTTAGTGCAAGGTAAAGCCAGCAAAGTCCGATCATGGATAATCCGAGGGTCACCAATAAGGTAGATAGTAGTTCAGCACTGTTCTTTGGTTGTGGTAGGATAATTCAGTTACCTGATAACAGCTGAGAAGAAACTGTCTCTGAATCTGGAGGTGTGCGTTTTCACACTTCTGCACCTTTTTGCCTGATGGGAGAGGGGAGAAGAGGGAGTGGCCAGGGAGCGATTGGTCCTTGATAATGCTGCTGGCCTTTCCGAGGCAGCTTGAGGTATAAATGGTGTCAATGGAAGGGAGGTTGGTTTGTGTGATGGTCTGGGCTGCGTCTACAATTCGCTACAATTCCTTGGACATAAGCTGTTCCCAAACCAAGCTGTGATGATTCCTGCTACTTGTTACTGTTGTATAACCATATAACCATATAACAATAACCGCACGGAAACAGGCCCTCTCGGCCCATCCAGTCCGTGCCGACCATTTGTTTTCCCCTAGTCCCATCTACCTGCACTCAGACCATACCCCTCCATTCCCTTCCCGTCCATATACCTATCCACTTTACTTTTAAATGTTAAAATCGATCCTGCCTCCACCACTTCTGCTGGAAGCTCATTCCACACAGCCACCACCCTCTGAGTAAAGAAGTACCCCCTCACGTTACCTCTAAACTTCTGTTCTTTAATTCTCATGTCATGCCCTCAATGGGAAAAGCTTATCCACGTCAACTCTGTCTATCCCTTTCATCATGTTAAAGACCTCAATCAAGTCCCCCCTTAACCTTCTGCGCTCCAAAGAATAAAGACCTAACTTGTTCAACCTTTCTCTGTAACATAGTTGCTGGAACCCAGGCAACATTCTAGTAAATCTCCTCTGTACTCTCTCTATTTTGTTGACATCCTTCCTATAAATAGGCGACCAAAATTGTACACCATACTCCAGAAATGGTCTTACCAATGCCTTGCACAATTTTAACATTACTTCCCTACTCCTATATTCAATGCTCTGATTTATAAAGGCCAGCACACCAAAGGCTTTCTTTACCACCCTATCTACATGCGATTCCACCTTCAGGGAACTATGCACTGTTATAGATCTCTGTGTTCCACAGCATTCCTCAATTCCCTACCATTTACCATGTAGCATCGGTGAACATTGCAAACAGTCTCAGACACATCACATTCTACCAACAGAAGCGACTGAACAGTCATAGTTATAGAGTCAAGCAGCACGAAAACGGGTCCTTCGGCCCAACAGTGTCATAGGGTCATGCAGCATCGAAACAGACCCTTCGACCCAACCCGTCCACGCCGATCAACTTGTCCCATCTACACTAGTCACAGTGGCAACAGAATGGCGCAGTGGTAGAGTTGCTGCCTTACAGACCCGGGTTCGATCCTGACCTTGTGCGCTTTCTGTGTATTTAGGCTAATTGGCTTTGGTAAGAATTGTAAATTGTTCCTGGTGTGTGTAGGACAGTGCTAGTGTACGGGAAGATCGCTGGTCAACGTGTGGGCTGACGGGCCTGTTTCCGTGATGTATCTGTAAAGTAAACTAAATGTCCTCTCTCCAAGGGATAGTCCAGAGGAGGCTTACACAAACGATTAAAGGAATGAGTAGGTTAACCTATGATGGCATTTGATGGCAATGGGTCTGTACTCGCTGAAGTTTAAAATAATGAGTGGGGACCTCATTGAAACGTACAGAATAGCAAAAGCCCTGGATAGAGTGGATGTGGAGAGGATATTTCCACTAGTGGGAGAGTCTAGGACTAGAGGTCACATCCTCAGAATTAAAGGACCTTCTTTTAGGAAGGAGATGAAGAGGAATCTCTTCAGTCAGAGGGTGGTGATTCTGTGGAATTCTGCCACAGAAAGCTGTGGAGGCCAAGTCAGTGGGGTTTATTTAAGGCAGAGATAGATGGATTCTTGATTAGTACAGGTTATGGGGAGAAGGGGGGTTAGGAGGGAGAGATAGATCATTCATGATCGAATGACAGTAGACTTGATGGGCCGAATGGGTTAGTTCTGCTCCTATCACTTATGATCTTATGACAAGACCTTATAATCTTATGACATGACCTCACGACCTTATGACCTATGACATAATATGACCTTATGATCTTATGACATAATGTGACCATAAGATCTTATGTCCTTATGATCGTATCGGGGAAGATTGAGGGGGCATCTCATAGAAACTTACAAAATTCTTAAGGGATTGAACAGGCTAGATGCAGAAAGATTGTTCCCGATGTTGGGGAAGTCCAGAACAAGGGGTCACAGTTTAAGGATAAGGGGGAAATCCTTTAGGACCGAGATGAGAAAAACATTTTTCACACAGAGAGTGAATCTGTGGAATTCTCTGTCAAAGAAGGTAGTTGAGGCCAGTTCATTGGCTATATTTAAGAGGGAGTTAGATGTGGCCCTTGTGGCTAAAGGGATCAGGGGGGTATGGAGAGAAGGCAGGTACAGGATACTGAGTTGGATGATCAGCCATGATCATATTGAATGGCAGTGCAGGCTCAAAGGGCCAAATGGCCTGCTCCTGCACCTATTTTCTATGTTTCTATGTTTCTATGTATGTGCTTATGTTGGCGTGCCTTCCTCCTGGGGCTTGCGCACAGTGTGTGGGTGGTTCATGGAGTGCGGATTCTTTCTCCCTCCAGGCGATTGTCTCCTCCACCCGCCGAAGAATCCGCTGCGGTCACCGGAGGAGCTGCCGGGGCAGAGCTACGATGCCGCCCGTCAGTGCAAGCTGGCCTTCGGGCCGGAGTACACGGTGTGCCCCGGCATGGACGTCTGCTCCCGCCTGTGGTGTGCCGTCATCCGCCAGGGCCAGATGGTGTGCATGACCAAGAAGCTGCCCGCGGTGGAGGGAACCCCCTGCGGCAAGGGCAGGATCTGCCTGCACGGCAAATGTGTCGACAAGACCAAGAGGCGGTACTACCTGGTGAGCGGGCGCGGTGGGAACACCTGTACTGGCAACACTGGGATCCATTGTAAAGTAGGCCCGGGGTTCTGGGATCCATTGTAAAGTAGGCCCGAGGCACTGGGATCCATTGTAAAGTAGGCCCGAGGCACTGGGATCCATTGTAAAGTAGGCCGTAGGCTCTGGGATCCATTGTAAAGTAGGCCGTAGGCTCTGGGATCCATTGTAAAGTAGGCCCGGGGCACTGGGATCCATTGTAAAGTAGGCCCGAGGCACTGGGATCTGGGATCCATTGTAAAGTAGGCCCGAGGCACTGGGATCCATTGTAAAGTAGGCCCGAGGCACTGGGATCTGGGATCCAATGTAAAGTAGGCCCGGGGCACTGGGATCCAATTTCATGTCAGCACTTTGATCGGTACGGGTGTCAGAGGTTATGAAGAATGGGGTTAGGAGGGAGAGATAGATCAGCAATGAATGAATGGTGGAGTAGACTTGATGGGCCGAATCCCTTATAAACTTATGAAGGCATGGGCTACTGTGATCCATTCTAACGTAGGAACACAGAAGAGTGCAGCACGGGAACAGGCCCTTTGGCGTACAATGCCGAACATGATACTAACTCCTATCTTGCCTGCACACTGTTCCACGCTGCTAAAAGCTTCCAGTCTTTCCTGCACTGACGGAGTGTTTCTCCTCTTGTGTCGCAGGCTTCAGCTAACGGGAACTGGGGTTCGTGGGGTACGTGGGGTCCATGCTCGCGGACCTGCGGGGGGGGCGTTCAGTTCGCCCGCCGCCACTGCAACAACCCTGCGCCCCGGAACAACGGCAAATATTGCGTGGGCAAGCGCGCAGTCCATCGATCGTGCAACGTGACACCCTGCCCGCTAACTGGTAGGTGCCTCCAGAAAATACCCCTGACCCCCACCTATGTAGTTCAGGTCAATAGACAATAGGCAATAGGTGCAGGTGTAGGCCATTTCGGCCCTTCGAGCCAGCACCGCCATTCACAGTGATCATGTCTAATCATCCACACTCAGTACCCCTTCTCCCCATATCCCCTGACTCCGCTATCTTTAAGGGTTCTACCTAACTCTGTCTTTAGGAAAGAACTGCAAATGCTGGTTTAAATCGGAGGTAGACACAAAATGCTGGAGTAACGCAGTGGGACAAGCAGGATTATTCAGACGGGTTATCGACCCAAAACGTCACCCAATCGTTCTCTCCAGAGACGCTGCCTGTCCCGCTGAGTTTCTACAGCATTTTGTGTCTCTCTTCAGGTCAGTTTAGTTTATTACCACATGTACCGAGGTACAGTCAAAAGCTTTTCCTCTGTACCTTAGAAACATAGAAACTACGTGCAGGAGTAGGCCATTCGGCCCTTCGAGCCAGCACCATCATTCAATATGGTCATGGCTGATCATCCAGAATCAGAGACTTCATGCTTTTTCCCCATATCCCTTGATTCCGTTAGCCTCAAGAGCTGTATCTAACTCTCTCTTGGATACATCCAGTGAATTGGCCTCCACTGCCTTCAGTGGCAGAGAATTCCACGCATTCACAACTTTCTGGGTGAAATTTTTTTTCCTCATCTCAGTCCTAAATGGCCTTCCCCTTATTCTTAAACTGTGACCCCCCTGGTTCTGGATTTCCCCAACATCGGGAACATTTTTCCTACATCTAACCTGTCCAATCCCTTAATAATTGTACATGTTGCTGTGAGATCCCCTCTCATACTTCTAAATTCCAGCGAATTGCAACAGGTGACAATAATCAATTAATTAAAACTAATACACAAAAAGACACAAAGTGCTGGAGTAACTCAGCACGTCAGGCTGCATCTCTGGAGAACATGGAGGGGAGATTTTTCAGGTTGAGACCCTTTATCAGACAGTCTGAAGAATGATCTCGACCTGAAACGTTGCCCATCCATGCTCTCCAGAGATGCAGCCTGACGTGCTGAGTTACTCCAGCACTTTGTGTCCTTTTGTGTATTAACCAGCATCTGCAGTTCCAAGTCAGGCAGCTCCTCTGGACAGGAGGATTTATCATAGCCTAGATTGACCACCACTCAGTTCACAATAACCAACCTGATCTCCCGGTGGCTCAGCACTTCAACTCCCCCTCCCATTTCCAAATCCGACCTTTCTGTCCTGGGCCTCCTCCATGGCCAGAGTGAGTCGCACTGCAAATTGGAGGAGCAGCACCTCATATTTTGCTTGGGTAGTTTATACCCCAGCGGTATGAACATTGACTTCTCCAATTTCAGGTAGTCCTTGCTTTCTCCCTCCTTCCCCTCCCCTTCCCAGCTCTCCCACAGCCCACTGTCTCCGCTTCTTCCTTTCTTTTTCCCGCCCCCCCCCCCCCCCCCCACCCACACATCAGTTTAAAGAAAGGACTTGACCCGAAACGTCGCCTATTCCTTCGCTCCATAGATGCTGCCTCACCGGAGGAGTAGGCGACGTTTTGAGTCGAGACGCTGAGATTCTCCAGCAGTTTTTGTCTATGTTCGACATTTTCCTTTGTACACTTCACCATTGCTGAATGCCTGTTATATTAGCTAATAGTTAATTTTTTTAACGACTGTTATTGGATATGGAAATGAAATCCTCGGGTTCCATGGCAAGATCTTGTCTGCCTTGGAAGGATCCATGAATTCCTTACTGTTTGATAAAACAGACCGTGTTACTTTAACCTTGAAGGGAACGACTTTTAGCAATGTCAAAAAAAAACTTAATTTTAAATAGTCTCCATGTCCTGAATCTGTGACCTTCAGATACTCAGGCAAACGAGCTGCCATCAGATATTTGCTTCATTGATCAGTTGGGATCAGACACAGAAGTGCGTTATGTAACTATGGCTGTATTAAAGGTCCAAGGACTATTCCAAAAGACTTTGCCTGAAGTTTTAATGAAAGCAGAGACATGAAAGACTGCAGTTGCTGAAATCTGGAGCAAAAATCTAGAGAATCTGTCCTGACGCTACACACTGTCCCATGCTCCAAAGACGTTCGCGTTTCGTAGGCTTCGGTAAAAGTTGTAAGCTGTCCCTAGTGTGTGTTGGATAGTGCCAGTGTGTGGAGATCGCTGGCCGGCGCAGGCCGGCGGGTCACGTCTCCTCGCCGTGTCACTAAAACTAAAACTAAACCAAAACATATGTGCGCAAGGGAATTCTGTGACATTTGCTGGAATTCTCAAGAAAAGGGCAGGAGGATCTCTGGTGCAAATATCTAGAGGGAACGCGAGGAAAACAATTGGACCAAAATAAATTTGACTGATTTTATCCAACAAGTTTTATGGCAACTTGCTTGAAACAGTCAACCTATCCAAGCAGTATTTCACAAGTGTGTCTCCAGATGGAATCCGCGGACAAATGCCAGGAAAATCCTTTGGATTATCCCAGTTGTCCATGGGAGCCAATCTTCACATCACAGTGGCTCTGCAACTAAAGCTAAGGAGACAGCCGGAGTTTTTCATAACACCCCACCTGTAAGCTAGATGTCGTAGGCAAGAAATGCTGGAGTAGCTCAGCGGCTCAGGCAAGCATCTCTGGCAGCGCCATCCAAGACCGCAAGAAATTGCAGCAAATTGTAGACACAGCCCAGGCCATCACACAGACCGACCTCCCTTCCATTGACTACATTTATACCTCGCGCTGCCCCGGCAAGGCCAGCAGCATCATCAAGGACCAATCGCACCCCCGGCCATTCCGTCTTCTCGCCTCTCCCATCGGGCAAAAGGTACAGAAATGTGAAAACGCACACCTCCAGATTCAGGGACAGTTTCTTCCCAGCTGTTATTAGCCAACTGAACCATCCTACCACAACCAGAGAGCAGTGCTGAACTACTATCTACCTCATTGATGACCCTCGAACTATTCTTAACCAGACCTCACTGGCTTTACCTTGCACTGAACGTTATTCCCTTATCATGTATCTGTACACTGTAAATGGCTCGATTGTAATCATGTGTTGTCTTTCCACTGACTGGTTAGCACGCAACATAAGCTTTTCACTGTACCTCAGTACACGTGACAATAAACAAAACAGAACTGAACTGAAAACAAAGCTGGCATTTTGGGTAGAGACCCTTCTTCAGACTCAAGCTAGATTCCATGAAAGATGGAGACACGAGGAACTGCAGATACTAAAACCTTGAGCAAAAAGTGCAGGAGGAACTCAACAGTTCTGGCAGCATCTGTGGAGGGAATGGATAGATAACAATTTGGGCCGGGACCCTACTTCATGGTATAGAGTGGTTGTGGAGAGGATGTTTCCACTAGTGGGAGAGTCTAGGACTAGAGGTCACAGCCTCAGAATTAAAGGATGTTCCTTCAGGAAGGAGATGAGGAGGAATTTATTTAGTCAGAAGGTGGTGATTCTGTGGAATTCTTTGCCACAGAAGGCTGTGGAGGCCAAGTTAATGGATATTTTTAAGCAGAGATAGATAGATTGGATTAGTATGGGTATCAGGGGTTATGGGGAGAAGGCAGGAGAATGAGGTTAGTAGAGAGATAGATCAGCCATGATTGAATGGTGGAACAGACATGATGGGCCAAATGGCCTAATTCTGCTCCTATCACTTATCACCTTCAGACTGGAGTCAGACGAGTCCTGAACAAAATACTGTGTCAGATGCAGCGGTAGAGTTACTGCCTCACAGCATCGGAGACCCAGGTTCGATCCTGACTACAGCTGCTGTCTGTACGGAGTTTGTAAGTTCCCCCTGTGACCGCGTAGGTTTTCTCCGGATGCTCCAGTTTTCTCCCACACTCCAAAGGCGTGCAGATATGTGGGTTAATTGGCTTTGGTAAAGATTGTAAATTGTCCCGTGAGTAGGATAGTGCTTGCGTACAGGGATCGCTGGTCGGCGCCGACTCCATGGGCTTGTTTCTGCTTGGTATCTCTAGACTAAACTAAACTTCAGAGTCTGAAGAAGAGTCCCGACACGAAATGTCATCTCTGCATTCCCACCATAGATGTTGCCTGTCCCGTCAAGTTCCTCCAGCCCTTTGTGTTATGACAAACGGAGCGATGACTGAAGAACATTCGCATCACATTTCGGCCTAGAAGTTTAGTTGCAGATCCAACCCTCTGACTGTTTCTCTTCCTACGGACGCTGCCTGACCTGCTGAGTATTCCCACCGTTTTTGTCATCAAGAAATAGAAGCAGGGGTAGACCATTTGGCCCCGCAAATCTCAGCCTTTCAGTGCATTGTCGCAACTGGTGACGCTGCTGCCTCGCGGCGCCAGAGATCTGGGTTCGATCCTGACCTCGGGAGCTGTCTATGTGGAGTCTGCGCGTTTAGTTTAGTTCAGAGATACAGTGCACACCAACACTACCCTACACACTGTGGACAATTTACAACCTTTTACCAAAGCCAATGAACCTACATATCTGTACACCTTTGGAGTGTGGGAGGAAACTGGAGCATCCGGAGAAAACCCACGCGGTCACAGGGAGAACGTACAAACTCCGTACAGACAGCACCTGTGGTCAGGATTGAACCTGGGTCTCTGGCGCTGCAAGGCAGCAACTCTACCGCTGCACCTTCCTGTGTCCTTCCTGTGACTGCGTGGGTTTCCTCCGGTTTCCTCCCACATCCCAAAGACGTGCAGGTTTGTCGGAGAATTGGCCTCTAGATGTGACTTGCACCTGATGTGCAGGGAGTGGATGAGAAAGTGGGATAACCATAGAACTAGTATGAACAGCTGATCGATGGTGGGCCAAAGGGCCTGGTTTCCCTGCTGCATCTTTTGAGTACTGCTGTTCTAACTTTCTCCCCTCATCCCTTGAACTCACAAAGCCTTTAGGAAAATATCTAACTCCTTCACAAATATGTTTAATGATTTGGCGTTGTGCTTCTGTGGCAGAGAACGGCAAAAGTTCACCGTGCGGATAAATAGAAATACTGTGGAAAAGCACATTTCTGCTCCAGACACCATTTAACGTTCCAATAAAGTTGAAAGCCTTGGGAAATAACATCATACCGTATCGTAATGCATTTTTCAACCCTGTAAGACCGGCCGGTGTAAGAGTGGGCGAGTCTGGGACCAGACGTCACAGCCTCAGACTTAAAGGACGTTCTTTTAGGGAGAAATTTCTTTGGTCAGAGGGCGGTGAATCTGTGGAACTGTTTGCCACAGAAGGCTGTGGAGGCCAAGTCGATGGATATTTCGAAGGCAGAGATAGATGGATTCTTGATTTGTACGGGTGTCGGAGGTTACGGGGAGAAGGCAAGAGAACGTGGTTAGGAGGGAGAGAGAGATCAGCCGTGACTGAGTGGCGGAGTAGTCTCAGCTCTACTCCTATTCCTTGTGACATTATGACCTGTAGTTTTAGTGCACAATGCACTGGAAAATAGTTTGTGTTCGGGATACTGTCCTGCCTTAAATGATGAATTTCAGATCTGGCTACCTCAACCCCTCCAAAAGAAATCTGACCATTCAATCCTATTGGGGGGGTGGGGGGGGGAACGGCACGGTGGCGCAGCGGTAGAGTTGCTGCCTCACGGCTCCGGAGACCCGGGCTCGATCCCGACAACGGGTGCCGTCTGTAGGGAGTTTGTACGATCTCCCTGTGACTTGCGTGGGTTTTCTCCGGGTGTTCTGGGTTCCTCCCACACTCCAAAAGAGGTTTGTAGGTCAATTGGCTTCTGTAAATTGGTGTGTGTGTGTGTGAGTGTGTGTGTGTGTGAGAGTGTGAGTGTGTGTGAGAGAGTGTGTGTCTATGTGTGCGTGAGAGTGTGCGTGAGAGTGTGTGTGAGAGTGTGTGTGAGAGTGTGTGTGAGAGTGTGTGTGAGAGTGTGTGTGAGAGTGTGTGTGAGAGTGTGTGTGAGAGTGTGTGTGAGAGTGTGCGTGAGAGTGTGCGTGAGAGTGTGCGTGAGAGTGTGCGTGAGAGGGAGCGTGAGAGGGAGCGTGAGAGGGAGCGTGAGAGGGAGCGTGAGAGGGAGCGTGAGAGGGAGCGTGAGAGGGAGCGTGAGAGGGAGCGCGTCAGAGGGAGCGCGTCAGAGGGAGCGCGTCAGAGGGAGCGCGTGAGAGGGAGCGCGTGAGAGTGTGCGTGTGAGAGTGTGCGTGAGAGTGTGCGTGAGAGTGTGCGTGAGAGTGTGCGTGAGAGTGTGCGCGTGAGAGTGTGCGCGTGAGAGTGTGCGCGTGAGAGTGTGCGCGTGAGAGTGTGTGCGTGAGAGTGTGTGCGTGAGAGTGTGTGCGTGAGAGTGTGTGCGTGAGAGTGTGTGCGTGAGAGTGTGTGCGTGAGAGTGTGTGCGTGAGAGTGTGTGCGTGAGAGTGTGCGTGTGAGACTGTGTGTGCGTGAGAGTGTGCGTGAGAGTGTGCGTGTGAGACTGCGTGTGAGACTGCGTGTGTGCGTGAGAGTGTGCGTGAGAGTGTGTGTGTGTGTGTGTGTGTGTGTGTGAGTGTGTGTGAGAGTGTGTGAGTGTCGGGGGGGTCGCTGGTCGGCGTGGACCGAAGGGCCCGTTTCCGCGCTACATCTCCAAAACTAAAACTGAAAACTGAAATAAAAGCGAAAGTTGCAGCGAATGCTTTCCCAAACACCGCCGCAAAATACGAATTAAGTAGTGATTAAGGTTGACTTTGCTGAGGAAAGCTCAGTTAGTTTGGAAGTCCAGGTTGTGTGTTCTGCAGAGCTGCACAGAGTTAAGTTCAGAGGGGTTGATCGAGGCGGCCACTTGAAAGACCCTGGGATTATTTGTACTTTGAAGCATTAGTGGTGGCAAGTGTTTTTCAGTCTGCTGTCAGATCCTGTTGTTCTTGGCTTCCGATGGCTCACTGTCTTGTTGCTCCGTGCCAGAAAAAGGGAATATTTTCCAGTCTACCGCTCGCCCAGCCGTACTTTATATTCTGATCATTTGAGTCCAAAGTGTGGCTGGATTTCCAAAAGGAGTGGAAAGCACTGAAAGATGTGCAGCGCTCCGCAGAGCAGTATGCGAAAGGAATGCTGGACAGACATGGCAGAAACTATTTCTCAGTAGCATTGTGTGGCCTGTGTGGAACAAGGAGTACGGTTGGTCAGGAGAGGAAAGGAGTCCGATAAAATATGGGAGAAAAGATTGACTGGCAATTAATTCTAAAAGGGTTGACGGTGGATATACAATGGAAGACATTTAAAGACTGCATGGATGAACTACAAAAATTGTTCATCCCAGTTTGGCAAAAGAATAAATCGGGGAAGGTAGTGCATCTGTGGATAACAAGGGAAATCAGGGATAGCATCAAAGCAAAGGATGATGCGTACAAAGTAGCCAGAAAAAGCAGCATACCAGAGGACTGGGAGAAATTCAGAGACCAGCAGAGGAGGACAAAGGGCTTAATTAGGAAAGGAAAGATAGATTATGAAAGAAAACTGGCAGGGAACATAAAAACTGACTGCAAAAGTTTTTATAGATATGTGAAGAGAAAGAGGTTAGTTAAAACAAATGTAGGTCCCTTGCAGTCAGAAACGGGTGAGTTGATCATGGGGAACAAGGATATGGCGGACCAATTGAATAACTACTTTGGTTCCGTCTTCACTAAGGAAGACATAAATAATCTGCCTGAAATAGCAGGGGACTGTGGGTCAAAGGAGGAATTGAGTGAAATCCAGGTCAGTCGGGAAGTGGTGTTGGGTAAATTGAATAAATTAAAGGCCGATAAATCCCCAGGGCCAGATAGGCTGCATCCCAGAGTACTTAAGGAAGTAGCTCAGGAAATAGTGGATGCATTAGTGATAATCTTTCAAAACTCTTTAGATTCTGGAGTAGTTCCTGAGGATTGGCGGGTAGCAAATGTAACCCCTCTTTTTAAGAAGGGAGGGAGAGAGAAAACGGGGAATTACAGACCAGTTAGTCTAATATCGGTAGTGGGGAAACTGCTAGAGTCAGTTATTAAAGATGGGATAGCAGCACATTTGGAAAGTGGTGAAATCATTGGACAAAGTCAGCATGGATTTACAAAAGGTAAATCATGTCTGACGAATCTTGTGGAATTTTTCGAGGATGTAACTAGTAGCGTGGATAAGGGAGAACCAGTGGATGTGGTATATCTGGACTTCCAGAAGGCTTTCGACAAGGTCCCACATAAGAGATTAGTATACAAACTTAAAGCATACGGTATTAGGGGTTCAGTATTGATGTGGATAGAGAACTGGCTGGCAAACAGGAAGCAAAGAGTAGGAGTAAACGGGTCCTTTTCACAATGGCAGGCAGTAACTAGTGGGGTACCGCAGGGCTCAGTGCTGGGACCCCAGCTATTTACAATATATATTAATGATCTGGATGAGGGAATTGAAGGCAATATCTCCAAGTTTGCGGATGACACTAAGCTGGGGGGCAGTGTTCGCTGTGAGGAGGATGCTAGGAGACTGCAAGGTGACTTGGATAGGCTGGGTGAGTGGGCAAATGTTTGGCAGATGCAGTATAATGTGGATAAATGTGAGGTTATCCACTTTGGTGGCAAAAACAGGAAAGCAGACTATTATTTAAATGGTGGCCGATTAGGAAAAGGGGAGATGCAGCGAGACCTGGGTGTCATGGTACACCAGTCATTGAAAGTAGGCATGCAGGTGCAGCAGGCAGTGAAAAAAGCGAATGGTATGTTAGCTTTCATAGCAAAAGGATTTGAGTACAGGAGCAGGGAGGTTCTACTTCAGTTGTACAGGGTCTTGGTGAGACCACACCTGGAGTATTGCGTGCAGTTTTGGTCTCCAAATCTGAGAAGGACATTATTGCCATAGAGGGAGTGCAGAGAAGGTTCACCAGACTGATTCCTGGGATGTCAGGACTGTCTTATGAAGAAAGACTGGATAGACTCGGTTTATACTCTCTGGAATTTAGGAGATTAAGAGGGGATCTTATAGAAACTTACAAATTCTTAAGGGGTTGGACAGGCTAGATGCAGGAAGATTGTTCCCGATGTTGGGGAAGTCCAGGACAAGGGGTCACAGCTTAAGGATAAGGGGAAATCCTTTAAGACTGAGATGAGAAAGACTTTTTTTGCACACAGAGAGTGGTGAGTCTCTGGAACTCTCTGCCACAGAGGGTAGTTGAGGCCAGTTCATTGGCTATATTTAAGAGTGAGTTGGATGTGGCCCTTGTGGCTAAGGGGATCAGAGGGTATGGAGAGAAGGCAGGTACGGGATACTGAGTTGGATGATCAGCCATGATCATATTGAATAGCGGTGCAGGCTCGAAGGGCTGAATGGCCTACTCCTGCACCTAATTTCTATGTTTCTATGTTTCTAAAAGCAGGTGTGTTGGTTGGGAGCGTGTGGCATTTTAGAATTGAAAAATAAAAGTTACTATAGAACAGTTACTCGGCACGGCGGCGCAGCGGTAGAGTTGCTGCCTCACAGCTCCAGAGACCCTGGTTCGATCCCGACCACCGGTGCTGCCTGTACGGAGTTTGCACGTTCTCCCCGTGTCCCGCGTGGGTTTTCTCCGGGTGCTCCGGTTTCCTCCCAAACTGCAGACGTGCAGGTTAATTGGCCTCTGCAAATGGTCCCGAGTTTGAGGAAGGACATTCTTGCTACTGGGCCTATCGCGCTTGGTCTCGCCAATGTAGAGAGGTTGACGCCCGGAACAGCGGATACAGTAGATGAGGTTGGAGGGGGTGCAGGTGAACCTCTGCCCCACCTGGCAAGATTAATAAAGGCGTATTTTATCCAAATAGGTAAATCTTTCCGAGACGAGCAATGTGAGGCAAGAAACGGCTTCCAGACCGACGCCAAAGGAGTGAAGACATTTGTGGAGTGGGTGCCCAAGTACGCTGGGGTCATCCCTGCTGATTTGTGCAAGTTGACCTGTCGGGCCAAGGGAACAGGCTACTATGTCGTCTTTTCCCAGAAGGTAAGGAAATGAATCGCGCATCCAAAATCGCACACACGCTGTTCACTGCAAATTACAATCGAAACACCAGCTACGTGCAGGGAAGGACAGCAGATGCTGGTTTAAATTGAAGGTAGGCACAAAATTGCTGGAGTAACTCGGCGGGTCAGGCAGCATCTCTGGAGAGAAGGAGTGGGCGACGTTTCGGGTCGAGACCCGTCCTCAGACTGACGCCAAGTATTTGTGCCCTAATGCCAGGATAAGCACTCAATTGAGAGAACCAAGCCCACAGCCAGTCTAAACTGATTATACCAACTTATGCTCAGGACAACAACTAAGCATTGAAATACTGCAAGCGAGCATGTTAATGTTTGTGACATAAAGATAGAAACATGGAAAATGGATGCAGGAGTAGGCCATTCGGCCCATCAAGCCTGCACCGCCATTTAACGTGATCACGACAGAATTAGTACCTCGTTCCTGCTTTCCTCCCATAACCCTTGATGCCGTTAGCCCTATGAGCTATATCCAACTCCCTCTTGAAAGCATCCTAGTGAATTGTCCTCCACTGCCTTCTGTAGCAGAGAATGCTGCAGATACACGTTTGGGTGAAAATGGGTGAATGCAACTGAGATTGTGAGGCAACAGGGCAAGGTGAGGTTGGGGCGGCACGGTGGAGGAGTTGCTGCCTCACAGCGCCGGGGGCCCGGGTTCAATCCCGACTACGGGTGCTGACTGCACAGAGTTTGTGTGTTCTCCCCGTGACCTGTGCGGGCTTTAACCCAGTGCATCAGTTTCCTCCCACACTCCGAAAATGTGCAGGTTTGTGGGTTAATGATTTGTAAACTGCGAATATGTAATAAAAGCTCTTTTAGTTTCGAGATATAGCGTGGAAACGGGCTCTTCGGCCCACCGGGTCCGCGCTGACCAGCGATCACCCGTGCACTAGTTGTGTCCTACACACGAGGGACAATTTACAGTAGCCACCTAACCTGCAAACATGATCATCTTTTGAGTGCGGGAGGAAACTGGAGCACCCCGGAGAAAACCCACGCGGCCACAGAGAGGAAGTGCAAACCCGTAGTCAGGATCGAACCCGGGTCTCTGGCGCTGTGAGGCAGCAACTCTACCGCTGTGCCACGTTTCAGTACTATCCTGTAAACACCTGGGGATATCTGATGCCTGATGCTAGCTGCCATTTAGATTTTAGGTGAGGTTAGTTTAGAGGTACAGCACAGAAACAGGCCCTTCGGCCCACAGAGTCTGCGCCGACCAGCGATCCCCGCACACCAAAGGGCCTGTCTCACTTGGCGATTTTTTTCGGCGACTACCGGCATCATTGACTGACGTATCTGGTCACCGAAACATTCGCGGCGTGATGATGTATTGACGCGCGGTGTATTTTTAAGTGTCGCAACATTTCTTTTGTCGCCGCTGGATTTTGAAACGTTCAAAATTTTTTGGCGACACTGATATGACGCCGGCAGACACCGAAAAACTGGCCAAGTGGAACAGGCCCTTAACACTACTACACAAGCACTGGGGACAATTTATAATCATTCCAAGCCAATTAGCCGACAAACCTGTTTGTCGTTGGAGTGTGGGAGCACCTGGAGAAAACCCACGCAGGTCACCGGCAGAACAGACAGCACCTGTGGTCAGGCTCGAACCGGGGTCTCTGGCGCTGTGCGGCAGTTTTGATTAAAGCAGTACTTTGTAAACTGTGAACATTGTTTTTGAACAAGGTCCTTTGTTGAGAGGGGAAGAAAGAAGGAACAGGAAGAGTGCCTCGGGTTACACCTTTGGCCGAGTGCAGTAGCATTGTCGGGCGGGCGTGAAGCGATTTTTCTTGGGGAGGGGCTGGTTTGATTTACGAGACCCAGCGTGGGATTAGGTGGTGCCCTGGGCTCAGATCCACTGAGATGGACAGAGCCACTCTCGCTGCCAACTGTCACATTCCCAAGCCAAACATGACTGGAATGGGCTCAGCCCAACCTCCACCGACAACACAGTGTGACATTCGGTTGTACGGGGGCCAGCCGCGCCCAAATGTTCCAGGCACGTGGCTGAGGGAAGGGGAAGGGCAGGAGGGCGCGCTGTGCTGTCACCGAGTTCAAATACATGGGCAAAGCTGCAATAAGCAAGGCCGCTAAGATGCTCTCAGCCTGTCGTTAAAAATTGCAAGCCCATATAAAGAAAGCATGTAAATCCACTTCCGTTTATAGACTTTACTTTGGAGAGACTGCATGGGAACAGGCCCTTCGGCCCACTCTGTCCGTGCCGACAGCGATCACCGGGTACACTAACACCATCCTCTCGTATAGTTTAGTTTAATGATACAGAGTGAAAACAGGCCCTTCGGTCCCCCGAGTCCAAACCAGCAATCGCCCCATGCACTGTCACTATCCTGCACACACTAGGGACAATTTACAATTTTTACCAAAGCCAGTTAACCTACAAACCTGTTTAAGAAGGAACTGCAGACGCTGGAAAATCGAACGTAGACAAAAATGCTGGAGAAACTCAGCGGGTGGGGCAGCATCTACGGACCGAAGGAAATAGGCATCGTTTCGTGCCTATTTCCTTCGCTCCATAGATGTTGCCTCACCCGCTGAGTTTCTTCAGCATTTTTGTCAACCTACAAACCTGGGTCGTCTTTGGAGTGTGGGGGGGAAACCGGAGCACCCGGAGAAAACCCACGCAGTTCACGGGGAGAACGTGCAAACTCCGTACAGACGGCACCGATATCTTTCAATCAATCCACCGATCAACCAATTTGGTTTTGGGAAGGGATTTTACTGCCTTTTCCTGCGCTGGTTTATCTGTTGCTAGTTATGGTAGTTAAGATTGGTCACGAAGATTGGCCTCCAAATCACATTGATGAGCAGTGAGGAATGAATAGCCAATGTGAAACTATCTTCACAGAGTTTGTACGTTCTCCCTCGTGACCTGCGTGGGTTTTCTCCTGGTTCTCTGGTTTCCTCCCACACTCCAAAGACCCACAGGTTTGTAGGTTAATTGGGTTCGGTAAAATTGTAAATTGTCCCTGGTCCAGAACCAGGGGCCACAGTTTAAGAATAAGGAGTGAGCCATTTAGAACGGAGACGAGGAAACACTTTTTCTCACAGAGAGTGGCGGGTTTGTGGAATTCTCTGCCTCAGAGGGCGGTGGAGGCAGGTTCTCTGGATACTTTCAAGAGAGAGCTAGATAGGGCTCTTAAAGATAGCGGAGTCAGGGGATATTGGGAGAAGGCAGGAACGGGGTACTGATTGGGGATGATCAGCCATGATCACATTGAATGGTGGTGCTGGCTCGAAGGGCCGTACGGCCTACTCCTGCACCTATTGTATATTGTCTATTGTCTATTGTCTATTATCTATTATCTATTGTCTGTTGTCTATTGTCTATTGCGTGTAGGGCAGTGTTAGTATGCGGGGATTGTCGGTCGGCCCGGACTCGGTGAGCCGAATGGCCTGTTTCCTCGCTGTGTCTCTAAAGTAAATTAAGAATGGTGACCAAAATATCTCGACCTTTTGGCTCGTCGCAACTATAATTGAAGAATGATTGCTTTCCTTCACGTCCTGGTCAACAACAATCTAAAGTGTCATCGAGAGAGACAGCTTGCACTTTGTTAACATTGGTTCGACACATTCCTTTCCCCGCCCCACCACTAACTAGTAATAATCCATAACCACATCCCAATTGAGTAACGTAAAACCAATACTTAATGGCCGTGACTTTTGAAGCCGCTGCCTTTCTTGATCGGCAGCCATTTCACATAAACATTAAAGGTAGGGCGTGTGCCCTGCGCGGGTGTGACTCACAACTAAGTCACGGTCCAGTTGAACGCTGGTGGAAGAGTTCGAAAGTAGTTAAATAAGGAAGGAAACATTCTTGGAGAGTCGCTGCACACTCCACTGCTGTCCTAGAGAGCAGCTAGCTGTTCAGCAGCTATCCGATTCACCATAGCTAGATTCAAGAAAATGCAGGGAATAGAGCATCTTAACCTACCTGGATCTCCCGATGGCTCAGCACTTCGACTCCCCCTCCCATTCCCAATCTGACCTTTCTGTCCTGGGCCTCCTCCATGGCCAGAGTGAGGCCCAGCGCAAATTGGAGGAGCAGCACCTCGTATTTCGCTTGGGTAGTCTACACGAACGTTGACTTCTCTAACTTCAGATAGCCCACGTTTTCTCTCTTCACCTCCTCCCCCTTCCAAGTTCTCCCACCAGTCTTAAAGCCCTGTCCCACGGTACGAGTTCATTCCAAGAGTTCTCCCGAGTTTGCCCTGATTTGAACTCGGAGATTTACGGTAATGGCCCGCTCGTCGGTACTCGGGGCTCTCGTGGACATTTTTCATCACGTTGAAAAATCTTCACCAGTCTTCCCGTGCTCACCTGCCGTTAGCGAGTCTTCCCGAGTACCTGCCGTTAGCGTTACGAGCCGGTAAGTGACGTCCCCGAGCTCCGACGTACCCGCTACGTTCATTCTCCGTGCTTACCACGAGTTTGATTTTTTTTTTAAAATCAGGTGAGCTCTTGGAATGAACTCGTACCGTGGGTCAGGGCTATTACTGTATCCGCCTACATTCTATCTTTGACCCCCTCCCCTGACATCAGTCTGAAGAAGGGTCTCGGCCCAAAACGTCGCCCATTCCTTCTCTCCAGAGATGCTGCCTGTCCCGCTGAGTTACTCCAGCATGTTGTGTCTACCGAGGGATTTGGATTATGTGCAGAAGGATAAGAGCAGGTTCTGGTTTCATGTTTACTACATTACGTTCTCCCCGTGACCCGCGTGGGTTTTCTCCGGGTGCTCTGGTTTCCTCCCACACCCCACAACTGTAAGAAGGAACTACAGATGCTGATTTGCACCGAAGATAGACACAAAATCCTGCAGTAGCTCAGCAGGTCAGGCAGCATCTCTGGAGAAAAGGAATAGGTGACGTTTCGAAACTGGGCCGATGAAGAGTTCCTATTCCTTCGCTCCACGAGATGCTGCCTGAGCCGCTGAGTGACTCCAGCATTTTGTGTCTGTCTTCAAGTTTGTAAGTTAATTGCCTCCTGCAAATTACAAACTGTGTAGGATAGTGCTGATGTACAGGGTGATCGCTGGTCGGTGGGGACTCGGTGGGCCGAAGGGTCTGTTTCCGTGCTGTATCTCAAAGGTCCAAGGTAAAGTGTGTGCACCAGGGCTTGGCACACCTTTGGTACAAACCAGCATCTGCAGCTCTTTGTTTCCACATCTTCTCGAAACATAAGGTGGATTGTGATCTCTCCCTCACACCCATTCCTTGAATATGCCTCCAAACCTTGCGGAGGAAGGAACTGCAGATGCTGGTTTACACCGAAAATAGACGCAAAATGCTGGAGTAGCTCAGCGGGACAGGCAGCATCTCTGGAGAGAAGGAATGGGTGACGTTTAGAGTCTTGACCCCAAACGCCCATTTTTTCTCTCCAGAGATGCCGCCTGTCCTGCTGAGTTACTCCAGCATTTTGAGTTTTAGAAGGAACTGCAGATGCTGGAAAATCGAAAGTAGACAAAAATGCTGGAGAAACTCAGCGGGTGATGCAGCATCTATAGAGTGGGGGAGGGGGGCAGCTCTCCCACAGCCCACTGCCTCCGCCTCTTCCTTTCTTCTTCCCAACCCCCCCCCCCCCCCCCCCATCCCCACATCAGTCTGAATAAGGGTCTCGACCCGAAACGTCGCCTATTTCCTTCGCTCCATAGATGCAGCCTCACCCGCTGAGTTCCTCCAGCATTCCTGTCTCCCAGCATTTTGTGTCTATCTTTGGTTTAAACCAGCATCTGCAGTTCCTTCCAACACACTTCACACCCATTCTCCTCAGTTGGAGAGGTGTTCTACTGAAAAAAGACCCTGACTCTTCTAAAAAGCATCTGGAAGCATTTACAGCATGGAGGTCTTTACCAAACTAAAAAACAAAATTAATCCTGCCAATTGGCTCCTGCATTACAGAGAATTTCTTGTTTGATGGTATTATTAATTAATTGGACTTCACAGGAGAGATGATGGCAGGTCTGGATAATATTAGGTGACAACCAGTTACGGCCCAGAATGTGGAATATTGACTGAGTTAACACACCAGCAGAGGTAGATATCTAAAGTTAAAAGATATATTGTGCTGCAGTGGAGTTGTTCCCGGGTACGGAGTTTGTACGTTCTCCCCCTGACCTGAGTGGGTTTTCTCCAGGAGCTTCGGTTTCCTCCCACACTCCAAAGACGTACAGATTTGTAGGTTAATTGACTTTGGTAAAATTTGAGGAAAGTGGAGGAAAGGCGGTGGGGGGGGAGGGAAGAGAGATGAGGGGCGTGTACTGAGAAGTTACCTAAATTTAGAGAACTCAATGTTGTAATCTACGCACCAGGAATGTGAGGTGTTGTTCCTCCCATTTGCGTATGGCCTCACTCTGGCAATGGAGGAAGATTAGAGGTTTTGTGGAGTTTAGTTTAAGATGCAGGCCCTTCGGCCCACTGAGTCCGTGCCGACCAGCGATCCCCGCATATTAACACTATCCTACGCACACTCGGGACAACTTATATTTACACCAAACAACTTACAAACCTGTACATCTTTGGAGTGTGGGAGGAAGCAGAAGATCTCGGAGAAAACCCACGCAGGTCACGGGGAGAACGTACAAAGTCCGTACAGACAGTGCCTGTAGTCGGGATCGAACCCGGGTCTCCGGCGCTGCATTCGCAGTAAGGCCAACAACTCTCCCGCTGCACGACCGTGACTGCCCTTAAAGATGGGAGATAGACGCAAAATGCTGGAGTAACTCTGTGCAGACAGCACCCGTAGTCAGGATCGTACCTGGCTCTGTGGCGCTGTCAGGTAGCAACTCTACCGCTGCGCCACCTGTATCTTTCCAGAATGTGTTAAGAATGGTTTGTGTTAAAATTAGATACTTGTAACATTGTCGGCGCCCTTTCTGTAGCGCCCCTTTGCATACCTCGGGCATGAGAAAGAAAGAATATCACTCGGACTCGTCGCATGTGCCAATAAAGTATTGTTCGTTCGTTCGTTCATTCGTTCACCTACGTTGCTGTACTTTACCCCAGGTGACGGACGGGACAGAGTGCCGGCCCTACAGCAACTCCGTGTGTGTGCGCGGTCGCTGTGTTCGGACGGGATGCGATGGGATCATCGGCTCCAAGCAGCAGCACGACAAGTGTGGAGTGTGCGGTGGGGACAGTAGCACCTGTGTGAAGATCTCTCGGAGTTTCACCAAGAGAAGGTAACGTGATCCGATCCGATCTCGTCCTCACCTTCCCCTCAGCCAACAATTAACCATTTCCTTACCATCGCC
This sequence comes from Okamejei kenojei, assembly GCA_035221665.1. Classification (NCBI taxonomy): domain Eukaryota; kingdom Metazoa; phylum Chordata; class Chondrichthyes; order Rajiformes; family Rajidae; genus Okamejei; species Okamejei kenojei. Next base: position 67,148,122 of record CM069142.1, on the reverse strand, counting down.
TACTTTGATCTGTCATTTTCACACCTTACCCTTCCATATCTCAGGAATTCCCTCAACTAATCCCTTCCAACTTACCGAATAGCGAAAGCCTGGATAGAGTGGATGTGGAGAGGATGTTTCCATGAGTGGGAGAGTCTAGGACTAGAGGTCACAGCCTCAGAATTAAAGGACGTTCCTTTAGGAGGGAGATGAGGAGAATTTAGTCAGCGGGTGGTGAATCTGTGGAATTCTTTGCCACAGAAGGCTGTGGAGGCCAAGCCAATGGATATTTTTAAAGCAGAGATCGATAGATTCTTGATTGAGAGATAGATCAGCCATGATTGAATGACGGAGCAGACTTGATGGGCCGAATGGCCGAATTCTGCTCCCGTCACTTCTGACCTTATGAACTTATGAACTCCTTCTCACCGACTCTCAGTCTGAAGAAGGGTCTCGACCCGAAGCGTCACCCATCCCTTCTCTCCAGAGACGCTGCCTGTCCCACCGAGTTACTCCGGCATTTTTGTGTCTGTCTAATCTACACAGCTTCAATAACACCGAGAGGGCGGGCGGGGGGGGTGAGTAGTGTCGGTGACGGGGAATATGAGTGGGAGATGGAATTGCTCCGTGAACTAGTATAAACTCAACATGCTGAATGGTTTCTTTCTGAGCCATGAAGAAATAAACGGAGAAATGCGGCGAGTGATATTTATTGAGGCATCTATCTGATAAACATCTAATACCCGCACTTCATCAACACAACTTTCTCATAGTGAAAGGCCTGGATAGAGTGGAATGTGGAGAGGATGTTTCCACTAGTGGGAGAGTCTAGGACCAGAGGTCACAGCCTCGGAATTAAAGGACGTTCCTTTAGGAAGGAGATGAGGAGGAATTTCTTTAGCCAGAGGGTGGTGAATCTGTGGAATTCATTGCCACAGACTGCTGTGGAGGCCAAGTCAGTGGGTATTTTTAAGGCAGAGATAGGTAGATTCTTGATTAATACGGTTGTCGGGGGTTAGGGAGAGAAGGTAGGAGAATGGGTTTGAGACGGAGAGACAGATCAGCCATGATTGAATGGCGGAGTAGACTTGATGGGCCGAATGGCCTAATTCTGCTCCTATCACGTCTGAACATGAACCACAACTCACACCCAAAGCCCTCAAAGTATTAACATTATCTCCATTGACCGTATGAATTCACTGTTGCCTGTTCATATTTTGTGGAGACAGGAATGTTAATGCAGGGAATTGCAATATCATTGCTATTTATTTTTACCAATTTTCCTCTCATTTGTAATAATCATTCTGACTACCATTTTGTACCAAATGCCTGGGGATTTCAGCTGCCTGATCTTAGCTGCCATTTAGAACATAGATTTTAGTTTAATTTAGTTTAACGATACAGCGCGGAAACAGGCCCTTCAGCCCACCGAGTCCGCACCGACCAGCGATCCTCGCACACGAACACTATCCTGCACACACTAGGGAGAATTGTATAAGGAAATAGGCAACAATTTCGATTTCTTAATGTTGCCTATTTCCTTCGCTCCATAGATGCTGCCGCACCCGCTGAGTTTCTCCAGCACTTTTATCTACCTTCGATTTTCCAGCATCTGCAGTTCCTTCTTATACATCCTATAGTACCCAGATTCTCATGAAATAAGAAGCAGGGATTAGATATCTCCAGAAGTGCAGGGAGGTCGGCGCTTAGCACGCAGGCAGTTGAGAAATGCACTTAAGATACGTTAATGACCAATAATTGTTGGGAAGAGAGGAAAGGTCGTTTACAACAAGAGTCTCCAAATATTTACAGCCCTGTCTCCCTGCGGTTTCCCATCTCCTCTGCTTATACAAAAGGCTTTTCATCCACTTAGTTCAAAGCACGGCTGCGGTGTGACGTGACGCTGGCTTACATGGTTCATAATGACGCGGGTTCACTTTATCAGTTGTGCCTTGGAGCTGGTCCATAATGGACGTTCATCCTCAGTTGGTCAACATCGACTTGTTGGGCTCGTACACTCTGGAGTTTAGAAGGATGCGAGGGATCTCATTGAAACATATAAGATTATTAAGGGTTTGGACACGCTAGAGGCAGGAAACATGTTCCCGACGTCGGGGGAGTCCAGAACCAGGGGCCACAGTTTAAGAATAAGGAGTAAGCCATTTAGAACGGAGACGAGGAAACACTTTTTCTCACAGAGAGTTGTGAGTCTGTGGAATTCTTTGCCTCAGAGGGCGGTGGAGGCATGTTCAAGATGCTTTCAAGAGAGAGCAAGATAGGGCTCTTAAAAATAGGGGATATGGGGAGAAGGCAGGAACGGGGTACTGATTGGGGATGATCAGTGAATGGCGGTGCTGGCTCGAAGGGCCGAATGGCCTACTCCTGCACCTATTGTCTATTGACCGATTTATCCATCGGGTGGCACTGCAGTAGGTCATAAGGTCATCAGTGATAGGAGTAGAATTAGGCCATTCGGCCCAACCATTCAATCATGGCTGATCTATCTCTCCCTGCTATCCCCATTCTCCTGCCTTCTCCCCATAACCCCTGACACCCATACTAATCAATAATCTATCTATCTCTGCCTTAAAAGCATCCATTGGCTGAGTCTCCTCAAGCCCCTGTCCCACTGTACGAGGTAATTCAGGAGTTTCTCCCGATATTCCCCTGATTCAAACTCGGAGAATTACGGTAATAGCCGCTCGTAGGTACTCGGGGCTCTCGTGGACATTTTTCAACATGTTGAAAAAACTTCACGAGCTTACCGCATTTCACGAGTACCTGCCGTTAGCGTTACGAGCCGCTAAGAGACGCCACGAGCTCCGACGTACCCGCTACGTACATTCTACTTGCTTACCACAAGTTTAATTTATTTTTAAACTCAGGAGAGCTCTTGGGTAAACTTGTACAGTGGGACAGCCCCTTCAGCTTTCTGTGGCTAAGAATTTCACAGATTCATGATCTTCTGACTTAAGAAATTCCTCCACGATCATGGCTGATCTCTGCCTCCTAATCCCATTCTCCTGCCTTCTCCCCATAGCCCTTGACACGCGTTCCAATCAAGAATCTATCTATCTCTGCCTTAAATGTCCATTGGCTTGGCCTCCACAGTCTTCTGTGGCAAAGAATTCCACAGATCCACCACCCTCTGACTAAAGAGCTGCTGCCTTACAGCGCGTCCAGCTCCAGAGTCACGGGTTCGATCCTGGCTACGGGTGCTTGTCTGTGCGGAATTTGTGTATAATCGCCCCATGTGTATAATCGCCTCATGACCGCGTTTGGGTTATGGTCTGAGTGCAGATAGATGGGACGGGGAGAATAAGTGTTCGGCACGGACTAGAAGGGCCAAGATGGCCTGTTTCCATACTCTAATTGTTATATGGTTATATGGTTATATTACCTGCGTGGGTTTTCTCCGAGAACTTCGGTTTCCTCCCACGCTCCAAAGACATACAGGTTTGTAGGTTAATTGGCTTGGTATAAAAAAATGTGAAAATTGTCCCGTGTAGAATAGTGTTAATGTGCGGGGATCGCTGGTCGGTGCGACTCGGTGGCTGATAGGCCTGTTTCCGCGCTGCATCTCTAAACTAAACTAAACCCCACCCCTGGTCCAGAGAACCCTGTCTGAAACAGACAAAAGTTTGTTTTTTCGAAACTTTCATTTCAACATTGGTATTTCCTTCCATTCCACTCATGGGAACTAATTTATCCCTGATTATAGTTATAGAAAGATAGAGAGATTTTAGTTTAGTTCAGAGATACAGTGCGCGAACAGGCCCTTCAACCCACCAAGTCCACTCCGACCGGTGATCCCCTTACACCAACGCTATCCTGCACACACTAGGGACAATTTACAAATATTTGCCAAAGCCAATTAACCTACAAATCTGTACGTATTCGGGGTGTGGGAGGAAACCGGAGCACCCGGACAAAACCCACGCGGTCACAGGGACAAAGTATAAACTCTGTACAGACAGCAGCGGGTGGGTATTAGATGTACAGACAGCAGCCACGGTGGTGCAGCGGTAGAGTTGCTGCCTCACAGCGCCAGAGACCCGGGTTCGATACGGAGTTTGTACGTTCTCCCCGTGACCTGCGTGGGTTTGCTCTGAGATCTTCAGCTTCCTCCCCCAAGGACATACAGCTTTGCAGGCTAATTCGCTTGGTATAAATGTAAAATTGTCCCTAGAGTGTGCGGGGAATGTGCGGGGATCGCTGGTCCGCGAGGACTCGGTGTTTCCGCGCTGTAATGAACTAAGCTAAACTAAACTTTAGGTAGACGTGACTATAATAAACTGAACCTTAAAGCTAAAGCGACATCTTCGCTCCATATGCACTGTCCCAGAGCTGGGTGTCAAGACCTTAAACACAAGGCATACACCGGGAATTTGCTTGGCCAACTGTCCTGCACGCACACACGGTCTGTTTATTAAACAGCTGGTAACAGTTGATGTTTGAACGTTCCACTGGCCCAGCCCACATCTGTGCGAGATGCCCTGGCCAGTTTGTGCATCTGGATCGCGTGTTTGTGTACGGTATTTCCAGCAGCATTAGAAAGACCTCCATTCATCAGTGAGAGATTAACATCTCTCCAAGTTTTTGTTTCAGAAGCCACCTTAATTTTTCGAGCGTGTGGGTCTCTCTGGAGCAGCACTGGACCACAGGGCCAGCGTCGTCGGTGGCTCAGTGGCCCCAGTAATTGTGCTCCTCGAACTGGGAATCCCATGGTGTTCCTTCAGTCAGTTTGCCGGTCGCTGAGCGGAGGCCAGTCTGCATCCCAAAGCCATTTATTTTTTCATCACATTCTGCGGCGCTCTGGAATTTCCTTCACTTTAGCTTGCAGGAACTGTAGGTAGTATAAATCCCTGCACAGGCCAAGGTACATCAAAGCAGACTTGCCCAGGCCGTTAAGTGCTTAACCCTTTGATGATCAGTCGTTCTGTTCCAAAACCCTGCAAGCTGCAGTGTGGAGTCAATAGTCACACAGCGGGCAAACAGGCCCGTCCGCCCAACTTGCCCACACCGACCAACATGCCCCATCCACACTCGAGTGTAGGCTTTTAGTTTTGTTTAGTTTAGAAACATAGAAAAATAGGTGCAGGAGTAGGCCATTCGGCCCATTGAGCCAGCAGGGCCATTCAATATGATCATGGCTGATCATCTAAAATCAGTACTCCGTTCCTGCTTTTTTCCCCCATATCCCTTGGTTCCGTTAGCCCTAAGAGCTAAGTCTAACTCTCTCTTGAAAACATCCAGTGAATTGGCCTCCACTGCCTTCAGTGGCAGAGAATTCCTCAGGTTCATAAACTCATGGTGAAAAGAGTTTAGTTTAGTTTAGAGACACAGCGCGGAAACAGGACATTTGGCCCACCGAGTCCACTCGGATCAGCGATCCCCACACATTAATACTGCCCTACACACACTTGGGAGTAAACCCTCGCATACCATGTAAAGAAGGGTCTCGACCCGAAACGTCACCCATTCCTTCTCTCCAGAGATGCTGCCTGTCCCGCTGAGTTACTCCTGCATTCTGTGTCTATCTTCGGTTTAAACCTTCCTCCGTCAACGTACCAAAGCTTAGTTTAGTTATGTTTATTATTGTCACATGGACTGTGCAGTTTAGTTTAGTATTGTCATGTGTACCGAGGTACAGTGAAAAGCTTTGGTTATGTGCTATCCAGTCAGCGGAAAGACTACCCAAGATTACAATCGACCATCCACTGTGTACAGATACGTGATAAAGGGAATAACATTTAGTGCAGGGTTACTTCTGGTTAAAGATAGTCCGAGGGTCTGTAGTGAGGTAAATGGCAGCTGAGGGCCATTCCCAAAGATCTACAGTTCCTTGCATCTCCATGAACAAAGGGACCTGGCTGTTCCTGGGCACAAACCAATGAAAGTTAACTTCCAGATGCCGAAGGCAGTTTGGAAGATTTAGATTTCATCGAAGACAAAAGGAACTGCAGATTCTGGTTTACAAAAAAGGACACAGGATTCAAGAGCCTGAGCTTTCTGGAGAGGTTGAGCAGGCTAGGACTTCATTGAGAGGCAGGTTCTGTAACAGCAATTAAAAAATACTTGGACAGGTGCTGTAAAGAACACAAACTGTCGGAGTAACTCAGCGGATCAGGCAGCATCTCTGGAGAACATGGATCGGGACCCTTCTTTGGACTGATTACAGGGGGTATATTTTGTCCTGCCCCCACCTAGAACCCCCCCCCCCCCCCCCCCCCCCCCCCCCCCCAACAGCAATCAGTCAGAAGAAGGGTCCCGACTAGAAACGTCATCTGTAAATTTCCCGCCACTGATGCTGCCTGGCCCGCCAAATTCCTCTGGCACTTTTCTGTTTTTCCCCTCAAGGTCCCAGCATCTGCAGTTCCTCGTGTTTAGTTTAGTTTAGAGATACAGCGCGGAAACAGGCCCTTTGGCCCACCGGGTCCACGCTGACCAGCGATCCCCGCACACTATCACACACTAGGGGAAATCTGCACTTGTACCAAGCCAATCAACCTACAGACCTGTACGTCTTTGGAGTGCGGGAGGAAACTGAGGATCTCGGAGTAAACCCACGCAGGTCACGGGGAGAACGTACAAACTCCATGCAGACAGCGCCAGTAGTCGGGGTCGAACCCGGGTCTCCAGCGCTGTAAGGCAGCAGCTCTGCCATTTAGAAGGATGAGGGGGATCTTATAGAAACATAAAATTATAAAAGGATTGGACAAGCTAGATGCAGGAAAAATGTTCTCAATGTTGGGTGAGTGTAGAACTAGGGGCCACAGTCTTAGAATAAAGGGGAGGCCATTTAAGACTGAGCTGAGAAAAAACTTTTTTACCCAGAGAGTTGTGAATTTGTGGAATTCCCTGCCACAGAGGGCAGTGGAGGCCAAATCTCTGGATGGATTTAAGAGAGAGTTGGATAGAGCTCTAGGGGCTAGTGGAGTCAAGGGATATGGGGAGAAGGCAGGCACGGGTTATTGATTGGAGACGATCAGCCATGATCACAATGAATGGCGGTGCTGGCTCGAAGGGCCGAATGGCCTCGTCCTGCACCTATTTTCTATGTTTCTATGTTTCTACGGAGCCTCGAGAGAAAGTAATCTCTAACCTGTACCTTTAATATGACCTCGTGGCTGCGAATTAAATGTGAAACTGCTTATTCAATATTCCAGCAGCAGAATTAATACATTCTTTTCCAATGAGTGAACATATCTCTTGCTTGAAGCCTGAAGGATTTTGCACAGTTGGATTGCATGGCTTATTTTCCAGCTCATGGCCTGATGTTACCATGGATACCAGTATTTGTCTAAGGCAATGCAAGTATAGGCCACATAAACAAATTATGATACGAACTACAGCAATATTATAGTTCGTTGCCACATATTGCAAATATCAAATCTGTACATTATAAAATCTGAGAAAAGCATAAACGCCAAACATTAGTCCTAGCACACCTGGGCTGGTTGTTCTTCCACATTAATTGAATTTTGATTGTTAGAAAGATACAGCGTGGAAACAGGCCCTTTGGCCCACCAAATCCATGCCGACCATCCATCATCTGTTCACTCTAGTTCTACTGTCTCATCCACTCACCACACTCCATAGATACATAGAAAATGGGTGGCAGGAGTAGTCCATTCGGCCCTTCGATCCAGCACTGCCATTCAACATGGGGCATTTTGCAGAGGGCTAATTAACCTACAAACCCGCACGTCTTTGGGATGTTTGAGGAAACCAGAGCACACGGAGGAAACCCACGCAGTCACAGGGAGAACGTGCAAACTCCACACGCAGAGCCAGACAGCACCCGAGGTCAGGATCGAACCCGGCTCTATGGCGCTGTAAGGCGAAATGGACACAGCTGACTCCTTGACTACGGGCGCTGTCCGTACAGAGTTTGTACGTTCTCCCTGCGACTGCGTGGGTTTTCTCCGGGTGCTCCAGTTTGCACCCACACTCCAAAGACGTACAGGTTTGTGCGCTGTGCAGAAAGTAGTCCGAAGAAGAGCCTTCCCCACCAGAAACGTCACCCATCCCTTTTCTCCAGAGATGCAGCGTGACCCACTGAGTTATTCCAGCACTCCCGGAGAAAACCCTCAGAGAGCCTACAAACTCCGTACAGACAGCACCGGTAGTCAGGATCGAACCGGAGTCTCTGGCGCTGTAAGGCTGCAGAGTTTGTTAGTTTATTGTCACGTGTACCGAGGTACAGTGAATAGCTTTTGTTGCATGCCATCATCATCCGGTCATCAGAAAGAGAATACGTGATTACAATTGAGCCATTTACAGTGTAAAGATACATGATGATGGAATAACGTTTGGTGCAAGGTAAAGCCAGCCAGCATTGGTCTTTGCATTTGGCAGGGTGGTGCAGTGGTAGAGTCCCGGGTTTGATCCACACTACGTGTGTTGTCCGTACGGAGTTTGTACGTTCTCCCTGTGACCGCGTGGGCTTTCTCCGGGTGCCCCGGTTTCATCCCACACTCCAAAGACGTATGGGTGTGGAGGTTAATTGGCTTGATATAAGTGTAAATTGTCGCGCGTGTGAGTGCGTGTGAGTGCGCGTGTGTGCATGTGTGTGAGTGAGTGCGCGCGCGCGCGTGCGTGTGTGTCGCTGGTCGGTGCGGACTCGGTGGGCCGAGGGTCCTGTTTCCACACTGCAGTCTCTGAAGTAAGCATCGCTGATGTCGTTTCTTCTTTCTCCCTCAGTGTGGGCTACAGGGAGGTGACCAGGATCCCCGCCGGGGCCGTCCACATCAAGGTGAGACAACACAAGCCCAAGGGCCAGCAGCGGTTCACCGCCTACCTGGCGGTCAAGAGGAAGAACGGCGACTACCTGTTCAACGGCAAGTACATGATCTCCACCTCGGAGACGGTCATCGAGATGAACGGCACCGTGTTCAACTACAGCGGCTGGAGCCAGCGGGAAGACGAGGTCCACTCCATGGGCCACGGGCCGCTGACGGAACCCTTGATCATCCAGATCCTGGCCACCGACCCCGGGAAGCCGCTGGACGTCCGCTACAGCTACTTCGTGCCCAAGAAGCCGGAGCAGCCGGCCAGCGACAACACCATCGCGGCTCTGGCCGTCCAATCCCACTTCCCCAAGTGGATGACGGGACCCTGGTTCACCTGCTCCAGAAGCTGTGACGTCGGCTGGCAGACCAGGACCGTCCAGTGCAAGAGCGGCGAAGGCAAACTGGCTCGAGGGTGTCCTCTCTCTCAGAGACCATCGGCATTCAAACAGTGTTTGCAGACCAAATGTTAATGCACATTTCCCCCCCCCCCCCCCACCCAATCCACCCAAGTCAGAGTCTCGTTTTTGTTTTTTTTTGTTTTTTTTTTTTTGCTTGGTTTTGTCATTCCATTTCCTGTTTTAGCTTCTCGGTGGTGGGGGAGTGGAGAGGAAGGAGAACGTTCCTGGCCGTTCGGCAGAAGTCGCCCTGGCGTCGAGAGCGCGGTCAAGAATCCGTCTCCTCATCCAATTACACGGACGTCGCGGTGTGTGGGGGAGCTCTGGACGCGGGAAGTCCAGGCGTCCACAGACTGCAGTCCGAACGAGAAGGAGAAGGTAGCTGATGGCTGCTGGCAGGTCACCTACCGCTGATGCCTCCCTTGCCCCAGGTGGAAATGAGAACCACGCAGCTACCCTTTCCATGGCTGTTGACTCCTGGATCCTAGATGGTGTCCTGGATCTGATGAACCATCTCCTTGATCCTATTCCTGAAGTCTCGGTTCCTGGACTGTATCCTGGATCTGATGAACCATCTCCTCGATCCTATTCCTGGACTCCTGGTTCCATTGTTCCTGGCTCCTGGACCCTTCCATCTCCCTCTCGGAGAAGCAGATGTCCACGGTTTTGGCCCCATCTCCACCTTGCCGCGCTCTCCCCATCCCACACTCGATTGCGGAGCCAGTGACTGATTCCTCGGACTTTGGGATTCCTCGGGAGCGCATCCTCGAATGGTCTCCAGCGACGGAGAACGTGGCCAGCTGGGCGAATGGGGCGAATGTGGATGGATGAGACCACCGCACTTCGCGGGTCTCTCGAGCGGGACGTACGCCACAGCGGTCGCAACAGTCCAGACATCCCAACGATATTCCCTTTCACCACACTATCTGCCCATGAACCATTGCCGACGGGCTCTCGTAGACCCCCTACTGTGTGATTCCGTTTTGCAGTGATGACCCTGCCTGGGGCAAGGGTGAAGGACAGCCTGTGGATTCGGCAGCAGACGTCAAGTGGATATGGGAAACCCAACGCTGTATCCGTGACGGGCCAAGAACGAGACTGAGTGGGTTCCCACGCCGGCCTCCAAACGGCAAATGCAAACCAGAGACCCCCACCAAAGTTCTAACGGGGCTTTACACCACGGCTACATCGGTTTTCATCGCAACTCACTGCTCCAGAGTGAGGAGCTGCCCCCAACTCTACTCTTCACGATGAACTACGGCCTTCAGCATCGGTGTGTCCCAAACAACTGCAATGGACAGTTTGCCGTTCATCTCTGACGGAAAGGAATACTTTTCCTTCGACACGGACTTTATCAGCTGCGCAGTGCAGGACATGTTGTAAACTGGTGGGGGCGAGGGATCAGTTGTCAGTACGGTACTCTGATCTTCCTTGCCAAGTCACATCAAGGCTGTGGAGGCCAAGTCAATGGGTGGTTCTTGCTTGCTACGGGTTTCGGGGGGTTGTGGGGAGAAGGCAGGGGAATGGGGTTTGGAGGGAGAGATAGATCAGCCATGATAGAATGGCAGAGTAGACTTGATGGGCCGAATGGCTTAATTCTGCTATCACTTATGAGCTTATGAACAAGGGAGATGAGGGAGGAAAGAAGGGAGTAAAACTCGGGTCTGCTTCTGATGTTTGTTTTGAACGATAAATAAGTTGGACATTGTTCGTAGCAAACATTTCAACAACATGTGGCGCAGTGGTAGAGCTGCTGCCTCACAGCACCACAGACCCAGGTTCGATCCTAGCCATGGGTGCTGTCTGTACAGAGTTTGTACGTTCTCCCCGTGACCACATGGGTTTTCTCCAGGTGCTCCGGTTTCCTCCCACATTCCGAAGACTTGCAGGTTTATGCACTAATTGGCTTTGGTAAAATTGTAAATGGTCCCTAGTGCATAGGATAGTGTTAGTGTACGGGGTGATAGACAATAGACAATAGGTGCAGGAGTAGGCCCTTCAAGCCAGCACCGCCATTCAATGTGATCATGGCTGATCCTCCCCAATCAGTACCCCGATCGCAGGTCGGCACGGACTCGGTGGGCCAAAGGGCCTGTTTCCGTGCTGTATCTCCAAAGTCTCAAGTAAAGTCTAACCGGACAAAGCAGGTTCATTTCAAAAGAGACTGGCCTTTCCACTCCAGTTACTCATTGGAATAGTCGCCTTGACAAGACCACACTAGGGATGTAGCCCTGGTCCACTTGTGTGAAACACACGCATCATCAGAAGCCTCTGGTGTACAGCTATGAGCTTGCCGGGGGTCAGGTTAAAGAGGGCAATCGGCCATTCAGGTCATGGGCTTCACAAAATGTCCATTGCCAATTCCATGATTTAAAAAGGGACGTTGTGACTAACGTTTTAAAGTAGATGGTTCTTGCTTACAATCAATCGTGCATGGGGTCTATGTGGAGTTATGTGGGGTGTTTCTGATCAGCAGACTGTAATTTCCATGCTCCAGAATCTTATCTCATCAGAAGTCGTGCGCAGGTGGGAAAATGTGCAATTTGTGTATAGTTGATGTTCTAGAATCCGCGTTTAATCCATCGTCTTATGAAGCATCCGGTGGCCACGCCACTTATAGATGCGTCAGAGTTGCCTCATTGTCACTCTCCAGATGGTTTTGTGGTTTTGAGATTGTTGAGATATAGTTGGACTTGCAACGCCAAATCTCTTCCCATCCCAATTTATCAGGAGAAGCTATAGTTGACCAGGAAGTTCCATTGGTACATCGGTACTTAGTATTGCACTTGCCAACTCTCGTTAAGAGTCGACCACATTGGCCTAGGGCTGGAGTCACGTATAGGCCGGCCAGATTAAGACAGCCATTTCCCTTTCGTGCGGTACATTAAGTGATCACTCCGGCACTTGTGATGTCCAAGCCCCCGTGGTCACCTCTACGGCTGCGGGCTTGTGAGTTCCTGAAGTGAATCTAAAGCCGTGTTCTTGCAAGCAAGAAGAGATTTGGCTTTGAATTACTATGTCCAGACTTTGGCCCAGCCAGGGTATATATACGTGACTTCAGTCCTGTCATCCCAGTGACATAACCACTACGGTAAATGCATGGTGTTTGTACTGAACCGCAGCTGTCCGACCTCAATGGGTGCTCACTAAAGGGGCTGTCCCACTGCGGCAACCAAATCCGCGAGTTCTGGCGAGTTTGCCCTCGACTCATATTCACAGCATGGTCGACACGAGGTCCTAGGAGGTCTTTGTAACTCTCCTTCATGCTCGAGAGTGGTCCCCGCGTACTCGAGGCCTCAGCTAGGTCGCGGCCTATTTTTCAGCATGTTGAAAAATGTCCGCGAGTAAAAATAGGTTGCTATGGTCGTAGGTTTAGTCGAAGTAGGTCGTAGTAGGTCGGCACGTTAGTCGTAGGTAATCGAGGGTAGTCGAAGGTGGTCGTAGATAGTCTTCATCATAGTCGAAGGAAGGTCGAAGGAGGTCGTCTTCACTCTCCACTATTCGGTGTCCAATTTTCCCGAAGCTAGTTGAAGCTGGTCTTCAACATAGCCGAAGGAGGTCTTCAACATTACACTTTTTCAAACTCTCCTAAACTCTTCTAAACTCGCCAATTAGGTCGCCGCAGTGGGACAGCCCCTTAACGAGATAAGATGGTTCAACTCATTGAATTTGCTCCTCTCATGGCCTTGCTCAACAAGCCGATTTGGAGTCATAGAGTATGACAGCATGGAAACAGGCCCTTCAGCCCAACGTGTCCCCATCCGCACTAGTCCCATCTGTCTGCCTTTGACCCATATCCCTCCAAGTCCCTGTCCAAACATTTCTTAAACGCCGCTATGGTTTCTGCCCCAACTATCCCCTACAGCAGTTCATTCCATACACCCACTACCCTTTGTGTAATATAACAAGTTACCCCTCAGGATCCTATTAAATCATTGCCCCCCCCCCTCCACCTTAAACGTATGGCCGGCCCAAAACGTTGCCTATTTCCTTCGCTCCATAAATGCTCCTGCACCCGCTGAGTTTCTCCAGCACTTTTGTCTACAATTGATTCTGTGTGTTCATCTCTTGATCTTGTACACCTCTAAAAGATCACCCCTCATCCTCCAGTGCTTGAAGGAATAAAGTCCTAGCCCGCTCGGCATCTCCCTGTACCTCAGTCCCTCGACTCCTGGCAAGTTCCTTGAAAATCTTCTCTGCACCCTTTTTAAGCTTGACAGCGTTTTTCCTATAACATGGTGGCCAAAACTGAACACGATACTCTAAATGTGGCCTCACCACTGTCTTGTGTAATTGCAACATGACCTCCCAACGTCTATATATCCAATACGTCGAATGATGAAGGCCAAGCTTTTTTGACCACCCTATCTACGTGTGATGCCACTTTCAAAGACCCATGCACCGGCCAATTTCAAGGGACAATGTACTTGCCTTGTGGTCGATGAGAGTGGCCATGCACAGGATTAATCACATCAGTAGGGAAAAAGCTTCATATCAAGAGCCTGCTGGACTCAGTCTTGAAACGTAAGGGCCTGTCCCACTTGGCAAATTTTTTTCGGGAACTGCCGGCATCATTGACTGACGTATCAGGTCACCGAAAGAGTCGGCGACCCTGATACGTTTTTCAATGACGCCGGCGGTCGCCGAAAATATCGCCAAGTGGGACAGGCCCTTTAGTTTACATCGCTCCCCAAGGGGAACTTGGCAAACGGCGACAAGAGCCTCACAGCGCCGGAGACCCGGGTTCGATCCCGACCTCGGGCGCTGTCTGTGCGTGTGAAGTTTGCACGCTCCCCCTGAGATCATGTGGGTTTTCTCCAGATACTCCAATTTCCTCCCACATCCCAAAGACGTGCGGGTTTGCAGTTTCATTGACTTCTGTGGAATGGCCCCGAGTGGGTGAGAAAGTGGGATAGCCGAGAACCAGCATGAACTGGTGATCGATGGTCAGCAGGGACTCGGTAGGCTGAAGGGCCTGTTTCCACGCTGTATCTCTACACTAAACATCCAGGGTACCTACTGCTTTTCTCCCAGGAAGAGAAGGGGGGGGGGGGGGGGAATCCTAGCATTTTAAAACAAATAGTACTTGAGGTTAGTTTGAATGGGAATAAGTGAGATATAGACTTGACTGTTTCGCCTTTATTCGGATGAAGGCCAATATCTACTATATATTGTTACCTGTGGATAGTATCTCATGACATAGATGGCACATCGTACAATAGGGAAACTCCAGTTCCAGCAGCCAACGTTTGCTTCTGGGTGGAATAAGGGACATCTTCTCTTCCAGGATGATCGGTCAAGTGAAAACTGGTATCTGGGCCTGAAAGGTGCCAGATGGAGGGGGGGACAGAATGTGTAGGGAATTTGTTCTTGTTTGGGCTTGTTGGGTGGGTGGGCACGGGGGCGAGTTAGGTGACGGGTGAGAGCACCATCAGTTTCACCCAGGGCCGTAAGGGCCTGTCCCACGTGGGCGTCACTTGCGTGTAATTTACGGAACATCACTTGCGCGTCACGACGTACGACGCGTGCATCGTGCTGCGCACGTGATACGCGCATGGTGCCCCAGGATTTGGGGATGTACAAAATCAATGCTCGCCATCTGCGTGAGGCGCAAATGGCGCCCAAGTGGGACAGGCCCTTTAAACTCGACAATCTTTGAGCAAATGAGTCCAACTGATCATTGGAAAGGGAAAAAACAAGATGCTGGAAACACTCACAAGGTCAGGCAGCGTGTGTGGAGAGAGGGGCAAAGTTAACGTCTCCGTTCAAAGTGTCATATGGCACGGAAAGATTCCCATCTCGGTTATTCCCAATTGGACCATATCCCCTGTGCAGGAAGGAACTGCAGATGCTGGTTTACACCAAAGGTAGACACAAAACGCTGGGACAGGCAGCATCTCTGGAGAGAAGGAATGGGTGACGTTTAGAGTCTCGACCCGAAAACATCACCCATTCCCTCTCTCCAGAGATGCTGCCTTTCCCGCTGAGTCACTCCAGCATTTTGTGTCTATGTTCCCTCTAATCCTTTCCTGTCCATGTACCTGCTCTTTGATTGATTCTCTTTCCACAGTTGTTGCTGGACCCTTTGAGATGTTTCCGGTCCAAGTGATCCCCACAAGATGTTTTCTGCCATCTTAGAGTGCGATCTTAAAAAGGGAAATGGGTTGAATGGTGTAATTCTTGGTATGGTTTGGTACTTTATTAGTCACGTGTACCGAGGTACAGTGAAAATAATTTTTGTATACAGATCACTATAATAAGCATCTCAGATACAGTACAAGTGTATCGCAGTAGTACAGAGTCACTAGTATACTATCCCAGTGCACTACTGCTAAAGCTACTTATCTAATATGTGTCTAAGTGCTTATGTATAGTGACACTTGTACTGGACTGTATACACAAATATATTTTCATTGCACCTCAGTGCAGTTTAGTTTAGTTTAGATGTACAGAGCGGACACAGGCCCACCGGGTCCGCACCGGCCAGCGATCCCCGCGCATTAACACCATCCTACACGCACTAGGGACAATTTTACAATTGGCCTACAAGCCTGCACGTCTTTGGGGTGTGGGAGGAAACCGAAGATCTCGGAGAAAACCCGCGCAGGTCCCGGGGGAGAATGTGCAAGATTCCGGGCGGACAGCACCCGTGGCCGGGATCGAACCCGGGTCTCTGGCGCTGCAAGTGCAGTAAGGCTGCAAGTCTACCACTGCACCACCGTGCTGCCCTGGTGACGCATACCATACGGCACCTGTCGGCACTGGGCCTGTACTCGCTGGAGTTTAGAAGAATGAGGGGGGTGGGGGGACTCATTGAAACACACAGAATAGTGAAAGGCTTGGATAGAGTGGATGTGGAGAGGATGTTTCCACTAGTGGGAGAGTCTGGGACTAGAGGTCACGGCCTCAGAATTAATGGATGTTCTTTTAGGAAGGAGACGAGGACGAATTTCTTTAGTCGGAGGGTGGTGAATCTGTGGAATTCTTTGCCCCAGAAGACTGTGGAGGCCAAATCGGTGGATATTGTTAAGGCATAGATAGATTATTGATTAGTACGGGTGTCAGAGGTTATGGGGAGACGGCTGGAGAATGGGGTTGGGAGGGAGGGATGGATCAGCCATGATTGAATGGCGGAGTAGACTTGATGGGCCCAATGGCCTAATTCTGCGCCCCTCACTTATGACCTTACGCCAAGAATTCACAGCACTCATCCATTGCTCTTGTGCAGAGCACACTCTGGGATGGCAGGTGGGCTCCATGCCTCTATTATTTTCATAGGTGGAGTGGAGAAAGTTTTCCAAAGTTGCTGAGCCGTGGTTTAACCGCTGGCGTTTGATATTTTGCAGCCTTGGAAAGAAAACAAAACATTTCTGCTGTGAAAAGATTTCAATTGGTTGTCTACCGAGAGGGAAGAGAAACATTCCATTTAAATGGTGGGGTGGGAGGTGGGAGGGGGGGTGGGTTATAGGGAATCTTGAGGCACAGCACTGAAATAATTTATTTGTCTTTGGACAACTGGTGTATGAATTTTAATGTGATCGTTTTATTTATTGTTATTTAATTAATTGCGGAGGTCACAAATGCAGGTTTTGTTTTGAGAATGAAAATTGTGGTTGTGTGTGTGTGTGTGTGTGAGACACGTTTTACAATTGTGGTTAATTTATGCTTCACTTTTTTTTGTGAATTTTCACTTTCTTGAAGAAAATATGTAAATGTTTACGTCTATGTATAGCACTGGTTGCTTTGAGTATTATGGTGATCTTTCCTCATGCAGTTTGCTGTTCCTTTGCATTCCTGGTGAGGTTAGGTGCGTTTATCCTTTTTTTTTAAATAATTAATTGACCAAGACGGGCCAACAAGATCCAGTCTAAAATACTTGTTTTCAAAAAAATGTAGCAGTTGTATAACACATATTAATCGTCAAAGACATTTTTATGAATTATTTTAAGCGCAGCGGTAATATACTGTAATATATATATATATATATACTGTATTATTAATCATTGTATGTGAATCTAATGCCAAAATTCATCCTTTTTTTATTGTGTGCAAATTATATATTCCCAATTGCAATCCCGCAGTCTCACAATTTAATGTTGTCCTTTTTTTGTTTTGCGGTTGGCTTCAAGAGTTTATTGAACTGTCATTTTCAACCCTGAGGGTGCACAAGTACTTTCAATGCTCACCCTTATCACGTGTATAAGATGCTGTGGCCTTGTGAAAGATCATTCAATTAAGTTCAAGGGAAGCAGGCAATAACAAAGCTTGCAAACTGCCTCTTGCTTTTGTGTTTCTCTTTGTGTCTGTGTGTCTCTGTGTGTCTGTGTCTCTCTGTGCCTCTCAGTGTCTCTCTCTGTCTCTGTGTCTCTCTGTGTCTGTGTCTCTGTGTGTTTCTCTGTGTCTCTCTCTGTCTCTCTATGTCTCTCTGTGTCTCTCTGTGAGTCTCTCTGTATCTCTATGTCTCTCTGTGTCTTTGTGTGTCTCTCTGTGTCTCTGTCACTCTCTGTGTGTGTCTCTGTGTGTGTCTCTGTCACGTGTGTCTGTGTCTCTGTCTCTGTCTCTGTGTCTCTGTCTCTCTGTGTGGCTCTGTGTCTCTGTGTGTCTCTGTGTGTCTCTGTGTGTCTCTCTGTGTCTCTCTGTGTCTCTCTGTGTCTCTGTGTCTCTCTGTGTCTCTCTGTGTCTCTCTGTGTCTCTCTGTGTGGCTCTGTGTGTCTCTCTGTGTCTCTCTGTGTCTCTCTGTGTCTCTCTGTGTCTCTCTGTGTCTCTCTGTGCATACAAGCATTCAACATCACGAATAGCATTTCTGCTATCTCCTAAATAAAATGTAATTTTAAATTTCCACCATTTCCCTGCACGGATAATAGGAATTAGAAGATAATTGTGATTTATTCCGGGATATTGTTCTTCAAGGCTGCATGCATCGGTAGTGACGATACATAACACTTGTACCTGACTAGATTAAGTGAAATTCTTTGCGGCTCAGTGTCGCAGCGGTAGAGTTGCTGCCTTACAGACCCGGGTTCGACCCCGGCTACGAGCGCTGCCTGTACGGAGTTTGTACGTTCTCCCCGTGACCGCGTGGGTTTTCCCCGAGATCTTTCGGTTTCCTCCCACACTTCAAAGACGTACAGGCATGTAGGTTGATTGGCTTTCTGTAAATATCAATTGTCCCTGGTGCGTGTAGGATAGTGTTAATGTGCGTGGATCGCTGGTCGGCGCCGATTCGGTGGGGTCCTGTTTCCGCGCTGTATCTCTAAACTAAACTAAACTAACGAGCTAAGCTAAGCTAAATCCCTCTTAACCTTCCCTATGTATTTGCCTGTCCAAATGTACTTAAAATGCTGTCATATTATCTCCTCGGTAGACAAAAGTGCAGGAGAAACTCAGTGGGTGCAGCAGCATCTATGGAGCGAAGGAAATAGGCAACGTTTCGGGCTGAAACCCTGCCTCACCTGCTGAGTTTCTCCTGCACTTTTGTCTACCTTCGATTTTCCAGCATCTGCAGTTCCTTCTTGACCATTTATCTCCTCACTCTCTGTGTGAAAAAGTTGCCTCTCAGGTTCCTATTAAATCTTTACCCTAAAATTAAAACTGAAAGTCTCGCCACAATGGTGCCAAAAAAGTTACCACAAAAGATGAGCGTGTCCGCCCGCCCGCCCGTCCGTCCGTCCCACATTGGGTCCCCAGTAGTTCTCTGCGGGGCCCCTCCAAACCAGGTCTCCCTTTGTTCTTGGCGCCCCACCCCCTAAGCCGTACCCCCCTTTGTTCCCAGCAGCCCCCCATGCGGGTCTCCTCTTTGTTCTCCGAGTGACGGGGGCCAGTCCACCTGGGCCCGACCTTGTCGTCACCCCATCTCAACCAGGGTCGCCAACTTTCTCACTCCCAAATAGGGGACAAAAGGTCAAAATAAGGGACAAATTCCCAACAGGCAATTCGTTGACCGACTGGGCCGTGGCTGGGTGAATGATGAGTTGGGCCCGGGTGCTGGACTGCACACAAAGCCCAGCCGGCGGGCCAGCTGAGGAGTTTTGTCCCGGGCCGCGCGATGTCGCGAGCAAAGTCCGGCGCCCCATCCAACTCATGAACCGATGATCGGCCATGAGAAGGAGGGGCGGTGCTGGTGTCGGTGATAAGCGAAGGTCCGAAGGTCGGACAGCTGGCCGGCTGCCGACCGACCGACGGGGCCACGGGCGAGGCGCTGCTGCTGCTGCTGCACTCCATGGGCTGCACTACGTCGGGACGGGTGAGGCGGGGCCGGACGCGGCGCTCCGACCCGACAGTCCCCTCGACCCGAGTAGTAGCAGTCAAATACGAGACAAGGGCGGTCCCATACAGGACAAACCAATTTAGCCCAATATACGGGATGTCCCGGCTAATACGGGACAGTTGGCGACACTAGCCTCGTCCCCTTGGTCCCATCCTCCCCCCGACTCTGAAGCTCCGTCGCGACCTCCATGAACTCCGACCTTGCACCACACCACGACAATAGACTATAGGTGCAGGAGTAGGCCATTCAGCCCTTCGAGCCAGCACCGCCATTCAATGTGATCATGGCTGATCATCCACAATCAGTGCCCCGTTCCTGCCTTCTCCCCATATCCCCTGACTCCGCTATCTTTATGAGCCCTATCTATCTCTCTCTTGAAAACATCCAGAGAACCGGCCTCCACCACCCTCTGAGGCAGAGAATTCCACAGACTCACCACTCTCTGTGAGGAAAAAGTGTTTCCTCGTCTCCGTTCTAAATGGCTTACCCCATATTCTTAAACTGTGGCCCCTGGTTCTGGACTCCCCCAACATCGGGTACATGATGTGGAAGTGAAAATAATTGTCCGGCAAACCTCACACAGCAACCTCATTCCATTTTATTCAGCACGGAAACTGAATAAAGGCCGTGCCCCCATCTACCCGGTGTGTGTGCGTTTTGTAAACTCGAGACCCTACACACCTGCATCGTGCGGCCCATGTCAGTTATCCGTTTAGTTTATTGTCGGGGTTACCGAGGTACAGTGGAAAGCTTTTGTTGCTTTTCTCATTCGGAAATAGTGGCTGCTCTTGCAGTGTGGGAACCAGCAGAGACCTTTGCAAACGTGGAACACCCTTCCGGAACTTTCCAACTTACGGCGGCGCAGCAGTAGAGTCGCTGCCTCGCAGCGCCAGAGACCCGGGTTCGATCCTGAGTGCGGGTGCTGTCTGTACGGAGTTTGCACGTTCTCCCGGCGTACTGCGTGGGTTTTCTCCGGGTGCTCTGGTTTCCTCCCACACTCCAAAGACGTGTAGGTTTGCAGGTTAATTGGCTACTGTAAAAAAAAATGTACATTGTCCCAAGTGTGTAGAATAGTGCGAGTGTACGGGGATTGCTGGTTGGCGCGGACTCGGTGGGTCGAAGGGCCTGATACGCGATATATCTGTAAAGTCAAGAGAGAGTGAATACACACAAATGCTGCCTGACCCCCTGAGCCTTTATTGCAGGCTCAGTGCAACTGAGGAGGTTGGGGTTTAGGAATTGGGAAGTATTGCTGCACCTGTACAGGGTGTAGGGGAGGCCACAGTTGGAGTACTGGACACAGGTTTGGCCACCATATTTACAGAGTCATACAGCACTGAAACTGGCCCTTCAGCCCAACTTGCCCATTCCGACCAAGATGCCCATCTACACCATTTGTCCCTCTTTGGCCCATATCCCTTGAAACCTTTCCTATTGAGTATCGTGTGCAGTTTTGGTCTCCTAATTTGAGGAAGGACATTCTTGCTATTGAGGGAGTGCAGCGTAAGTTCACCAGGTTAATTCCCGGGATGGCGGGACTGTCATGTATTGATAGAATGGAGCAGCTGGGCTTGTACACTCTGGAATTTAGAAGGATGAGAGGGGATCTTATTCAAACATATAAGATTATTAAGGGTTTGGACACACTAGAGGCAGGAAACATGTTCCCGATGTTGGGGGAGTCCAGATGCAGGGGCCACAGTTTACACAATGGCACAGGTAAGCCATTTTCAAACGGAGATGAGGAAAAACTTTTTCACCCAGAGAGTTGTGAATCTGTGGAATTCTCTGCTTCAGAAGGCAGTGGAGGCCAATTCTCTAGATGCTTTCAAGAGAGAGCTAGATAGAGCTCTTAAAGATAGCGGAGTCAGGGGATATGGGGAGAAGGCAGGAACGGGGTACTGATTGTGAATGATCAACCATGATCATATTGAATGGCGGTGCTGGCTCGAAGGGCCGAATGGCCTACTCCTGCACCTATTATCTATTGTCTATCCATGTACCTGTCCAATGGCTTGTAAATGTTACTGTAGTACCTGCCCCAACCACCTCCTCTGGCAGCTCGTTCCACACACCCACCACCTTCTGAGTGACAATGTTGCCTCTCGGGGTTCCTAATAAATCCTTCCCCTCTTACCTTAAAACTATGTCCTCTTGTTTTTGATTCCTCTACCCTGTGTACATTCATCTTATCTATTCATCTCATAATTTTATACACCTCTATAAGATCACACCCCTTGGCCTCCTGCCCTCCAAGAAACAGAGTCCTAAACTCAAAACTCTCCCTATAGCTCAGGCCCACAAATCCTGGCCACATCCATGTTCATCTTCCTTGCACTCGTTCAAACTTATTGAGGTCCTCCCTTCTGCAGTGTGACCAGAATTGAACACGATATTCCAAATACGGTCTCACCAATTTCTTGTACAACCATAATGTCTTCTTGCGACTGAAACATAAACCAAAGGAATAGTTAGATCTCAAGCCGGGTGTTGAGCAGCCAGGTTGTTGTCTCAGTTGGTGTCAATGTCTGCCAGGCCCTGACAGAGCTCCATTTGGTGGGTGGTAGAGCGGGCACCCAGAGATGACATGGTTGGCTGTCTGTTCTGCTCTGCATTCACAGGCTGGGCTCTGGCGGAGCCCCCATCTCCACACGCTGGCAACGTAACAGTAATGTAACATCCAACTTCTATATTCAGTAGGTAGACTGGAGTAACTCAGCGGGACAGGCAGAATCTCAGGGGAGAAGGAATGGGCGACGTTTCGGGTCGAGACCCTTCTTCAGTCCAGATGTCAGGGGAGGGGCGGGACAAAGCTAGACAGTAATGCCCCTGTCCCACTTAGGAAACCTGAGCGGAAACCTCTGGAGACTTTGCGCCCCACCCAAGGTTTCCGTGCGGTTCCCGGAGGTTTTTGTCAGTCTCCCTAATGGTCGAAAGTGGTTTCCACTTCTTCTATGTTCCAGCGATTATTTCAAAAAATTGAAAAAACCTCTGGGAACCTGACAAAAACCTCCGGGAACCGCACGGAAACCTTAGGTGGGGCGCAAAATCTCCAGAGGTTTTTGTTCAGGTTTCCTAAGTGAGACAGGGGCATAAGACTGGTGGGGGAACTGGGAAGGGGAGGGGACGGAGATAGAAAGCAAGGGCTATCTGAAGTTAGAGAAGTCAACGTTCATACTGCTGGGGTGTAAACTACCCAAGCAAAATATGAGGTGCAGTTCCTCTAATTTGCGCTGGGCCTCACTCTGGCAATGGAGGAGGCCCAGGACAGAAAGGCCAGATCGGGAATGGATTGGATTCAATTTATTGTCATTGCCTCATAAAGAGACAACGAAATGCCATTTTCCTACAGTCAAACAAATAATTAAAAAAAGCACAAAACACAGAAGTCCACGACACAACGCAACCCCACAGCGGCACCAAAGATCCCCACTGTGAGGGGGAGTTGAAGTGCTGAGCCACCGGGAGATCAGGTAGGTTAAGACGGACTGAGCGGAGGTGTTCGGTGCCCCGACTGATGGAGGCCAATGTACAAAAAGCTGCATTTACCACCCTGTCGACCTGTGACGTCATTTTCAAGGAGCTGTGTGCCTTAATCCTAGATCCCTCTGCTCTACATCACTTCCTGGAGCCCCACCATTCGCTATAAAGGTCCTGCCCTGGTTTGACTTCCCAAAACGCAACACCTTGCCATTGTATCCCACCAGCCATTCTTCAGCCCACTTGCCCAGCAGTTCAAGGTCTTGCTATAAACCATCTTCACTGTCTACAATGAAGATAGACACAAAAAGCTGGAGTAACTCAGCGGGACAGGCAGCATCTCTGGAGAGAAGGAATGGGCGACGTTTCAGGTCGAGACCCTTCTTCAGGCTGTCTACAACACCAACCGACTTTAGTGCCATCTGCAAATGTACTAATGCACTGTAAATTTTAATCTAGATCTCTGTTAAAACAAAACACAAACAGCAATGGGCCCAGCACCAATCCCTGAGGGGTACACAAAAGGCTGGAGAAACTCAGCGGGTGCAGCAGCATCTAAGGAGCGAAGGAGATAGGCGATGTTTCGGGTCGAGACCCTTCTTCAGACTGATGTGGGGGTGGGGGAGGCGGGAAGAAGAAAGGAAGAGGCGGAGACTGTGGGCCTGAGGCTCGCCACTAGTCACAGAACTCCAGTCTGAAATTCAACCCCTCGCCGTCACCCTCTGCTACCTTCCATGAAGCCAATTCTCTATCCAGGCAGCTACTGTAACTCATTAATGCAAAATTAATTAGATCCAAATAGCTTGGGGCGCACGGTGGCGCAGCGGTAGAGTTGCAGCCTCTCAGCGCCGGAGACCCAGGTTCGCTCCTGACAACGGGCGCTGTCTGCACGGAGTTTGTACGTTCTCCCCGTGACCTGCGTGGGTTTCATCCATGGAAGGCTCGATCGTAATCAGGAGTAAACCTTTCACTGAAAATAGACACAAAATGCTGGAGTTACTCAGCGGGACAGGCAGCACCAATGGAGGGAAGGGAATGGGTGCCGTTTCGGGTCGAGATCCTTCTTCAGACCGTTCGCTGCCTATAGACCGCGCAACAAAAATAAACTTTTCAATGTACCTCGGTACACGTGACAATAATAAACCGCCCTAACCACTTAGCGGGAAGGGGCAGAGTGCTGGAGATAGCCTTCCACGTCAGTCCTCATATTTCGCTTGGGCAGTTTACACCCCAGCGGTATGAACTTTGACTTCTCCAATTTCAGGTAGTCCCTGCTTTCTCCCTCCTTCCCCTCCCCTTCCCAGCTCTCCCACTGTCTCCGCCTCTTCCTTTCTTCTTCCCGCCTCCACCCACCCCCACATCGGTCTGAAGAAGGGCCTCGACCCGAAACGTCAGCTATTCCTTCGCTCCATAGATGCTGCCTGGCCCGCTGAGTTTCTCCAGCATTTTAGTCTTCCTAGTCAGTCACACCTTCGCAAAGGCTTGCGTCCTTTCCAGCGCCGGCACTGCCATCGCTTTCTCCTGGTGGGTCGCAGGTCAGGGATTGTCCAATTCTCAAGAAGGTCGGAAGAAGGGTCTCGACCCAAAACGTCACCCAGTCTCTCGCCCAGAGTAGGGGAATTGAGAAGCATCATCATCGGCGGTCACTCGAAACGAGTACGACTGCCCCCTCATGGAGGACGCCTGTGCGTGACTTTGTTTAACGTGGGGAGACTGGTGCACAGACAGCCACCCCACGGTCCTTGACTGATCTGGGTCGGGATCCAGTGGCATGGAGTCCAAGACGACCGGAGACCCTTTCCTGCTGCAGCCTTCATCCGCCTTCCCAGCCGTTGTGACACTCCACTAAGGTCAGCCGTCGTCCTCCGCCTGTTCCAACGTTGAGGTCTGGGTTGGAGACGTCCCCCTCGACCTTACCGCCATGGGTGACCCTACCAGGAGCGTAGCTCCAGACGGCATCGCTCTCAGGATGTCAGGTCCACACAAGCTTCTCCACCACGACAAGGTGACAATCCACGGACAAGAATTGAGAACCAGAGGACATAGGTTTAAGATTTGGAGGGTAAAGATTTAATAAAAACGTTTTCGCCCAAAGGTTGGTGGGTGTATGGAACGAGCTGCCAGAAGAGGTAATTGAGGCAGGGACAATTGCAATATTTATGGAACATTTAGACAGGTACAGGGCAAACGCAGTCAGGTGGGACTTGTATAGATGAGGCATGTTGGTCGTTGTGGGCAAGTTGGGCCGATGGATTTCCACACTATATGGTTCTATTACTCTATGACACCCACCACCCTCTGGGTGAAATACGTCAGACCCCTAAGCAGATGACAAGCGGTTTTCTGGGAGCTAGCACAGTACAAGATGTGAATTGTTGTTTCCAATAAGACGTGGGACAGTAAAACCTGTGTCTCTCTTAAGTCTAGTGCAAAGACGGCATGGTGGCGCAGCGGTAGAGCTGCTGCCTCTCAGCGTCATAAAACCCGGGTTCGATCCCGACTACAGGCGCTGTCTGTACGGAGTTTGTGCGTTCTCCCCGTGACCTGCGTGGGTTTCATCCATGGAAGGCTCGATCGTAATCAGGAGTAAACCTTTCACTGAAAATAGACACAAAATGCTGGAGTTACTCAGCGGGACAGGCAGCACCAATGGAGGGAAGGGAATGGGTGCCGTTTAAGGTCGAGATCCTTCTTCAGACCGTTCGCTGCCTTTAGACCGCACAACAAAAATAAACTTTTCAATGTACCTCGGTACACGTGACAATAATAAACCGCCCTAACCACTTAGCGGGAAGGGGCAGAGTGCTGGAGATAGCCTTCCACGTCAGTCCTCATATTTCGCTTGGGCAGTTTACACCCCAGCGGTATGAACTTTGACTTCTCCAATTTCAGGTAGTCCCTGCTTTCTCCCTCCTTCCCTTCCCCTTCCCAGCTCTCCCACAGCCCACTGTCCCCGCCTCTTCCTTTCTTCTTCCCGCCTCCACCCACCCCCACATCGGTCTGAAGAAGGGCCTCGACCCGAAACGTCAGCTATTCCTTCGCTCCATAGATGCTGCCTCACCCGCTGAGTTTCTCCAGCATTTTAGTCTTCCTTGTCAGTCACACCTTCGCAAAGGCTTGCGTCCTTTCCAGCGCCGGCACTGCCATCGCTTTCTCCTGGTGGGTCGCAGGTCAGGGATTGTCCAATTCTCAAGAAGGTCGGAAGAAGGGTCTCGACCCAAAACGTCACCCACGCCTTCTCTCCAGAGAAGCTGCTGCCCGTCCCGCTGAGTTACTCCAGCAGTTTGTGCCTCGTGTCCGAGGACAACTGCTAACACTCAGCGCCATCTTTTGGTTCCTCCTGTACACAGAGTCTCGGAGAACAAGCTCTGAAAGCACGTGCAGGAAGGATCTGCAGATGCTGGTTACACCGAAGATGTATGCCGAATACACACAAAATGCTGGAGTAACTCCAGAGGACATGCTGTAGGTTTCAGGTGAAGGGCGAATGATTTAATAGGAATGTCTTTTTCACACAGTTTTTTTTTTTTTTAATTTATTTATTATAGAAACAAAATAACAACCAGTTACATTATATTTCAGTAGTAAAAATACATAATCCTAATAACTGATTCGTACTAATAATATTATTTATACTGTATTATCCTTAGTTATAGATTTCAGAGTTATGTATTTTATATAATTAAAGATACATAATACTACTAATACATTCACAATATTAGCATTATACTCGTACTATTAGTAATTATCATTTTATTTCTAATTTTATTAAGTATAAGACCAAATTTTATGATATTATTGATACAAAAAGTTAGTAAATCTTATATAATTCTTATTATTTCTTCCTAATGTTAACAATATTTATTTTATCGCTAAATTTAAAATTATTGTACCATTAAAAGCATATAATTTTATATAATTAAAAATATAAAATACTAGGAAATGCTAATAATACTAACAATGTTCTTATAAATCTAATGATATTTATATTCATTCTAATATTAAGCTAGTGTGTTTCTATATTATTTTTTTATTTTTTATTTAGATATAAGAAAATAGAAAAATTAGGAAATAGAATAAAGAATAAGAAGAGGTTTGATGGAGAATAAAATATTCGTCAATAATCCGTCCTTATAGATATATTCATGATTTATTATATGTATCTCTTCATCCACTCAAATATCCAGGTCTCAGTCAGGTTCCCGCGCCGAACCATTATGACCCTGCAAATATTTAATATATGGAGACCAAATACATCTGAAGAGATCTAACCTATCCATAAGGACAAGCCTCAATCTCTCCAAATGGAGTGTCTCCGACATTTCTATATTCCACATTTTGATTGTTGGGAATGCAGGGCCTTTCCAAAATTTTAATATTAATTTTTCCCAATTATTAAACCATAATCAATAAAAGTTCTTTGATTCGTTGTTATTAATTGGTCATTTCAATTATTCCAAGTATAATCAGCTTTGGGTCAGGGATTATATTTATATTAATAACAGTCGAGATTATTTTAAATATTTCCTTCCAGTATTCTACAATTTTTATGCAGTTAGTGAATGAATGTGTCAAATTTGCTTCTGAAATTTGACATTTGTCACATATTGGAGATATTTTTGGAAAAATATTATGTAATTTAGATTTAGAGTAATGTAATCTATGTAATATTTTAAACTGTATAAGAGAATGTTTAGCGTTTAATGAACAATAATGTATATGTTGTAAACTTTCATCCCATATTTCTGGTCTTATTATTTGGCCTAATTCCTTTTCCCAAGATTCTCTGTATATTTCTGTTGATGGGGTATCGTTTTCCAGTAAAATATTATATATATATGATATCATTTTTTCCATATTTGGATGTTTATTCAAACATTCATCTAAAATTTCTATTTTTCTATTTCTAAATTCATATATATTTACAGAGGCATAGTTTCTAATTTGTAAATATCTGAAATATTCTTTATTATGTAGCCCATAAATTTGTTGCAACTCTTGAAATGAAAGAAAAGTATTTTCCTTATAAAGATCACCCATCTTAGAAATTCCTTTATTTTTCCATTGTAAAAAAGCCTTATCCAAAATTGAAGGTTTAAACATAAAATTATTAACAATCTTAAGACTTATTGGTATAGATTTTAGTTTTAATGCTTTCTTTATTTGTTTCCATATGCGGATTCCATTTTCTATTATCGGATTTTCACTATAAACTTTCTTAGCTACATTAATATTAGCAAATATTATAGAGCTAATTTCTAATGGAGAACAATCTTCTTCTTCCATACTTAACCAATTTGGTTTATTATCTATTTCTCCTAACCAAAAATTCATGTTTTTAATATTAACTGCCCAGTAATAAAACATCAAGTTTGGTAACGCTAATCCTCCATTTATTTTAGACTTACATAAATGTTTTTTATTTATTCTATGAATCTTATAATCCCAAATAAAATTCGTAATTAAAGAATCTACTTTTTTTTAAAAAATTTTTGGAAGATATATCGGGATTAATTGAAATAAATATAATAATTGTGGAAGAAAAATCATTTTTATTGCATTAATTTTCCCTATCATCGAAATAGGTAAACTTTTCCAGTATGAAATATTCTTATTTAATTTATCTAGTAATGGGGGAAAATTAGATTTAAATAGAGAATTAAATCTTTTTGTAACAAAAATCCCAAGATATTTAATATTTTCATTTGTTATCTTAAAAGGAAATTGTTGTAATATATGTAACTTATTCATTGTTATAGGCATAAGTTCACTTTTATTCCAATTAATACTGTATCCTGAAAGTGATCCGAAATGCGAATGATTTAATAGGAATGTCGTTTTCACACAGAGAGAGGTGGGTGTATGGGACAAGCTGCCAGAGGAGCTAGTTGAGACAGGGACTGTCATAACCTACAGGAACCTCGAGGAACATTTAGGCAGGTACATGGATAGGACAGGTTTAGAAGGACATGAGCCAAACGCAGGCAGGTGGGGCTAGTGAGGATGCGCATTGTGTGGGCAAGTTGGGACGAAGGGCCTGTTTCCATGTTGTATCAAAGATTGTTAAGGGCTTGGACACGCTAGAGGCAGGAAACATGTTCCCGATGTTGGGGGAGTCCAGAACCAGGGGCCACAGTTTAAAAATAAGGAGTAAGCCATTTAGAACTGAGACGAGGAAACACTTTTTCTCACAGAGAGTGGTGAGTCTGTGGAATTCTCTGCCACGGAGGGCGGTGGAGGCCGGTTCTCTGGATGCTTTCAAGAGAGAGCTAGATAGGGCTCTTAAAGATAGCGGAGTCAGGGGATATGGGGAGAAGGCAGGAACGGGGTACTGATTGGGGATGATCAGCCATGATCACATTGAATGGCGGTGCTGGCCCAAAGGGCCGAATGGCCTACTCCCGCACCTATTGTCTATTGTCTATTGTCTATCACTCAAACTCAGCGGGTCAGCCAGCGTCTCTGGAGAAAAGGAATGGGTGCCGTTTCGGGTTGAAACCCTTCTTCAGACGTTTTGTCAGGTAAGGGGAGTGGAAAAGTTAAGATGGCTGTTGTCAGGCCGGCAGTTATAAATGAAGAGGTCTAAAGAGGGTTGAGGGCCATCCGGGGTAGACGGGAGAAGGGGCCTTCACTGGGTGGTGAAGGCTCGTTCCCATAGAAATAGGCACGGAGGTGGAGGCAACGCCGTGGCGGCCCCGGAACCCGGTGAGCGAGGGCGGAGGGGAACGAAGGTGAGATCTCAGCCGAGGACCTGAGTCTGAAAGAGTGTCTCTACCCGAAACTGCGCCACATAAGGTCATAATCCCAGGGTGGTCACGGTGGAGCAGCGGTAGAGTTGCCGCCTTACAGCGAATGCAGCGCCGGAGACCCGGGTTCCATCCCGACTACGGGCGCTGCCTGTGCGGAGTTTGTACTTCTCCGTGGGTTTTCTCCGAGATCCTCGGTTTCCTCCCACACTCCAAAGACGTGCAGGTTTTTAGGTTAATTGGCTTGATAAATAAATGTAAATAATTGAGCCCAGTGGGTGTAGGATAGTGTTAATGTGCGGGGATCGCTGGTCGGCGCGGACCCGGTGGGCCGAAGGGCCTGATTCTGCGCTGTATCTCTAAACTCAACCAAACAAATAAATAAGGTCATATGTGATAGAATTAGGCCATTTGGCCCATCAAATGTACTCCGCGATTCAATCATGGCTGATCTATCTCTCCCTCCCAACCCCATTCTCCCGCCTTCTCCTCATAACCCCTGACACACGTATTAATCAAGAATCTATCTATCTCTGCCTTAGAAATATCCACTGACTTGGCCTCCACAGCCTTCTGTGGCAAAGAATTCCACTGATTCACGATAAAGATTTTCTCCTCATCTCCTTCCTAAAAGAACGTCCTTTCATTCTGAGGCTACAACCTCTAGTCCTAGACTCTCCCACTAGTGGAAACATCCTCTCCACACCCAAGGTGCAAGGTAGACACAAAATGCTGGAGTAACTCAGCAGGACACGCAGCATCTCTGGAGAGAAGAAATGGGTGACGTTTCGGGTCGAGACCCATCTTCAGACATCTCATCCCGAAACATCACCCATTCCTTCTCTCCAGAAACGCTGCCTGTCCCGCTGAGTTACTCTGGCATTTTGTGTCTACCTTCGATTTAAGCCAGCATCTGCATTTCTTTCCTACACACCCTATGCCTTTGGTCCGTAATCCTTCAAAATTATCCTCTCCATGTACCTGTGTAACTGTTTCTTGAAACGCTGAGTACTCTCGTGGGAAGAAGAAACGAAAAAAGCAAATAAATAATATCGTACGTGACAGAAGACAGGCAAGGACCAGAGCCTCAGCAACAGAATGCGTGGGATAATTGATAGTTATGTGACCTGAATATTAAGAAAAGGATTGAAACATTGCTAACAAGCCTCCAACAGTAAGAAATGATTATCACAAAAAATGATATCTTCCTTCTGGTATATGTGTTGGCATTATCCTGAGTGCTAATACATTTCTTGGTTCAATAGACAATAGACAATAGACAATAGGTGCAGTAGTAGGCCATTCGGCCCTTCGAGCCAGCACCGCCATTCAATTATACAGGGTTTTGGTGAGGCCACACCTGGAGTATTGCGTACAGTTTTGGTCTCCTAATCTGAGGAAGGACATTCTTGCCATAGAGGGAGTACAGAGAAGGTTCACCAGATTGATTCCTGGGATGGCAGGACTTTCATATGAAGAAAGACTGGATTGTACTCGCTAGAATTTAGAAGATTGAGGGGGGATCTTATAGTGACTTACAAAATTCTTAAGGGGTTGGACAGGCTAGATGCAGGGAGATTGTTCCCGATGTTGGGGAAGTCCAGAACAAGGGGTCACAGTTTAAGGATAAGGGGGAAGCCTTTTAGGACCGAGATGAGAAGATCATTTTCACACAGAGAGTGGTGAATCTGTGGAATTCTCTGCCACAGAAGGTAGTTGAGGCCAGTTCATTGGCTATATTTAAGAGGGAGTTAGATGTGGCCCTTGTGGCTAAAGGGATCAGGGGGTATGGAGAGAAGGCAGGTACGGGATACTGAGTTGGATGATCAGCCATGATCATATTGAATGGCGGTGCAGGCTCAAAGGGCCGAATGGCCTGCTCCTGCACCTATTTTCTATGGTTCTATGTTTCTATGTTTCAATGTGATCATGGCTGATCATCCCCCAATCTGCCTTGACTCCCTCCTCTGGCAGCTTGTTCCAACACCGTCAGTGTATAAACTCATGAGGGGAATAGCATGAGGGGGCAGACGCACAGTCTCTCACCCAGAGTAGGAGAATTGAGAAGCATCATCATTGGCGGTCACTCGAAACGAGTACGACTGTCCCCTCATGGAGGATACCTGTGCGTGACTTTGTCTAACGTGGGGAGGCTGGTGCACAGACAGCCACCCCACGGTCCTTGACAGATCTGGGTCAGGATCCAGTGACCCTTTCCTGCTGCAGCCTTCATCCGCCTTCCCAGCCGTTGTGACGCTCCACTAAGGTCAGCCATCGTCCTCCGCCTGTTCCACCGTTGAGGTCTGGGTTGGATCGCTCTTTGTCAGAGACCTCCCCCTCGACCTTACCGCCATGGGTGGCCCTGCCAGGAGCACAGCTCCAGACGGCATCGCTCTCAGGATCTCAGGTCCACACAAGCTTCTCCACCACGACAAGGTGACAATCCACGGACAAGAATTGAGAACCAGAGGACATAAGTTTAAGATTTGGAGGGTAAAGATTTAATAAAAACATTTTCGCCCAAAGGTTGGTGGGTGTATGGAACGAGCTGCCAGAAGAGGTAGTTGAGGCAGGGACTATTGCAATATTTATGGAACATTTAGACAGGTACATGGATAGGGACAGGTTTAACGGGATATGGGGCAAACGCAGGCAGGTGGGACTTGTATAGATGAGGCATGTTGGTCATAGTGGGCAGGTTGGGCCGATGGATTTCCACACTATATGGTTCTATTACTCTATGACACCCACCACCCTCTGGGTGAAATACGTCAGACCCCTAAGCAGATGACAAGCAGTTTTCTGGGAGCTTGCACAGTACAAGATGTGAATTGTTGTTTCCAATAAGACAGGCGACAGTAAAACCTGTGTCTCTCTTAAGTCTAGTGCAAAGACGGCATGGTGGCGCAGCGGTAGAGCTGCTGCCTCTCAGCGTCATAAAACCCGGGTTCGATCCTGACTACGGGCGCTGTCTGTACGGAGTTTGTGCGTTCTCCCCGTGACCTGCGTGGGTTTATTCCGAGATCTCTGGTTTCCTTCCCGCCCGTACAGGTTTGCAGGTCAATTGGCTTGGTATAAATGTAAAATTGTCCGTAGTATGCGTGTGGGATAGTGACAATGTGCGGGGATCGCTGGTCGGCGTGAGCCAAAGGGCCTGTTTCCGCGCTGTATCTCTAAAACTAAAACTGAACTAAAGCTACGACTGAACTTGGAAAATCATTGAGAATTCAATCATCCTACAGGTTTCTAACCTTAAACCTGCAATAATCTGACACTTTTGCCGATATCTGCTTCTCTTTTTGGATAAACACAAATCCTCGGAGGGATTTCGTTATTAACCATATAACCATATAACAATTACAGCACGGAAACAGGCCCTCTCGGCCCTTCCAGTCCGTGCCGACCATTTGTTTTCCCCTAGTCCCATCTACCTGCACTCAGACCATACCCCTCCATTCCCTTCACGTCCATATACCTATCCACTTTAGTCTTAAATGTTAAAATTGATCCTGCCTCCACCACTTCTGCTGGAAGCTCATTCCACACAGCCACCACCCTCTGAGTAAAGAGGTTCCCCCTCATGTTACCCCAAAACCTCTGTCCCTTAATTCTCATGTCATGCCCTCTTGTTTGAATCTTCCCTACCCTCAATGGGAAAAACGTATCCACGTCAACTCTGTCTATCCCTTTCATCATTTTAAAGACCTCAATCAAGTCCCCCCTTAACCTTCTGCGCTCCAAAGAATAAAGACCTAACTTGTTCAACCTTTCTCTGTAACATAGTTGCTGGAACCCTGGCAACATTCTAGTAAATCTCCTCTGTACTCTCTCTATTTTGTTGACATCCTTCCTATAACTAGGCGACCAAAATTGTACACCATACTCCAGAATTGGTTATTGTTACAGCATCATTGAGTTCGGTCAACTTGAGGTTAGCCCAATCTGAAGAAGGGTCTTGAGCCGAAACGTCACCCATTCTTTCTCTACAGAGATGCTGCCTGGCCCGCTGAGTTACTCCAGCCTTTTTGTGCCCATTTTCGGTTTAAAACCAGCATCTGCAGTTCCTTCTTACAGGTTTAGTTCAATTTAGTTTAGAGAAACAGCGCAGAAACGGGCCCGTCAGCCCACCTATTCAACGCCGACCAGCGATCCCCGCCCACTAACACTATCCTACACACACTGGGGACACTTTGCATTTACACCGAGCCAATTAACCTACACACCTGTACGTCTTTGGAGTGCGGGAGGAAACCGAAGACCTCGGAGAAAACCCACGCGGTCACAGGGAGAACGTGCAGACTCCGTACAGGCAGCGGCCGTGGTCGGAATTGAACCTGGGTCTCTGGCACTGAAAGAGCTGTGGGGCAACAACTCTACCGCTACGCCACCGTGCCGGCCCCAATTGAAATGCCTGAACTGGTCCAAAGTGAGTGATGGGTGGATACAGGTAGAAAAGGTTGGTGGGGGGGGGGGGGGGGGGGGGGGGGGGGGGTTGATAGGCAGATAGTTGAACAAAGGCCAGAGATGAAATGACGCAAGGTGTGAAATAAGGTGAGAAGTGCAAATTGCGGAGCCAAAAAGAACCTCTGATTTCACAATTCCCATCTCTTCTCATCTTATTTTATCTCCCACATTTTGTATTTTCATCTCTAGCCTTTGATCAACCATTTGCCTCCCAATACAGTCCCCCCCTTCCCCCTCCCCTCCCCCCCCCCCCCCCCCCCCCCCCCCCCCCCCCCCCCCCCCCCCCCCCCCCCCCCCCCCCCCCCCCCCCCCCCTCACACCTGTATCCACCTATCACTCAAGGACACAAAGTTCTGGAGTAACTCAGCGGGTCAGGCAGCATCTCTGGAGAACATGGATAGGCCATGTTTTAGGACTGAATTCACCAGTCTGAAGAAGGGTCCCCACCAGAAACGCCACCTATCCGTGTTCTCCAGAGTTGCTGCCTGACCCATTGAGTTGCTCTAGAACTTTGTGTCTTTTTTCTCCCCCCCCCCTGTAAACCAGCATCTGCAGTTCCTTGTTTCTCTACCTATCACTCGCCAGGCTTTGTGCGACCCAGCTTTCTTTCCCCCGTCCCACCAGCCATCACTCTCGGAAGAGGGGTCTCAGCCTGAGTGACCCCAGCACTTTCTGTTGTCGTGACTCATCTGCAGTTCTGAAGACTAATAGCCTGATAGCTACATCCCCACAGCCATCAGGCTATTAAACCTGGCTCGGACAAAACTCTGAACATTAATAGGGGGTACACAAAAAGCTGGAGAAACTCAGCGGGTGCAGCAGCATCTAAGGAGCGAAGGAGATAGGCGACGTTTCGGGTCGAGACCCTTCTTCAGACATGTGAACATTAATAACCCATTATCTGTTATTTGCACTTCATCAGTTTATTTATTCATGTGTGTATATGTTTATATAATGGTATATGGACACACTGATCTGTTCTGTATTCATGCCTACTATGTTCTGTTGTGCTGAAGCAAAGCAAGAATGTCATTGTCCTATCTGGGACACACGACAATAAACTCTCTTGAATTTTGAATCTTGACTCATTCTGGTCATCGGCTCTGTTGGAATCTGGTCATTGACTGCCCCCTGGTGGTCAATGGCAACTTGTCTTTAATTTGGGCGCAGTGACAGAGTTGCTGCCTTACTGCACCAGAGACCCGGGTTCGATCCCGGCCACGGAGCGCTGTCTTTACGGAGCCCCTCCGTTCTCCCCGTGACCCGCGTGGGTTTTCTCCGGAATCTCCGGTTTGCCCCCACACTCCAAAGACGTGCAGGTTTGTAGCTTAATTGGCTGCGGTAAAATTGTGAATCGTCCCTGGTGTGTGTAGATTAGTATTAATGAGCAGGGATCGCTGGTCGGCGTGGACTCGGTGGGTCGAAGGGCCTGTTTCGGCGCTGTATCTCTAAACTAAACTAAATTGCAAGCTTTAAATAAAGGATATCTGGGAATTACAGGCTGGGATACAAACAATCGTTCAAAAACATGAATAATAAGTTCAGAGCGATGCATTACATCCTGGAGTGTGGATACAACTTTAGATTATGTTACAATGGGTCACGGCGTTGGTGAGGCCACATATGGAGTGTAAGGCAGCTCTACATGGAAACAGGCCCTTCAGCCCAATCTACACTAGTCCCACCTGCCAGCATTTGGCCCATTTCCCTGTGTAGGAAGCAACTGCGGATGCTGGTTTACACCGAAGATAGACACAAAATGGTGGAGTAACTCAGCGGGTCAGGCAGCGTCTCAGGAGAGAAGGAAGAGGTGACTTTTCGGGTCTGAAGAAGTTGCCTCGACCCAAAACGTCACCTGTTCCGTAACTCAAGAGTTGCTGCCTGTCCCAGCTGAGTTACTCCAGCATTTTGTGTCGCTCGAAACCATGACTGGGTGGAGGAACAGACTCGATGGGCCGAATGGCCTATTTCTGCTCCTATGACTATTGAACATGAAAATTCTTAAATCTAAAGAACATTTCGGTACAGAAGCAGAGATGGGAGTAAACAGCCACTTATCCCTACACCGTATGGCCCCATTTCTAACTTAGCTTCTGCCCTAACACCTGAAAGTCTTAGTTTCAGTTCGGTTTATGTGCATCAAGGTACAGTGAAAAGCTTTTGTTGTGTGCTATCCAGTCAGCGGAATGACAATACATGATTACAATCGAGCCATTTACAGTGTGTAGATACATGATAAGGGAATAATGTTCAGTGCAAGGGAAAGTCAGCAAAGTCCGATCAAAGATAGTCCTAGGGTCTCCATTGAGGTAGATGGTAGTTCTGGACTGCTCTCTGGTTGTGGAAGGATGGTTCAGTTTCCTGATAATAGCTGGGAAGAAACTGTTGCTGAATCTGGAGATGTGCGTTTTCACACTTCTGTACCTTTAGCCCATGAGGGGGGAAAAAAAGATACAGAAGTGTGAAAACACACACCTGCAGATTCACAATAGACACAAAATGCTGGAGTAACTCAGCGGGAAAGGCACCATCTCTGCATAGAAGCAATGGGTGACGTTCACCCATTCACCCATCCCTTCTCTCCAGAGATGCTGCCTGTTACTCCAGCATCTTATGTCTTTCTTTGGTTGAAGCCAGCATCTGCAGTTCCTTAGACAAAAATGCTGGAGAATCTCAGCGGGTGCGGCAGCATCTATGGAGCGAAGGAAATAGGCAACGTTTCGGTCCGAAACCCTTCTTTCGGCCCAAAACTTTGTCTATTCCTTTGCTGCATAGATGCTGCCGCACCCGCTGTGCTTCTCCAGCATTTTTGTCTACCTTCGATTCTCCAGCATCTGCTGTTCCTTCTTGAACATCTGCTGTTCCTTCCTACAACCTCCAGATTCGGGGGACAGATTCTTCCCAGCTGTTATCAGGCAAAACTGTTTTGTCTTTCTCGGAAGCACCTAAAGGATCGTGCACGCATCAGAGCAATTGTTAAGATCAGCAGTGGTTTTACCAGCGCAAGAAGGCACCCACATCGGAAGGGAATCGAGATGAGTGGGGAGTTGACCTGGTGAGGCGGAAATGGATGGCGTTGGCGAAACGGGCTCCGAAGTTTGGACGGAGAGACGGCACCTGGTGTGGGAATGGGTTGGGACACGGCATTGGAATGGGGATGCAGCACACGGAGTCACAGAGCACGGAAACAAGGGCAGAATGCACGATCTTCACAGTGAATGGCAGGGTTCCAAAGAGTGTAGTAGAGCAGAGGGATCTAGGAGAGCAGGTACCACGTTGCACACCTTCAGACTATCTTAAATCGGACTTTGCACTAAAAGCTGTTCCCATTATCCCGTACCCGTACACTGTGGACGGCTCGATTGTAATCATGTACAACCTTTCCGCTGACTGGGTAGCACGCAACAAAGAGGCTTTTGGCTGTACCTCAGTACACGTGACAATAAACAAAACTAAAAGTGCTTCACAGATTGTGTAGGAAGGAACTGCAGATAGAAACAGAAACATAGAAAATAAATCCAGGAGGAGGCCATTCGGCCCTTCGAGCCAGCACTGCCATTCATTGTGATCATGGCTGATCATCCACAATCAATAACCCGTGCCTGCCTTCTCCCCATATTCCTTGATTCCGCTAGCCTCGAGAGTATCTAACGCTCTCTTAAATCCATCCAGTGAATTAGCCTCCACTGCCCACTGTGTCAGGGAATTCCACAAATTCACAACTCTCAGGGTGAAATGTTTTTCCTCATCTCAGTTTTAAATAGCCTCCCCTTTATTCTGGTTTACACCAAAGAGAGACACAAATTGCTGGAGTAACTCAGCGGGACAGGCAGCATCTCTGGAGAGAAGGAATGGGTGATGTTTCGGGTCGAGGCCCTTCGTCAGGGGACGAGTCAGGGGAGAGGGAAACTAGAGCGGCATGAAAAGATACAAAGAACAAATGAATGGTAAGATATGAAAAGAACAAATCGAAGCCAGCCTGATGATAAAGGAGAGGTGGAGCCTACAAGAGTTTATCATTAAGCTCGGTGACGTGCAGTTTCAATGAAGAATTTGCTTGCAGCAGCATCTCAGGCTTCCTCTACTTATCAAGTCAGTATTCAAAAAAAAATTAAATTAAGAGAAGGACATTATAATTTACGAGGGTTGTGTATTTTTGAAACATGTAAAGTGAGAACCAATGTAACATATCGATGTGTGTCCGTTTTGGGAGTCAAATTATGGAACGGGCTTAGTGATGAGTTGACATTTTGTAGCTCTCTGTTGAGTTTCAAAAAAGCCTTAAAATGTAAAATAATTAAGAATTATAATGTAAAACGATTAAAATGTAGAATAAGTAAGGATTACAATTTAGAGTAAATTTTATTTATTTTCTTTCCTTTGTAATGCCGATCTTCTGGGTTCTTATGGATTGGATAGGATAGGCTAAAATAAGCATTGTGGCTTCAGCCAATTCCTTTTTGGGTCATTGATTATGTGAACTTGTGTGAAATGGATACAGTGTTGGTTCATATTCACACAGATTGTAAAGATTTGTTCTTTTTTTAATGTATGACCGAAATAAACTATTCATTCATTCATTCAAGTCCACACACAAGATTAGAAGTTGTTCAGCCAGAGCTGAGCACACTTCTAGGCATCTGCGTACAATGACGTCTGTCTTGTCGCTTCTTGTGTTTCTTGTGTGTGGTGGTGGAAAGATTGGTAGCAACGGGGCCGCGGTGTGAATGCTCTTTCCTTGACCCCGGCTTGTACTCGCTAGAATTTAGAAGATTGAGGGGGGATCTTATAGAGACTTACAAAATTCTTAAGGGGTTGGACAGGCTAGATGCAGGAAGATTGTTCCCGATGTTGGGGAAGTCCAGAACAAGGGGTCACAGTTTAAGGATAAGGGGGAAGTCTTTTAGGACCGAGATCAGAAAAACATTTTTCACACAGAGAGTGGTAAGTCTGTGGAATTCTCTGCCACAGAAGGTAGTTGAGGCCAGTTCATTGGCTATATTTAAGAGGGAGTTAGATGTGGCCCTTGTGGCTAAGGGATCAGGGGGTATGGAGAGAAGACAGGTACAGGATACTGAGTTGGATGATCAGCCATGATCATAATGAATGGGCGGTGCAGGCTCGAAGGGCCGAATGGCCTCCTCCTGCACCTATCTTCTATGTTTCTAAATAAAACAAGTTGACCCGCAACTTTTGTCTGTACACGCCGTACGCGAGAATAAGAAGATGTAAACTGAGGGAATGTGGAAAAAGATTGCTTGGAAGGAAATGCAGATGCTGGTTTAAATCGAAGATTGACACAAAATGCTGGAGTAACTCAGCGGGACAGGCAGCAGCATCTCTGGAGAGAAGGGATGGTGATCTGAAACGATACCCATTCCTTCTCTCCAGAGACGCTACCTGTCCCGCTGAGTTGATCCAGCATTTTGTGTCTATCTTGGAAAAAAATTATACATGTCCAACGACATCAAATAAACTGCAGGGTTCCAAAA
This sequence comes from Okamejei kenojei, assembly GCA_035221665.1. Lineage (NCBI taxonomy): Eukaryota > Metazoa > Chordata > Chondrichthyes > Rajiformes > Rajidae > Okamejei > Okamejei kenojei. The sequence continues at coordinate 67,108,504 of CM069142.1, read as the reverse complement.
TGCAGTCATTGCAATCTTGTGAAAAATGCAGATAGGGAATGAATCACCTCCAGGATTTATGCTTCCAGTAAATTAGGTAATGTCACTGTACAGTGCGAACTTTGGCTTTCAAGCGACAGATGAGAGTAGGTTGTCTGATCTAACCTGTTTGCTCGCAGGGGTACCATGAAAGCGGATGAAATGCTGCCTATTGACCCCCAGCTGTTCAGTGGCACATCACAAGTTGGTTCAGAAAGTGACACAGCGGTGAGGGGCAATGTACGGTGAAGAGTCGCCATCTGCTGTCCGTGCGGCGCGTTGCAACCCGCCTTCAGCATTTCACAAGGCTGATTGAGATACAATGGCACATTCTAACTTGGGAGGAAAATTTAACTGGAGATAATTTCACGCGGGTATATTTAGCTTTGTTAATATTTTTCAGAATGCCACCGCAGTTCCACCGTAATATAGTGGACCCTTTGATATCCGGCCTTAAAATGGAAAAAACAACTTTTGACTGCAAGAGGCCCGGGAACCGCTCTAATCCCAAAACTGAACAAACTATGATTTGTTTCACCACCATCTGACGTTAAGTACTGGGGTGTTGCAGGAGCGTGCACTGCCGCCTTACAAAAGCGGGTACATTTGGGAAAGGGAGTTCAGGTCAAATTTGCCTGTTCAAAACTGAACTGAGATGGAATAAGGGATGCCTCAATGGTTGGGTTTATTGTCATGTGCACTTGAAGTACAGTGAAACGCTTTTTGTTGCGTGCTATCCAGTCAATGGAAAGACTATAATACATGATGACAATCGAGCCACCCACAGTGTACAGATACAGGGTAAAAAAAGGAAAAGCCAGTAGTCTGATCAAAGATAGTCCAAGGGTCTCCAGTGAGGTAGATAGTAGCTCAGGGCAGTTCTCTAGGGGAAGATTCAGTTCAGTTCAGAGTCAAGAAAGACATTCAGATCCAAAACTAACTGGAGGATCCTTAATCTTGAAACACAAATTGCTTTTTTTTTAAAATATATATTAAAGAAAATATTTTATATCTTGAATTGCCTACAACAAATTAATTATTAATATTTAATATTCGTATATTAAGTATTAATATATATTTAAATGTTGTTCTAAAATACATCGAATCGAACCAGGATAAATCTGGTTTGTGTAGGAAGGAACTGCAGGTGCTGGTTTACACCGAAGATAGATGCCAAATGCTGGAGTAACTCAGCGGGACAGACAGCATCTCTGAAGAGAAGGAATGGTTTGGTCTCCCTGTATATATTTAAACCGAGCGCCAATAATACAATTCTTAACTAAACGTTCCTTTAAACAAACATATATATATATATGGTTTTAAATTACTAACTTTCAGTCAGATTGTGGCAATTTTTTTTGTTTTGGGGACAGTTTTGCCTAACAAGGATCCTTCAGTTAATACAACACAAGCCTTTGGGGTCGCCTTCATGTGTGGAGGCACTTTTGTTCTAGATTCGGGAGGGTTTTTTTTTTAAGGTGGAAAGCGAACCAGTTTTAACTGCGAACGAGGATAAGACTTTGGCAGCCTCGTTTAAAGTTTATGAACTCTTCAAATGTATCATGAACTGCTTCAGAAATCCTTTCGTTGAAGGATTGGCTTTGTGAGCCCGGGGCGCTCTCAATTGTCAACGATCCCAGCAATGAAGAAGAGATTTCTTTATTTTTCGCAAGCTGCAGAGTCCGCCTTAAAAGAAAGGTCGGTGAAGTTTTCAATCTGAGGAGCACCATTTTTCAATCGTTTAATGGCGATTACAGGCGGGGAGGAGCGAGAGTGAAACATCTTGAAGCAGGGTGTTGAGCTAACCTTTCAGATCAGCCTTCACGTCTGTTTTATTTGGAGATTGTTTTTGCATCCGTTGAAATAAAGCTGTGTAATTTGCGCAAAAGAGAGAGAGGGGGATTCTTCCTCCCCCCCCCCCCCCCCCCCACCCACCCCTCACCCTGCAACTTTCAGCCAGGATTTGGCTCGCATGCAAAGATACACGGGGCAATAATGCGGCGTTGCAGCTGTAACGTGGGTTACACAAGAGAGAAGGGGGGGGAGGGGGTCATGGGATGAAGGGAAGGAGGGGGTGAGATAGAGGGGAGAGAGAGGAGGGGGAGAGAGGGGAGAAAGGGGGAGGAGGAGAGCGAGTAGGGGGAGAGATAGAGGGGGAGAGAGAGGGAGGGGGAGAGAGAGAGGAGAGAGAGGGGGGGAGAGAGATGAGGGGGGAGAGAGAGAGGGGGGGAGAGTGAGAGTTGGGAGAGAGATGAGGGGAGGAGAGGGGGAGAGAGAGGAGAGGGGGAGAGAGAGAGGAGGGGGAGAGAGAGAGGGAGCAGTGGGAGAGAGAGAGTGGGGGAGAGAGAGAGATAAGGGGGGGAGAGATAAGGAGAGAGAGAGTAGAGGGAGAGAGGGGGAGAAAGAGAGAGAGGGGGGGAGAGAGAGGGGGAGGAGGAGGGAGGAGGGGGTGAAGGGTTAACTTTCCAATGCCCTCGAGGGAGGAGGGGGGGTGGGGTGTTGGGCGACCGGCCAGTTTAGGGAGGGGAATTAAAACAACCCCTTTACGCCGGGGCTTGGGATAGGGTCGTGGCCGGGAGGGGCGTGGGCCGGAGGGGAGGGGGCTGCCGTGAGCTGCGGGCAGGCGTGCTGTATATAAGGGGGCGCCGGGAGAGCGGGGAGCGCCACTAACCAAGGAGCAGGTCAAATCCAACAACGCTGGGGCAACAAAAAAAAAAACACAGAAAACCAAAAACCTCTTGGCGACTTCTTCTCTCTTTTTTAAAAGAAAAAGCAAGAACGAAATCTCTAATCTGTGCAGCGGGCTGCAAGGAAGAGAGTGCCATTTAGAGTTGGATTTGGAAGACCTACATTTGCAATCCAGACTCCAGGAGAAGTTGCATTGAGAATATTTCTACATTGGGGAAAGGAGTTTTTTGTTGTTGTTGCGTTCGAAGAGCCGGCGCCCCCTGTAAGGGATTTTTGTATTAATTTTTTTATTTTTGTGTGTTTTTTTTTTTTTTTTTTTTTTGCTGGGCAGTTGGATTTAGTTTGGAGATGTTTAGCGTTGGTTTGCTGCAGATTCTGGCTGTTCTGGGCCCAGCGGCGGCTGGGTGGACGGGAGCGGTGGAAGAGGAGCTGGTCTTCCCGAGGGAGCGGGAGCCGGTGCCGGTGCCCAGCGGCCGCAGCAGCAACATTAACAGGGAGGTCTCCTACACGCTCCGTGCCTTCGGCGAGGATTTCACCCTGAGCTTGGCTGCCGACAAGGGCTTCTTGGCTCCGGCTCTCACCCTGCAGACGCTTGGCAAGAAGGGAGGAGGCGAGCCGGAGGGAGACCAGCACCGCGACCTGGCTGGCTGCTTCTACACCGGGACCGTCAACTCGGCCCCCGGCTCCCTGGCGGCGCTCAGCGTCTGCCGGGGGCTCCTCGGGGCGTTCGTGGTCGGCGGGCGAGAATATCACATCCAGCCCAGCACCAACCAGACCCTGTCGGGACCCCTCGGTCCGCACCTGGTCCGGAGACGTGGCCGGGGACCCAGCGCCGGCTCCAAGTGCGGGGTGAGAAGCTTCTGCCGCTGAAGAGACCCCCTTGCCCTCTACAGCGCACCCCCTTGTCTCTCCACACCGCACCCCCTTGTCTCTCCACACCGCACCCCTTTTCTCTATATCGCACCCCCCTTGCCCTCTACACCGCACCCCCCCTTTATATCGCACCCCCTTTTCTCTCCACACCGCACCCCCCTTTTCCCTCTAGAGGCGCACCCCCTTTTCCCTCTAGATCGCACCCCCTTTTCTCTCCACATCGCACCCCCTTTTCTCTCCATACCGCACCCCCTTTTCTCTCCATACCGCACCCCTTTTTTTTCCATACCGCACCCCTTTTCTCTATATCGCACCCCCCTTGTCTCCTCCATACCGCACCCCCTTGTCTCTCCATACCGCACCCCCTTGTCTCTCCACACCGCACCCCCTTGTCTCTCCACACCGCACCCCCTTTTCTCTCCAGAGATGCTGCCTGTCCCCCCGAGTTTTTGTGTCGAAACCAGCATCTGCAGTTCCTCCCCATGTCCATTATCTTCACTGATATCGACTGGTGGAAGGGTGGGGTGAGAGATTATCCCACCCCCTGCCCCTCCCCCTCTCCTACCCCACCCCCAACCCACCCCCATGGGGGGGGGGGGGAGAGAGACAAAGTGCTGGAGTAACACATCTGTGGAGGGAATGGACAGGAGACCTTTCGGGTTGGGACCCTTCTTCAGACCTATTGAGGGGTTTCCCCCCCCCCCCCCACCCCCGATTTTTTGTATTCATCGTCCACATTTGCTCCCCCCCCCCCCACCTCCAAATTTACCCCTCACTGTGCCCAATTAACCCAACCCAAGAGAAGACCTCCGGTGCGAACGTGCAAACTCCACACGGGCTGCAGTGGAGGTCGGGGGGGGGGGGGCGGGGATCGAACATGCGTCTCTGGAGCCTTAATGCGGAGTTGGGGGGAAAGGGTGGGGGGGGGGCTGCTGCAACGTTGGGGAGAGGTAAGTGTCTAATTGTCCCTGTGGTGGTTCTTCTTGTCGTCTCAGGTCGGGGACGGAGATGGCCAGAGCGAGGGGGCAGAGCGGCCATCGGGGTCGGAGGGAGACGGAGTCCCACCCCGGAGTCCCACCCCGCCCCGCAGGACCAAGAGGTTCGTCTCGTCGCCCCGCTACGTGGAGACGTTGCTGGTGGCCGACCGCTCCATGGCTGAGTTCCACGGCAGCGGCCTCCAGCACTACCTGCTCACCCTGATGTCCGTGGCCGCCAAGCTGTACCAGCACGCCAGCATCAAGAACTCCATCAACCTGGTGGTGGTCAAGGTGCTGGTGGTCTACGAGCAGGAACTGGGGCCCGCCGTCTCCTCCAACGCCGCGCTCACGCTGAGGAACTTCTGCAATTGGCAGAGGCAACATAACGTGCCCAGCGACCGCAACCCGGATCACTACGACACCGCCATCCTCTTCACCAGAACCGTAAGTCATTAGTTCATCAATGATGGGGGTAGAATTCAGCCCATTCGTAACTGTCACTGTATGCCATGTTGTTACTTGTGGGCGGAGCACCAAGGCAAATTCCTTGTATGTGAATACTTGGCCAATAAACGTACTTACTTATATTCGGCACATCAAGTCTACTCTGCCATTCATTCATGGCTGATCTATCTCTCACCTCCCAATCCCATTCTCCTGTCTCCTGTATACTCTGGAGTTTAGAAGGATGAGGAGGAGTCTCATTGAAACATATAAGATTGTTAAGGGCTTGGACACACTAGAGGCAGGAAACATGTTCCCGATGTTGGGGGAGTCCAGAACCAGGGGCCACAGTTTAAGAATAAGGAGTAAGCCATTTAGAACGGAGACGAGGAAACACTTTTTCTCACAGAGAGTGGTGCGTCTGGGGAATTCCCTGCCTCAGAGGGTGGTGGAGGCAGGTTCTCTGGATACTTTCAAGGGCTCTTGAAGATAGCAGAGTCAGGGGATGTGGGGAGAAGGCAGGAACGGGGTACTGATTGGGGATGATCAGCCATGATCACATTGAATGGCGGTGCTGGTTCAAAGGGCCGAATGGCCTACTTGTGCATCTATTGTCTAATAGAGCAGCCTCGATGGGCCGAATGGCCTAATTCTGCTCCTACCAGAGGGCGTAGATTTAAGGTGAGTGGGTGGGGGAAGATTTAATGGGAGCCTGAGGGGTAACCCTTTTGCACAAAGGGTGGTTGGTGGGTGTATGGAACGAGCTGCTGGAGGAGGTAGTTGAGGCAGCGACTATCGCAACGTTTAAGAAACATTTGGACAGGTGCGTGGATAGGACAGGTTTAAACGGATATGAGCCTAGCGCAGGCAGGTGGGGCTAGTGTAGATGGGGCATGTTGGTCAGTGTGGGCAGGTTGGGCTGAAGGGCCTGTTTCCACACTGCAAGACTCTGTCTTATGGTCTCCCCTGAGTTCCTCCAGCACTTTGTGTTTTTCCCACGATTGCTCTGTGGTTTTCTCTGTTATCAGACTTCTGAACCCTTCCATGAGCTAGGGTACTGCCCAATTCACCTCTACCCCCATTGCTTGAGTTGAGTTTATTGTGACATGTGCCGAGGTACAGTGAAAAGCTTTTGTCGCGTGCTAACCAGTCAGCGGAAAGACAATACATGATTGTAATCGAGCCATTTCCCAGCGTACAGATACATGATAAAGGGCATAGCGTGACTACGGTTTGGTGCAAGATAAACTCCGGTAAAGTCCGATCAAAGATAGTCCGAGGGTTACCAATGAGGTAGATAGTAGCTCCGGACTGCTCTCTGGTTGTGGTAGGGTGACTCGGTTGCCTGATAACAGCTGGGAAGAACCTGTCCCTGAATCAGGAGGTGTGCGTTTTCACGCTTCGATACCTCTTGCCCGATGGGAGAGGGGAGAAGTGGGAGTGTCTAAGTTACTGCAGTTTGTACTGAGAACTATACTCTTCACTCTGTACCTTCCCCGTTGTACTGGAGTTTGACGATTGCGTTTTTGCTTGGCATTATCTGATCTGTTAATGCAACATCCAAAACAAAGCTTTTCACTGTACCTCCATACAAGTGTCTGTAATAAACCTAAGATTCCAGTATCTAGTGTATTCACTAGTATGCGTGCCCTGGAGAGAAGTTTACAAAGCATCTTTTGAGAGTCGTATGATTTTTTTTTTTCCTCCCCTTCTGGTAAAGACATTTGGCAAAATTTCTAGCGTTGGTTCAGTTTTTTTCTTGCTCTCTTGCTAAATGCCGCTGCTGTTTCTCCTGCTTAGGATCTGTGTGGAGCCAAGACCTGCGATACATTGGGGATGGCGGACGTGGGGAATATCTGTGATCCCAATAGAAGCTGTTCGGTGATCGAGGATGACGGTCTACAAGCTGCCTTCACCGCTGCCCACGAGCTAGGTAAGTGTTCCCACCCACCGCCTTCCTTGTTCCCTGCGCCCTAATGTCCGTCACAGCCAGTTTAGCTTAGTTTAAAGATACATCGTACAATATGATGGCAGGCAAAAATGCTGGAGAAACTCAGCGGGTGAGGCAGCATTTATGCAGCGAAGGAATAGGCGATGTTTCGGGTCGAGACCCTTCTACAGACTGATGAGCAATATGGTGAGCGTTTGACGGCACTGGGCCTGTACTCACTGTAGTTTAGAAGGATGAGGACGTTTCACCTCATTGAAACTTGCCAACCAGTGAAAGGCCTGGATAGAGTGGGTGTGGAAAAGGTGTTTCCACTAGTGGGAGAGTCTAGGACTAGAGGTCATAGCCTCAGAGTTAAAGGACGTTCCCTTAGGAAGGAGATGAGGAGGAATTTCTTTAGAAAGAGGGTGGTGACTCTGTGGAATTCTTTGCCACAGACGGCTGTGGAGGCAACATTTTTAAAGCAGAGATAGATAGATTCTTGATTAGTACGAGTGTTGGGAGTTATGGGGCGAAGGCAGGAGAATGGGGTTAAAGAGGAAAAGATAGATTGGCCATGAATGTGCGGTGTTTAGTGTAGTTCAGAGATACAGCGAGGAAACAAGCCTTTGGGCCCACTGAGTCCACACCAACCAGTCATCCCCACACGTTAAACTCTATCCTACACTCACTGGGGACAATTTACATTTTTACCAAGCCAATTAACCTAATAGGTTAAAGACACTCTGTATGTGTTTAGAGTGTGGGAGGAAACCGGAGCACATAGACAAAACCCACACGGGGAGGACAGCACCGTAGTCAGGATCGAACGCGGGTCACTGGCGCTGTAAGGCAGCGTCTCTGCCGTGCCGTGTTGCACTGAGCCGTGTCGAAACCTTTTGGCAATGAATATATCGTGTAGTTGATCCACGAGCAGATATATGTGGCGTTCAGAGACCCTGTTGAGCTATCTCTGACGTTGAGACGGGTGCACGGGTGATGTGTGTGGCATGGTTTGGCGTTGGTCCAAGTATCACACAAGGCAGATGGAGTGACTCTCCCGACTTTTTCTCCCACCGTTCAGGTCACGTGTTCAACATGCCTCACGATGACGCAAGGCAGTGCCTTCACACCATTGGCCTGACCAAGAATTCCCACATGATGGCATCCACTCTCTCCAACTTGGACCGCAACCAGCCCTGGTCCGCCTGCAGCGCGTACATGATCACTTCCTTGCTGGACAACGGGCATGGTAAGCCCTGCTCCCAATAACGCTCGCTCCGCAGCCATTTTGTTTTCATTGGCTACAGATCTAAATAAATGTACAGCTACTATTACTGAGAAAATCATTAACAAATAAGAAGAGATTGAGAAAGCCTCAAGCATATTAACAAGTCCAAACACATGTATAATAAGTCCAAATATTTTTTTTAATCTTCTAATTTATTATTTAAATTGTATTATTTAAATCTAAAATAATTGGGGGTTTTTTTAATATTCTGCAATTTTTTAAAATGCTAATTATTTTCTGAAATCCGTTCTTTCTTAATTTATAATAAACTTTATCTTTGTTAATTTTTTTTTTTCCTAGATTTATTTTACTCTTTTATTCTTAATTGCTACTACTTTCCAAATTTTATTCTGAGCACAACTTTTTAAAGGATGCTCAACAAATTTTATTTTTCTCAAAAATTTTTTTTTTTTAATGTAATTTAATTTATTCATAGAAACATAGAAAATAGGTGCAGGAGGAGGCCATTCGGCCCTTCGAGCCAGCACCGCCATTCATTGTAATCCTGGCTGATCGTCCCCTATCAATAACCCGTGCCAGCCTTCTCCCCATATCCCTTGACTCCACTAGCCCCTAGAGCTCTATCTAACTCTCTCTTAAATCCATCCAGTGATTTGGCCTCCACTACCCTCTGTGGTAGGAATTCCACAAATTCATAACTCTCTGGGTGACAATATAGACAATTCCTTCCTCTCAATTTATTAAGTTTAGTTTTAATTTTTTTTTTGATTGAGGTTACTCCATTGATTAATTTAGTACATTTAATTTATAAAAAAACTTAATTTTTGTTAAATTAAATCAAGAAGAAAAGTAAATTATCTTTTATTCTTAATTTGGTTTCCTAATTTTATTTAGTTTTTTTTAGCCTAATTAGTTTACTACTAATTTTCCAGCTTTTCCTAATTTTATTTTGAGCACAAAAGGTTTTGCAGGATGTGCCGGAAGGAACTGCAGATGCTGCATTAGACCGAAGATAGACACAAAATGCTGGAGTAACTCAGCGGGTCAGGCAGGATCTCTGGAGACCAAGAATGGGTGATGTTTCAGGTTGTAACCCTTCTGCAGTCTGAAGAAGGGTTCCGGCCCGAAACATCACCTATTCTTTGTCTCCAGAGATGCTGCCTGACCTGCTGAGGTAAGGGCCTGTCCCACTTGGCGATTTTTTTCCATTGACTGACGTATCAGGCTACCGAAACATATGCGGCGTGATGACATACGACGCGCGGTGTTTTTTCAAGTGTCGCAGCATTTTTTTCTGTCGCCGCTTGATTTTGAAATGGGCAAAGTCCTTTGGCGACACTGATATGACGCCGGCAGTCGCCGAAAAAATCGTCAAGTGGGACAGGCCCTTTACTCCAGCATTGTGCGTTTACCCCTTATCCTGTATCCATACACTAACAAATGACTCAATTGTAATAATGGATTGTCTTTCCGCTGACTGGTTAGCACGCAACAAAAGCTTTTCACTGTACCTCAGTACACGTGACAATAAACTAAACTGAAATGTATAATTATAAATACATGTATACACACATATTCCAGTTTAGTGTTTTGTATTATATTTATGTTTGTGTGTGTATATGTATAAATATAATGTGTGTGTATATATATATGTGTGTGTATATATATATACACGTGTATGTATTTATATTAATATATATATACACACGTGTATGTTTATATATATATATATGTGTATATATTTTATATATATTAAAAATGTGTTTGAATCGATACTATGAACATTTTTTCTCATTTATTATATTGTTTAATATTGTTTAATGTACAATATTTACATTGTCGTGCTGCTGCAAGTAAGAATTCCATTGTTCTATCTGGGACATAGGACAATAAAGCAGTGTTGACGCTGGTGTTTGTGTTGCTGTTGTTCCCACGACGTGCTCATGTTTGTCCCTCTTGTCCTCAGGCGAGTGTTTGTTGGACAAGCCGCAGAAGCCCATCGCGCTCCCCCGTGAGCTGCCGGGAACCCTGTACGACGCTGACCGGCAGTGCCAGTTCACCTTCGGGGAAGACTCCCGCCTCTGCCCGGACGCTGGCAACACCTGCTCGCTGCTCTGGTGCACGGGCACATCCGGCGGAATGCTCATCTGCCAGACCAAGCACTTCCCCTGGGCCGACGGCACCAGGTGCAGGGAAGGGAGATGGTGCATGGAAGGCAAATGTGTCAACCAGTCCAGCATCAAGGACCACAGTGTAAGTACCTCCCTGCCTTGGGTCGAAGTCAGGGGGCATAGCCTCAGAATTAAAGGACGTTCCTTTAGGAAGGAGATGAGGAGGAAAGCTCTGGGCAATAGACTCTGTGCAGTTACCTTATCATAAGTCCATACATTCAAGGAGTAGAATTAGGCCATTTGGCCCATCGAGTCCACTACTCTATTCAATCATGGCTGATCTCTGCCTCTTAATCCCATTTTTCTGCCTTCTACCCAGCGCCCTTGACAATAGACAATAGGTGCAGGAGTAGGCCATTCGGCCCTTCGAGCCAGCACCGGCATTCAATGTGATCTCCACTCATTCCAATCAAAACCCCGTTCTGCTCATTCCACACAGGATTTTATGACCTCTGGGAGATCACCCCTCATCCTCCTGCACTCTAAGGAATAAAGACCCTAGCCTGCTCAACCTCTCCCTGTAGCTCAGGCCCTCGAGTCCTGGCAACATCCTCGTGAATCTTCTCTGCACCTTTTCCAGCATGATGACATTTGGGAATGTAGTTAGAGACTATTGGCTGGAGAGAACAGTTGTCCAGCATTTGCTCCTATCTGCTTATAGGCCGAACAGTGAAAGGCCTGGATAGAGTGGATGTGCCTCAGAATAAAAGGACATTCCTTTGGAAAGGAGATGAGGAGGAATTTCTTTAGTCAGAGGGGTGGTGAAGAAAGTTGCCGAAGAAAGTTGTGGAGGCCAAGTCATTGGGTATTTTTAAGGCAGAGATCGACAGGTTATTGATTAGTGCGGATGTCCGGGGTCATGGGGAGAAGGCAGGAAAATGGGGTTGAGAGGGAGAGATAGATCAGCCACGATTGAATGGCGGAGCAGACTTGATGGGGACCAAATGACCTAATTCTGCTCCTATGATTTCTGAACATTGGGAATAACACCATACGATAACAGGCCCTTCGGCCCACTTGTCCATGCCGACCGAGTGACCTAATTCTGCTCCGGTTGCCTCTGAGGATGTTTATTGATCTGTTTGTTTATTTGTTGTACAGACTCCGGTGCACGGCGGATGGGGACTGTGGGGATCCTGGGGAGACTGTTCCCGGACCTGCGGGGGAGGCGTGCAGTATTCCTTCCGGCACTGCGAAAATCCGGTGCCGAAGAACGGCGGGAAGTATTGCGAAGGGAAGCGGGTGCAGTACCGATCCTGCAACACCATGGACTGCCCGTACAAGAACGGTAAGGCCCAGGCAGATCCACTCACTGCACACTGTCCCACATACCCGTCTCGCCAATGTGCAGTGTCATCTAGTCTAATCTACTTGATCTTACTTTAATTTGAGTTAATTTCATTTCATTGAGTTTAGTTGAGTTTAATTTCATTTGACAATAGACAATAGGTGCAGGAGTAGGCCATTCGGCCCTTCAAGCCAGCACTGCCATTCAATGTGATCATGGCTGATCATCCCCAATCAGTACCCCGTTCCTGCCTTCTCCCCGTGTCCCCGGACTCTGCTATTTTTAAGAGCTCTATCTAACTCTCTCTTGAAAGTATCCAGAGAACCGGCCTCCACTGCCCTCTGAGGCAGAGAATTCCACAGACTCGCAACTCTCTGTGTGAAAAAGTGTTTCCTCGTCTCCGTTCTAAATGGCTTGCCCCTTACTCTTATTAATTTGAGTTTAGATTAGGTTTAGTTTGGAGATACAGCGTGGAAACGGGGCCTTCGGCCCATCGAGTCCATGCCGACCAATAATCACCCACACACTAGTTCTATCCTACACGCTAGGGACAATGTACAGAAGCCAATTAACCTAGAAACCTGCATGTCTGAAGTGTGGGAGAAAACCGGAGCACCCGAATTAAACCCACGTGGTCACGGGGAGAACGTGCAAACTCCACACACACACAGCACCCGTAGTCGGGATCGTACCCGGGTCCCTGGCGCTGTGAGGCAGCAACTCTGCCGCTGCACCGGTGCAGGTGGACATTTTAGTAGGCTAGGATGAGTGCCGCCCGGTGTCGGACGATATTAATTTGCTTTCATCGGATCACGTTGACGGTTGTGATTTAAACTTGCTCTCTATCGAAACGCAGGCATCACCTATCGAGAGGAACAATGTGAGGCGCACAATGACTTCTCAAAGTCCACTGCCTTTGGGGGAATGTCCGCATTGGAATGGATCCCAAAATATGCCGGAGTTTCTCCCAGGGACCGCTGCAAACTCATTTGCCGGGCAAAAGGAACGGGATACTACTTTATGCTTCAACACAAGGTGTGTACATTCCTGCTGGAAAACCAATCCGTTTGCCTTTAAAATAATAGACAATAGGTGCAGAAGTAGGCCACGGCACTTCGAGCATGTGACCATGCGTTCACCATTCACTGTGTTCACTATTCACTGCGATCATGGCTGATCATCCCCAATCAGTACCCCGTTCCTGCCTTCTCCACATATCCCCTGAGAGCCCTATCTAACTCTCTCTTGAAAGCATCCAGAGAATTGGCCTCCACTGCCTTCTGAGGCAGAGAATTCCACAGATTCACAACCCTCTGGGTGAAAACGTTTTTCCCCATCTCCGTTCTAAATGGCCTACCCCTTATATATAAACTGTGGCCCCTGGTTCTGGACTCCCCCAACACCGGGAACACGTTTCCTGCCGCTAACGTGTCTAACCCCTTAATAATCTCATATGTTTCAATAAGATTGCCTCCCATCCTTCTAAATTCCAGAGTATACAAGCCCACTCGCTCCATTCTTTCAACATATGACAGTCCCGCCATCCCAGGAATTAACCTCGTGAACCTACGCTGCACTCCCTCAAGAGGCACTCGGCGGGTCAGGCAGCATCTCCGGAGAACGTGGATATGCGATGTCTCAGGTCGAGACCCTTCTTAGGACTGATTCACCACAATCGGTTTGAAGCGGGGTCCCGACCGGAAACGTCGCCTTCTCTCCAGAGTTGCTGCCCGACCCACTGAGTTACTCCAGCACGTTGTGTCTATCTTTGGTGCAAACCAGCCTCTGCAGTTCTTTGTTTCCTTGATCACCCCTCAGCCTCTTGCGCTCCAAGGAATAAAGTGCTGTTGTGTCGGAAGGAACTGCAGACGCTGGTTTACGCCAAAGACGGACACAAAATGTCTTTAAGAGAAATTAATATTCACACTGCCGGGGGTTGTAAGCTGCCCATAAGTGAAATGCGAGGCGCTGTTCCTCCAATTTGTGTTGGGCCTCCTTCTTGACAGTGGAGGAGGCCCAGGGCAGAAAGGGACAGTGGTGGAATGGGGAGGGGGGTGCTAATGTGTGCAGCATCCAGAGTTGTGAAGGCGTTTGTTTGTTCCTCCCCTCCGCAGGTCGCCGACGGCACTCCCTGTAGCCCGGACACCACCTCCGTATGCGTGCAGGGGCAGTGCGTCAAGGCTGGCTGCGACCGAGTCATCGGCTCCAGCAAGAAGTTCGACAAGTGCGGCATTTGCAAGGGCAAGGGTCTGACTTGCAAGAAGATCACTGGCTCACTCGACCGTTCAAAGTAAGAGCTCCTTCCTAGCGTTGCGAAACACCGTTGAATATTAGAAACCTAGACAATAGGTGCAGGAGTAGGCCATTCGGCCCTTCGAGCCAGCACCACCATTCAATAGACAATAGGTGCAGGAGTAGGCCATTTAGCCCTTTGAGCCAGCACCACCATTCAATATGATCATGGCTGATCATCCCCAATCAGTACCCCGTTCCTGCCTTCTCCCAATATCCTCTGACTCCGTTATCTTTAAGAACCCTATCTAGCTCTCTCTTGAAAGCATCCAGAGAACAGGCCTCCACCGCCCTCTGAGGCCGAGAATTCCACAGACTCACCACTCTCTGTGAGAAAAAGTGTTTCCTCGTCTCTGTTCTTTGACTAAGTTGACCCTTTGTTTTTCTGCCTGCAGGCCAGGATACCAAGAGGTAGTTACTATCCCCGCCGGAGCGACCAACATCGACATCAAGCAACGTAGTCTTCGAGGTGCGAGGCACGACGGGAGTTACCTGGCGTTGAAGAGACTGGACGGCACGTACCTCCTGAACGGAGACTACACCCTGTCGACCCTGGAGCAGGACATCTCCTACCACGGCACCAACCTGCGGTACACGGGCTCCTTGGTGTCGCTGGAGAGGATCCGCAGCTTCGGGGCTCTGCAGGAGCCGCTGGTGGTGGAGGTGCTGTCGGTGGGGGACTCCATGCGCCCCAGGGTCAAGTTCACCTTCTTCATCAAGAAGAGCTTGCAGCAGCTGCCCACCGCCCCCAACGGCAGGAGGCCCTCGTTCAACGCCATCCGCGAGACGGTGACAGCTGAGTGGGTGATCGGCGAGTGGGGCGAGTGCTCCAAGAGCTGCGGGCTGGGGCTCCAGCGCCGCCCGGTGGAGTGCGCCGACCGGCACGGCGCCCCTGCCGCGGACTGCGAGCGGGAGCTGAAGCCCGACGACCTGCGGCTGTGCGCGGACGTGCCCTGCCCGCGCTGGCTGCTGGGCGAGTGGTCGCCCTGCTCCAAGACCTGCGGGAAGGGCTTCAGGAAACGGTCGCTGAGGTGCGTCACCCGCGCCGGCCAAACTCTACCGCACGAGAGCTGCGGCTCAGCGAAAAAACCGAAGCACTTGATCGGCCTGTGTACCTTGCGGGCTTGTGCTTAGAGACTCCCAAATGCAAAGACTATACCCACCTGAGTTACGTTCAACCTAAATGCACTGATAAGGCTCTCCAAATCCATTGTCATGTCATAAGGAATCGGAGTAGAATTAGGCCATTCGGCCCATCAAGTCTACTCCGCCATTCAATCATGGCCGATCTATCTCTCCCTCCTAACCCCATTCTCCTGCCTCCTCCCCATAACCCCCGACACCTATACTAATCAAGAATCTATCTATCTCTGCCTTAAACATGTAACATGAACATGACTCCCATCCAACCCATATTTCACTTTGACAATGAATGTTTGATTTAGTTGTAACAGACTGTTGGGTAGATAATGGTCTTGTGAGGGGGGCAGTAGGGGGGGGTGGGGGGAAATTGAGAAACCCGATGCTAGCATTGTGTGTGTCTCTCTCTCGTCGAGTGGTCTTGTCAGTATTCGGATATATTTCGCTGTTGACAGTGAATTCGGAAGTTAGTAAGCTGCGCTAAAGTACGTAATTCTCTCATTCATAAGATTCATTCGCAAGAATTCCAAGATGGTTTCCTCTGCGATGCCACTCTCCGTGAAGAGAACTGTCTTTGGAAAGGGTCTCGCAAGCGACCTTGCGTTTTATATTTATTTTTTCAGAATATCTTGTTCGTGTGGTGTTAATGTGGGGGTGAATCCATTTACACCACGCTAATTCCAGCCCCCTACAGAATAATAGCTAACATCATCTTGGTACTAAGTAGTTCAAGTGAGGGTCAATTAATTGGTTGGCCATCAGTTGGAAGCTAACGAGTCCCCGATTAACAAATAGTCCGTTGAGCCCGCATGCTTTGTTTCATAGAGGTGCCCCTTTCAAAAATCCACACTCTAGTTCTTGTGAGCCGGTGTCTGCTCCAGGCAAGTTCCCAAGCTGCTCCTGCCCTCGCCGCGGCAGAGACTCTGGTTCGATCCTGACCTCGGGCGCTGTCCGGGTAGCGTTTGCGCCTTCTCCCCGTGACCACGTGGGTTTCCTCTTTTTTTTATACAGAATGCTTTTATTCAGAACAAACAAATACAAAGTAGTAACTCGATCAAAGAATGCCTATATTGGCATTCTACAAACAAAGTTATCAAATTAAAATATTAACATTTTTATCAACAATACGTTCGACCTCCCCGCCGTGACCAGCGTTCACGGAAAGCCTCCAGAGTCCCCGTGGACACCGCGTGTGTGTTCCCTCTCCAGGGAAATGCGGGCACAGACGTTACCCCGGAGAAGGGGCGGGCAGCCGACTGCTGTGCGGCTGTCGACTGCCCGCCGCCTGGAACGTGGGTTTCCTCCAGCACTCCCAAGACTCGCGGGTCCGCAGGTTAATTGCCGGACCCCGGTTCCCTCTCCTCTCCTCCATCTGCAGTGGGGCTCCCCACGCGTCTCGTGCTCTGGGCTGAGGTCATACAGGAGGTGGGGACCCCCTCTCTGCTGCCAGCGGGTTTGACCTACAAAGTGGGGTGGGCAAGATAACGCCCCAGGACAAGACAGAACAGGACAAGAAGTCCACGTGAACCAGATGCCGCCATAACCACTCTACAAAGTACTGGAGTAACTCAGCGACACAGGCAACATCTCTGGATAGAAGGAATGGGTGACATTTCGGGTCTGGTCCCTTCTTCGGTCTAGAACCGAAACGTCACCCATTCCTTCATTTTCATCCAGAGATGCTGCTGGTCCCGCTGAGTTACTCCAGCATTTTGTGTCTTATCGCCGGTGTAAACCAGCATCTGCAGTTCACTCCCTCACAGTAATCGCCCTGCTGTGGATCTATGCCTCGAGGGTTGGCTAAACTGAGAGTTGAAGGGTGGGTGGGGGGGGGGGGGGGGGGGGAGGAGTTCTCTCAAACTCAACCTAGCCGGAAGGTATCGCCCCGTCAGCACCCGAACCCCCTGACTCCGAGCTGGGTCATTCTCCTGACTTGTGGCCGACTCGGACTCCACCTACCTCAGAAGTGAAGGGTGAGATTTACGCAACAAAAACATCTTAAACCGTGCTATATACACCAGCTGCTATCTCCACAACGCTCCAATCCGCAGAGTTACATGAAGAATATATAAACTATTAAACCAAGACCAACAAGGTATACTTTATAAGAGTATTTAAATTCCTTCTGTGAAGGATTTACCCTATTTTGTACAGATTTCAAAACCCTATTTATTTTTGTAAAGCTTGTATAATATAATCTTAAGTTTTTTAAAGAAGAAACAAAGAACATTTAACAAGAATAGACTATTTATACAGTATATTGTGTTACTAGGAGATAATAAAAATGATTGAAATAACTTTTTTTTTGGGTCTAATTTGTGTGTTTTGTGTGCGTGAGTTGATAAAATTATAGAGTCGTACAGCATGGAAACAGGCCCTTCAGCCCAACCCTCTATGTATTCAAGGGAGTGTTAGATATAGCCCTTGGAGCTAACGGAGTCAAGGGATATGGGGAGTAGGCGGGAACAGGGATGGTCAGCCATAATCACATTGAATGGTGGTTCTGGCTTGAAGGGCCGAATGGCCTGCTCCTGCACCTATTTTCTATGTTTCTAACTCGTCCATGCCGACCAACATGGCCCATCGAAGCTAGTGCCGTCTCCTTGCAAGAAGATTGACACAAAATGCTAGAGTAATTCTCTGCCTCGTAAAGCACTGGAGGGCAATTCTTTGGATGCTTTTCAAGAGAGCTAGATAGGGCTCTTAAAGATAGCAGAGTCAGGAGAAGGCAGGAACGGGGTACTGATTGGGGATGATCAGCCATGATCACAATGAATGGTAGTGCTGGCTCGAAGGGCCGAATGGCCTACTCCTGCACCTATAATAACTCAGCGGGACAGGCAACATCTCTAGATAGAAGGCATGGGTGATGTTGCGGGTTGAGACCCTTCAGACTGATGTCAGGGGAGGGGGGAGATGTATAGATAAGGAAGTGTAAGGTGTGAAAATAGGACAAAGGGAATGGAGATCAAGGAAACTAGAATAGGTCATTGTTGGGTGGGAGAGGGTAACAACAAGGACAACGGAAAATATGTAGTGTGAGACTGTAAAGAGCAGTCTGAGAACAGGGAGGGGGGAGGGATAGAGAGAGTGGGAGAAGTCAATGTTCATACCACTGGGGTGTAAGCTCTAGATGTGGCCTCACCAACGCCTTGTACAACAACAGATAAAGCTTAATTTCCATATCTTTTATTGGATTAACGTCCTGCCCAGGAAGACACAACAAACAGGCTGGGATAACTCAGCGGGTCCGGCAGCATCTCTGGAGAACACGGATGTAGATCAAACAGTGTTGCTGATTTGATCAGCCATGATCACATTGAATGGCGATGCTGGCTCGAAGGGCCGAACGGCCTACTCCTGCACCTGTTGTCTATTTTTTTTAAAAAGAGAAATCTCCCCTCCCAAGAAGGGTGAAAGATTTAATAGGAATCTGAGGGGTAACTTTTTCCACAAAAAGGGTTGTGGGTGTATGGAACGAGCTGTCAGAGGAGGTCGTTGAGGAAGGGACTATCTGAAATGTTCAAGAAACTATTAGGCAGGTGCATGGATAGGACAGGACAGGATAGGAATCTTTCTGCTGACTGGGTAGCACACGAGCAAAGTTTTTCACCGTACCAGGGTACACTTGACAATAAACTGAACTGGAACAGGTTTAGACGGCTAAGGGGCCAAACTCAAGCAGGTGGGACTAGTGTGTTAAAACCATATCATGTCATATCATCCACCCTTCCTGAGGTCATCTGAAGCTGGCTTTACAGAAGGGGATCCAAATATATCAGTCTGAAGAAGGCCCTCGAGTGTTGGCAACATTTTCAAAAATCGTATCTGCAACTTTTCCAGCTTAAAGGCATTCTTCCTATAGCAGGGTGGCCAGGGTGGTGGGTGTATGGAACAAGCGGCCAGAGGAGGTAGTTGAGGCTGCGACTATCCCAACATTTTAGAAGCAGTTAGACATTAGCAGTTACACGGATAGGATAGGGTTGGAGGGATAGAGAATAGACAATAGGTCTTCTCCGTGGATTGTCACCTTGTCGTGGTGGAGATGCTTGTGTGGACCTGAGATCCTGAGAGCGATGCCGTCTGGAGCTGTGCTCCTGGTAGGGCCACCCATGGCGGTAAGGTCCAGGGGGAGGTCTCTGACAAAGAGCAATCCAACCAAGACCTCCTTAGTGGAGCGTCACAACGGCTGGGAAGGCGGATGAAGGCTGCAGCAGAAAAGGGTCTCCGGTCGTCTTGGACTCCCTGCCACTGGATCCTGACCCAGATCTGTCTAGGACCGTGGGGTGGCTGTCTGTGCACCAGTCTCCCCACGTTAAACAAAGTCACGCACAGGCGTCCTCCATGAGAGGACAGTCATACTCGTTTCGAGTGACTGCTGATGATGATGAAACAATAGGTGCAGGAGTAGGCCATTCTTGCCTTCGAGCCAGCACCACCATTCAATATGATCATGGCTGAGGAACAAACGCGGGCAGTCATTGAAAGTAGGCATGCAGGTGCAGCAGGCAGTAAAGAAAGCAAATGGTATTCTTCTGGATAGACTTGGCTTGTACTAACTAGAATTTACAAGACTGAGGGGGGATCTTATAGAAACTTACAAAATTCTTAAGGGGTTGGATAGGCTAGATGCAGAAAGATTGTTCCCGATGTTGGGGAGGTCCAGAACAAAGGGTGACAGTCTAAGGATAAGGGGGAATTCCTTTAGGACCGAGATGAGGAAAACATTTTTCACACAGAGAGTGGTGAGTCTCTGGAATTCTCTGCCACAGAAGGTAGTTGAGGCCAGTTAAGTGGCTATATTTAAGAGGGAGTTAGATGTGGCCCTTGTGGCTAAAGGGATCAGGGGATATGGAGAAAAGGCACGTACAGGATACTGAGTTGGATGACCAGCCATGATCATGTTGAATGGCAGTGCAGGCTCGAAGGGCCGAAGGGCCTACTCCTGCACCTATTTTCTATGTTTCTATGTTTCTATGAGTGTTAGCTGGGACATGTTGGCCGGTGTGGGCAAGTTGGGCCAAAGGGCCTGTTTCCACACTGTGTCACTTTATGACTCTATGACTAAGGGTCCCCGACCAGAAATGTCACCCATTCCTTCTCTCCAGAGATGGTGCCTGTCCCGCTGAGTCACACCAACATTTTGTGTGTATCTTCACATCAATATCTCTTGCTTTTGACAGCAAATGTGTTGAACAAAGTGGCATCAGGTGCACAGGCATCAGTCTTCAAATCGCCAAGGTTCAATTAGCCATTCTAATAAATTCTAGATTGGGATGTTCCATTTTTTACCAGATTTCTGGCAAATGAATCTGAGCACGAACTCCCTCTGCTGGACATTCCATTAATTGCACTAAATGTCTGAAGAAGGGTCTCGACCCGAAGCGTTGCCTATTTCCTTCGCTACATAGATGCTGCCTCATCCGCTGAGTTTCTCCAGCATTTTTGTCTACCACTAATTGCAGACGTTGTTTGATTAGAAATTAGTTGGCTTTGAATTAGAAATTAGTTGGTTCTACGATTTAAATGGTTTAGAGATGCAGCGCGGAAACAGGCCCTTTGGCCCTCTGACCAGCGATCCCCGCACATTAACGCTTTCCTACACACACACCAGGGACAGTTTTAGATTTGTACCAAGCTGATTAACCGACAAATCTGTACGTCTTTGGAGTGTAGAAGATAGATACATTTATTTGTCACATGTACCAGTTGGTACAGTGAAACGTGTGATCACCATACAGCCATCCGAATAATAAAGAGCACAGAACACGATAGACTTTAACACAGATATCTCCACACAGCGGGATCAAAGTTTCCCACTGTGAGGGAAGGCTCCAAAATTCAGTCATCCTCCGTTGTCCCCCGTCGTTCACCCGTGGTCGGGGGGGCTCGCGAATCCTACCGGAGTCCGCAACTCCCGAAGTCCACAGGCCGCGCTGGTAGGAGATTCCACGCCGGCGGCCCTCAGCAACGGGTCCAAGGACTCCTCGATGTTGGTCAGCGCCGCCCGCGCTGGGAGCTCTCCAAACCCCAGCTCCGAGATGTTGAAGCAACAGGCCCAGCACTCCAGAGCTACAAACGGCGATCCAGGTAAGGCATCCGCCCGCTCCGCGGTGGGTCTAGCGCTTCGCCCCAGCCGCCGCAGAAGCTTGGTCCGGTCTCCGACCAGTTGGTCGGCGAGGACGCAACTCGGAGAATAGTCGCAGCCTCACCAGGAGGTGACTGGGAAACGGTTTCCCTCTTACCCTACCCCCCTCCCCCATATAGAAAAACTAAATAATCCACCAAATCATACTCTTAAAACAGACTAAAAATTAAAAAAAGATTGAAAAACAGACAGACTGCAGGCAGAGGCTGCCATCAATGCGGCGCCCCTAGTGGAAAATGTGTGGGAGGAAACCGAATATCTCGGAGAAGATTTTGGAAAAAACCAGCACAGGTCACAGGGAGAACACAGACAAGCACCCGTAGTCAGGATTGAACCTGGGTCTCTGGCGATGTAAGGCAGTAGCTCTACCGCTGCATCACCGTGCCACCTTCAATGGTTCTTTGTTGTCACGTATGCATAGCACGGTAAATATTTTTCACACAACCCACAAATGTGCAGTAGCTATATTTTGGTGCCATTTAAAAAGTACGAATTCTGGTGACAATGAAGAACCTTTGAATCATTGAGGGTGGCACGGTGGCGCAGCGGTAGATTTGCAGCCTTACAGCGTCAGAGACCCGGGTTCAATCCTTACTATGGACGCTGACTGTACGGAGTTTGCACGCTCTCCCCGTGGCCCGCGTGGGTTTTCTCCGAGATCTCCGGTTTCCTCCCGCACTCCAAAGACGTGCAGGTTTGTCGGCTAAACGACAAATAATTTAAGAACAAGGAGTAAGCCGTTTAGAACGGAGACGAGGGAACACTTTTTCTCACAGAGAGTGGTGAGTCTGTGGAATTCTCTGTCTCAGAGGGCGGTGGAGGCCGGTTCTCTGGATACTTTCAAGAGTGGGCTAGATAGGGCTCTTAAAAATAGCGGACTCAGGGGATATGGGGAGAAGGCAGGAACGGGGTACTGATTGGGGATGATCAGCCATGATCACATTGAATGACGGTGCTGGCTCAAAGGGCCGAATGGCCTACTCCTGCACCTATTGTCTACTGTCTATTGTACGGAGTTTGTACGTTCTCCCTGTTACTGCGTGGGTTTTCTTCGGGATCTCCGGTTTCCTACCACACTCGAAACGCCTACAGTGGGCCGAAGGGCCTGTTTCCGCGTCGTATCTCTAAACTAAACTAAACCAAATCAAACACCATTGCCTGACTGCCTGTCCTTCACAGCAGAGTTTTATTGAAACGTTTATAATTGAAACTTACCGATTAGTGAAAGGCCTGGATAGAGTGAATGCGGAGAGGATGTACCCGCTAGTGGGAGAGACTAGGATCTCTAAACTGAACCAAACCATTATTTGACTGAGTGACTTGGTGCATTAGTGAAGTTTTGTTTCTATAAGTGTGTTAATATATGAGATGTGTGCATGAGGCCTGGTGCTTGAGTGTAAGTGATTACTGTGCAATCTGATCAGTGTGTGATTAAGTGGTTATAAGCCTGGGTGAGTCTGGATTGTGTTTTATGCAGCGATGTAACTGAGAGGCCCTTGCGTGATTGAGTTGCTGGAACTTGCAAAGACTGTTTAGTAACTTGGAAGATAGACACAAAATGCTGGAGTAACCCAACTGGACAGGCAGCATCTCTGGAGAGAAGGAATGGGCGACGTTTCAATCCCAATGTATTGGGTCGAGAACCTTCTTCCTGACTTACTGACTTGGAGTTGGATGGGAATTTGCTGTGCATTTCAATATTACAAGACGGTAATATTGTAATAAAACCTATTATCGCAACGTTTAAGAAACATTTAGGCAGGTACATGAATAGGGCAGGTTTGGAGGGATAAGGGTCAAACGTGGCCAGGTTGGACAGTGTAGATGGGGCATGTTGGTCAGCATGGGCAAGTTGGGCCGAAGGGCCTGTTTCCACGTTGTGTCACTCTATGATTGCCTGAATATAAGGTGAGATATCTTGTGCACTGTACTGGTTATTTTAACGTGTACAAGATACAAGATACATTTATTTGTCACATGTGCCGGTTGGTACAGTGAAATGTGTGATCACCATAGAGCCATATAATAAAATAAAGAACACAACACACGATAGAGTCCAACATAAAACATCCCCACACAGCAGAACCACAGTTTTCCGCTGTGAGGGAAGGCGCCAAAGTTCAGTCATCTTCCTCTGTTGTTCTTAATGTTCACCCGTGGTCGGGGCCTCCCGAGCCCTCCGCAGTCGCCGCTACGGGCGGCCCGATATTCAGGCCCGCTCGCCGGGATGGAACTCCGACGGGGAGAACAACCTCCGCGGCCTGGACCTCCGAATCGGCCGCCTCCCACCAGAGTCCGTGGCTCCCGGAGCCCACAGGCCGCGCTGGGCGGAGATTCAAGCTGGCGGCCCTCGGCCAAGGCGCCCAGGGACTCCGCGATGTTGAGGTCAGCGCCGCCCGCGTTGGGACCGTGTAGGAAGGAACTGCAGATGCTGGTTTATATCGAAGATGTTTATATCAAAGTGCTGGAGTAACTCGGCGGGTCAGGCAGTATCTCTGGAGAAAAAGGATGGGTGACCTTTTGGGTCGGGACCCTTCTTCAGACTGAAAGTAGACGGGGGTGGGAGGTGAACTAGAGATAGCAAAAGGCCTGAACAAATCAGGGCCAGCTATTTTGATTTTTGTGCCTGAGACTGTTATTAGATTTCATGCGCTTTAGAGTCAAGGGTTTATGATTGTCATATGTATGGATCAATGAGACATTGAACTTTTAATTCAGTTTAATTTAGAGATCCAGCATGGAAACAGGCCCTTCGGCCCACCGAGTCCGCACCGACCAACAATATAAAATAGACAATAGGTGCAGGAGTAGGCCATTCGGCCCTTCGAGCCAGCACCGCCATTCAATATGATCATGGCTGAACGTCCCCAATCAGTACCCCGTTCCTGCCTTCTCCCTATGTACCCTGACTCCGCTATCTTTAAGAGCCCTATCTAGCTCTCTCTTGAAAGTATCCAGAGAACCGGCCTCCACCACCCTCTGAGGCAGAGAATTCGCCTGTACACTAGTTCTATCCTACTCATACTCAGGGCAGAGGCGAATTAACCTGCAAACCTGTATGTCATTAGGGTGTGGGAGGAATCCTGCGTACCTGGAGGAAACCCACGCAGGTCACATGGAGAACGTACAAACTCCGTACAGACAGAGTTTGTACGTTCGTGGACGGCACGGTGGCGCAGCGGTAGAGTTGCTGCCTCGCAGCGCCAGAAACCCGGGTTCAATCCCGACTATGGGTGCTGTCTGTATGGAGTTTGTACGTTCTCCCTGTGACCTGCGTGGGTTTTCTCTGAGAACTTCGGTTTCCTCCCACACTCCAAAGACGTGCAGGTTTGTAGGTTTATTGACTTGGTAAATGTAAAAATTGTCCAGTGCTGAGTGATGCTCTACCCAGAGCTTTTCAGCGTACTACACCTAGATCTAGATCTAGACAGCAGCCGAGGTCAGGATCGAACCCGGGTCCCTGGCGCTCGTAACGCTAACGGCAGGTACTCGGGAAGACTCGCTAACGGCAGGTAAGCACGGGAAGACTCGTGAAGATTTTTCAACATGTTGAAAAATGTCCACGAGAGCCCCGAGTGGCCTTTACCGGAAATCTCCGACTTTGAATCAGGGCAAACTCGGGAGAACTCTTGGAATGAACTCGTGCCGTGGGACAGGGGTTGAAGGCAGCAACTCTACCGCTGCGCCACCGTGCCGCCCCACTGTGTTGCTATGGTTACGCACTGCCATAATTGTGCTTTCCACTGGTTTGCATCAGGATGTAAGAAAAAAAATGTGATTTAGTGGATGCCCCCTTTGGTAGATGCCGGGCTGCGGAGGAGGATGGTTAGCTGTGCATTAAATTGGTTGTTAGTGCAGAACATCCGCTGATAAATATCTGTGAAGCCCTTTTAATTATAACAAGCAGGTCATTATCCCAGGCCTCCCACCCAGTGCTGCTTCCTGAAGCATTTGGCCACAAACAGAACAGATCATCTCGTATTTGTTTATGAGATAGAGCTGTGCCCAAAATGGAGCTTGTTTATATCTGCATAAAAGTCTCTGCAGTTCAAAAGAATCAATTACCCAGATTGTTTTGACAAACTTTTTTTCTTACTTTGGAGATACAGCGTGGAAACAGGACCTTTGGCCCACTGGGTCCGCGCCGACCAGCGATCCCCGCATATTAATAGGCAATAGACAATAGACAATAGGTGCAGGAGTAGGCCATTCGTCCCTTCGAGCCAGCACCGCCATTCATTGTGATCATGGCTGATCACCCCCAATCAGTAACCCGTTCCTGCCTTCTCCCCATATCCCCTGACTCCACTATTTAAAAGAGCCCGATCTAGCTCTCTCTTGAAAGTATCCAGAGAACCTGCCTCCATCGCCCTCTGAGGCAGAGAATTCCACAGACTCACAACTCTCTGTGAGAAAAAGTGTTTCCTCGTCTCCGTTCTAAATGGCTTACTCCTTATTCGTAAACTGTGGCCCCTGGTTCTGGACTCCCCCAACATCGGGAACATGTTTCCTGCCTCTAGCGTGTCCAAGCCCTTAACAATCTTATATGTTTCAATGAGATCCCCTCTCATCCTTTTAAACTCCAGAGTGTACAAGCCCAGCCGCTCCATTCTCTCAGCATATGACAGTCCCGAAATCCCGGGAATTAACCTTGTAAACCTACGCTGCACTCCCTCAATAGCAAGAATGTCCTTCCTCAAATTCCAAAACTGCACACAATACTCCAGGTGCGGTCTCACTAGGGCTCTGTAGAACTGCAGAAGGACTATCTTACGCACACTAGGGACAATTTTTAAACCTACCAAGCCAATCAACCTACAAACCTGTATGTCTTTGGAGTGACAAGAGACAAGACAAGAGACAAGATACATTTATTCCCACATGCAAACAATTGGTACAGTGAAATTTGTGGTCACCATACAGCCATACGAATAAAAAAGAACACAACACACGATAGACTTTAACACAAACATCCCCACACAGTGGAGTTAAAGTTTCCCACTGTGAGGGAAGGCACCAAAGTTCAGTCCTCTTCCTGGGAGGAGACCTAAGATCTCGGAGAAAACCCAACGTGGGTCAGGGGGAGAACGTACAAACTCCGTACAGGCAGCACCCGAGGTGAGGATCGAACCCGGGTCTCTGGTGCTACATGCGCTGGACGGCAGCAATTCTACCGCTGCGCCACCCGTTTAGCCAGAGGGCGGCGAAACTGTGGAATTCATTGCCACAGACGGCTGTGGAGGCCAAGTCAATGGATATTTTTAAGGCGGAGATTGGCAGGTTTTTGATTAGTACGGGTGTCGGGGTTATGGGGAGAATAGACCAGTCATGATTGAATGGCGGGGTAGACATGATGGGCCGAACGGCCTTACTCTGCTCCGAGGACTAGGGGGAAAAAAGTAACTACTGCCCGAGAGAACAGTTGATGTCACTTCATTTTTTGCTCTTTTTCCACATCATCACTAAAAAAATATTAGATATTGATGGCGTCTGGAAGGCTGGATGATGACAGAACGTTTGCAGTGCATCAAGAACTGGGCCTGGTTGCACGACACAAAGATCTTCATTTAGGACTGAGCGGAGGAGGATTTTTTTTCTCAGAAGGCTGTGAATTTTTGGAATTCTCTAACCCTGAGATAGGAAGGCTGAACCTTTAAGTGTATTCGGGCAGAGAGAGAGGGAGGGGGAGAGAGAGAGAGGGGGGAGGGAGAGAGGGAGGGAGAGGAGGAGAAAAGGACAAGGGGAGACGAATAGAGGGGGAGAGAGAGAGAGGGAGAAAGAGGGAGGGGGTGGGAGAAAGAGGGAGGTGGTGGGAGAGAGGGGGAGAGGGGGGAGAGAGAGAGCGGGAGAGGGGGAGAGAGAGGGAGATGGAGAGACAAAGAGAGGGAAAGAGGAGAGAGAGGTAAAGAGGGGGAGGGAGATCGGGAGAGAGAGGGAGAATGAGAAAAAGAAGGGAAGAGAGAGGAGAGGGAGAGAGAGAGAAAGAGGGAAAACGGAGAGGAGGAGAGAGTGAGGGAGGGGGAGAGTGGGAAAGGGGGAGTGGGGGAGAGAGGGGTTGACATTTTGGGACATAAGGGGAATCAAGGTGGAGTTTGCAAGTGCAAGAAGGGGCGGGGAAAGTTTAATGGAGGTGAATTAGAGTACTGATAACGCACTGTGTATGTGTTTGTTGTGTTGTCGCTTTTAATGAGCCTGTGAAGCTGCAGCAAGTACGAGTTTCATCGCTCTATGGCGACGAGTTGACGCAGCGGTAGAGTTGCACAGCGAATGGCCTACTCCTGCACCTATTGTCTGTTGTATCTCTAAAAATTAAAAACCGCATAGTGGAAGCAAAAATAAATGCCTAAATGCAATCTGAAAATGAGTTCATTAGTTCTAGGAGCAGCACGGCCCCGTAGCAGAAGCGTCCACGTCGCGGGGCTGGAAACTGGAAGTATCCCGAGCTAGTTCTACTACCACCATCATCTACTGCAACACGTGATGGCTCCCACTGATTGTCGCCGGAAGCTCGCGTCCTTTTCAGGACGGACGGTGACAGCGATGGCAACATTTGAAACATGGTAGATGGACACGAAAGAAGAAGGAGCAGAATTAGGCCATTCGTCCCATCGCGTCTACTCCGCCATTCGATCATGGCTGATCTGTCTTTCCCTCTCAACCCCATTCTCCTGCCTTCTCCCCGTAACCCCTGACACCCGTGCTGATCAAGAATCTGACAGTCTCTGCCTTAAAAATATCTATTGACTTGGCCTCCACAGCCGTCTGTGGCAAAGAATTCCACAGATTCACCACCCAGGCCACAGCCTGGAATGGAGAGGGTTTGGTAAATTGGTTTCAGAATTGCCTAAAGCGACCACTGTGAAGTATTTTGGATGTGTGCGTGAAGTAAAGTGAAAATGACACCAAAATTATGGGAGGACCCACTGCACTAATGATTCAGGTTCTCATAGAGTCATAGAGTGATACAGCGTGCCCACACCAGCCAATATGCCCCATCTACACTAGTCCCACCTGCCTGCGCTTGGTCCATATCCCTCTAAACCTATCCTATCCATGTACCTATCTAAATGTCTCTTAAATGTCTCTTAAATGTCAGGATAGTACTTGCTTCAACTACTTCCTCAAGCGGCTCATTCCATACACCCACCACCCTCAGTGTGAAAAAACTACCCCTCTGTGTCAGGTCTTGCGTTTGATCTTATTGGTTTTCAGTATTTGAGTTTGCATTCTTGTTTTATTTTGGTGCCTCACATCTCCTCTTGTTTCAGGTGCCATTTCCTGTCAGGTCGTTTATCCTCATTGAATGTTGACCCCGCCCTGGTGTGTTTCACCTGTGTCTCGTTATCCCCTGTTAAGTCTGTATTTAAGCCCTTTGTGTTTTAGTTCGCATTGCTAGTTTGTTGTGTATGCTACCTGGTATCACCTCGTTCCAGCTCTAGATATATTGTGACTTTGTGAACTCGGCCATTGCCTGTTTTTCGACCACTGTTTTTGCCTGCTCCTAGATTACTGTTGCTTCAGTGTTTGCTTACCTGTGTACTGACTTGGACCGAGTAAACTCTGAATACGGATCTGCCCTATGTCTGAGCCTGCATTTGTGTCCTCCTCCTCAATCAGTTCTGACACTCAGATTCCTATTAAATCTTTCCCCACCCTCACCTTAAACCTATGCCCTCTGGTTCTTGATTCACCTACTCTGGGCAAGAGACTCTGTGCATCTATCCGACCTATTCCTCTCTTGATTTTATACTCCTCTATAAGATCACCCCTCATCCTCCTGCTCTCCAATAGAATCCCAGCCTGCTCAACCTCTCCCTATAGCTCACACCGTCTAGTCCTGGCACTCCTTCAAAAGCAACAAGCTCTTGCCAAGCAGAAAGCCGAACCCTCCTCTGTTCTACGCGGTGACACCATGACACCAGAAGGTATGTATCTTACGGCCTCAAGAAGGTTTGTTATCTGTTGCTGCGGAAACAGCGGACAAAGCACTTAATTGGCACCCACAATAAATTATGCTCACACTCACGGGAAGCCCCATGCGATGAATAGTTAATTTCCCCCTCCTGCTGCTAATGAAAAGTGATCTTTAATTCATTGTCCATCCCATAAGGAAGTTTACTCAATATGGGGAAATGTTTAAAAAGTACACCGCACTTCACACTCCGATGGGCGATATAATTGGTACAATGGCTATTGCTGGTCGCTACCTGTTTTAATGTCCACATGCTTGCTGGACTTATTGCAGGGCAATACTGTGTGTGTGTCTTCCCTCCTCTACCTGTCCTGTCCGCTGCCAGTTTATTCATGTATAGTTGAATAATTCTCGCCCGTGTTAATGTCCGATCCTGGGGATTTTTGCACCAAGAGAAGGCCGCAGAAGGATTTTTGGACAGGCTGTCTTCAGCGCCGATAATGAATTGGTCATTTCTCTGTCATTGGAATGGAACGGCGGTGAGTGTTAACAAATTGACTATGGCATTCTTGAACAAGAACATTTCAGGACACTGTTCCTGGCTGAAAGCCAAATTTGACCTGCACATGTACAAATAGTATTACTTTTGCCTGGGATGCTTTTAGTTTAGTGTGGGAACACTAGTCTATGGGGAGTCCAGAACCAGGGGCCACAGTTTAAGAATAAGGAGTAAGCCATTTAGAACGGAGACGAGGAAACACTTTTTTCACACAGAGTTGTGAGTGTGGAACTCTCTGTCTCAGCGGGCGGTGGAGGCCGGTTCTCTGGATACTTTCAAGAGAGAGCTAGATTGGGATCTTAAAGATAGTGGAGTCAGGGGATATGGGGAGAAGGCAGGAACGGGGTATTTATTGTGGATGATCAGCCATGTTCACATTGAGTGGCGGTGCTGGCTCAAAGGGCTGAATGGCCTACTCCTGCACCTATTGTCTATTGTGTATTGTCTATCTCTTATGTTTTGTTGCACTAATATTGTTTATTTATTTATTTATTTGTTTATTGACCCTTTTCTTGATTATTTATGATATTATTTATTGAGTACTGCATTGTGCTGTTGCAGGCAAGAATTTCAATGTTCAGTGTTGGTACATAAGACAATTGAACAACCGCTCTTGACACGTGCAATTTGTGTCTATCTTTGGTATAAGGGGGTTTGCATGTAAGGTCACTGGGTCATAGGGCTTGACGCACGGAGCCGCTCAATCCATCTGGAGGACATCCGTAACTTCCGGTATATGTTATTAATGCAAGAAACGCGTTCGTTCCTACCTGTTAAAAACCGCCAAAATGTTGGATTTTTGCGCTGTGAAAAATTGTGGAAGTCGGGGTAAGCGTGAGAGACATGTACCCAACTTCAGAATTCCAAAAGTGAAGCGAAATGAAGGTAAAGAGAAGCGAGAGCTGAAGGGACGCGATAATTCCCAATATTTTAAATTCTGACATCTGCACGGCCAATGTTGGCTAAAGTGCTTGGCGAACATTGGCCGTGCAGATGTCAGAATTGAAAATTTTGGGAATTATTGCGTTTGCTCACTGCATTTCATCAAGTAAGGCATTATTTGTGATTTTTCTTGATTCCTTTGGTATCTAAAAAGTCTCGGAAGTGATAATTCTGGCTGTAAATTTTGCTTCAGAGCAATTTTCTTTTTGTATGTAAAAACCCATTTGAGAACCATGGGCGATTTTAAACTTTTACAGCCAGATTTATCACTTCTGAAACTTTTTAGATGCCAAAGGACTCAAGAAAAAACACAAATAATGCCTTAGTTGATGAAATGCAGTGAGCAAACGGCCAATGTTCGCCAAGCACTCTGGCTGTTGTTGTCCCTTCAGCTTTCGCTTCTATCTACCGTCATTTCTCCTCACTTTTGTAATTCTGATGTCGGCTAAATATCTCTCACGCTTATCCCGATTTCCATAATTATTTACAGCGCAAAAATTGACAATTTTGGCGGGTTTTAACGGGCCCGCCACGCTGGAAACAGTGGTAAGTGCTTACCTGCAGTTCATCGCGTGTACTCCACTTGGTTTGTGACCCGACTGCCGTGAATCCTCCCTATAAACCAGCAACTGCAGTTCTGTGTTAAAGAAGGAACTGCAGATGCTGGAGAATCGAGGGAATTGAGGTCCTGGGCCTCCTCCACGGCCAGAGTGAGCAACACCGCAAGTTGGAGGAACAGCACCTCATATTCCGCTTGGGGAGTCTGCATCCTCTGGGCTTGAACATTGAATTTTCTCAATTGTGTTAACCCTTGCTGTCTCCTCCCCTTCCCACCTCTCCCTCAGCCCTCGGGCCCTGGCATTCCCTCTATCTCTATCTCCCTCCCCCACCCTAGTCGCACTGGCTTCTCATTTTCACACCACAAACAGCTTACAATGGCTTGTTCCCTTTATTATCGATACTTTTTTGCATCTTTCATTCATTGTTCTTTATCTCCCCACATCACCATCTATATCTCTCGTTTCCCTGATCCATGACCAGTCTGAAGAAGGGTCTCGACCCGAAACGTCGCCTATCTCCTTCGCTCCTTAGATGCTGCTGCACCCGCTGAGTTTCTCCAGCCTTTTGTTTACCCTCTGCAGTTCTGTTCCTTTTAATTATTGTTGCCATTTCTTGACTAATCTGTGATTGCAATTCCACAGTTTAGCCACCGGTGGGACCACAGTTTAGCCACCAGATTCCAGCATCTGCAGTTCCTTCTTAAACAGAGGGTGGTAGGCTGTGGGCCGAGCATCAAAAGCTACAGAGAGGCTAAAGATACAGAGTGCTGAAGTAACTTAATGGGTCCGGCAGCATCTCTGAAGAAAATAAATATGTGACGTTTCGGGTCAAGACGGTTCTTCTGAATGTATGTTCAAGAAGGAACTGCAGATGCTGGAAAATCGAAGGTAGACAAAAGTGCTGGAGAAACTCAGCGGGTGAGGCAGCATCTATGGAGCGAAGAAAATGGGCAACCTTTCGGGCTGAGACGTTGCCTATTTCCTTCGCTCCATAGACGCTGCCTCACCCGCTGAGTTTCTCCAGCACTTTTTTCTATCTTCTGAATGTATGTCTGAAGAATGGTCTCGACCTGAAATGTCACCAGTTCCTTTTTCTCCAGAGATGCTGATATTTGTAAGGCAGAGATAGACAGATTCTTGATTAGTACGGATGTCAGGGGTTATGGGGAAAGGGCAGGAGAATGAGGTTGAGAGGGAAAGATAGATCACCATGGTTGAATGGTGATGTAGACTTGATGGGCTGAATGGGCTACTTCTGCTTCTATCACTTATGAACATGAACCTATGACCTGCTGCGTTACTTTAGTTTTTTGTATCTCTCTTGGGCAGATAATGTTTCAGGTGGGGAAAACTTCTCCAGACGCCAAACTTCAACTGTTTTTATTAAGTTTGCCACTTTTATATTTGGAAATGCCTAATCATTGACAATTGCATCTCCGTCCTGTGAAAATTCACTGGAATTTAGAAGGATGAGAGGGGATTTTATAGAAACATATACAATTCTTAAGGAATTGGACGATGCAGGAACAATGTTCCCCATGTTGGGGGAGTCCAGAACCAGGGGGTCACAGTTTAAGCATAAGTGGTAGGCCATTTAGGACTGAGATGAGGAAAAACGTTTTGACCCAGAGAGTTGTGAACCCGTGGATTTCTCTGCCACAGAAGGCAGTGGAGGCCAATTCACTGGATCTTTTCAAGAGAGAGTCAGATATAGCACTTAGGGCTAAAGGAATCAAGGGAAATGGGGAGAAAGCAGAAACGAGGTACTGATTTTAGATGATCAGCCATGATCATATTGAAGGGATTGAAGCGTAGGTTTACAAGGTTAATTCCCGGGATGGCGGGACTGTCATATGCTGAGGGAATGGAGCAGCTGGGCTTGTACATTCTGGAATTTAGAAGGATAAGAGGGAATCTTATTGAAATATATAAGATTATTAAGGGTTTGGACACGCTAGAGGCAGGAAACATGTTCTGATGTTGGGGGAGTCCAGAACCAGGGGCCATAGTTTAATAATAAGGGGTAAGCCATTTAGAACGGAGATGAGGAAACACTTTTTCTCACAGAGAGTGGTGAGTCGTGGAATTCTCTGCCTCAGATGGCAGTGGAGGCGGTTTCTCTGGATGCTTTCAAGAGAGAGCTAGATAGGGCTCTTAAAAATAGAGGAGTCAGGGGATATGGGGAGAAGGCAGGAATGGGGTACTGATTGGGGATAATCAGCCATGATCACATTGAATGGCGGTGCTGGCTCGAAGGGCCGAATGGCCTACTCCTGCACCTATTGTCTATTGTCTATTGAATGGCGGTGCTGGCTCAAAGGGCCGAATGGCCTACTCCTGCACCTATTTTCCATGTTTCTATTTTTTTAAACTTTTTATTTCTTGCACAGAGGGACAGAAATAGCAGCGGCGATATTTGGGATCATCATTCTCCTGGGAGTCATAGCTGGAATTGCCATTTGCTTCGGCATGTGTATGAATAACTACTGGAACACGCGTGTGGGCGTCATGCAGGGACCTCAGCTCAATACCGTCACGCGATTCAACGGTAAGCATCGGCTTGAAGAAACACCTGTCAGTGAAGGTGTTTTCATCTGCCTAAAACCCCTGTCCCATGGTACGAGTTCGTTCCAAGAGCTCTCCCGAGTTTGCCCTGATTCGAACTCGGAGATTTACGGTAATGGCCACTCGTTGGTACTCGGGGCTCTCGTGGGCATTTTTCAACATGTTGAAAAATCTTCATGAGTCTTCCCGTGCTTACCTTCCGTTAGCGAGTCTTCCCGAGTACCTGCCGTTAGCGTTACAAGCCGCTAATAGACGTCCCCGAGCTCCGACGTACCCGCTACGTTCATTCTCTGTGCTTATCACGAGTTAGATTTTTTTTTAACTCGGGAAAGCTCTTGGAATGAACTCGCACCGTGGGACAGGGCTTTAACTCTTTCTCAAATTACCATCTCTCCATCTGTTGTGTCAGAAGGAACTGCAGATGATGGTTTAAACCGAAGATAGACACAAAACGCTGGAGTAACTCAGCGGGGACAGGCAGCATCTCTGGAGAGAAGGAATGGGTGACGGTTTCGTGTCTGAAGAAGGGTCTCGACCCAGTAACGTCACCCATTCCTTCTCTCCAGAGATGCTGCCTGTCCCGCTGAGTTACTCCAGCATTTTGTGTCCACCTCTCAATCTGTTTCTCTGTTATCATGTTTGAAATAGTGCATAGATCATGGAATATTGAATATAGATCATAGCATGGAACATAGAACATAAAACATGGAACACGGGGCACAGGACATAGTAAACAGAACATAGATCATACTTGGTTAGGACAAGTTTGGAGCGATATGGATCAAACTCAGGCAGGTGGGACTAGTGTAGGTGGGACATGTTGGTTGGTGCGGGCAAGTTGGGCCGAAGGGCCTGTTTCCACATTGCATTACTCTATGACTCTGACTCTATATTGTATATAGAACAGAACCCATGGAACATACAACATACAACATAGGAAGTATAACAGAGCATAGAATGTAGAACATACAGATACAATATAGAACACAAAAATTGAACATTGAACATGGAACTTAGAACTTAGAACATAGAAAATAGAACTTAGAACTTAGAACTTAGAACTTAGAACTTAGAACTTAGAACTTAGAACTTAGAACTTAGAACTTAGAACTTAGAACTTAGAACTTAGAACTTAGAACTTTGAACATGGAACTTAGAACTTAGAACATAGAAAATAGAACATACAACATCAGTTCAGTTCTGTTTCAGTTTTGTTTACTGTCACGTGTACTGAGGTCCAGTGAAAATCTTTTACATGGAAAGTATAACATAGAACAGTGCGTGGCACATAGAACATATAGAGGGGGAGATAGATCAGCCACGATTGAATGGCTGAGTAGACTTGAATGTGTCGATTGGCCTAAATCCACTCCTATGACATGAATTTATGAACATAGAAAATAGAACATAGTCAAACAACATAGAACATGTTAAAATTAAGTACAGAGCATGGAACGTGCTGCAAACGCCACACAGACAGCATCCGAGGTCGGGATCGAACCCAGATCGCTGGTGCTGTGAGGCAGCATCTCTACCAGCTTTGCCACTGCGTTTCAATTCTATTGATCATGATTGTTCATTTAGTTTAGTTTATTGTCATGTGTACCGAGGTACATTGAAAAGCTTTTTTGTTGCGTGCTCTCCAGTCAGTTGAAAGACTATACAATCAAGCTGCCCGCTGTGTACTGATACAGTGCAATGGGAACAAGGTTTGGAGCAAGATAAAGTCCGGTAAAGTCTGATTAAAGATATTCAATGGATCTCCATTGGGAAGATTATGTACGTTACCTAAATTTAGTTTAGTTTAGAGATACGGTGCGGAAACAGGCCCTTCGGCCCACCGGGTCCGTGCCGACCGGCGATCCGTGCACATAATCACTATCCTGGGTACAATAGGGGCAATTTACATTCAGAACCCGACCAATTAACATAGTACGTCTTTGGACTGTGGGAGGCAACTGGAGCACCTGGAGAAAATCCACGCGGTCACGGGGAGAACGTACAAACTCCGTACAGACAGCGCCCGTAGTCGGGATCGGATCGCGGTCCCTGGCGCTGTGAGGCAGCAACTCTTCCGCTGCGCCACTGTTTATTAAAATAGTTTTTATGTCTATCCTTGAGAGTAGACATTCTTCAGTATTTATTAAACAAGTTTTTATATCTGTGTGTATACTAGGCAGCAGTCTTTTTAATATAGCTGGGAACTCTTTTGGTGATATGGATTGCTGCCAATTCGGTTCATATCTTTTTATTGCTCTTTATGTTTCTTTGCAGCCTCACCTTCTCCTCCCCCCTACAGTCACAACCAAGAGATGGATGATCCTGGCGATCCACCCCCACCGTATAGTCTCACGTCTCCAGCTACTCCACAGTCTACGCCGCCCCCACCTTACCCTGGCTGCTCAAGTAAATAAACTCCCCAACCCCCCGATTGTTATTGAACGCTGGAAATCGGATGCTCGGATGCTGATTGGAAAGGACATCACTCCATAATGAATGCGAGTGTCTCGGGATGCTATAAGGAATGTACCGTCATCCCCCTGACTTATTATAGCTCCACAGCCGAATGCTAATGACATCATCGATTCTTTAAGCAATTCCAAGATGGCCACCAACCCACGCCACCATTTGCGTGCGGGCCACAGAAGCAGATCTAGAATCACATATTACAATCGCTCCACACTCTAAAATCCCTACTCCTACAGCAACAATTCTTACTTTAACTATGATTTTCTTAAATTTGGGACTTTGATGACTTTACCTTGTTCTAAACGTTAATCCCTTATCATGTATCTGCACACTGTGAATGGCTCGATTGTAATGTGTTATCTTTCTGCCGACGGGTTAGCCCACAACAAAAGCTTTTCACCGCACCTCGGTACACGTGACAATAAACTAAACTCTGTGAGAGGGGTCCCTCCCCACCCAAACCACCCCCTAGCCTGGTACTTTTCCCCTGCAACCGCAGGAAATGCTACGCTTGTTGCTTTACCTCCGCCCCTGACTCCATCCAAGCAGTCTTTCCAGGTGGGGCAGAGGTTCACCCCAACCTCCTCCAACATCATCTACTGTATCCGCTGTTCGAGGTGTCAACTGCTCTACATCGGTGGGACCAAGCGTAGGCTTAGCAATCGCTTCGCCTAACACCTCCGCTCAGTTCGCAATGACCAACCTGATCTCCCGGTGGACTCAGCACTTCAACTCCCCCTCCCAATCCGAATCCAACCTTTCTGTCCTGGGCCTCCTCCATGGCCAGAGTGAGTCCCACTGCAAATTAGAGGAACAGCACCTCATATTTCTCTTGGGTAGTTTACACCCCAGCGGTATGAACATTGACTTCTCCAATTTCAGGTAGTCCTTGCTTTCTCCTTCCTTCCCCTCCCCTTCCCAGCTCTCTCACAGCCTATTTTTTCCACCTCTTCCTTTCTTTCCCCCCCCACCCCTGACATCGGTCTGAAGAAGGGTCTCGACCCGGAACGTCGCCTATTCCTTCGCTCCATAGATGCTGCCTCACCCGCTGAGTTTCTCCAGCATTTTTGTCTACCTTCTTTCATGTGATGTTGTCGAGGAGAATTGTTTTATTAATGTTATTAGATTCAATACCGCGATTATAAGTACACACTAAATTATGCACCTACTGATTTTAAACTTTAGACTTTAGACGTACAGCGCAGAAACAGGCCCTTCGGCCCACCGAGTCCGCTGTGAGGCAGCGACTCTACCGCTGCGCCACCAAGATGGTGTTGCGTAATAGTTTTGCTCCGTAGGTTTGAACTGTGAAATACTTGAAGCCCATTAGACCCAGCTGTGTCTGTTCTCTTTACTTATAGACTCTGCCATTACTGGAATCATGTTTGTTATTTACAATAGCGTCTGCTCTTAACTGTGTTTGCATAGCTGTTGTACTAATCAAGAACTGC
Source organism: Okamejei kenojei (assembly GCA_035221665.1). NCBI lineage: Eukaryota > Metazoa > Chordata > Chondrichthyes > Rajiformes > Rajidae > Okamejei > Okamejei kenojei. Next base: position 67,070,828 of record CM069142.1, on the reverse strand, counting down.
TGTCTGGATAGCAGGCTGTTGTACTGCTGCAAGTAAGAATTTCATTGTTCGCTTTTGGTTCCTGACAATAAAACACTCTTTACTCCCATGACTCCCTTCCTCTTGAACCTTTAAGTTACAGATAATGTCCCATTTCAACATGGAATCCAATTAAGTCGAAATATCTTGTATAAGAGGTTCTTATTTTTGTTAAAGTGAGGTCTGTTGTAATTCTAGTTTCCACCACTGGAGTCATCGAGCAGGGCGGGGTTCCCAAACATTTTCGTCCCGTTTACACCTGGCAACTTTAATAGCAATTAACAATGTTATTTTACTTATTAATAAACAACTAATGATGAAATGATGTACCAGAACCAACCAAACAGTCGGTCAATGAGAATAAATATGTACAAACCCAGAACCAACAAATTTACCCTCTGGTTAACAAAATTTACGCCCTGGGGCATGGGCGGAAATCCCGGGGGGGAGAACGGGGCTGTCCCATCACCCCCCCCATGTTTTGAGAGGTGGGGGGCCACCCCCCCCATGTTATCTCTTCCCGCGGTCAGGCTGTCAAACTGCTGCGTCGAGGCGATCGAGGCTCTCGATGTTGAAGCCCCTGCCGGGCGATGGTAGATCTCGCAGCTGATTTTAAGCCGCGCGGGGCAATGAAAGGCCCTGCAAACGGTCCGATTCAAGCCCAACGATTCGGGGCGGAAGAAGCTGCTGTTGTTGCTGGAGCTCCCGAAAGTCAGTCACCAACCAGGGACCTGCGAGGTCCCGATGTTACCGTCCACAGGGCCCACAGAGTCCACAGGCTCTGTGACCAGAGCCCTCAAGGTTGATCCCAGTTGGAGGCCGCCAGCTCCTAGATGTTAGGCCTCAGCACAAATATATATCTATTTTGATTTACACCATTTGTGGCCTTCTTTCACTGTCTCTCAAGTCTTCCTTAGGACCCAGGATCAAGAGCGGAACTCGCTATCAAAACATGGAGGGGATAGGGGGGGACACAATGTTTTGGCGGCCGCGCGCATGCGCACACTCACACACTCATGCGCGAGGCTTTGGAGGCTCAATCCAGCGCTAAATGCAGCTCAACTGCCTGTCTCGCCGGGTTAACCTACAGCCCTGACTGGACTGACGGGATACCAGCGCTGCTTCTCCGCGCTGCCCATATTTCCCGCAAGCCCAGGCAGGTTCACCTGGCGGGACAGGCAGAGTGAGCTGGGTTTAGTGCTGCTTCTCTGCGCTGGCTGTGGGCCTGGGGATACAGCTCGCGTCGGACTGCCGACCTCTCTGGCCACAAATGGGTGGGGGGGGGGGGATGGGGCACTTGGGTGGGGGCGGGACAGCGCCGGAGACCCGGCCGGGATCGATCCTGGCTGCGGATGAGGCGCAGGTCTGTGCCATGTCTCCCTCCTCCAATCATCGTGCTTAATCATCATGTCCCGCCCACATTGCCTGCTGACCGACAACTCTCTCGTCCAGGGTACACAAAAGGCTGGAGAAACTCAGCGGGTGCAGCAGCATCTAAGGAGCGAAGGAGATAGGCGACGTTTCGGGTCGAGACCCTTCTTCAGACTCTCTCGTCCAATCGGCGTCCTCGAAAGCGGAGATTTTAAAATCCGGATTACAAAAACTTGGGGGGGATGTCCCCCACCCCTCAAAACATGTGGGGGATGTCTCCTCTGGCGCCCCCCCCCCCTGTTTTCCGCCCCTGCGCCAGGATCATTACCATAAGATTCGCGCAAGATGTGTGTTTGGGTGTGTATGGGGGGAGGGGGGAGTGGGAGGAGATAAAATAGTTAGTTGTCATGCACACTTGTCATCGGGCCACCAGGAAATTGTGCCCCCTCCCGCATGTTTTAAAAGCGATTGTCGTCCATACCCTGGGGGGGGGGGGGGGGGTACCTTGTCATACTCATGCAGCATGGAAACAGACGCTTCAGCCCAATTTGCCCACACTGGCCACCATGACCCAGCTACACTAGTCCCACCTGCCTGCATTTGATCCATATCCCTCTAAACATATACCTATCCATGTACCTGTCTAAATGTTTCTTAAACGTTGCGATAGTCTCTGCCTCAACTAACTTGCCTGGCAGCTCGTTCCATACACCCACCACCCTTTGCGTAAAAAAGATACCCCTCGGGTTCCTAGGTAAATCTTTCTCCCCCCCCCCCCCCCCCCTTACCTTAAGTTGCACTAGTTGCGCTAGTTTCCAATATTCTTTGGGTAAGCTTTCAAAGCTGGCATTATGATGCTTCATGATAAGCTTGGTGATCAATTATACAAAGTCAAAGTCAATTTTATTTGTCACGTGCCCCCGAAGGTGCAGTGAGATTATTGCATTAAGAGGGCAAGATGTTATATAATTGCATTGGTATTTGCAGTGCGTATGGTTGTTCTTGTGCGTATGTTACTCTACTGCACATTCCAAAATCATTTTGTGACTGTTCCGGTCCAGTTGACTCGGAAAAGTGCTCTTCACTGCTGTAGCAGATTGACCACGTAACTGCAACGATGGTAAGCGTTGATTCTCAGAGAGTCTGATCGCTCACGTCAGTCTAGTAATCAGCATTCCGGCCGACTGATCTCAGAAGCATTGGCCGCCAGTCCTTCTATTACTTCCCTTGTTTGTGTATTGCAACACGCACGGTAAACGGAAGGGCACTGGGAAGTCATAGGATCATTTGATTTGATTTGATTTGATTTTATTATTTGTCATTCGAACCTCAGAGAGGCTCGAAAGAAACTCCGTTTCTACAAGCCATACAAACAAACAAACAGAACAATTCATAAAAAAAACACGCAAGCAATTAAATTCACACAAACATCCATCACAGTGGATCCCTCCTCACTGTGATGGAAGGCAAAGTTCTTCTCTCTCCCCCGCACCATCTCTCTCCCGATGTCGAAGCCCCAGGCGGGCGGTGTTAAGTCCCATGTCCATTGAAGCCGCGCCGGGTGATGTACGGCCCCGCTCCAGGCCCAAAGTCACAAAGTTGGAGCCCCCGGCGGGCGCTGGAATGTCCCGCAGCCATTAAAGCCATTAAAGAGCTCCGGATACCCCCAACAGTCCACCGTCAGCAATCTGCAGCTGGAGCCCCGGAGCTGGAGCCCCGGAGTCGGGCCGCAGCTGGAGCCGGAGCTGGATCATAAGGCACAGGGGCAGAATTAGGCCATTCAGCCTATCGAGTCTGTTCTGCCATTCAAGTATGGCTGATCTATTTTCCCCCTCTCAACCCCGTTCTAGTCCCTTGTAATCGTTGATGCTCTTAAAGCCCTGTCCCACGGTACGAGTTCAATCCAAGAGCTCTCCCGAGTTTAAAAAAAAATCAAACTCGTGGTAAGCATGGAGAATGAACGTAGCGGGTACGTCGGAGCTCGGGGATGTCTCTTAGCGGCTCGTAATGCTAATGGCAGGTACTTGGGAAGACTCGCTAATGGCAGGTGAGCACGGGAAGACTCGTGAAGATTTTTCATTATGTTGAAAAATGTCCACGAGAGCCCCGAGTACCAACGAGCGGCCATTACCGTAAATCTCCGAGTCCGAATCAGGGCAAACTCGGGAGAACTCTTGGAATGAACTTGTACCGTGGGACAGGGCTATTGCTAATCAAGAACTGCTGTCTGGATAGCAGGCAGCAAAAAAGCCTTTTCACTGTACCTCAATACACGTGACAATAATTAACCACCTCAAATAACCCTTTATCTGCACTTTATCAGTGTATTTATTCATGTGTGTATTTATTTATATAATGGCATATGAACGCACTGATCTGTTTCGTAGTCAATGCCTACTATATTCTATTGTGCTGAAGCAAAGCAAGAATTTCATTGTCCTATCAGGGACACATGACAATAAACTCACTTGAACTTGAACTAAACTAAGCTGAAACCTCTCAATCTCTACTTTAAAAATACCCAATGACTTGGCCTCCACAGCCGTCAATACTTCTGTTCTTTGCCCCATTTTCCATGACCATAAGACCCAGGAGCAGAATTAGGCCATTTGGACTATCGAGTCTGTTCCATCATTGAATCATGGCTGATCTATCTTTCCCACTCAACCCCAAACTCCTGCCTTCTCCCCGTAGCCTTATGACATTCTTCCTAATCAAGAATCTATCAATCTCTGCTTTAAAAACACCCAAATTGCCTCCACAGCCGTCTGTGGCAATGAATTCCACAGTGTTGCCACCCTCTGGCTAAACGTTCGGCATGGTGGCGCAGCGGTAGAGTTGCTGCCTCACAGCGCTTGCAGCGCCAGAGACCCGGGTTCGATCCTGACCTCGGGTGCTGTCTGTACGGGGTTTGTCTGTGGCCATGTGAGTTTTCTCTGAGATCTTTGATTTTGTCCCACACTCCAAAGACGTGCAGGTTTGTAGGTTAATTGGCTTGGTGTAAATGTAAATTGCCCGTAGTGGATGTAGGATGGTGTTAATGTGCGGAGATCGCTGGTCGTTCCGGACTCGGTGGGCCGAAGGACCTGTTTCTACACTGTATCTCTCAACTAAACTAAACTAAATATCAAATGTCTTCCAATAATTCATCCAAACAGCATTTTCTCCACCTACCCACTGCAATTTCCGCAAACGAGCAAATAAATTGATCGCACATTTTTTTGTCTTTAAAAAATCCATTCTCAATGCTTAGCCTAGTGTACAAGATATTGGTTTGCATACATGGTCAAAGAGTAAATGAGCAAAGACTAGTTGGTGTAGGAAGGAACTGCAGATACTGGTTTACACTGAAGATAGAAACAAAATGCTGGAATAACTCAGCAGATCAGGCAGCATCTCTGGAAAAAAGGAATGGGTGACGTTTCGGGTTGAGACCCTCCTTCAGACTGAGAGTCAGGGGAGAGGGAAACTAGAGATATGGAAGAAATACCAAGTCAAGTCAAGTCACTTTTATTTCTATAGCACATTAAAAAAAAACAACTCTCGACCAAAGTGCTTTACATTGGTGGAGGTACTAACGTTATACAACAGTGGTTCATGGATTAAGCACATACATAAATACATACATATAGTCCTCCCTCAGAGGACGTCAAGAAAGGCTTGAGAGAAAAGATGAGTTTTAAGTCTCGACTTAAAAGAGTTGATGGAGGGGGCAGTTCTGATGGGAAGAGGGATGCTGTTCCACAGTCTAGGAGCTGCAACCGCAAAGGCGTGGTCGCCCCTGAGCTTATGCCTAGACCGCGGGATGTTCAGTAACCCCAAGTCGGCCGATCTGAGGGACCTGGAGGTGGTGTGGTGATCAGCAGACTTTTGATGTAGGTGGAGGCAAGCCCGTTAAGGGCTTTGTAAACATAAGAAGGATCTTGAAATTTATTCGGAACCGCACAGGGAACCAGTGGAGAGAGGTCAGGATCGGGGTGATGTGGTCCCTTTTTCGGGTGCCCGTCAGGAGTCTCGCTGCGGTGTTTTGGACCAGTTGCAGGCGGGACAGGGAAGATTGGCTGATGCCAGTGTAGAGGGAGTTGCAGTAATCTAGGCGGAAGGAGATAAATGTATGGATGATCTTTTTGAGGTCGTCAAACTGGAGGAATTATTTTATTTTAGCTATTGTCCAAAGCTGGAAGAAGCTCGCTTTTACCATGGCATTGACTTGGTTGTCAAATTTAAACGCTGAGTCAAATATCATGCCAAGGTTTTTGAATGTACGGTGTGAAAAAGACTGATCAAGGCAGACAATGCTCAAGGAAATGTAGAATGGTCCATTGTTAGCTGAAGACGAGGCATACAAACAGTAAAATTAACCAGTAGGAGAACTAGGGTGGGGGGAGGATGGAGAGCGAGGGAATGCAAGGGTTATTTGAAGTTAGAGAAATCAAAATTCATACCGCTGGGATGTAAGCTGCCCAAGCGAAATATGAGGTTCTGTTCCTCCAATTTGCGCTGGGCCTCACTCTGACAGTGGAGGAGGCCCAGGACAAAGGTCAGTGTGGGAATGGGAAGGGGAGATCACGTAGGTTAAGGCGGACTGAACAGAGGTGTTCAGCGAAACGATCGCTGAGCCTGCACTTGGTCTCACTCTAGTTTCCTCAGTATCCTCAGTTTATCTTTCAATAATGCTCAAGCACATATTATAGTTCAACAGCACGTGGTCCTACAGATTTACGCCATGAACAACTTAAGTGAAGGTCGGAGTTACCATGAGGTAAAATGTGAGATGATTCACATTAGTAGTTTTGAACAGGAACATAGAATAATTTTTAAACCGTGAACCACTGTTAAATGTTAAAATGCAGGGCCATTCGTTCAGGAGAGGGACGGGGAAGACTAGAGTGCTTTATTGTACGAGGGTGCAGTACAGAACTAGAGAACTCTTGTTGAACAAAAGATATACACGAAAAAGCCGGAGTAACTCAGCGGGTCAGGCAACATCTCTGGAGAAAAGGAATAGGTGACAATAGACAATAGACAATAGGTGCAGGAGTAGGCCATTTGGCCCTTCGAGCCAGCACCGCCGTTCAATGTGATCATGGCTGATCATCCCAAATCAGTACCCCGTTCCTGCCTTCTCCCTGTGAGGGATAAAGTGATTAAACCCCACTATCGCATATCTCACATCCCCATATCCCCTGACTCTGCTATTTTTAAGAGCCCTATCTAGCTCTCTCTTGAAAGCATCCAGAGAACCTGCCATTGAGGCAGAGAATTCCACACTCACCACTCTCTGTGAGAAAAAGTGTTTCCTCGTCTCCGTTCTAAATGGCTTACTCCTTATTCTTAAACTGTGGCCCCTGGTTCTGGACTCCCCCAACATCGGGAACATGTTTCCTGCCTCTAGTGTGTCCAAGCCCTTAACAATCTTGTTTTTGGGTCGGGACCCTTCGTCAGACTGAGAGTCAGGGGACAGCGAAACAAGAGATGTAGACGGTAATAAAGAGAGATGTAGAACAAATGAATGAAAGATATGCAAAAAAGTAACTGTGAAAGGAAACGGTTAGCTGTGGGCTAGGTGAAAACGAGTTACAGACAACGAGATTCACCAGGACTACAGTGAAACTAGTAGAACGACTAGGGTAGGTTTATGCAACAATATTGGCAGTCAGCCAAGGAGCCGCAGTACCTCCAGGACCGGGGAGTGGCGCTGTAGCTGTCATCCCAGTCTCCATCCAGAGCTGGACAGGATCTGCAGTAACTCGTCCGAGCCTGGGGGCGGCGCTGATCGAGGCAGACTGGAATGAGCTGCAGTACCTGCTCCCAGCCGGGGGCGGCGCTGCAGCTGTCATCCCAACCGAAGCGTGTAAGAAGTTGCAGTAGCTCAACCAATCAGCCAATCAATCAAAACTTCACTGTCGTTCAGAAATACATCGATATATGCAATTCTAAACGCAATTCCGTTGCATTTGGCTCCCCGTGCAACACAAAAATAAACAGAAGGATAAAATGGATAAAAAGATAAAATGGATAAAAAAGATAAAATGTATAATGGTGGCGGCCCATTACATGGCATTCAGGAGTCTGATGGCTCGTGGGAAGAAGCTGTTGCAGAACCTTGACGTCTGCTCCTTATGCTACGATATCTTTTGCCCGAGGGCAGCAGAGTGAACAGTCCATGATGGAGATGTGTGGGGTCCTTTATAATACTGCTGGCCTTAGACACGCAACGTTTGGTCGCAATGTCCCCGATTGAGGGGAGAGAAGTCCCGATGATTTTTTTCAGCCGTCCTCACCACTCTCTGCACAGACTTCGTCGGAGGCTTTACAGTCCCCAAACCAGACAGAGATGCAGCTGGGCAGAATACTCTCTATGGTGCCCCTGTAGAAAGTGGTGAGGACGGGATGGGGGAGGTGAGCTCTTCTCATCCGGCGCAGAAAGTGCAACCGCTGCTGCGCTCTCTTAACTAATGATGTGATGTTATTTGACCAGGTCAGACTGTTAGTGACCTCCCGCCATCCAGAGAGAGCGCTGCAGTTGTTAAACCCGCCAGGAGCTGCAGTACCTCCCTCCGAGTCGGGCGGCACTGCAGTTGTCAAACCAGCTCCATTGATACAGACGGGAATGGGTTGCAGTACCTCCACCGCGCAGAGGAGGCGCTGCAGCTGTCTCCATTGATACCGACTGTAGACAGACACAAAATGTTGGAATAACTCAGCGGGACAGGCAGCGTCTCTGAAGAGAAGGAAAGGGTGACGTTTTGGGTCGAGACTCATCTTCAGACCAAGAATCAGTGGAAAGGGAAACGAGAGATATAGACGATAATGTGGAGCGATATAGTCATCCATTCCTTCTCTCCAGAGATGCTGTCTGTCCCGCTGAGTTACTCCGACTTTTTGAGTCTATCTTCGGTTTTGAACCAGCATCTGCAGTTCCTTCCTATACTTAATACTTAACACTGTTGGAGCTCCGAAGATAGACACAAAATATTGTAGTAACTCAGCGAAACAGGCAGCGTCTCAGGATTAAGACAGGCTGGAATGAGCTGCAATATCTCCTCCTGACCTGGGGAGGACGGCGGCGCTGCAGGGCTGGGTTGTAATGAGCTACAGTACCTCCTTCACATCGCGGGGGGGGGGTGGGGGGGTGGGGGGGCTGATCAAGGTGGACTGTAAGGAGCTGCAGTATCTGTTCCTGGGGGCGGGGGGGGCCTGCGGCACTGCAGGGCCAGGTTGTATTGACCTGCAGTGCCTCCTCTGGGCAGAGCGGCGCTGATTAAGGCAGACATAACGAGCTGCAGTACATCTTCAAGACCGTGGCATTGATTAAGTAGGTATGTTACAAAACTTACCTTCAGCGGCGCTGCAGTTCTGTCACTGGCCGTGTGCGCGGCTTTGGCGCTTTTGGGGGGGGGGGGAAACGGGGTTAAAATTGAGGAATTTTTCTCCTACCTGTCCTGGATATATTTTCTCGGAAGAATTGTTCCAACGACCGTTCTGTGAAATATTTTTAAAATCGCTGGACAATTTCAGCGCTGGAGTAAAATAAAAATCAGCCTCTAATGCCGTGAACGCCGACAACCGGGACGGATTTCACGTACGAGACAGATAAAGGAAAGCCGTTTATTTTATATATAAAAGTGTTTCTTAGGATGCCTTTAATCCAAGTTTTACGTTGCGAAAAGGTGATTTAGGCCCCATACAAACCGGCAGTATTTTTCCTGCAGATATGGGGTTTAAATTCACCGCAACCGCAATGTTCCATTCAATCGCGTTCCACAAAATCCCACTCGCAAGATGATTTAAATGCCCATTAATTTACGGGAATTAAACACTAAATTCCTTCCATTTGGCCTATAAATTCATGACAATGAGATTTAAAAATCATGTTATGTTGTGAATTCTTGTGTGAATGTTATTTGGACACTTAGGCTATTTAAAAATGTTCATCTTTTCTTAAGAAATGGATAGATGTTTAGAACTAGTCATTGAATTTTGTAATTTGCTACAATTGGGTAACTAACTAATTATATGCTTTAATTTCAGGTCATCCAAGTAAGATGGTTTCATATTTGTTTCAGAATACTTCAATCTATAATAACTGAAAATTTATTTCAGTTCTCTTAATTTTTACGAAAGTTATGACCTTTTGACTGTCCTCGATCACAGCTTTTGTGTTAATTCAATGGAAAAGCTATAGGGAGGTTTCACGGCAGTCGGGTCACAACCCATGACCCGGTCTGTTGCTACGCTATGCCAAGTGGAGTACACGTGATGAACTGCAGGTAAGCACTTAATTGTTTCCAGCTTAGCGGGCCCGTTAAAACCCGCTGAAATTGTCAATTTTTGCGCTGTAAATAATTATAGTAATCGGGATAAGCGTGAGAGACATTTAGCCTACATCAGAATTCCAAGGGTGAGGAGAAATGACGGTAGATAGAAGCGAGAGCTGAAGGGACAACAACAGCCCAAGTGCTTGGCGAACATTGTCCATTTGCTCACTGAATTTCATCAACTAAGGCATTATTTGTGTTTTTTCTTGTTTCCTTTGGCATCTAAAAAGTTTCAGAAGAGATAAATCTGGCTGTAAAATTTTTAAATCGCCCATGGTTCTCAAGTGGGTTTTTACATACAAAAAAAAACGCTTATGAAGCAAAATTTACAGCCAGATTTATCACTTCTGAGACTTTTTAGATACCAAAGGAATCAAGAAAAACCACAAATAATGCCTTACTTGATGAAATGCAGTGAGCAAACGCAATAATTCCCCATATTTTCAATTCCTATATCTGCACGGCCAATGTTCGCCAAGCACTTTAGCCGTTGTTGTCCCTTCAGCTCTCGTTTCTCTTTACCTTCATTTCGCTTCACTTTTGGACTTCTGAAGTTGGGTACGCGTCTCTCACGCTTACCCCGACTTCCACAATTTTTTACAGCGCAGAAATTCAACATTTTGGCGGTTTTTAACAGGTAGGAAAGTACGCGTTTCTTGCATTAATAACATATACCGGAAGTTACGGATGTCCTCCAGATGGATTGAGTGGCTCCGTGCGTCAAGCCCTATGATCCAGTGACTTTACGTGCAAATCCCCAATAGGGAACAAGTAGGTATGTTACAAAACTTACCTTGAGCGGCGCTGCAGTTCTGCCATTCCCCGTGTGCGCGACTGTGGCGCCTTTCAGAGGGGGGCGGGTTTAAAATGCCGTTTTTCTCCAGACAGTTCAAATCGATCCATCTCAGGGGATTTTGTTGCTAAAGAGAAATCGCTCTGACATTTGTTTTATGAAGATATTTTTAAACTACGCTAGATCATTTATTAGCTAGAGTAATTTAAAAATCATCTTCTAAAGCCGTGAACGCCGACAACGGGAAGGATTTTAAGTAGGGGATAAAAGAAGGTACACAGTTTATTTTTACATAAAAACATGGTTCTTAGGAAGACTTTAATCAAATTTTCATGTTGCGAAAAGGGGACAAAACAATATATACAAACCAGCAGTATTTTTCCTGCCGATTGTGGGTTAAATTCACCGCAAACCGCAACGTTCCAATCTACCGCGTTCCACTAAAACCCACTCGCACGTTGATTTAAATGGCCATTAATTTACGGGAATTAAACACTAAATTCCTTCCATTTGGCCTATAAATTCATGAAAATGAGATTTAAAAATCATGTTATATTGTGTGAATTTTATTTGGACACAGGTAATTTAAAAATGGTTATCTTTTATTAAGAAATGGATAGATGTTTAGATCTAGTAATTGAATTTTGTAATTAGCTACAATTAGGTAACTAATTAATTTCAGGCCATCCAAGTAAGATTTCATATTTGTTTCAGAATGCTTCAATCTATAATAACTGAAAATGTCATTGAGTTCTCTTATTTTTTAAGAAAGTTATGGGCTTTTGAGCTGCAGTACCTCCGAAGGCCGGCGGGAGAGGACGGCGGCGCTGCAGGGTTGTAATGCGCTGCAGTACCTCTTCCAGGGCGGCGTCGCTGCAGAGCCTGGTTCATACGAGCTGCAGTACCTCCTCCAGGACGGCGGCGTTGCAACGCCGGGTTGTAATGCGCTGCAGTACCTCCTCCAGGCCGGCAGGGGAGGACGGCGGCGCTGCAGGGCCGGGTTGTAATGAGCTGCAGTACCTCCTCCAGACTTGCGGTGGAGGACAGCGGAGCTATCCTCCACCGCAAGTGACATAACCGCAAGTATAACATAATCAGTTATTCAATCTATAATAACTGAAAATGTCATTGAGTTCTCTTATTTTTTAAGAAAGCTATGGGCTTTTGAGCTGCAGTACCTCCGAAGGCCAGCGGGAGAGGACGGCGGCGCTGCAGGGTCGAGTTGTAATGAGCTGCAGTAGCTCCTCCGGGCCGGCGGGGGAGGACGGCGGCGCTGCAGAGCCGGGTTGTAATGAGCTGCAGTACCTCCTCCAGGCCGGCGGGGGAGGACGGCGGCGCTGCAGGGCCGAGTTGTAATGAGCTGCAGTAGCTCCTCCGGGCCGGCGGGGGAGGACGGCGGCGTTGCAGAGCCGGGTTGTAATGAGCTGCAGTACCTCCTCCGGGCCGGGGAGGACGGCGGCGCTGCAGGGCCGAGTTGTAATGAGCTGCAGTACCTCCTCCGGGCCGGCGGGGGAGGACGGCGGCGCTGCAGGGCCGAGTTGTAATGAGCTGCAGTAGCTGCTCCGGGCCGGCGGGGGAGGACGGCGGCGCTGCAGGGCCGTGTTGTAATGAGCTGCAGTACCTCCTCCAGGCCGGCGGGGGAGGACGGCGGCGCTGCAGGGCCGTGTTGTAATGAGCTGCAGTACCTCCTCCGGGACGGCGGCGCTCGCTCGCTCCTCCTCAGACAGACAGACGGGCGGCGGCGGCGGGCGGGACGGGGCGGTGCCGGGGACGGGGCGGAGGCGGAGACGGAGGGAGGGCGGTCGGGGCCTTCAGCGCTAGGTGGCGGTGCCGGTGCTGGTGCTGGGGCCGCACAACCCCCGCCCCCCTCCTCTAGCTCCAGTCGCTCGGTCGGAGGGAGTTACAACCGGTGACAGCGGAGCCCGAGCTCAGACACGATAGAAACCTCTCCTCACCCACCCACCCACTCACACACACCCACAGTCAGCGCCCGCCTGTCTCACTACCCCGCCGTCGGAGGAGCCGAGCGGACGTGACCCCGCCGCCGCCACACCATGGTGATGATGATGATGAAGATGGTGCTGATGCCGGCGGCTCTCGCCCTCCTCGTCCTCGCCCCGCTCTGCCCGGCTCTGGAGGTAACGGACGGTGGGGGGAGAAGGGGGGGGGAGAGGAAGGGGGAAGAGACGAAAGGGGAGGGGAGGGGGTAGAGAGAGGGGGGGGGGAGAGAGGGAAGGGGGAAAAGAGACGAAAAAGAGAGGAGGGGAGGGGGTAGAGAGGGGAATAGGGGGTAGAGGGGGGATAGAGAGGGAAGGGGGAAAAGACGAGGGAGGGAGGAGGGGGGGAGAGGGGTGGGTTGAGGGAGGGGAGATAGAGGGGGACGAGGGTGGGGGAAGGTTGGATGGGGAAGAGAGGCGGAGAGGGGGGGGCTGGGGGAAGGGTCTTCATCCTGGGCATGTGGGGGGGGGGAGAGTCTGGATTGGGGGGTTAAGGGGAGATGGGGGGATACGGATCCCGGGGTTGGGGGAGGGGTGTCTGTATTTGAGGTGGGGGGGGGGTCTGGATCAGCGGGGTGTGAGGGGGAGGAAGATTCTTATTCCCAGGTAGGAGTTGAGGAGGAGGAGGGGGGGAGTCTTTACCCGGGGAGGGGAATTATAATCCCTGGAAGGGGGAAGGGGGAGGGGGGGCATTAATCCTGAGGGGGTGGGAAAGACTGGATTTTGAGGGAGGGGAAGTAGATTTGAGAAGGGGGGATTTTCCCTATTTCGGATCCCATGGGGGATAGAGTTCGGATCCCTGGGATTTTATTTTGGGGTGTGGGGGGGGTGTAGAGAGTCCGGATCTCGGGTTGGGGTGAGATTTCTGCACGGGGGGGGGGGTGAGTCCGGATCCTGGGGGAGAGAGGGGTGGGGGAGGGTGATTTGTGTGTGGGGGTGTGATTGCCCTGGGCTTGGGGTGGGGGGGACGTGTTGGGAGGGGTGTGTGGGTCTTGTTGGGCGGGGGGGACAGTATGGAGAACACCAGTGCGGGCCCCCCAGGGGAGGGGGTATATGGGTCCATGGGGGGGGGGGGGGGGATGTTCTGTTGGGTGCGGGAGGTTGGGTGGCTCATTGATCCTTACGGTTGGGTGGGGTGGGGAAACTGTACAGGTCTCGTTTGGGTTGAATTGGGGTGGGGGGCACACTCTCCCCCACAAGGATGGCGACCACCCTCCTGCTCTCCCCATTGGGAAGGATTGTGTTCCTTGAGGGAGAGGGTTTGGTGTGTGTGTGTGTGTGGGGGGGGGGGGTGGCTACTCGGTTGAGGCGGGGGGGGGGGGGGGGGGGGGGGTCTCTCGGTTGTGTCTCGGAGGGTGGTCAGTGTCCTGCGATCCCGATTAGGAGAAGGAGGGGGGTGTATTTGTGTCCGATTTTGGGGGGGGGGGGGAAGAGAGGGGGAGGGGACGAGTCTCTGTCTTATGCGAAATTCTCGATGGAGGGGTGGGGGTTAGAGAGACAGAAAATGCCTCTGAAGAGAAGGCACTATGTGCTGGTATCCCCCGTGATGGGGAGGGGGGACGGTTGAGGATGAGATTTGAGTGGTTGGGGGGGGGGGGGGGGGTAGAGAATCACTGATCTGGTTTCCCGATTGAGAGAGGGCTTTGATTATAGTTGTGGGTTCCTCAAGGGAAGGGCTGGGTCCCTTGGGGAAGGTTGGGTGCCTTGCGATGCGGGGGAGGGAGAGGGGTGGAAGAATCTCTGTCCTGGGTTAAAGATGGGTGGGTGGGAGCGAGGGGAAGGGTGCGTACCTGTCCTGGGTTTTCTGTGATGGGGAGAGTTCTTGTCTGAAAGTGCGAGTATAAAGGGTCACTTTGCTAAGATGTCCGGGGGAAGGGACAGCGTCCAGGCCAGGGTTCATGGAGGATGGGGGAGTTTGGACTCCATAGAGAGGGGGGGGGGGGGGGGGGGGGGGGGGGGGGGGGGGGGGGGGGGGGGGGGGGGGGGGGTGAGGAAAACAATCATGGGTGGTTCCGGTGGGCTGGGGTGGGGGGTAAGATGAGGAGTGGGTTCCCTGCGATGTGGTCTTGGGGAGGAGATATATATAGAGAGAGAGATGGGGGGCTGAGCTGGGGTCTCGGGAGAAGCTGCTGCCCATTTAAGGGAGGGGATGTCTGATTTGTGTTTTAAAAAATGCGTTGAAGTTAAGTAAGCGAAAACGTGGGTGGTGAACACCTGATTCTTTAGGGTGGGGAAGGGGGTGAGATTGGGGAAGGGGCCTGAGTCGCAGGTTGCTCTTACTGTTAGTGGGGGGAGGATATAAAGGGTGTAAACGGGAGGTGGGTGGAGGTTGAGGGTCTTTGTGGTGAGGGGAGGTTGTGATTGCCCCATCAACCTTAAACCTCCCGCATTAAACCTTGCGCGGACGTGGGATTGGGGCAAATCTTCGCCCCCGAGTTTTTGTTAAGTCTGGGTGTAACCTCTGCATTAATCTCCCAATTCTCATTTACCGAGCGCTCCCCCCTTGCCTATGCTTGCTCCTCACTCTCTCTCTCTCTCTCTTTCTCGCTCTGATCTCCCTCCTTCCCGACTAATTTGCAGTCCCGGTTCCTGCGTGTTCTTTGTTTGGCTTTCTCCAGCTTCCTCTCGGTCTGTGCGTGGCATTCAGATGCTCTGCAGCGCGAACATTGTGTCTGCCGCGCACTGTATTCACTGCCTCTCTCTTTGCCCTTGTGCCGTGCCTTCATTTCCCTCTTCCTTTACAAGCCCCTCCGCCCTTTACAAGCCCCTCCGTTTTTTTTGTGAATAAATCTATTAAACCAGGTAGTGGCTCCTTAAAAGATGGCGCCTCTGCAGTGCGCAAATATCCCTTCCTTGCCCGGCCTTGTGTGCATCAAGATCTTTAGTTAAAAAAACCCATAAAAGTAAATGTAAATTGATTTATCAGCTTTATTACTTTGTAACATGCAAAGGGCGTTGTTGCAGTTAAAAACACAGGGGCCGTGTCATTGCATTATATCTAAAAAATGTATAATAAAAATGTATGGAAAGAGAGGGGCGGATAAATCTGTTTTTTTTTAAATGCCAGCAAAATGGAATTGCCTGACGCAAACTGTTTGAATCTTGACTCTTGTCCGGGACTAGAGATTTCTACATACCATCGCCTACATTTTTATTTAACTTTCCGATCATTAATTCCTCCTTCCCCGCATTTCTTAACGTTCAGCCCCTATCGTGTTTTCATTATCTGAGTTTAGCAGGTTTATTATTTATGTCTGAGCTCTCTGTCGCACAATTTTTGGCTGTTTTCCCATTTCTCTATTTGTCTGTCTGGGTTTTTGTTCTTGTCCTTATCCTTTTTCTATTTTGTCCCATTGTGTTTACCTTTCTCAGGTTGCCCAGTGTGTTGCTGTAATCTGAGAAGCTTGCTTTTGACAGCCAGTTAATATCATTCCAGCAATATATTGTATATGCAGCATATTAATTTCGTACATGATGGGTTAGTAACTACTGACTTTTGCAGTTTGTTTCAAGCGGGGGCTAGTACTTCATTTCCCAATTAATTATAAATTGGCCCCGATAGGGTATTTTAAGTTTTCACGGGTAACGGTAAATTGCACAGGATAGCTTGTATTTTTTTTATTCGTATGGCTGTATGGTGACCACAAATTTCACTGTACCAATTTATGCCTGTGACGATAAATGTCTCTTGTCTTGTCTCTTGTATTTCAGTGAAGACGCTCTAAATCTCTAACCTGCCGCATGTTTGTTTTTGTTCATCGTTCTTCTGTGTGATGAACACAGCTTTAATTGTTTGGATACTGCTTTGTGATTTAAACTTTGATTTTAATATTGATGTCGGAAGGGGAATAAAGCCTTGTGAGATGTTGCCTTTTACTGCATTCTTGTGATGATGTTGCCTGATATGTTCTTTTTATTAATAAAAAAACACAGCCTGAAGCGTTGAAGTTGGACTGTGCTATGAGGAAGTCATTGGGTGGGTCATATTGTGCCAGGTCGTTGTCGAATGGCTGCACTTCTTATCATAAATCCTGTGTGTGGACTGATTCCAATGCGCATTCTGCAGTTTCAAGGTTTAGGCTGATTAGGATTGTGGAAAACAAAGGGCTACCATTATTTGTGGACAATGGTATTTTGTCAACTTTGAAATGAAACATTTTTATTGAGGGCTGGGTTGGCTAAAGCTATTTGCTGATGATTTACACTGTTTGTGCAAAGATGGGTGCGAGCTTCACCTCGGAGGCCATCTGTGTGTGTTTACACTTCCTCATCCCCCTCACCTTAGAGGCTGCACCATCAGTAAGTCAACTCCAAAGTTTAATGTATTATCAAAGGTTGGGTAGTTTACACCCCAGCGGTATGAACATTGACTTCTCCAATTTCAGGTAGTCCTTGCTTTCTCCCTCCTTCCCCTCCCCTTCCCAGCTCTCCCACAGCCCACTGTTCTCTGCCTCTTCCTTTCTCCTCCCCAACCCCTCATCAGTCTGAAGAAGGGTCTCGACCTGAAACGTCACATATTTCTTCCCTCCATAGATGCTGCCTCACCCGCTGAGTTTCTCCAGCATTTTTTGTCTACCTCCAAAGTTTGATGTGTAGGGAGGAACTGCAGATGCTGATTTAAACCGAAGACAGACACGAGAAGCTGGAGTAATTCAGTGGGTCAGGCAGCATCCCTGGAGACGAGGAATAGGAGACGTTTCGGGTTGCGACCCTTCGCCAGACTGTATGTACTTCTTCGGAAAGTATGATCCTTAGTTGAGAAAATATTTGTGTACAAAATGCAATCTGCTGTTTGAAAGCCCTATACGCCTTGGAGACGCCAGTGACCGCAGATGCTGGTATCTTGTGCAAAAAAATTAAGTGCCGGAGGAACTCAGCGGGTCAAGCAGTACCTGTGGGGGAAATGGGCGCTCTGGATCATTGTTGCACCATCAGTCAAGAACGCCTATCGCTCCATTGCCCTCGATTCAGTCTGTCTGATCATCTGAAGAAGGGTTTCGGCCCGAAACTGAAGAAGGGTTTCGGCCCGAAACGTTGCCTATCTCCTTTGCAACATAGATGCTGTTGCACCCGCTGAGTTTCTCCAGCATTTTGTGTACCCTGTCTGATCATCTGTTGGTGCAGCTTCTGCTGTCTCACAGACAGGGACTGAAATAGACAATAGGTGCAGGAGTAGGCCATTCGACCCTTCGAGCCAGCACCGCCATTCACCATGATCATGGCTGATCATCCACAATCAGTTCCTGCCATCTCCCCATATCCCCTGCACTATCTTTAAGAGCTCTAACTCTCTCTTGAAAGCATCCAGTGAATCGGCCTCCACTGCCCTTCGACTCAACTCTTGTCTCCGTTCTAAATGACCTACCCGTAATTCTTAAACTGTGGCCCCTGGTTCTGCATTCCCCCAACATCAGGAACATGTTTCCTGCCTCTAGCGTGTCCAATCCCTTAATAATCTGATGTGTTTCAATAAGATCCCCTCTCATCCTTCTAAATTCCAGTCTATACAAGCCCAGCCGCTCCATTCTGTCAACATATGACAGCCGCCATCCCGGGAATTATCCTGGTGAGCCTATGCTGCACTCCCTCAATAGCAAGGATGCGAGGCACCAACAAAGACAGTAATGCAGCAGTGCTCTATGGTGAGCAGGGGGTTGAGTTAGTGGGCTAGAGCATGATCAAAATTTCTCCTTTTAACTCGAACGTCGCTATTTTAATCAAAAAACGGCTGGACAACTGTAGACAAAAAATGCTCGAGTAACACAGCAGGTCAGGCAGCATCTCTGGAGAATATGGGTAGGTGACATTTTGAGTCGGGGACCCTTTTTCAGACTGATAGTAAGAGGGAGTAAGCTGGAAGAGAGGTGGGGATAAAGCCTGGCAAATGATAGGTGGATACAATGAGGTGAGGGAGGATTTGTGATTGCCAAGATGGTCGGATAGGGCCAAAGATGAATAGATAACATCTGAGAAAAGAAACGGGTTTCATTTGGCATCATGTCTGGCACATGTCATGTGCCCAGGGGCCTGAACCTGTGCTGAACTGTTGTGTTCAAATAGGTGACGAGGAACAAGAGCACTGACTGTTAATGGGACATCTTAATGAAAACGGATGAGAAAGAGGCATAAAGGAGGAAGGAAAATGAAGGAGTTTACCTGAAGTTGGAGAATTCAAAGTTCACTTCAAAAGGTTGCAAAGTGCCTTTACATTTAGATGTAAAGGCACTCTAGTTTGCATTGAGCCTTGTTGCAGTCCACTGGCAGGCGGGTTAGAATGGGTGCGGGATTAAGAATGAATGTGGTACGCAGCAGGAAGCAAGCTTGGTGTTCCCCAACACTTGTTTATACTTTTGTTTGAGCTTCAGAAACATTTCCCCCCGCCAAATAGAAGAACAATAGAGGGAGGGGGTGTGTAGGAAGGAACTGCAGATGCTGGTTTAAACCGAAGATAGACACAAAAAGCTGGAGTATCTCAGCGGGACAGGCAGCATCTCTGGAGAGAAGGAATGGGTGACGTTTCGGGTCGAGACCCTTCCCTTCTTCAGACTGAGGAAGGGTCTCGACCCAAAACATCACCCATTCTTTCTCAACAACTGGGGGGTGGTGCGGGTTGTTGCTTGTGAACAAGGAACGGTATTAAAGAAAATACCGAAGAACATTTTTGTTGTGGACCATCAGAATTCTGCTGTAAGAATGATTTTGAGAAATGGGTGGGAAGGTGGAGCGAAGGGCAAGATTGGACGAGACATTCTTCTGAATGATGGAGTAGGTGCAAGGGACTGTTTGATCTATTTTTGCTCTGTTCTTATAGTTATGGCCCATTGCCTTCGATTCCATCTTAGCGATGCTATTAAAAAGCTGCCCTCTGTGATGGTGCTTGGGACGAGAGCTATCAGAATTTTGCTCATAGTCATTTAGCCATCTGAAAAAAGATGCAATTTGTTTTGCAGCCAATGAGATACCTTTTGAAGTATATCTATTGCTTCACCATGGGAAATGTCGCAGTCATTCGGTGCGTCAGTCGGGTGAAAATGCCCACGTTTGCCTTGGGATCAAATAATCAGCCTTTAGTGGTCGATTGAAGGATAAATGCTGGACTGGGAAGCTTCCCCTGCTTCTGAAAAATAGTGCCTTGGGATTATTTGTGTGCAGAGGGGAGGACAGAAGACGCTCTGATTAAATATCTCATCAGAAAGCCGGTCTCTCTTTCACTGCAGTGTCAACCTAGATTTGTGCTCAACTCTCTGGAGTGAATTCTTCCAACCTTCCAACTTGAAAAGTGGAAATATTGCAAATGAACCACAGCTGACACTTGACCGAAATAATATGTTTATCTCCTCCATGCCTTGTTGGTCCGTAAGAGTGACAAGCTTGGAGCAGGATGGGTAGCTCGTGAGAAACTGATTGAAGAAAAAAATGTAATCTAAATGCAGGAAAAAGGTTGGACATTAGGAATAGCACGAGAAATCTCCGAGGAGCTTCAAATCATGTCCACAAAGCAATTAAACCCAAATATACAATTTGGGTTTCTTTAAATAGACCTCGGGAACATTTTCTGACTAAAGGGAACATTCAAGGCGGCAAAAACAACTATCTGGAGGAATTGAGTGGGTTAAGCCACGTCTGTGGCGGTCAGAACTTTGCCTCGGATAGCAGTCTAGTTGAGAGAAATATTCATGTATTTAGTCATAATCATAAAACATGCAAACAGTCCTGTTGGCCAAATTTCATGTCGTGTGGGGCAGAATGAGGTCATATCTTCCCCTCTCAACCCCATTCTCCTGCCTTCTCCCATCACCACTGACACTTACACCAATCAAGCACCTATCAATCTCCACCTTAAAAGTATCCATTGACAGTGTTCTGTGGCAATGAATTCCAGACTCATCACCCTCTGACTAACGAGATTCCTCCTCTTCTCCTTTCTAAATGTCAATCCTTTTATTCTGAGGCTGTGGCCTCTGGTCCTAGACTCTCCCACTGGTGGAAACGTCCTTTCCACATCCACTCTATCCAGGCCATGCTGATTACGATGCCCCCATCTACGCTAGCCCCACCTGCCCACGTTTGGCTCATATCTCTAAACCGTCTCTATCCATGTACCTGTCCAAATGTCTTTTTAAATGCTATTATAGCACTTGCCTCAACTGCCTCCTCTGGCAGCTCGTACCATACACCCACCACCCTGTGTGCAGAAAAAGTTGCCCCACAGGATCCTGTTGGATCTCTCTCTTCCCTCCTTGAACTTGTCCTGTATTTTTGATTCCTCTACACCAGGTAAAATACACCGTGCGTTCACTATTCCTCTCACTTATTTCAATATGTTGCTCCACAGCAGTCCCTAGGTCCCTTATATTGCACTGAAGGTTTTTATTTTGTCCATCGGTCACAGGTAATGGAGCCACTATCCAGTACGCCCATAGATGGACAGCTAATGTCACCTTGCCCCTCATTTGTGTGACAAGGGGGTAGGAGGGGGAGGTTAAATGCACGGGTGAAATAAGATACACAGAGATGATCTTTGTTTTTAACCTAGATCCCCATTAAAGCAATTATCCTACCCTATTTTAAAAATTCCCTCCATGCAAATGTGTAATTTCTCTGCTCCACCTTTCAGGTATTTTGATTTTTTTTTTTGTTGCCCTGGGTTAATTACTTGGCATGATTATCATGTTTACAAACCTTTCCCCGCACTACAATGGCCATGCTTCAGGAGGTTAAATTTAAGTGGCTAGTGTGTGGGGGAAAATGTGGCCCTTTCTTCACATCCACTTCTGCACCTTCATATCAACTGTTGGGCAAGCGGTTGCTCGGGATTAGATGGGTACCGCTGTTTTATTGTTATTTGAGGCTATTTCAGTAACGTTTGCTTCATTATAATATTATCACAAAATAAATGATGGTGATATCATATGCAAAAGGTGTGTGAAAGCGAGTGGCGCTGGCTGGTACAGCTGCTGCCTCCCGGCGCCAGAGAACTGGGTGCAACCATGACGTCGGGTGCTGCCTATGTGGAATTTGCACGTTCTCCTTGCGTGATTGCGCAGGTTACCTCCGGGTCCTCCGTTTCCACCCCCTCTCCCCCCTCATTTTCAAAAGACGTGCAGGTTTGTAGGTTAATTGGCCTCTGTAAATTGCCCCTCGTGTGTAGAGAGTGGAAGAGAAAATGGGATAACATATCCAGTGTGAAAGGATGATCGAAGGTTGGTGTAGACTCAGTGGGTTGAAGGTCTAGTTCCCACGTGGTATTTCTAAAACTAAATACAAGTAATATTTGGCCATTGTATCTAACGGGAACATCGTACTGTTGAAGCAACAAACAATAATGGCTCGGGACTTTATCCCCATTATGTTGTCTTGCAGTTCTAAAATGATTGGACTGCAAAATCAAACTCCTCCAATAAAACAACTTAGTTATATTGTAATTTAGATGAAATTGGAACATTCAAAGAGCAGAACAGTCTCCTTACTGTGGTTTTGCCAATGTGATTACATGAATTGGGTCTCACAATGATTATTCACAAACATTATTGCAACATGGTCATGCAATTGGTTTGTTGGTGCTGAATTTTGGGATTGTGGAGAGCAGAGGGCCTTTTATCTAAATGCACTTATGTGATATAATTGGAAAAACATGTCTGTACTCTTGCTAGGCTGCAGTTGAAACTGATGTGAAATTGTTCCAATTTTTTTTGAAGTTTGGTCATCTTGCCATAGGAGCATTACATTGAAGGTTAATGAAGTTAGATCATCTGTGGTCTAATAGAATTGCAGAACAGGTCAGTGGTTTACTTTTGTATCCCCAGTCCATCTCCTTGGACAGTTTATTTTTCCTGCAGCAGGGTCTCGAGCTGAAACGTCACCCATTCCTTCTCTCCAGAGATTCTGCCTGTCCCGCAGAGTTACTCCAGAATTTTGTGTCTATCTTCCTTTTCCTGTAAACCACCTCTGGTTGTGGGCACAGTCTTATATTAATTATTGATTACTTTTTGCTAAAATCTGCATTGTAAATGTTTTCTGGGGATGAAAGAATGTATTTGTCAAAGAATGTATTTGTCGTGCCTTGTAAGTTGTTCATCTTCCCAATGTGATTCGTTGCTGAGTATTCTGAATTTCTCTTCTTCTTCTTCTTCTTCTTCTTCTTCTTCTTCTTCTTCTTCTTCTTCTTCTTCTTGTGTATGGTGTGCACAACATAGTTGTAGGACAACTTGTTCTATTTGGTCTTATTTGATTGACAATAGTCAATAGGTGCAGGAGTAGGCCATTTGGCCCTTCGAGCCAACACCGCCATTCAATGTGATCATGGCCGATCATCCCCAATGTCGAAACGGGGCGGACCACGTGAAGGTTGCAATCTCCCACCTCAACTGAATTTATCCTAGTTGCAGAAAGATGCTAGTACAAACGTTTTGCATTGGATAAGATCCCAACCAGACAGGAGTATTATCCAGCCACAATTCCTATTGTGGGGGTGGGGGGGGGGGGGGGGGGAGGAGGTGAAGGATATAATGACAAAGTGCATCAAGATTGGAATAGAAGTCAAGTCGTCAAGTATTATTGATTAAGCGATGACTTTAAACAGTATTTCAATTTGATGCAATTTTAGTAAAACAGTATTTCAATTTGATGTAAATTTAAACATTTATATGGGTCCATGCCAACATAAAATGATTCCAAGTTCTCAGTGGCCCACTTGCAATAGTTGTACTGGTGCATGGTACTAATGGTAACCAAGCTAATTTGCAGATTGTTAGTTTAAAATGAGACTTTACTCTTCCAGTTGCAAATATCACAACACTATCAGCAAAGTTTGGTCATCCTTTGAAAACTAAAATTGCTTTAGGTCGATTACCACACATGATGCTCTACTATTTTGTGTAGATGAATGCCAAGTTCCAACCATCCCCTCCATGTTTCCCATAACTGCAAGGAACATTCAGCTACTTTGTCAAATCAGTAGACCATTTTGGATACTAAATTACAGCAGTGATAACAGAGCCACCGCCAATTCTTCGCAGCAGTTAAATTGTGCACCGTGTACAGTACTCTGTATAATATCTTTTAACGAGTATTAAGAAACCTCTGTGTTCAAGGCCATGGCGTCTGAGATTAGCAGCACGGAAACAGGCCCTTCGGCCCAGCTCGTCTATGCTGAAAATAAACACCAATTGCTGGAGTAACTCAGCAGGCCAGGCAGCATCTCTGGAGAAAATGGATAGGTGAGGTTTTGTGTCAATGGTACTTTATTGTCACATGTACCTAGGTACAGTGGGATGCTTTGTTTTGCGATGGGTCATCCATGCTGACCGAGTTGTCTAAGGGAGCTAGTCTGCTCAAGGGCCCATATCCCTCCAAACCTTCCTTATCCATGTACTGTGGTTTGAAAGTCGTAACGTTCTCTCTTACTATATTTAATACACTTTATAAATGTGTTCAGCCTGACTGCATTTCAGCTCAATGCATCTTTAATTATTTTTAGTCCCTTCTCGGTGTTTGAGACCAATTTAGGTTCTGAATGTCAGGATCATATTCTCAAACTTTGAGCTAATTTTAAATGTTCAAACTAAAAGTACAGGAGACTGCATTTATATTGGTTAACGAGCCCTTTTGAATTCTTGTCAGTGCAGAAGGTTTTTTTTGTCATTTTCAATAGTAAATTCCCCACCAAACCTCTAATACAGTACCAGTATTGTAAGATTGATTGCAGTAGCTGTATCCAGAGGAACAATTAGGTTGTTATTAAAACACTTTGGTTTGTACCTTTTAATATCCTTGGCCCTTTCCAGGAGTTGTATTACCAACCGTGGATAAGTAAATCAGTGAGTTGAGATATTCACTGAGCTGGCCTGCTTTTGATCTAATGGATTTCTCTTAAAAATTCTGAAAAGTTTGGTGTTACCCCCAACAGCTCCATATTTCAAATTAATGATATGATGCATTGGGGGAAGAATTTTGTTACAGTTGGCAATATTAACAACATCAAGACAGGCAATCCTGCTTTTGGAGAGCTGCCATTTGAATCATTAGCTAATTAAACATCCAGGATTCCACTCGAGCTGGGCATTAGAAGTGAACATCCTTCACTTCCTTTTACCATAATTTCCTGCTTCACCTCAATTATTGTCATGGAGCCCTGCAGCAGGGAATCTAAGCCCTTCGGCCCAACTTGCCCATGCCAACAAGATGCCCTATCTATACTAGTCATGGACAACTTGTCCAAGATTGAGAATCCTTCTCCAAAATGTGTCTTTCTTTGATATTTGTTAGGACAATCATGAATTGGGCCCTTAAATCATTATTCCACTCATCGAATGCTTCCATTTTGATATCTGCTATCCATAAAGCAGTTTTCTCTCTCACCTTGTTCACATATTGTATCATATCATAATTCCATTAAAATTTGGTGGTTTGGAAACTGCTATTCTACCCCCCCCCCCCCTCCAGTCGATGGAAATACAAGTTATCAATCACTATAACTATATTTATATCACTATCACTATCACGATAAATTGCTCATAAGATAGACAAAATGCTGGAGTAACTCAGCAGGTCAGGCAGCATCTCTGGAGAAGAGGAATAGATGACGTTTCAGCATTTCGGGTGTCATCACTTCAGCAATTTGTGTCTATCTTCAGTTTAAACTAGCATCTGCAGTTTCTTCCTCGATCTGAAGAAGAGACTCGGCCCGAAACGTCACCCATTCCTTCTCTCCAGAGATGTTGCTGCCTGGCCCGCTGAGTTACTCCAGCATTTTGTGTCCGTCTTCTGACCCTTCTTACTCATTGTATTTGCCTTGTTGTACTTTTAGCAATCAGTGTATACGATGTCTGTAGCAGGCTACTATGATTGAGTTAGACGTTTCGTTTGAGATTGACTTTTACAAATATCTCTTTGCGAGCCTGGGGCAAAAAAATAGGTGTTTGTCTTAAATAATGCAAATTGGATATAATTCTGCCAATGCGAATCTTAATTAATATTTGTGTTATAGTTGCATGTCAAAGTGTCTACTTTGATTTTCTGCATCACTGTAGCATGCTTAATTTTTCCCCCCTAAATTATGCCAATCATTGATGGCTAAAACAAAATGTACTTGCTGGTCGAGTGCTTTTGCTTAACTTCCACCTTTTTAAAAGCCTAGGCATGTTCCAAGGTCACCAAGGGTCAAATATGAAACGTTTCTGAATAGCAATTCTCAGGATACTCGTGTAATTGGAGCCTAAGAAAATGCCCTCCATTGTGTGGCCTGTTGTACTGTGATATGCAACTAGCAAAAGGGATACCTGTACATTAATAAAGGAGCGAAACAGTGATTGAATTACAGTGTCATTTTGTTTGCCAAGACTGAAGACTCACTGGGAGTGCAATAGCGCATTCATTGTTGTACTGAACAAGATTTTTTTAAATGTGCATTTCAGCTTTGGAAGAAATGTAACAATTTGTTGCATCTATTGCTTCGATTTCATTCCTGCAGACAATTTGTACTTTGTTCTCGTTTGGGTGCACATTTGTCAAATCTCTGACAATATTCTCAAACACTAAAAAATGAACTTTTAAGCTTAAGTTGAGGAGCAGAAGTGTGAAAACGCACACCTCCAGATTCAGGACAGTTTCTTCCCAGCTGTTGTCAGGCATCCTATCAATAGCTGTAGAGCGGTCCTGAGCCCCCCATCAGTCTGAAGAAGGGTTTCAGCCCGAAACGTTGCCTATCTCCTTCGCTCCGTAGATGCTGCTGCACCCGCTGAGTTTTTCCAGCATCTGCAGTTCCTTCTTTAACACCTACTATCTACCTCACTGGAGACCGTCAGACTATCTTTAATCAGACTTTACTGGACTTTATCTCGCACTAAGCGTTATTTCCATTATCATGTGTCTGTACGCTGTGGATGGCTCAATTGTAATCATATATTGTCTTTCTGATGATTGCCTGGCATGCAACAAAGGCTTTTCACTGTACCCTCTGTACATGTCAGAATAGATTAAACTAGAGCAAAACAGTACTGCCCGTACAATGTTATAACTACCAACACTTGAGAGTGTTGTGAGAAGACATCTTGCAGTCCTCTTCAAAACCTACTTGTAGACGCAAATAATTCCTTGAATGATTAGAATTGTTGTAAGATATGTACTTTACACATGCTTTTGTTCGGGGATTTTTGTATAGTTTTTTTTTGTGCTTTGTCGTGTATTAATTAAACAAATCAAACAAAATTGAATAAGTAGAGAGATCAGATTGTGAATTATAAAATTCATGAAAAATGAAATGTTTAAGCTTTTAAGAAAACTTTCTTAGGCTAGTCATTGATTCTTTACAAAGCTCTTTTTTTGTGCTGGAGAACTAGTGGAAGACATGGAATGAAATGCCTTTTATTGTCATTCAAACAGACACGGTTTGAACGAAATTTCATTCCTACAGTCATGCCATTACAAAAAAAACCAAGACACACACTTAACACAATTTAGACAAACATTACCAAAGTTTGGAAAAAGATATGTTTGCTACCTTAACATTTGCCTGGGGAATGGAGGATGTACGCAAGTTTGATGTGAGGATGATGTGTAATTAGAAAAAAAGTTAATCAGAGGGGATTAATTTTGAAAGTCGATGCGTTGATTTTATGAACGGTGATAAACCCAATGAGAAAAGCATTTCACCGTATTTTGACGGTCTTCGTTTTCTTTGTGGCTTCAACTTCCTCCATTTCACTCCACATCGGAAAAGGCGCGTGATTGTTCAATTTGTAGGACAACCTTCATATCTTTATTCTCTTAACATATTAAAAGTCTTACTGTGCAATAAAGTATTCAGCTGAGCATTCGCAGCCTTTTGAAGCAGAGATTATATAATCATCTGTGCTGAAGTAATTTCTACTTGCATCAGTCAAGAGTTGGATCTTTCGTCCTGAGACCGTGCTCTCTAACTCTAGATTGTACACTTGGAGTCTACTCCTTTAGTCTCCCTAGACTCTTTCGTGTTTCAGTGAGATCACTTCTCAATCATCTAACCCTTGTGAGTACAGACCAGTCTAGAACCCCTTCCTCTCAGAATCAATCTATCTAATGAAATTAAACTGCCCTATCTCCATGGCAGGTAGATTCTTTAAAATATGGTGGTCTTAAGATACTGAGGTCACGCTGAACCCATGTACAATCTGTCAGATTGCCTTTTGTTCCCCAAGCCCTTTGCAATAAAGGGCAGTGCGTCATTTGCTTTCCTAATAGCTTACTGTGGCAACGTTTGCTCATGAGTTGGCACACCACGATCCCTTTATATTATTGTTTCTAAGATTCAAACTTCTTTTGTTCAATCAAAATGAAAACCTCACATTGTAATCCATTTGCCACACCCTTTGTCCATCTATTGTAAATCTCGGCTTCCGCTTTGCAGTCACTTTCCCAGCTATGGTTGTATTGTCTACAAACTTGGCAAAGAATCTACCAACCTGAGAGTGACCTGTTTATCCCTTGTTTTCAGTTCCCTGCCAATCCTCTCTATTCATGCTAATATGTAAACCCTTATTTCATGCATTAACATTTTATTTGGTGCCTTTTTGAAAATTCTGACATACTGCTTCCAGTGGTTTTGCTGGTCTGCTCTGCTATTTGCACCCTCCAATTTTCAAAAACACCATATTCGCAACTGAAAATTGTCAACTTCTTAGGAATTTAGACTGACGTTTGAACTGCCAGATTAGCTTAGACACAATGCTGGTATCTTGCATAGAATACAGTGCTGGAGTAACTCAATTGGTCAGGCAGCATCTCTGGAGGACATGGTTAGGCAATGCTTCAGGTTGGGACCTTCAGGATTAGCTTAGATTGGCATGATAGTCCGTGCAGACTTTGTGAGTCAAAGGGCCTTCTGTGCTATACTGTTCTATGTTCTCAAGGATGCTGTAATCACATTGATTCTTGTGTTTGGTTGAGAAGGGACTATACTTCCCTGTTCTATCCTCTCCATCGATGTTGCACCAACTTTAACATTTCCCCCAACTAAACAGCTATACAGAAGTCTGAGGAGCAGAATTAGGCCATTCGGCCCAACAAGTCTACTCTGATCTATCTTTCCCTCTCAATCTCATTCTCCTGCCTTCTCCCCATGACCATATCTTCACAGATATTCATGAGTCTGAAGAAGGGGCCCGACCCGAAACGTCACCCATCCTTTTTCTCCAGAGATGCTGCCTGACCCGCTGAGTAACTCCAGCACTTTGTGTCTATCTTCTGTTCACACTAGGTGTTGATCCTCATGTTGAGGATAAATTAATTGCCATTTAGAGCCTACAACCATTGAACCTGCTCCACTATTCACAGACCAAATGTTAACTTTAACTCCTCTTTCCTACTCTCTCCATATCCCTCGACTCCCTTTGTTGTTCAGGGTAGACAAAAATGCTGGAGAAACTTAGTGGGTGAGGCAGCATCTGTGGAGCGAAGGAAATGGGCAACGTTTCGGGTCTCGACCCGAAACGTTGCCCATTTCCTTCACTCCATAGATGCTTCCTCACCCGCTGAGTTTCTCCAGCATTTTTGTCTACCTTCGATTTTCCAGCATCTACAGTTCCTTCCTAAACCCTTTATTGTTCAGATGTGTATTGGCCTCTGCCTAGAATACATTCAACGATGACCTCTGAGGGCTGTCTCGTTATTCTGAAAAAGTGTCTCAGGTACTGAATACCTCACCAGGGAATAATTCTCCCCTCATTCATTCAGTCAACCTCCTCCCTTTTATAAGCATCAATAGGATCTAAATTATTTTCCCAGACGTCTGATATTATGCTAACAGACTTGTGGTTCCCTGTTTCTCCTCTATCCTTCTGAATAGGGGATCACTGCAACCAACTCTTCCAGGAGTATACATTGGTGGTTTTGCTATCCCTACATCCCATGATAGACTCCACGCTAGAGGCAGGAAACATGTTCCCGATGTTGGGGGAGACCACAGTTTACGAATAAGGAGTAAGCCATGTAGAACGGAGATGAGGAGACACTTTTTCTCACAGAGAGTGGTGAGTGTGGAATTCTCTGCCTCAGAGGGCGGTGACGGCAGGTTCTCTGGATGCTTTCAAGATAGAGCTAGATAGGGCTCTTAAAAATAGCGGAGTCAGGGGATATGGGGACAAGGCAGGAACGGGGTACTGATTGGGGATGATCAGCCATGATCACATTGAATTGCGGTGCTGGCTCGAAGGGCCGAATAACCTACTCCTGCATCTATTGTCTATTGTCTATTAGTTTTTTGCTAGTTTTTTTTTTCTCCAGCAATTATTAATCACTACCTCAATCTTTGTCCCTAGAATACCTTTTTATTTTTAATGTTAATGTCTTTTGAAAACATGAGCTATTCAGTGACACAGTGCTGGAGTAACTCAGCGGGTCAGGCAGCATCTCTGACCAGCATCTGCAGTTTCTTCTAATTAGAGATATTTAGTGCCTCTGCCAATTCCTTATTTTCCTCTGGCTCAATGCGAAGGAACCAACATTTATCTTTGCTTCTTTTAGTTATGCAGCACTGACACAGGCTCTTCGGCTCAGCTTTTCCATGCCAACCGGGATGCTTCATCCAGACTAATCCCATCTGTCCGCTTCTGGCCCATATCCCCCTCAACCTTTCCTATCCATGTTTTTACGTACTTGTAGAATGTCTCGCTGTTTGTAGATTTCTTGCTAGTTTGTACTTTTATTTTTGCCATATCAATTCTTTCCAGTCTTTTGCTTGGTTTCACTGGAAAGATCATATTAACTATGGAGTGAAATAGTTCTTTAAATGTCTGCTGCAATTAAACCACAGTGATAATCATTTAAATCCAGTTTCTCCGTCTGTCTGCCCCTGTCACCTATGTGATTGCCTTCTTTTAAGCTTATGACTAGTGTTGGACTTTGTCATATACAAACTTCCTGTCAGAGGAAGAAACTGGTTCTCCTGAATCACATGCTTGGTCTGGCAATAGTGTCATCCTGTTATACAAAGCAAATGGAAGAAATCTGGCTCCAGCAAAGGCAGGCTTGCTGCACTGTTAAATGTCACTAGTTGCAGGAGTCGTGTGCTTGCCTCAAGAGCACTGCTTATCTAAAGCTGAAATGTGAACATATGTGCGATCTAAGACTCTTTAAACAGTTGGACAGGTACATGGAAAGGACAGGTTTGGAGGGGTATGAACCAAGCACAGGCAAGTGGGATTAGGGTCGCTGGGACATCGTTGCCCAGTGCAGGCGAGTTGGGCCGAAGGGCATGTTTCCACACTATTAATCTATGACTGTCCTTTTTATAAATTAATTTTTAGTTGTTATTAAACCTTCATAACCTTTGTAATATTCCACCGATAGGAACAAAACGCGGTGCGCTTGTTGCACAGGAGAACGGTGAGTAAGGTGGCGAAAAAAGCATAGCGATATAGGGTACCGTTTTTGCGCAAATTTAAAACAACGCAAACAGGATGTGGTCAAAATGAGAGCTTTAGTAATAGTATAGATTTTTTAGATTTTGTTACAGTTGAATTAATCACTGTCGTGAATAAGGTCTGCGTTTAAGATTGTTTCCTAAGGTCCACGGTTTTCAAATATTGTGCTTTTTTTAATCACGATCGCTGCCTTCCTTTTAAACCTATGATGGCAAAGGAAAAATATGTTAGCTAAGGGAGGGGATGGTGAGGAAATGGAGTGGGCGTAATCGTACTTGAGCCAACATGGGTAAGATGAGACGCATGCCCTCCTAACCTGAACAGTACTGTGCACTGGGTAGACACACAATGCTGGAGTAACTCAGCGGGTCAGGCAGCATCAAACATCTTTGGCAGCATCTTTGAGAGAGAAGGAATGGGTGTCTACCTTCGATTTAAAAAAGCATCTGCAGTTCTTCCTCAATACATAGAGTACTGTGCATTGCCTTGCCTTGGTCCTTCGTTGTGTTAATTTTTTCCATGCTTTTTCTAAAATATGTTCTTGGATTGTGACTGATAGAAACATAGAAAACAGGTGCAGGAGGAGGCCATTCGGCCCTTCGAGCCAGCACCAACATTCATTGTAATCATGGCTGATCGTCCCCAGTCAATAACCCGTGCCTGCCTTCTCCCTGTATCCCTTGATTCCACTAGCCCCTAGAGCTCTATCCAACTCTCTCTTAAATCCATCCAGTGATTTGGCCTCCACTGCCCTCTGTGGCACAATTTCACAACTCTCTGGGTGAAAACGGTTTTTCTCATCTCAGTCTTAAATGGCCTCCCCTTTATTCTAAGACTGTGGCCCCTGGTTCTGGACTCGCCCAACATTGGGAACATTTTTCCTGCATCTAGCTTGTCCAGTCCTTTTACAGTTTTATATGTTTCTATATGATCCCCCCTCATCCTTCTAAACTCCAGTGAATACAAGCCTAGTCTTTTCAATCTTTCCTCGTATGACAGTCCCGCCATCCCAGGGATCAATCTTGTGAACCTACGCTGCACTGCCTCAATCACAAGGATGTCCTTCCTCAGATTAGGAGACCAAAACTGTATGCATTACTCCAGATGTGGTCTCACCAGAGCCCTATACAACTGTAGATGAAGTTCGACTGTTCGACTGCAGAATAAAAATCTGTTTCAGTAAATTTCTGATCCAAACATTTAAAATCGTAAAATTGAAATGGAAGAATGCATTGTGATTTTTATTTCCGATTTGCATGAGTTTGTCATGTTCACCTGGGTGCATGAAGCTCAAGTTTATGATGATGATAAAAACAGCAATCAGTACACCATTGAGGGCAAAAAACAGTGCAAAATCTGAGTAGTGCATTAGTGGAATAACCAAATTGGTTAGTTAAGGGTATGTGGCAGCACCTCCATGAATGGTGAATGTGAAAGAGATGAATAGTTAAGGAGTTAAACAGCAGTGAGGAAGAAGCTAAGTCTGGCCGTCTGAGCTTCTAAGCTCCTGTATCCCCCAGAAGCTAGAGGAGAGAAAAAGGGAAGGCCAGGGTGACGAACATCCTTGATAACGCATCCTGCGTTCCAGATGCGACGCACCGTGAAGATGGATGGAAGTAACGGCCCAGTCCATCACGTGACCGTATGTTTACCACTCGCTGCGGTTCAGCCCGTCACAAGTAGAACAGTTGCCACACCAGCTGAGATGCATCCCTCGAGAATATTTCTTCTAGTGCATCTGCAGAAGCTCTAATCCTCAGAAGTGCCAAATCTCCTCAGACGCCTTAGAAAGTAAATACTTTGATGCATTTTTTTGATAATTTGATCTCTTCATCTTTGTAGATTAAGATGCAGGCAAAAGTATTGGGTCCACCACTAAAAATATGCATTGTATTCTGTTCATTCACATTCTTCAGCTGTTTCTACTTTCGATCACCAAAAAGGAGTGCTAGCACAAGCAACCCTTTCACAAAACCTCAGTGAATGAAAATGAGACCAGGTGAACCAAATAATCGTGTTGACTCCGTTAGGTACAATTACTTGGGCTGAGAACCAAGTATTGCATGTGGGCCTCACATTTTTTTATAAAAAGTACTTTTCACATCAGTGGTTGAAACACAAGTAAATTTACACTTCCCAGCTAGTAGCATGAACACTTTATTGAGTTAATATTAACAGTTGCCGCTAGCTGCAGTGAGTTTAATTTGTTACATCAGTCTGCTGAAATTAAGAGGGTAATGTTCAAATTGCAACATTCCAAAATGGAATAACTGATACGTTGCGAATCTAATACACTTGTCCTCGATTCATTTCCTGACAAAGATCCTCCGGCAGTTCAGATGCAGTATGTCCTGTCAGTCAAGTAATCTTAAGAGGCTCGATGTAAGTTTGAAGAGTGTAAGTGATATCTGGATTTTCATTGATTGGCATTGCCAAGCAGTTGCCGCATTTGGCTGCAGAACTACTACACAAAGCTGCTACATAAACATTGCTCACAGTTGGAATATTTTTACATGCTCCTGGGCCGTAGGCATGTGGATCCCAATATCTTCCTAGTGTAATCTGTTGTAAAACGAGCCCGATATAGGCCGTGGCTGCAGATCAGTGGTAGATGGGGGAACCGATTTTCTTTATGCTTCAAATTTATGGCTGGAGCCTGATTTGGGACGGCACAGTGGTGCAATGGAAGAGTTGCACCAACGGAACAGAGACCCAGATTCGATCTTGACTATGGGTGCTGTCTGCACGGAACTGTCTGTACGTTCTCTCTGTGACTGCGTGGGTTTTCTCCAGGTGATTTCCTTCCACACTCCAAAGACGTAGCGGTTTGTAGGTTAATTACCTATTGTAAATTGTCCCTAGTGACGGTGCTAGTGTACTAGGCGATCGCTGGTCTGCGCCAAAGGGCCTGTTTCTGCTCTGTATGTCTAACGTTTAGCCATGTCCATTCTCATGACAGTATGATGTACAAAAGTATAGATTGGGAGCAGTAGTAGATTGCTCAGCCACTGTAGTCTGCTTCACCAACAAAGCTTTCATGAAGCACCATGAAGTCTGCTTCACCATCACTGTCAAAGCTGCCGCAGCCAGACATAAAAACAGCTTTATCCACGAGCTCTATTCAATAACCAAAAATCTATAACCTCCTTTTGCTCTGCTATTTTATTTAATTCACATGTTTAATCGATAATGTTTTATTATTAAAGTTTAATGTTTTATGTGTCATTCCCAACTGTCACTGTATGTCATGTTGTCACTTGTGGGCAGAGCACCAAGGCAAATTCCTTCTATGTGAATACTTGGCCAATAAACGTATTCATTCAGGATACAGAGAAGAAAACTTTACATTCCTATGTAGGGGAGAATTGAAATGTTTGTGGTTTGGAGATGTATAAAACCTAGGTATAGACAAAAGTACCTATTTTGTACTCGACAGAATCTCACTGCTGCAACAAATTGACTGGTTGTGGCCAAAACTCAAACAGATATTTGTTTCGACATCATCCCATGTGATTTTTATTATTGTTGTTGCATTCTTCGCCTGAACACTTGGAATTTGGGTTCAAAATACCTTAGAAGAAGCATCTTGCAAAGTGTAATGTTCTGTTCACTTCAACCTGTCATCTCGGGCTTTAAGTATAGGGATTGACACCAAAACATTGACTAGAGGAATTGTCTATCAAGTGTGAAAAGACTATGCTTCAAATTTCTCTTGTCTGGGAAATGAAAAAGCCTAATCCTTTTTACACATGAATTTTGGGCTATTTGGAATAGTTATTTGCAATATGTTTTGTTTTTCTCCTCTGTTTCACTTCTACATATGGTGCGGACTTCACAAGAACACAGAAAAATTACATCTGCTTGTGTGCTTGCAATTTGTGACCTGAAGGTTATAATTAAATGCCACATTTTAAGCATCCGTATTTCTTTTAAAGTTTCAATAAATATGCAAAGCTTCTTTACTGAATTTTTGTTTTTGTTGATTAGACTCGTGATTAATCCTGATTTAATTAGATATTCTGGTTCCCACTAATCTGAATGTAGCACAAAAACTAATGAGAAGTTTAGAAATTAAAATATTTATCTGATGATGATTTCACCTGAAGGAAGAACATGTAATATTCAGAATACTGCTCCAACTAATCTTGAATGATAGTCCGTTGACATGCTGTTTGATGCCCACAATTAAACTAGATGTTCGGTAACTATTGTGGCTTTGGAGGGCCTGTCTCCTATCAATCCTAAAATCTCTGATCTTTAAACAGTCGCTGAAGGTTTGCCTTGTTTGGTAGAAGGGTAACTGATGCATTATAAAATATAAACAATTCTAAGCCATCTATAAATGTTAGTCCCTTCAATATCTACCTCTGATCTCTTATTCAAGACTTAGTAGATAGAGTTGCTTGTTTTTGGCGCTCTGAGAGCCATGTGTGTGTGCCACTCTTGTGTATCGTTTGCCTGCTTTTTAACACATGCATAGTAGTGTATCTATAGCTGTGGGAGCTCCACGCTCCCTCCAGCTGTTGATCACCAGCAATGCAAAGCGTCTCGAGAATTGAGCAGACACTACACGCTTTCTTTTCCTGCCAAGCATTGCACTTTTTGCCTTCCACGGTGTCTTTCAGTGGGAGGGAGAGTGGAGCTGAAGTGTTTATTGTTTATGGGAGTAACGAAGTGCAGGGATAATAAAATAGTCTGTGATATTTGACCCACAAGGCCTGCATGACCCGTCAATGGCCTTGACTCTGGGAGGTGATTGATTAAGTGCAAGAGCAGTTGTGCCACATCAGCAGCAAGCTGCCTTTGATTCACTTAGTATTCCCAATAGTGGCTGTGAAAGCAACTTTAAAAAAAAATGTGGATGTCTAAATTAAGTGATTATCGAAGGGTGATTTAAACATGCCATTTGTTTTTCCAGTCTGAAGAAGGGTCTCGAACCCAAAACGTCACCTGCCCATGTTATCACACAGAGAGTTGTGAGTCTGTGGAATTCTCTGCCTCAGAGGGTGGTGGAGGCCGGTTCTCTGGATACTTTCAAGAGAGAGCTTGATAGGGCTCTTAAAGATAGCGGAGTCAGGGGATATGGGGGAGAAGGCAGGAACGGGGTACTGATTGGGGATGATCAGCCATGATCACAGTGAATGGTGGTGCTGGCTTGAAGGGCCGAATGGTCTACTCCTGCACCTATTGTCTATTGTTCTTCAAAGATGCTGTTGGACCGGAGTTATTTAGTTTAGTTTATTGTCACATGTACCAAGCCTGTTGCATGCTATCCAGTCAGTGGAATGACTATACATGATTACAATCAAGCTGTCCTCTGTGTACACATACAGGTATTCATAAATAAAGACAGTGTGAGGGATAAAGTGATTAACCCCCACTATTGTAAGGGGCTTTAAAGAGGATTCAAACCGATAGGGGCCAGGGAGAGGGTTCTGACATAGCTGTGTATAAAAGTTACCAGACCCATCCTTGAGTAAGAAGTGATAGCATTGTATAGCGGTAGAAGGGAGTGATGTAGATAGATCCCTATCAGTCGAAGGGAGTGATAGATGGGACCCTTGTCACTATAGCTTAGCTTTAGTGCTGATATAGGAGAACTGAGAGAGTTCACTTGGCGGTGAGTAAAACTAGGGTAGGTCATGAACAACTGAGCATGCTCAATAAAATAAATGAATATTACAACACCCCCCTGGTCAAGAAACTGCTCATTACAATGCATATGTCTGGACATGCGATGTATGATGTGGGAGGTACTGGGGGGACGTACCTACAGATTGTGCACCTCAGACTGATTGGAGAAGGGTCCGGAGGGGAGGTTGAATGTAGAATTGTGTGTATAAAGGGGGTTTACCCTTCTGACCGGTGTGTCTCAACTTGGAGAGGCACCCTACTCTGCAGACTCGCAAATAAAGAATCTCTTGCTTCCACGATTTAGTCTCTGAGTAGTGATTGTGAGCACATCGCATATCTCACAACAGGAAGGAAGAAAAGTGCCAAAAAAAACCACTAATAAGTACTTTAGATGGTGGGGAGGGCTGTGCCCATCATGAACCAGGTTGAAATTTGATTCACCGTACCAGGCCATGCATTCAGTCAGTCAGGCGCTTTCTAACTGGAATCATTAATGCAGATGTTACAGTTTGTTCAACAGTCTCCGAGCCTTCACCGACTTCACCGACCATATTGATGTTGAAGATGGAATTTCCTTTTTCTTGTCCTCTGTGACCTAGACAGCTTCAGGGTAGTTGGAATGTCCAGCGACTCTTATCGGCCTAGTTCTCTGGAATAGTCCATGCTCTTTGGTAACATTTGTTTAGCTGGTCCATAAGTCAGCTGAGTTCTGCAGGATCAGTTCCTGCAGTTGTGCATATGCATTACGCACCCAAACTGTCACCCTCCACTGCTTTTCAGATGCAAGAAAGCAAGTCATTTTAGAAAAAAAAGATTTGAGGCAAGAAGTTCAAGCTGGAGTGTAGATTCGTAGGTTATAGACTCCTTTGTACCCAATTGAATCAGTTGTCCTAGTCGTGCAGTGTAGAAATGGTCCCTTCGGCCCAACTCATCCACGTTGATCAAGATGTCTATCGAAGATAGTCCCATTTATTCGTGTTTGGCCTCTGATCCTTTCCTATCCACGTACCAGTCCACGTTTTTACTGTCATTGTACCTGCCTCAACCATTTCCTCTGGCAGCTCGATTTATTTGCGTGCCACCCTCTGTGTGGAAAATGTTGCCCTTTGGGCTCTTATCTTTCCCGTCCAGCATTAAACTAAACCCCTGAGTTTATTCCCAACAGATTGTGTATTCCCTGTCTTCATTTTATACATCTCCAAGATCACCCCGTCAGTCTCCGAAGTTTTTTTTTCCGAGTGAGAGATCGCCCATGTAAGGTGGATGTGAGGAATTTCTGTTGAAGATGACCTTTGGAATTTGCATCAGACAGCTGTGAAGGCTAAATCATTGAATGTTTCTGGCCTAGACACAGATATTTGGCTTATAGGGAAGTCATGGGGAACTAGCAGGAAAATGAAGCTGAGGTTAATAAGTTGTTTAGTTTAGAGATACAGCGCGGAAACAGACCCTTCGGCCCACCGAGTCCGCATTGACCAGCGAACCCCGCACATTAACACTACTCTACACAAACTAAGGACAATTTTACACTTACACCAAGCCAATTAGCCTACAAACCTGTACTTCTTTGGAGTGTGGGAGGAGATCGAAGATCTCAGAGAGAACCCACACAGTTCACAGGGTGAACATACAAACTCTGTACAGACAGTACCCGTGGTCAGGATGGAACCCGAGTCTCTGGCGCTGTAAGGCAGTAGCTCTACCACTACACCACCGTGCCACCCATGCAAACTAACATAGGCAGCGCACGAGATCGGGTGTCTGTTGCTGTAAGGCAGCCTCTCTACCAGCTGCACCACTATTTATTTTAGATGATGGCTAATCAATTATAGTGTCAGAGCAGGCTCAAAGGGTATGTGGTTTACACCCCGTGTTCTTGTGTGATCCAAGAATGTGTCAGCATGCATCAAGAGCTAAGTGTGTCATGTTGGTGACATTTTCTCACAGACAATGAATAACAATGTGTGGGAACTCTAGCTCACTTCCTAATTCACCGAGAATTAAAACTTGTCCAATTTAGCCATGTTTACCATCACAAAATGTTTGCCTCCTTTCCCTTTCCGTTTATGTCCCATTAAACCCTTTCTGTTGCTGTGGAGCTTTGGGGTCAAATTACATGGGTCATGCTGTGAATGACCATTTCCAAGGACTAGGTAGACACAAAATACTGGAGAAACTCAGCGGGTGAGGCAGCGTTTATGGAGCGAAGGAATAGGTGATGTTTCGACCCGAAACGTTGCCTATTCCTTCGCTCCATAGATGCAGCCTCACCCACTGAGTTTCTCCAGCACCTTTGTCTACATTTGATTTTTCCAACATCTGCAGTTCTTTCTTAAACATTTCCATGGACTAAGTTGCCTTCATCCAAATGGAGTGCAGAAAAATACAGAGAACTCCATTAATTTCCACACTTTGAGGTTTGGCTTTAGTTTAGAGATACAGTGCGGAAATAATTGCGGTTTTAATGTAGGACTGCAACGCATTCAATTGGAACAGTGTGCCATCAAACCCCAGCTTCATGATCACATAAATTTGGTAAAAGGTGGTTGGTGAGTGCACAGTGATAGGGATTGTGATGATAGAGGAATAACTAAAGGCCGGGGGATGAGGCAAACTCTTTTTAAATAGCCCATCAGATCTACCCAAGACTCCAGCCATGGCCTCCATCTTTCTATGTCCAGATCCAAATGGCTCAGCTGACTCCTGCTGTACTGAGTTAAAATAATCCTTTCCACAAAATCACCAGTTAGCCTGACATCGGTGGTGGGGAAGATGCTGGAGTCAATTATAGAAGATGAAATAGCGGCACATTTGGATAGCAGTAATAGGATCGGCCCGAGTCAGCATGGATTTGTGAAGGGGAAATCATGCCTGACTAATCTTCTGGAATTTTTTGACGATGTAATGAGGAAAATGGACAAGGGCGAGCCAGTGGATGTAGTGTACCTGGACTTTCAGAAAGCATTTGATAAGATCCCACATAGGAGATTGTGGGCAAAATTAGGGCACATGGTATTAGGGGTAGAGTGCTGACATGGATAGAAAATTGGTTGGCAGACAAGAAACAAAGAGTAGGGATTAACTGGTCCCTTTCAGAATGGCAGGCAGTGACTAGTGGGGTACCGCAAGGCTCGGTGCTGGGACCGCAGCTATTTACAATATACATCAATGATTTAGATGAAGGGATTCAAAGTAACATTAGTAAATTTGCAGATGACACAAAACTGGGTGGCAGTGTGAACAGTGAGGAGGATGCTATGAGAATGCAGGGTGACTTGAATAGGTTGGGTGAGTGGGCAGATGCAGTTTAAAGTGGATAAATGTGAGGTTATCCATGTGTGTGAGGTTCATCAGTCAATGAAAGTAAGCGTGCAGGTAAACATAGAAACATAGAAATTAGGTGCGGGAGTAGGCCATTCGGCCCTTCGAGCCTGCACTGCCATTCAATATGATCATGGTTGATCATCCAACTCAGTATCCCGTACCTGCCTTCTCTCCATACCCTCTGATCGATCCCCTTAGCCACAAGGGCCACATCTAACTCCCTCTTAAATATAGCCAATGAACTGGCCTCAACTACCCTCTGTGGCAGAGAGTTCCAGAGGTACAGCAGGCAGTGATGAAAGCGAACGGCATGTTGGCCTTTATAATAAGAGAGTTGAGTATAGGAGCAAAGAGGTCCTTCTGCAGTTGTACAGGGCCCTAGTGAAATCACACCTGGAGTAATGTGTGCAGTTTTGGTCCCCTAATTTGGGGAAGGGCATTCTTGCTATTGAGGGAGTGCAGCGTAGCTTTACCAGGTTAATTCCCTTTTTTTTTTCAACGTCTACAGAGAGATTTGGGCCATTTGGAAAAGTGGGTTGAAAGATGGCAGATGGAGTTTAATGCTGATAAGTGTGAAGTGCTACATCTTGGCAGGACAAATCAAAATAGGATGTACATGGTAAATGGTAGGGAATTGAGGAATGCTGTGGAACAGAGGGATCTAGGAATAACTGTGCATAGTTCCCTGAAGGTGGAATCGCATGTAGATAGGGTGGTAAAGAAAGCCTTTCGTGTGCTGGCCTTCCTAAATCAGAGCATTGAACATAGGAGTAGGGAAGTAATGTTAAAATTGTACAAGGCATTGGTAAGACCAATTCTGGAGTATGGTGGAGAGAGTACAGAGGAGATTTACTAGAATGTTGCCAGGGTTCCAGCAACTATGTTACAGAGAGAGGTTTGGTCTTTATTCTTTGGAGCGCAGAAGGTTAAGGGGGGACTTGATTGAGGTCTTTAAAATGATGAAAGGGATAGACAGAGTTGATCATTTTTCCCATTGAGGGTAGGGAAGATTCAAACAAGAGGGCATGACATGAGAATTAAGGGACAGAGGTTTCGGGTAACGAGGGTGGTGGTGTGTGGAATGAGCTTCCAGCAGAAGTGGTGGAGGCAGGATCGATTTTAACATTTAAAAGTAAAGTGGATAATGGAGGCGTATGGTCTGAGTGCAGGTAGATGGGACTAGGGGAAAACAAATGGTCGGCACGGACTGGAAGGGCCGAGAGAGCCTGTTTCCGTGCTGTAATTGTTATATGGTTTATATGGTTATGGCGGGACTGTCATATGCTGAGAGAATGGAGTGGCTGGGCTTGTATACTTGGAGTTTGGAAGGATGAGAGGGGATCTTATTGAAACATATAAGATTATTAAGGGTTTGGACACACTAGAGGCGGGAAACATATTCCCGATGTTGGGGGAGTCCAGAACCAGGGGCTACAGTTTAAGAATAAGGGGTAGGCCATTTAGAACGGCGATGATAGTCGAAGGGCTTTGGAGGCCGGTTCTATGCATACTTTCAAGAGAGAACTAGATAGGGCTCTTAAAGATAGCGGAGTCTGGGGATATGGGGAGAAGGCAGGAACGGGGTACTAATTGTAGATAATCAGCCATGATCACATTGAATAGCGGTGCTAGCTCAAAGGGTCGAATGGCCTACTCCTGCACCTATTGTCTATTGTCTATTGTCCAATATTGTAGCTGTATACGGCTCTGAACTATGAAAACAAATCCCTTCTGTTCAAAATTGATGTCATCCTGAGAATATACATAATTTCATTACCTTATCTGTTGCCTCAACAGACGTATTGTTATTGTTGTCAAGCTGGTTCTTGAACTCCTGAGGGCCTTGTGTAACCTTTCCATGACACTGTAAATTAATTCCATTCTGTCCCAGATAGGGATTGTGTTGAAACACAAATCTCTATCCTTATTTAATTGAGATTAGTTATCGTGGCAAGATGCCTTTGTTTCCTTTTAATGCAAGCATCAGCTGCCCCATTGTACTGACACAGCAAGATCTTGCTCCAATGGCAAGGAAGTCCAAGATGAATGGAACCTACAAAGACTTGTCATCCAAATATGTGGAATTGGATGCTGAAACCTACTCACAGTTTAACCCCACACACACTTTATGCATGCATGTTAATGTCCGGGTTTATGAAGAGCCTCTTCGTCACAACCATCAGGCTATTGAAGACTTTGTGAACTCCAACTAAATTACAAACTGCCAACCTGGGTTGCGTGAGGGACTTTGAGCTTTTTGCTTTTTTGTATTATGTTGAGTTTTTATATTTGGTGAACTTTTTTGTGAGGTTGCTGCTGCAAGATTGGATTTCATTTGCAGGACGCAACGTAATGGAGTAATTATGCAGGTCAGGGAGCATCTCTGGGAGAACGTGGATAGGTGAAGTTTCAGGCATGGAAACTGGCCCTTTGGCCTGCTGAGTCTGTGCTGATCACCTGTTCGCACTAGTTCTATGTTATCCCACTTTCTCATCTACTCACCCACGAGAGGCAATTTACAGAGGCCAATTAACCTACAAACAAACCTGCACGTCTTTGGGACGTGGGAGGAAACCAGAGCACCCAAAGGAAATGCTCATCGTCGCGATGAACGTGCAAACTCCAGAAAGACAGCGCCCGTATCAGAATCGACCCCAGATCTCTGGTGCTGTGAGGCAGCAGCACCATGAGCTGCATCACTATTTATTTTTGATTGTATCTATTTCTATCCCCTTCTAATGGCCAAAACCATTTTAGGCATCCTGCAGACACTAGTTCAAGTTCATATTTATTGCCACATGCACCGATTAAGGTACAGTGGAATTTGACTTACCCTGCAGCCATACAAACAAAAGAGCACGATACTCAATAGAATATAACATGAACATCCACCACAGTGGAATCAACATTCTTCACTTTGGTGGAAGGCAATAACTTTGTCAGTCCTCCTCCTTTGTTCATCCATTGTTGGGGCCATGAACCCTCCACCCTCGATGTACTGGCCCTCTCGTCAGGAGGTTCGACATTTCGACGTCGGTACGGTTGGACACTCCGCGGCTTGGAGGTCCCGAGACCGGGGCTTCACGGTGTTATAGGCCGCAGGCCGGCAGTCGGAGCTCTTCTCCAGCGATCCCCGGCAAGGGATCCCAGGCTCCGCGATGGAAAGTCCACACCGCGTCGCCGCTAGAAGCTCCGCAGACCACGGCTTCAGTTTGTTATAGGCCACCGGCCGGCGGTCAGAGCACTTCTTCTGGCAACCCCTGGCAAGCGCTCGCCCGCTCCGCGATGGGAATTCCACGCCGCGCCCGCGGCTAGAAGCACCACAGACCGCGGCTTCAGGATGTCATAGTCCGCGGGGCAGCGATCAGAGCACTTCTTCTAGCGACCCCCGGCAAGGGATCGCCTGGCTCCGCGATGGAAAGTCCATGCTGCGCCCACTGCTGAAACTCTGGACCCGATAACTAATTGTTTTCCCTAATATTGTTGTTAACTTGTAAAGTATATTGCACACAT
This sequence comes from Okamejei kenojei, assembly GCA_035221665.1. Taxonomy (NCBI): domain Eukaryota; kingdom Metazoa; phylum Chordata; class Chondrichthyes; order Rajiformes; family Rajidae; genus Okamejei; species Okamejei kenojei. The sequence continues at coordinate 67,027,459 of CM069142.1, read as the reverse complement.
TTTTTTGTAGATTTCTTGCAGCATCGTTTTCTTTGTGGAGAAGGTTATGAAAGTGTGTAGACTTTCTTTCTTTCACTTTGAAGCTGGCTACCTTTTTATTTTAATGAAATCCAAGTTGTTTTAATCATTTCTTTCTCATGGGATTGGGTTTAATGCAAACACTGTATGTACCTGTGTGCACAAAAACGGCATGGATCAAATGACATGAAATCTGCTGGCACTGTGCAACCTTTTTTGAAAAAGGCGTGAAGATATAATGAGGAAACGGGGTGCCTTTGGGCAAATACTTTCAGCTGCTACATGACACGGTTCCAAAATATCAGTGCTGCTTTCATGAGCATCCTGTTTTATATTTGCACCAGTCAGTGTTTGCAGGCTGTAAACTCCTCCATGTAAGGGTCTTTTGGACATGGCTTTTTTTTGGTTGCAAATAAAGTTGTCTAGCAACATTTGTGAGTGAGAGGGATAACCTTTAGTCAGTTAAAGAAGATGTTGGGAATTAACCTTTTAAAGCAAATATGGAGCCAGCGAAATGGGAACCAGTCGTTCTAATTTGTAGTAATCATACCTGAATCCCACCTGTAACATTGTGTTGCGAGTTGTTTAAGAAGGAACTGCAGATGCTGGAAAAATCTAAGGTAGACAAAAACGCTGGAGAAACTCAACGTCACCTATCCCTTCGCTCCATAGATGCTGCCTCACCCTCTGAGTTTCTCAAGCATTTTTGTCTATCTTTGTGTTGTGATGCTTTAAACTGGCTTTCAAGTGAAGTAGATTCTCATTAGAACCCTAAAACACGACCAGTCGTGGCCTGTTTTTAATGGTATATTTTCATATTCAGTCAATAGGACTGACATCCTTTGGTCGATTGCATAAAAAATAGTTTGGTGTTGGTCCTTTACTAAGATCCAGTGTGACGTTTCATCATCGCAGTCGTCAGCAGACCCATTAAAGCTTGTGGTATTATTGGTGACCTATTTTCAATCATTTTTTAATATTTTAGGCCTGTGCTACTGGCAGTCCTGTCTTTAGTCAATTGCATTCTGTTACTTCAACTTGAACATCCAACTAACATTGCTGTTGTACACTTTTGGGCAAAGATCCTATAGCGAGCAAGATAGATCACGACGAAAAAGACGTAGTACGGTCATGGGCAGATTCGTGGGTAATTTTCGGCCCCATTTCCGTAACCGGCTTCCGTCTCCGCACCAAAGATCCCATCACAGCGGAGCAAAGATAACTAGTGCGGAGACGGAAGCCGGTTACGGAAACATCCTCGTAAAAATAAAGTTCTTTAGTAAAAATCTTCTCCTTATTTTCAGAATTATAATTTATTAACACAAACTGTTCCCGTGCAACGTTGATTACACTGCGAGTCGGGGCGAGTCGGGTCGGGTTACTGAAATGGAATTAAAAAAAGACCCACGTTCTGCTCCATTGCGTACTACACGTCAGCCCATTGCATTTAGAAGGCGCGGTCTAACTTGCTCCGCTATAGGATCTTTGCTTTTGGGTAGTGAAGTGGACAAGATGAGTGTCAGTGTGGTCTTTCAGCTTTTCCTAATTTGGATACACACGCTGGATCTCTAGATAATTACTAAGCGAATGCCTTGTTCTTGGGGTATTTTACCAAATTGACCTCATTTGTAATGCTGTGGTCTCCCTCCTCTAAGTGAAGCCATTAGAGCCATCCGACAGAATTCCGGTTGGAAAGTGTTTTGGTGCATCTTTGTGTTGGTTCATTGCAGATTGAAAAAGGCAAGTTGGGAGGAACTCGTGTCCTGTATAAGTAGCAGTCAAGTGTTCATTAAATATCGAGTGGAACAAATTATTGCCGTGGACAAGAGATTGCTGTGGTTATCGGCATTTAAAGGAGGATGGTTGTAGAAACAAGAAACTGCAGATGCTGGTTTACAAAACTAGACAAAATGCTGGAGTAACAGTGGGTCAGGCTGCATCTCTGGAGAACATGGATAGGTGATGTTTCAGGTTGGTACCCTTTTCGATTAAGTGTAGGATCCTGACCCAAAACATCACATAGAAACATAGAAATTAGGTGTAGGAGTAGGCCATTCAGCCCTTCGAGCCTGCACCGCCATTCAATATGATCATGGCTGATCATCCAACTCAGTATCCCGTACCTGCCTTCTCTCCATACCCTCTGATCCCCTTAGCCACAAGGGCCACATCCAACTCACTCTTAAATATAGCCAATGAACTGGCCTCAACTACCCTCTGTGGCACCTGTCCATGTTCTCCAGAGATGTTGCTTGACCTGCTGAGTTAGTCCAGAATTGTCTTTTTTGTATAGAAAATTTAGAATATGACTTCAATCTGCACTAATATTAGTTTAACCATCTTGACTCGTATCTGAGGTGGTTCAGAGACAATCCAGTAACCACCTGCCAACCATTAATTGCATTGTTGTTTTTATTTTGTGTGCCTCCCACATACAGCAAAGCTTCATCATACGATTTAAATCACTAGCTTAGTAAAGCACTGATTTATTGCAGGCTGAAAATAGCAGTCCACATGGTTATTGTGGATACGCTGTAGTTCTGAATATTGCATTAAAGCTACAGAAGCTCATAATCCCTTGTAAGTACCTGACCTACAAGGGAGAACCAGTCCTTTATGCTCTTTATATTTAAAAAAATGAAACTGACTTTATTCGCAAATATTATTTTCATCGGTTTCTGCCAACCCTAACCACCTTCTTATTCTTAAACTGTGATTATATTTTTATTAGGATCGATGCCTTAGAACGGAGATGAGGAAACACTTTTCCTCACAGATAGTTGTGAGTCTGTGGAATTCTCTGCCTCAGAGGGCGGTGGAGGCCGGTTCTCTGGATACTTTCAAGAGAGAGCTAGATAGGGCTCTTAAAGATAGCGGAGTCAAGGGATATGGGGAGAAGGCAGGAATGGGGTACCGATTGGGGATGATCAGCCATGATCTCATTGAATGGTGGTGCTGGCTTGAAGGGCCGAATGGCCTACTCCTGCACCTATTGTCTATTGATGCTTTGTTTTATTCGCAGCCAAGTCAATTCCTTTATCTCCCTAATTCTTCACGGATCAGATAGCTGAATTGTAAATATTGTCTCTGGTGCTTTGTTCTATTGTACCCCAGACTACTGACACCAGTAATAAGCAACCAAACTTTGGGGATGAGTTCCTGTTTGATAATAAAATCGTAGGCTGCAGAGAAATCCCACAACTAGTAGTTTTGTATGATTGTTCACCCACTTTTTCCCTAAGATGTGAGTGAATGCAAGTGAAATTAAGTAATCTCACTATTAATTATTTATTCCCTGCTGCCAAATGAATGTGCAAACCTGATATAAGGGGCACACTTGGCACAAGACAGCTGCTTTGACGTCTGTCTGTGGGGAAATCATGTTGCAAGTGTTTTACCTTGGGCCTCTGTGTAATAAATAAATCATAGTATTGTGAGATTGTTGCTGTTTAGAAAGATCCATTGTATTGATCATTAACAGCTGACTCAATGAAGACAGGTCACAGTGAAACGTTGCGTCTTGTTTTCGTGGCTAGATTGGTGTATCTGATAGAATTGTCCAAATCCTATTCCTTTTTAGTATTTTCGTGGGTTTTTTGGGGGTATTTACCATTGCATGACTACTTGATTTGTGTTTATGGACAAACCCCTGTCCCACGGTACGAGTTCATTCCAAGAGCTCTCCCGAGTTTGCCCTGATTCGAACTCGGAGATTTACGGTACTGGCCACTCGTCGGTACTCGGGACTCTCGTGGACATTTTTGAACACGTTGAAAAATCTTCACGAGTCTACCTATGATTACCTGCCGTTAGCGAGTCTTCCCGAGTGCCTGCCGTTAACGTTACGAGCCGCTAAGAGATGTCCCCGAGCTCCGACGTACCCGCTACGTTCATTCTCCGTGCTTACCCCGAGTTTGATTTTTTTTTAAACTCGGGAGAGGTCTTGGAATGAACTCGTACCGTGGGACAGGGCTATTAGGCTAACTCACTGTAAAAACACCATAGTCCCACTGCTTCTGACTGCACCCCCTTCCAACCAATCTCTTTCTCTCTCCACCCCTCTCCCCCTTCTGCCCAAAGGTCTGAATCTAGACTTTCACTGCAAACCGAACTGATCAGGGTTCCCATAGTTTCAGATCATGTATTGAACATGGATGTGATTATATAAAATATTGAATCCATATATTGAACATACGGATTTGGAAGCAGCACAGTGGTGCAGCGGTAGAGTTGCCGTGCAGTGCCAGATATCTCATTCAATCCTGACAAGGGTTGCTGTCCGTGTGAACGTTGTACGTTCTCCCTGTGACCGTGTGGGTTTACACCAGTGGCTCTGGTCGCATCCCACATTCCAATGTCTTAACCATATAACAATTACAGCACGGAAACAGGCCCTCTCGGCCCTTCCAGTCCGTGCCGACCATTTGTTTTCCCCTCTTGTAGGTTAATAAGTTCCTGCAAATTGACTTTAGTGTGTAAGATAGAAGAGTGTAGGGGTGATCATTGGTCGTTGTGGACTCTGGGCCGAGGGGCCTGTTTCTATGCTAGATCTCTAACAGTTAAGCCAGAGATGACAATCACAGGAATGGTTAAATATTTAGCACAAAGGAAAGATGTGTCAGCATTTTGTTTTCTGAAGATTTTCCAGAAAGGGTTAAATCAAATCTCGTGTTTCAAAATTATTATTCTTTTAAAGCAACAAAATTAAAATTACAATCTTTCAAACTATGTCTGCCCAAGGACAGGCAGAACAAAGATTTATTTGATATTTAATGACATTCTGTAGATGTTTACACTCTTGCAGATCATCAAAGCTCCAAGCTAATCTTTGCTTGAAAGTGGGGGCACAAGAGGTTTAAGGGCCTGTCCCACTGTACGAGGTAATTCAAGAGTTCTCCCGAGTTTCCCCTGATTCGAACTTAGAGAATTAATCATAGGTACTCGGGGCTCTCGTGGACATTTTTCATCATGTTGAAAAAACTTCACGAGCTTACCACGTTTCCCGAGTACCTGCCGTTAGCATTACGAGCCGCTAAAAGACGTCCCGAGCTCCAACGTACCCGCTACGTACATTCTACGTACTTACCACAAGTTTGATTTTTTTTTTAACCCGGGAGAGCTCTTGGGTAAACTCGTATAGTGGTTCAGGCCTTTTACCAGGATGCTGCCTGCATTAGTTTCAAGGAAGGGTTGGGCAAACTTTGAATTGTTTTCTCTGGCCTGTCTAAGGTTGAGGGGAATTGTGATAATTTTTTGCAGGGGATGTGCAGGCAGAAGGGATTAGTTTAATTGTGCAGTCTTTGGCACAGGCATCGTGGGCTAATGGGCCTGTTCCGGTTCTGTATTGTTCAATGTTCCAAGTCCTAGTTTGGGTTATACCTTAAGAAAAGAAGAAAGCATCAAAGGGACCAGAACAGTACTCGTGAGAGACATTTTCCTGTCGTTAAGTTTACAATGACTTGCGGCCTTTCATCAGAACCTCATTGTGTTGGCTCTTGAAACTTACTGTTCTGAAGTCAGCTGCCTTATGATTGAGTATTGTAGCCGTGAATGTAAAAAAAAGTGGAGCTGACCTTGCCACCGGGATGAAAGAGCCTGATTTAGCAGTATAAATACCGATCTCCTGGAAACTGAGCTAAACAAATGCCAACGGAAGAGGTAGATTATTTATCATACAGTGGCTTGGGGAGTGCTGCTATTTTGTCCTTGACTGATTTTCCAGTAAATTCCTGGTAGTATTCTTGAATAATTTTAGCGGAAATGGCAAATCAGAGATGAGATTTTTCACTCAATTAATTTAGATTATCCAGTACGATCTCTTTGAAAGGGCGTGGTATCTGTGGATTAAATAACACAAGAAAATTGGTAAATTGTTATATTGAAAGAGAAACCTTGCACCATTGTGGAGTGAAGAAAGATAAAGAATTTGGTTGTATTGAAAGGAACTGCAGATGCTTGTTTATACCGAAGATAGTGGCAAAGTGCTGGAGTAACTCAGCGGGTCAGGCAGTATCTCTTGAGAAAAAGGATGGGTGATGTTTCGGGTCGGGACCCCCCTTCAGAATTATTCTGTTTGATTGTTCAATTCCCTATTCAGTGTATGAAAAGCTTTGTTTTGCTTGCGAGCCAAACAGATGTTTACATATTCTGTTGTGCCCCCCCCTTCTGTGGTGTGGTAGACTGACTCCCTCCCCAATCTTTGCACATCCCAATAATTTCCACTCATTACTTTAATCTCATGTTTCATGTATCTTGTGTTTTATGACTGTTGGCAGATCAATTTCCCTCCTGGGATAAATAAAGTTCTATCGTATCATGCTGCTGCAAGTAAGAATTTCATTGTTCGATCTGGGACATATGACAATAAAACACTCATGATTCTCTTGATCAGATGTACTATATACATAAATGCAGTCAAGTGACTATAGTTCTGTGAAATTTAGTTCCAAAGACAAAATCCAATGTTCCCAATGAGGTCGAGGTTAAATGGGCAGTCCCCTAGCTTATGGAAGGACAGTTCAGAAACCTAATAACAGATGGGAAGAAGCTGTTGCTGAGTCTGGTGGTGCACATTTTCAAGCTTCCATACCTCCTGCTGGTTAGATGCAGGGAAAAAGTGGAATGATCGTAGAGGGGCAAGTCTGAGATTATCCTGGCCTTTTTTCTGAGACTGTGGAAAGTGCAGATGGTGTCAATGGCCAGGCCTGTGTGAAGGACTGTACTACATCTGCAACTCTCTGCATGCCGCCATCTTGATCATAGGGCACTTCATGTGAATGCCTTGATCATAGGGAAGGCTGAGTCCACCTTTCCCTGCAAGCCTCGTGCGTTTTAGTGTGTTGGAATCGCTGTACCAGGCCGTGAATGTTTCCAGAATAATGCCTCAGGTAAAACTGCCGCAGGGATAAAATGTTGTTTTTTCAACCATAATGCTGTTGTTCTGCCTGGCTTGCTGTCACATGCCTCAAATCCAAATTAAAATCTGGTTGTCATTCTATTTATAACATTCACAAGTCCTTTTAATGTTCTCTGAGTCAGCTGGACACTAAAAGGGACAGGAGAAGCTGCAATTTTCAGTAGGTTATCTTGTGAACTGGGTCATTTCTGGCGCGGGATCGTTATCCTTGGAATACAAAATGACACTGCTGACTTCAATATTGTTATAGTGACATTCATTATGTCACTGTGCAATTATATGCAATTCATTCCATTAGTTGCAGAATTAGTGTGTCATATTAAGATTGTTAAACAAAATCTTGCCAATCCCGAAAGCTGGTATGGACCCATATTTTGATAAATTTGTAGCTCAGTTATGATGAGGTTTGTGTTGGGCAATGTTCTTATAGACAATAGGTGCAGGAGTAGGCCATTCGGCCCTTCGAGCCAGCACCGCCATTCAATGTGATCATGGCTGATCTTCCCCAATCAGTACCCCGTTCCTGCCTTCTCTCCATACCCCCTGACTCCGCTATCTTTAAGAGCCCGATCTAGCTCTCCCTTGAAAGTATCCAGTGAACCGGCCTCCACCGCCCTCTGAGGCAGAAAATTACACAGACTCACAACTCTCTGTGTAGAAAAGTGTTTCCTCGTCTCTGTTCTAAATGGCTTAACCCTTATTCTTAAACTTTGGCCCCTGGTTCTGGACTCCCCCAACATCGGGAACATGTTTTCTGCCACTAGCGTGTCCAAACCCTTAATCTTATGTTTCAATAAGATTCCCTCTTATCCTTCTGAACTCCAGAGCATACAAGCCCAGCCGCTCCATTCTAGAAACATAGAAACATAGAAATTAGGTGCAGGAGCAGGCCATTCGGCCCTTCGAGCCTGCACCGCCATTCAATATGATCATGGCTGATCATCCAACTCAGTACCTGTACCTGCCTTCTCTCCATACCCCCTGATCCCTTCAGCCACAAGGGCCACATCCAACTCCCTCTTAAATATGGCCAACGAACTGGCCTCAATTACCTTCTGTGGCAGAGAATTCCACAGATTCTCCACTCTCTGTGTGAAAAACGATTTTCTCATCTCGGTCCGAAAATATTTCCCCCTTATCCTTAAACTGTGACCCCTTGTCCTGGACTTCCCCGACATCGGGAACAATCTTCCTGCATCTAGCCTGTCCAACCCCTTAAGAATTTTGTAAGTCTCTATGGGGTCACCCCTCAATCTTCTAAATTCCAGCGAGTACAAGCCGAGTCTATCCAGTCTTTCTTCATATGGAAGTCGTGCCATCCCAGGAATCAGTCTGGTGAACCTTCTCTGTACTCCCTCTATGGCAAGAATGTCTTTCCTCAGATTAGGAGACCAAAACTGTACGCAATACTCCAGGTGTGGCCTCACCAAGACCCTGTACAACTGCAGTAGAACCTCCCTGCTCTTGTACTCAAATCCTTTTGCTATGAATGCCAACATACCATTTGCTTTCTTCACAGCCTGCTGCACCTGCATGCCTACTTTCAATGACTGGTGTACCATGACACCCAGGTCTCGCTGCATCTCCCCTTTTCCTAATCGGTCACCATTCAAATAATAGTCTATCCTTCCTGTTTTTGCCACCAAAGTGGATAACCTCACATTTATCCACATTATACTGCATCTGCCATGCATTTGATCACTCACCCAGTCTCTCCAAATCCTGCAGCCTCCTAGCATCCTCCTCACAGCTAACACTGCCCCCCAGCTTCGTGTCATCCGCAAACTTTGAGATGTTGCATTTAATTCGTCCAAATCATTAATGTATATTGTAAATAGCTGGAGTCCCAGCACTCAGCCTTGCGGCACCCCACTAGTCACTGCCTGCCATCCTGAAAAGGACCCATTCACTCCTACTCTTTGCTTTCCTGTCTGCCAGCCAGTTCTCTATCCACATCAATACTGAACCACCAATACCGTGTGCTTTAAGTTTGTATACCAATCTCTTGTGTGGGACCTTGTCGAAAGCCTTCTGAAAGTCCAGATATAACACATCCACTGCTTCTCCCTTATCCACTCTACTAGTTACATCCTCAAAAAATTCAATAAGATTCGTCAGACATGATTTACCCTTCGTAAATCCATGCTGACTTTGTCCAATGATTTCGCCACTTTCCAAATGCGCTGCTATCCCATCTTTAATAATTGACTCTAGCAGTTTCCCCACTACCAATGTTAGACTAACTGGTCTGTAATTCCCAGTTTTCTCTCTCCCCCCCTTTTTAAAAAGTGGGGTTGCATTAGCTACCCTCCAATCCTCAGGAACTACTCCAGAATCTAAAGAGTTTTGAAAAATTATCACTAAGGCATCTGCTATTTCTGGGGCTACTTCCTTAGGTACCCTGGGATGCAGCCTATCTGGCCCTGGGGATTTATCGGCCTTTAATCCATTCAATTTACCTAACACCACTTTCCGGCTAACCTGGATTTCACTCATTTCCTCCATCTCATTTGACCCGCGATCCCCTGCTATTTCTGGCAAATTATTTATGTCTTCCTTAGTGAAGACAGAACCAAAGTAGTTATTCAATTGTTGAAGAAGGGTCTGACCATCGCCTATCTCCTTGCTCCTTAGATGCTGCTGCACATGATCAATTCACCCATGTTTCACCCGTTTCTGACTGCAAGGGACCTACATTTGTTTTAACTAATCTTTTGCGCTTCACATATCGATAAAAACTTTTGCAGTCAGTTTTTATGTTCCCTGCCAGTTTTCTTTCCTACTCCATTTTCCCTTTCCTAATTAAGCCCTTTGTCTTCCTCTGTTGGTCTCTGAATTTCTCCCAGTCCTCTGGTAGGCTGCTTTTTCTGGCTAATTTGTACGCTTCATCTTTTTCTTTGATACTATCCCTGATTTCCCTCGTTATCCACGGATGCGCCACCTTCCCTGATTTATTCTTTTGCCATACTGGGATGAACAATTGTTGCAGTTCATCCATGCAGTCTTTAAATGCCTTCCATTGCATATCCACCATCAACCCTTCAAGAATCAATTGCCAGTCGATCTTTGGCCAATTCACGTCTCATACCCTCAAAGTTACCTTTCTTTAAGTTCAGGACCCATGTTTCTGAATTAACAATGTCACTCTCCATCCTAATGAAGAACTCAACCATATTATGGTCACTCTTGCCCAAGGGGCCATGTACAACAAAGCTGCTAACTAACCCTTCCTCATTACTCAATATCCAGTCTAGAATAGCCTGCTCTCTCGTTGGTTCCTCCACATGTTGGTTTAGAAAACTATCCCGCATACATTCCAAGAAATCCTCTTCCTCAGCACCCCTGCCAATTTGATTCACCCAATCTATATGTAGATTGAAGTCACCCATTATAACGGTTTTACCTTCATTGCACACATTTCTAATTTCCTGTTTGATGCCATCCCCAACTCCACTACTACTGTTAGGTGGCCTGTACACAACACCCACTAGCGTTTTCTGCCCTTTAGTGTTTCGCAGCTCCACCCATATCGATTCCACATCCTCCAAGCTAATGTCATTCCTTTCTATTGCGTTAATCTCCGCTCTAACCAGCAACGCTACCCCACCTCCTTTACCTCTCTGTCTATCCTTCCTGAATATTGAATATCCCTGGATGTTCAGCTCCCAGCCTTGGTCACCCTGGAGCCATGTCTCCGTGATCCCAACTATATCATAATTATTAATAGCTATCTGCACATTCAACTCATCCACCTTATTACGAATGCTCCTCGCATTGAGACACAAAGCCTTCAGGCTTGTTTTTACAACACTCTTGGCCCTTTTACAATTATGTTGAAAAGTGGCCCATTTAGATTTTTGCCCTGGATTTGTTTTCCTGCCACTTTTCACCTTGCTACCTATTGCTCCTATCCTCATTTTACACCCCTCTGTCTCTCTGCTCACACATTTAAGAAACCCTCCACTTCTTATTCTCCGTTTGTTATTTTTTTTCTTCTTTCCTCCCTACGTGTTGCGTCTGACTGCTTCTCTTCTCTGCCTCCTGCCTCACAAACGGACTATTTGCCTTCTCTATTTGAGTCCCTCCCCCTACCGATCTAGTTTAAAGTCTCCCCAGTAGCATTTGCAAATCTCCCCGCCAGGATATTGGTTCCCCTCGGGTTCAAGTGCAACCCGTCCTTTTTGTACAGGTCACACCTTCCCCAAAAGAGGTCACAATGATCCAGAAACTTGAATCTCTGTGCTCTGCACCAGTCCTTTAGCCACGCATTGATCCTCCACCTTGCTCCATTCCTACTCTCACTGTCGCGTGGTACAGGCAGTAATCCTGAGATTGTTACCTTTGCGGTCCTTCTCCTTAACACTCTTCCTAACTCCCTAAATTCTCCTTTCAGGACCTCCTCTCTTTTTCTACCTATGTCATTGGTACCTATATGTACCATGACCTCCGGCTCCTCTCCCTCCCATTTCAAGATATCTTGGACACGTTCAGTCACATCCCGGACCCTGGCACCAGGGAGGCAAACTACCATCCGGGTCTCCTAACTGCGTCCACAGAACCGCCTATCTGACCCCCTAACTATAGAGTCCCCTATTACTGCTGCCTTCCTCTTCTTTTCCTTACCCTTCTGAGCAACAGGAACCGGAGGCCGGTCGCTGTTGCTACCCCCAGGTAGGCTGTGCCCCCCAACAGTACTCAAACAGGAGTACTTATTGCCAAGGTGTACAGCCACCGGGGTACTATCTGGTCCCTACCTCTGCCCCTTGCCTCTCCTAACCGTGACCCACTTTTCTGCCTCCTGTGGTTTTGGAGTGACCACCTGTCTGTAGCTGCTCTCTATAGCTTCCTCACTCTCCCTGAACAGACGGAGGTCATCGAGCTGCTGCTCCAGGTACAGAATACGGTCCATTTGGAGCGCCATCTTGATGCACCTGGCGCAGATGTGGACGTCTGGAGAGCTATCTGACTGCATGACCTCCCACATCCGACATCCAGAACAGTAAACTGCCCTGGCACTCAATCCTCCCCCTTACCCTGGATACAATACAATACAAAGCAAGGATCCTAGTCCACTTCCCACCAATCAGCTGCTTACCCTAGTCCACTTCCCACCAATCAGCTGCTTCCTCAAAAAGAAAAACACTTCTCCAAATGGAACGTTATGGATTTAGGTAAGCCCCGCAACGTCACCCATTCCTTCTCCAGAGATGCTGCCTAGTACCGCTGAGTTACTCCAGCATTTGTGTCTTATCTTCCCACACATTCCCATCACCTATCCATGTTCTCCAGAGATGCCGCTGAGTTACTCCAGCACTCTTTTTGTAAACCAGCATCTGCAGTTCCTTGTTTCTACAAATGCTAATGGTATATGGCTAATCAAACCCATCTGTGTATAAATCTGGCAGCCCAGGTGAAACGGAATTGTTTCATCATGTTGATCCATGCTTTACAATTTATTGGAAGTAAGTAAAATAAATCCTCTTTTTGAAAGGGTCACACAACAGGTTAAGGGCTTTGAAGTCTGTTTCGAAATGCTAATCCAGTATTATGCAAGGCAACACCCATTGCATTTTGGAACATTAGGTTCCTGAGTTATTCAGAGTGTGAAAGCAAAAGATTTAAGTCCTGAACAGATTTTATCCCTGTTAGAATCTCATTTAAACCATCTTTTAATATCCTTAGGCTAGGGAGTGGTGACATGGACAGCAGCCAGTGAATATCCTGTGCAGTGATTTGTTTTTAAAATGAGTGCCAACGTCAGATGAATGCCAGAGAGATGCAATGTAAAGGGCCTGTCCTTGCATTGGGACAGGCCCTCAAAGCTACCCAGGGTCAAATAGCCTCCTGATGCCTTCTGAATGAGTGAATTATCAAGAATACCTTTTTTTATAGTGATCGATGTGGAGATTGTTTGACGCTTTTGGCATTAAAAACCTCAACTCTAATTGCCATCATTAGACATCCACTGGCAAAACTTCAAAGCAAGGGAGTGTGATGTGCTGTTGAGTATGTCTCAATGGCAAGCAATCGAGGAACCTGCCAAGGTTAGAAATCGTTGTGAAACCATGTTCAGAAAAGTGATAATGTACTTTGCTTTGAATAGTTGTACATCAGGTATTGTAGCTCCTTCTAATGCGTTACCCAACTGAAATTGCTGTGGTCAAGGACTCCAATTTCACATTGTGATTATATAGTTTGCCATGGGATTTGCCTCCCATTTCCACGACTGCCACAAAATAAGTAGACATTGTAAATCTGTAGTGATGTAACTCCCCTTGAATTTGGATAGGAAAGAAAAGTTGTTCTGGTCCAAATAACCTTGCAATTTAGAAACTATGCAGTGTGTTCATTGCCTTCCACTCCACACTTTTGTAAATGCAAACACTGCCGTGTAGCTGCAGTGCCGAGGTGTAACCTTGAACTGTTCGACAGTGCTAATTCCAGAGGACTTGAAGATTGTAGATCTTGCATGACTGAAATATAAATTGATAAATATGGCCCTGTCGTCTTGTACGAGGTGGAATACATTGAATAAGATAAGCTGAGACAAATTTGTGATGGCCCCTTGAACCAGGGGCGGCACAACAGTAGAGTTGCTGCCTTACAGCGCCAGAGACCTGGGTCTGATCCTGACGACAGGTGCTGTCTGAGTTTGTACATTCTCCCTATGACCGCATGGGTTTTCTCTGGGTGCCCCGGTTACCTTCCACACTACAAAGACTTAGTTTTGTAGGTTAATTGGCTTTGGTAAAAATTGTATAATTGTCCCTAGTGTGTAGGATAGTTCTAGTGTATTGGGTTTAATTTATTGTCACGTGTGGTATGGTGAAAAGCAGATGATCAGTGCGGACTGGGGGGGCTGATGGGCCTGTTTCTGCGCTGTACCTCGAAAGTGTAGAATGTGGATTTTTAAAAGTAGCACATTGTGTATAAGATCATGAGGGGAATAGACAGGTTAGTTCAGTCTTTTATCCAGAGTAGGGGAATCAAGAACCAGGGGACATAGATTTAAGGTGAGAGTGGAAAAATGTAATAGGAACCTGAGGAGCAACCTTTTCACTGAGGGTGGTAGTTACATAGAAACATAGAAAAAAGAGTAGGCCATTCAGCCCTCCTAGCCGATCATCCAAAATCAGTTGTATGGAGTAAGCTGGCTGAGGAAGAAGCAGCAAAGAATTGCAGATGCCGGGTTTACAAAAGACACAAAGTGCTGGAGTAACTCAGCGGGTCAGGCAGCATCTCAGGAGAACATGGACAGGTGATGTCCACCCCCACCTCTGACATCAATCTGAAGAAGGGTCTCGACCCAAAACGTCGCCCATTCCTTCTCTCCAGAGATGCTGCCTCTTCCGCTGAGTTAATCCAGCATTTTGTGCCTACCTTTGATTTAAACCAGTATCTGCAGTTCTTTCTTACACAGGCCTTTTTCACTGCTGCATGATGCTGACTTTAATGAAAGGGCAAATTATATTTGACACCCTTGCCCAAGGTGTTGTCATGGACATGGCTGCAGTATTTGTTCAAGTGGACACTCGAAAGACATAATTCACAAGTCGGACCGTAGAATAAGCCAGATCAGAAACTGGGTTTGTGATGAATTGCCAGTTGTTTCTCGACTGAAGGGAAATGTTCACTGACGTCAGTGCCAGGAGCACTGGTGCGTTAGATCTAGACTATTGATTTATATTAGTAGACATGACACAATTTTGAAATATGCCTTTGGCACAAATGCTTGGAACTGCAGTGAAATGGTGATAAATTTCTAGAGGGCTATGGGTGGATGACGTTATAGGCAGGGAAGTGTGGGATGGTGCATTTTGGTTAGGAAACGTGTGGCAATACCAATAAGTTTATTTTTTTGATTCTGTGCAAGAACTGTGATCCATAAGTAGTTGCTTTGAAGTACTCGGTGAAAGGGCTGGGGCAGTGGTTAAACAAGTCACGAAAGTGCTACAGTGGCTTGCAAAAGTTTTCATACCCTTTGAACTTTTCCACGTTTTGTTACGTTACAACCACAAACGTAAATGTATTTTATTGGGATTTTATGTGATAGACCAACACAAAGTGGCGCATAATTGTGAAGTGGAAGGAAAATGATACATGGTTTTCAAATGTTTTTACAAATAAAAAACTGAAAAGTGTGGCGTGCAAAAGTATTCAGCCCCCTTTACTCTGATACCCCTAAATAAAATCCAGTGCAACCAATTGCCTTCAGAAGTCACCTAATTAGTAAATAGAGTCCACTTGTGTGTAATCTAATCTCAGTATAAATACAGCTGTTCTGTGAAGGCCTCAGAGGTTTGTTAGAGAACATTAGTGAACAAAGAGCATCATGAAGCCGAAGGAACACACCAGACAGGTCAGGGATAAAGTTGTGGAGATGTTTAAAGCAGGGTTAGGTTATAAAAAAAATCTCCCAAGCTTTGAACATCTCACGGAGCGCTGTTCGATCCATCATCCGAAATGGAAAGTGTATGGCACAACTGCAAACCTACTAAGACATGGCCGTCCACCTAAACTGACAGGCCGGGCAAGGAGAGCATTGATCAGAGAAGCAGCCAAGAGGCCCATGCTAACTCTGGAGGAGCTGCAGAGATCCACAGCTCAGGTGGGAGAATCTGTCCACAGGACAACTATTAGTCGTGCACTTCACAAATCGGGCCTTTATGGAAGAGTGGCAAGAAGAAAGTCATTGTTGAAACAAAGGCATAGGAAGTCCCGTTTGCGGTTTGCCACAAGCCATGTGGGGGACACAGCAAACATGTGGAAGAAGTTGCTCTGGAATGATGAGACCAAAATTGAAGTTTTTGGCCTAAATGTAAAATGCTATGTGTGGCGGAAAACTAACACTGCACATCACCCTGAACACACCATCCCCACTGTGAAACATGGCGGTGGCAGCATCATGCTGTGGGGATGCTTTTCTTCAGCAGGGACAGGGAAGCTGGTCAGAGTTGATGGGAAGATGGATGGAGCCAAATACAGGGCAATCTTGGAAACAAACCTGTTAGAGTCTGCAAAAGACTTGAGTTAGGGGCGGAGGTTCACCTTCCAGCAGGACAACGACACTAAACATACAGCCAGAGCTACAATGGAATGGTTTAGATCAAAGCATATTCATGTGTTAGAATGGCCCAGTCAAAGTCCAGACCTAAATCCAATTGAGAATCTCTGGCAAGATTTGAAAATTGCTGTTCACAGACGCTCTCCATCCAATCTGACTGAGCTTGAGCTATTTTGCAAAGAAGAATGGGCAAAAATGTCAGTCTCTAGATGTGCAAAGCTGGTAGAGACATACCCCAAAAGACTTGCAGCTGTATTGCAGTGAAAGGTGGTTCTACAAAGTATTGACTCAGGGCGGCTGAATACTTTTGCACGCCACGCTTTTCATTTTTTATTTGTAATAACATTTGGAAACCATGCATCATTTTCCTTCCACTTCACAATTAGGCACCACTTTGTGTTGGTCTATCACATAAAATCCCAATAAAATATATTTACGTTTGTGGGTGTAGCGTGACAAAATGTGGAAAAGTTCAGGGGGTATGAATACTTTTGCAAGCCACTGTATGTGTTGTGGAGTTCATGAAACGTTTTGAACTGTTTACCACCCAAAATAGATTTACTTGGGCTGTACATGTATGTTTTTTTCTAAATAAATATTTGCAGGAAATGATGCATTTAGCATTTTAAAGTTTACTTGAATGTTTCCAGGAATGTGAGGTTAGACCAGTAAAGAGAATAGACCAATAGAAATGGGATGTTCCTCCTGTGGCTTTATAAGGCTCTGGTCAAACCGCATTGGAAGTATCGTGAGCAGTTTTGGGCCCCATATCTGCGGAAGGATGTGCTGGCGTGGAAAGAGTCCTGAGGAGGTTTACGAGAATGATCCCTGGAGAGGATGTGGAGAGAATGTTTCCACTAGAGGGAGAGTCTACGACCAGAGGCTGTAGCCTCAGAATAAAAGGACGTACCTTTTAGAAAGGAGATGAAGATAACTTTCTTTCGTCAGAGGGTGCTGAATCTGTGGAATTCATTCCACAGATGGCTGTGGAGGCCAAGTCAATGGGATATTTTTATGTTGGGGATTGACAGATTTGTGATTAGTAAGGGACTCGGGGAGAATGGGGTCGAGTAGGAAAGATAGATCAGCATGATTGAATGGTGGAGTTCACTTGATGGGCCGAATGGTCTAATTATTCCAAGAATTTATGAAGGTATGAAGATTTTGCTCGGCGATTAACATGGAAGTGAAAAGTAGAGTCATCCAATAGCAAATTTTTAACAGAAAATGTTGGGGGGAAATACTAGGCATAATGTGCAGAAAAGTAGAGTTAATGTTTTAGCTCTGAGGATCATCAGAACTGAGAGAGGAACATTTAGTCTAGGTCGCAGAGAAGGTGGAGGAGGCCAATGGGCTGCACAAAGGGGATTTCTGGGAAGGGTGCAACAATATGGCAGTGTTTATCGTTCTCTTATGCTGCTACTGTTGTAAAGTCACTGATCCCAGTGGTTGAAGATTTGATAATCAAAGGCTAAAAAAGCAAAATTGACAACCTTTTAAACACCTCAAAGAACCAGAAGCAGTTTAATCAGATCTTTCAGAAGGCCTGTAGAAATGTAAGATTAAAGGTGGAGAGATAAGATTAACTTAATTACTGTTCAAAGAGTCGAGACTCATTTTGGGCACAATGACCAGTCTTGGCTGGATTACTGTGGAATTCTGCATTGTCTTTCAGTTTAACAATAAATATCACAATGTATTTTGGAAAGGTTTACTCAGCATTCTTACATTACGAAACTGGCTCTGAACACTTTTCTCAATAGGGAGCATTCACTATTTCCAGCTACTGTCATAAATCCTTTAATTGGGTCGCAGATTTGTACCAGAGCTCCAGGCTGTTTTTTAAAGCAATTGTTTGCCTGTTACTGACCTTATCTTTATTTCTTTGCAATTTGAACCTGTGTTCAAACAGTTTTGAATAGTTCAATGGTGGTTTATTTATCACACATGCAACTGCACAATAAAATTATTTCTGCATATGAGTTTGAGTTTAGTTTATTGTCAAGTGTACAGTGAAAAGCTTATTAAACATATATTACATATGCGGGCGCCGCCATATACGATACAGCATATAAGATTATTAAGGGATTGGACACGCTAGAGGCAGAAAACATGTTCCAGATGTTGGGGGAGTCCAGAACCAGGGGTCACAGTTTAAGAATAAGGGGTTGGCCATTTAGAACGGAGACGAGGAAAAACTTTTATCCAGAGAGTTGTGAATCTGCGGAATTCTCTGCCTCAGATTGTAGTGGTGGCCAATTCTCTGGATGCTTTCAAGAGAGAATTAGATAGAGCTCTTAAAGATAGTGGAGTCAGGGGATATGGTGAGAGGGCAGGAACAGGGTACTGAATGTGGATGATCAGCCATGATCACAATGAATAGCGGTGATGACTCAAAGGGCCGAATGGCCTACACCTGCACCTATTGCCTATTGTCTATTGTCATATTTTGGCATCATTTCCAAGGTCCAGAGTGCGGTTGGCCCACGTGCTTGATGTACTGGAGCAGTTCCCCCGAAACAATATCCTTCTCCAAGAAATAATCCCAAGAAATGATGTGGCTTTTGTATGTTTCTTCAAAAGATCCTCTGATTCTGCAGTTTTCTCGATTAGTAATCAATATTCTGTTTGTTAGGTTCCAACTGATGGAAGCGCTGGATTGTTGGCAACGGAACCCCAAATTGCCATGTTCTGTGGCAAGCTGAACATGCACGTCAATGTACAGACCGGCAAGTGGGTTTCTGATCCCTCTGGAATGAACAGCTGCTTTGGCACAAAAGAAGGAATATTGCGATACTGTCAAGAGGTAGGTGCACTGTTGTTAAAGGGCTGCGGCCTGTTGCTCATCTGACTTTGATATATATATATATAGATAGATAGATAGATAGATAGATAGATAGATATAGATATATATAGATAGATATATATTTTATATATATATATACGCACACACACAGCATGATTTGGCGATATTCTTGTGACTTTAGACGATAAGGCATAGGAGCAGAATTACACCATTCATCCCATCGAGTTGACTCTGCCATTCAATCATGACTGATCGATTTTCCCCCTCCAATCTCCTGCGTTCTCCCCCATACTTTGGTGCCCTTACTAATCAAAAGCCTATCAATCTCGGCTTTAAAAATACCCAATGCCTTGACCCCCATGGCCTTCTGTAGCCTTGCGTTGCACAGATTCACCACTCTCTAACTAAATAAATTCCTCCTCATCTCCATTCTAAAGAGGTTATTTTATTCTCAGTCAGTGCCCTCTGAGTCTAGACTCTCCCATTACAGGAAACATCCTTTCCAGACTATTCTATTATCTGGTAGGTTTCAATGAGATTCCCCCTCATCCTTCTAAACTCTGGCCCAGAGAGTCCAGATGGCCCCTCATCCTTCTAAATTGAGTACAGGCCCAGAGCCTTCAAACGCTCCTCGTATGTTAACCCAATCCTCCCCGCATTGAGAAGGTAGTGACGCTATGCATTAGGAATGTAATGATATGGCAAATGCATCGTAATTTTTAAAACAAAGTATTTTTTTCGTAATTATGTAGAAAGTCATGCGGTTTCTATTTTGTATCTAATTCTCTCAGGGGGCATGTTATCCCAGCTCATCCTGCATTGGTAGACTGTCATCTTGAACTGCTGTAAGGTTACAGACGTCTATAAAACAAGGTGCATGATCCGTCTCTTTGCCCCTTGGGTTCCTATTAAATCTTCCCCTCACAAATCTGTGCCCTTTAGTTTTAATGTGTGGGGGGGGGGGGAGAGATTTAATAAGAACCCAAGGGGCTACTTTTTCCCTAAGGGAATGAGATGTCAGCGGAAGTGATTCGTGTGCAATTACAACAGGTGCTTTGTATAGGATGAGATGGTTATGAGCCAGATACTGGCAAACGGGAGTAGCTCGGGTTGGTTGCCGTGGATGAGTTGGGCAGAACGGCATGTTTCTGTGCTGTATAATCTATGAAAGTGTTCTTACAATGTTGGTAATTGGCAGGGTGGTAATAATGCGACCTAGTGTCAATGAACAACAGACGAGTGAATTTCCAAGGTGGACCAGTGTTTGACTTGGAGGATCAATTGGAGGCATTATTATTTTAATGTATCTTATTTGAAGGCCTCAGTGTAGGGAATCCTTGAGGCGATGTGTTCTGATGAGTAGCTGAGCACCCTGACGCAGGGGTAGAGTTGCTGCCTTACAACGCCAAAGACCCGTGTTTGTTCCCGACTATGGGTACTCCCTGTGCAGAGTTTTTACATTCTCCCCGTGACCGCATGAGTTTTCCCTTGGTCCTCCGGTTTCCTCCCACACTCCAAAGACGTACTGCTTTGCAGGTTAATTGGCTTCGGTAAAGCTTGTAAACTGACCCCAGTATGTACGAATGTGCTAGTGTATGGAGATCGCTGTTTGGCGCAGACTCAGTGGGCCGAAGGGTCTGTTTCCACGCTTTATCGGATTACGGAGAGTCGGTCTGTCAAGGAGGACTCTCTCTAACTTCTACAGGTGCACAGTAGAGAGCTTGCTGACTGGTTGCATCATGGCTTGGTTCGGCAACTTGAGTGCCCTGGAGAGGAAAAGACTACAAAAAGTAGTAAACACTGCCCAGTCCATCATCGGCTCTGACCTTCCTTCCATCGATGGGATTTACCACAGTCGCTGCCTCAAAAAGGCTGGCAGCATCATCAAAGACCCACACCATCCTGGCCACACACTCATCTCCCTGCTACCTTCGAGGTAGAAGGTACAGGAGCCTGAGAACTGCAATGACCCGGTTCAGGAATAGCTACTTTTCCACCGCCATCAGGCTATTAAACCTGGCTCAGACAAAACCCTGAACATTAATACCCCTCCATCTGTTATTTGCACTTTATTAATTTATTAATTAATGTGTGTATTTAAGTATATAACTGTAGTCAATGCCTACTATGTTCTGCTGTGCTATGCAAAGAAAGAATTTCATTGTCCTGTCAGGGACACATGACAATAAACTCTTTTGACTTGACTTGACTTTGACTTTATCTCTAAGCTAAAGTAACTTGCTGTGACATTTTTCTGCCACCATCTTCTATTGCGCGAGGAAGCAATCCCTGACTGTCTCTGCGCATTTGTTTTCTTTTTCTTCCCTCAACGTTTGTCCTCATCTGTATGTTTTACCTGTGGGATGTTCAAGTCCCCCATGACAGGTACATTATGATTTTCCAACGCCATCCTTGCCCGACTGAGCAACTTTGTCTGTCTGTGGTGATTCAGCACCGATACTAATTAGCAATCTGCTACCCTGAATTAGCTAGTTCTTTCCATATTGTTTCACTTGTGCCTTCCATGGATTATATATATATATATATATGCATCTATCGTTCCTCATTTCCCACAGGCCTACCTTTGTACAGAGTTGTCCTCTTCATTCTCACTTTGCCATCCCTGATGTTGGTCATGTATTTGAGGCTACACCTGCATCTCAGTACCTGCATGTCTCCCAAATTACAATTCATTTTTCTTTGTGCTTTCGTGTAAGTGTATCAATGGTATTCGATCTGTCATGCAAATATATCTTTTTTTTTTAAATCTGCCTAGCCTGCTGTCTTATTAACTCTGAATCGATCCACTTCTCCATTTATGTGTAGGGTAGAACTGCAGATGCTGGTTTAAATCGAAGGTAGACACAAAATGCTGGAGTAACTCAACGGGACAGGCAGCATCTCTGGAGAGAAGGAATGGGTGACGTTTCGGATCAAAACCCTTCTTCAGAACGAAGAATGAATGAAGGGTCTCGATTCTTCAATCTTCTTCTTCTTGCATATGGCGTGCACAGCCTAAAGTTGTAGGACAACTTGTTCTATTTGATCTTATTTGACTGTGCACACCGGGTTGATTGCATTTGTCGAAATAGGGCAGACCACGTGAAGGTTGCAATCTCCCACCCCATTCTTCATTTTGAAGAAGGGTCCTGATCCAAAACGTCACCCATTCCTTCTCTCCGAGAGATGCTGCCTGTCCCGCTGAACCACTTCTCCATTTATGTTCTCCTTAAGGACATTGTTGCCTGTGTGATTTGCTGAAATGTAATCCGTTGCATATTCCGTGCTTTGGAAGGACTACACGGGTTTTGTAACTTATAGATATTGTTCAGAGCATTAGGATTAAAATAGACACAAATCCTTTAATAGTGATTCTTGACCCTTGGTGCCTCCTGTTTTATCCATCCACCCCCCTCCCCCACACCACTACAATCTCTGTTGCTGCTCCAGTACTCTGCATTTGTTAGTTCTTTGCCTGCAGCCTGTCCAGGCCAAACACTGAAGCCTGCAGTCAAATTCCCTGGATGTTTGGAGAAATGCATTGTTTCCCTGCCTAACAAATCCTTTGTTCATTTCATCACAGAACCTGCCCTCCAGGCTAATAGCATTGCATTTTTATAATAGATTAATGGAGCTATGCAGCACAGATACAAGCCATTCGGCCCACCTGCACTAGGGTTGCCAACTTTCTCACTCCCAAATAAGGGACAAAAGGTCAAAATACGGGACAAATGCCTTACGGCAATTCGTTGACCGACTCGGCCGTGGCTGGGTGAATGATGAGTTGGCCCGGGTGCACCTCTAGTTTTTAAATTCTCTGCAATTGAATGTTCACTTTCTCCATGCCCCTCATGATTCCGTATGGCATCCCTCGGCCTCCTAAGCTCCAAAGAAAAAAGTTCCCACCCATCCAACCTCTTCGAATAACTCAAACCCACAAGTCCAGGTAACAATGTGATGACTCTCTTCTGTACCCTTTCTTGTTTAATGGCATCCTTCCTTTAGCTGGGCAATTGGAACAGCAAGTTGTGCTTCCAAGTATGTCTGAAGAAGGATCCTGACCCGAAACGTTACTTTTCCATGTTCTCCAGAGATGCTCCATGATCTGTTACTCCAGCACTTTGTTTCCTCTTGTGTAAACCAGCATCTGCAATTTCTACGTCTCCCAAGTATGACCGCAAGCAGATTACTTATTTTTGGCAGGATAGCATTCAGTGTCGAGTTCTCTGGAAGTTAGGAATTGAAGAAGCCTATCTATAAGCTATTGGAGAGGTTCAGAAAAGTCTACAGGCAAGTGGGATGTTGCAACGCCTTCACACATAAGGGCTGGGATGCAAAGATAAAATAAAGCTCCAGTTAGATGCTATTTTGGATAATACTGATAGGATTTGTAATCCTTTTGACCATAAAAGATTTAGCAATGAACTAATTGAAGTATTTAAGATGCTTTGAGGAGTTGGCAGGATAAATATAACTAATTTTCTATGGTTAGTGAGAACGAGGAGTCCAAGACAAGAGCCTTAACCTTAACATTAGAACTAAGCTGTTCAAGGGCAGTTTTGCTTGAACTTATTCACTCAAGGGAAATACACAACTTTTCTCCTGAAAGTTAAGAATGGACTTTAAAAGTTGCAAGGCAGAGTTGCATATATATATATAAAGCGTCCCGCACAGCTCTGGCTGACTGAAGTACTTGGCGATAAAAGTGCACATGAAGTACCTACAATTCAAAATGTGATCACGGCTATTTGGGTTGGCAGGAAGCGAAACGAAGAAAGAAAAATAAGAGATGGCTAACAAATCAGTGAAGGGTCCTAACCTTGAAACGTGAAGTGTTTCTCTTATCATCAAGGCTGCTTAGGTAGACAAAAATGCTGGAGGAAATCAGCGGGTGAGGGAGCATCGATGGAGAGCAGGAATAGGCAACCCGAAACGTCGCCTATTCCTTCTCTCCATAGATGCTGCCTCACCCGCTGAGTTCCTCCAGCATTTTTGTCTACCTTCGATGTTTCCAGCATCTGCAGTTCTTTCTTAAACAAGGCTGCTAAGGTGATCTGTTTGTGACATTGATTGAAAGATAAACATTGGCCAGGGAACTTGTGGTACCATTTCCTTTCATGCCGTGGACTTTTATCTCTCTCTCTTGAGGAGCAACTATTTCACTCAAAGGGTGGAGGATTCATGGACTGAGCTACCCGAGGTGGTTGCAGAGGGTGCAATAACATTTAAAAGACACTTGGACAGGTACATGGATAGGAATGCTTTAGAGTGAGATGGACTAAATGTGGGCAAATGGGACGAGCTCAGATGGAAAAGGATACAAAATATTGGAGTAACTCGGCAGTTCAGGAGAACATGGATAGGTGACATTTCAGGTTGGAACGTTTTGGCTCAGGACTCTTCTCCCAATCCAAACGTCACCTGTCCATATTCTCACCTGACCCGCCGAGTTTCTCCAGCACTTTTTATGTCCTTTTCTACAATTCTATTATGTCCAATTCTAACATCTATCGTTCCTTGTTTATACCAGCTTAGATGTGGTATTTTAGTCGGGTTTCATGGGCGAATTAGGTTTAAGGGCTTGTTTCCGTGCTGTATGACTCTGTGATTCTGATAAGCTCTCCAATTATGAAAGACTGCAGCCCTGGAGGCACAGCATTCTGTCGGTGCTAGAACCTAGCTCCCTGATCCAAATCTAATGGGCCTGTCCCACTTACGTGACTTTTTCCGCGACTGCCGGCACTCGTCGCATAGGTCGCTGAAAATGTTCAACATATTGAAAATTCAGTGGCGACCAAAGACGCTACAACTCTTTGGATGACTGAGAGACTACTCACAACCATACAGGCGACATGTCGCGGGGTGAAGCCTGTATGGTCGTGAGTAGTCGCCCAAAGTGTCGTGCCTTGTTCTGGTCGCCGCTGGATTTTCAGCATGTTGGACATTTTCGGAGACCTGCTGCGACTATGACGGGTGCCGGCAAGTCGTCGAATAAATCGCGTAAGTGGGACAGGCCCTTAAAAACACTGTTGGATTCAGAACGGATATCATGTTGGGTTTTCATTTTATGCCCAAGTACATCTCTGTTGAATGCTGTGCTGGAAGGTCAACCTCGATTTCTTTTATGCCCAAGGCTCCCGAATGGAATTAAACTCAACTTCCTAATTCGGAGGTAAGTGCCAACCTAACTGAATTATACAGCAAAAATGTCTGATACAGATAGTCTAGCTATAACACATACTTCCATTACACATTGCATATAATGCAGGTGATGAATTCACGAACACTATATTATACTCGCTGGATGAAAATTGTATTTGCGATACTATTTTCTGGTTCCCAGTCAAATCGAGTTGTAGCCAATTTCATTTGGGAACTTGAATCCCACTTAAACGATACTTTGGAAATTGACAAGTAGGAATGTGGGCGACGCGGTGGCGTAATGGTAGAGCTACTGCCTTGCGGCGCCAGAGACCTGGGTTCGATCCTGACCACGGGGAGGCTGTCTGGACGGAATTTGTACCTTCTCCAAGAGGAGTCGGGGGATATGGGGAGAAGGCAGGAACGGGGTACTGATTGGGGATGATCAGCCATGATCACATTGAATGGCGGTGCTGGCTCGAAGGGCCAAATGGCCTCCTCCTGCACCTATTGTCTATTGTCCTCATGACCTGCGTGGGTTTTCTCTGAGATCTTCGCTTTCCTCTCATACTCCAAAGATGCACAGGTTTGAAGGTTAATTGGCTTGGCATAAGTGTAAAATTGTCCCTGATGTATATAAGGCAGTGTTAATATGCGGGGATTGCTAGTTGGTCTGCCAAACAGCGTATTTCCGCTCTGTATATTTAAACTAAACTTAAAAAAGCTGTCTCATCCAGTATAGGCTCTAAAATTAAAAAATTCTAATATATTGACCTGGCAATGTTGAAGGACTTGTGTATTTCTAAGCTGGGGTGTCGTACTACTTGGCTGGGAATCTGCAGGCCTACACATTCCATTCAGTGCCAGATGTTATGGTTAAAATATCAAATGAATTTTGGGTTTGAGTTTAGAAACTAGCTGTGGTAGAGAGAAGTAGGCCTATTGCCATTTCGGAACCAACTCAGATTTGTGGTTGTGAAAATCTGGCATTCGGAAAGATTTTAAATATACATAATCTCATTCAAAGTGTTAAATAATGGTTTCAGAAACGTCTTTAATGTCACTCGTGGGGTATTAATGCTGTACTTGAAAAATAAGCCATTGTGAATGATTTATCATTCTGTCAGGTGTAAAAAATATTATCCATATGAAGCATCTACTCAAGTGCATGTTTTAAAGCAAAATCTGTAAAGAAATAATTGATTCTGGTTCCCCTTTTTTCACCTCACTATAGTTAAGGCGTGTTGAATAAAGCACCACATGAATGACAAAAAGTAAATCATAGATCATCCTTTATCACCTTTACCAAAGTGCAGAGTATTCCTCGCTAATCAGTTCAAATCGTGGAAAACACTCCACTGTGATTTGGAGGACATGAGCACATGAGCACATGATCTTGTATTATTTTAGGTACCTAAACGGATCTAAAGTAGATGCCTGTTAATGATGAAAGCTTTGTGGAGGAAGCTCGGATTTTTGCCAAAAAAAAACTTAAATAAAAATCAGACAAGATAAAGCAAAAAAAAACATAATGAATTCAACTATTTAATTGTTCAAATATAAGCCTCCATAAGATGTATTATTAATTAAAAATCTAAGTCCTGTGAAAGTGCATTTAACCAGAATACATTTATGACAAATATATTCAAGTTGTGGCACTTGTTATCGCAGGAGTAAATTGTTGCACCTTGTTAGATGGGGAGATAAAGCAAAAAAGTAAGACCCTCGGCCCACCAAGTCCACGCCAAGCATCGAACCACACGTTAGACTCATTCTACACTAATCACTAGGCGAGACCAAGCACAGACTCTGATCGTTTCGCTGAACACCTCCGCTCAGTCCGCCTAAATCTACCTGATCTCTCGGTTGCTCAACACTTTAACTCCCCCTCCCATTCCCACACTGAACCTTTCTGTGCTGGGCCACCTCCACTGTCAGAGTGAGGCCCAGCGCAAATTGCAGAAACAGCACCTCATATTTCCCTTGGGTAACTTATACCCCAGCGGTATAAACCTTGACTGCTCTAACTTCAAGTAGCCTTTGCTTTCCCTCTCTCTCCATCCCCTACCCCTTCCCAGTTCTCCTACCAGTCTTACTGTGTCTGACTACATTTTATCTCTGTACCGCCCACTCCCCTGACATCAGTCTGAAGAAGGGTCTCGACCCGAAACGTCACCCATTCCTTCTCTCCAGAGATGCTGCCTGTCCCGCTGAGTTACTCCAACATTTTGTCTATCTACACTAATCTAATCTAGCTTTATTCTCTACATATGGTTCATAATTCCCCCATGTTCTACTGCTCACCTACATGGCGAAATTTACAGCAGCCAATTAACCTGACAACCCACACGTCTTGGGTCACAGAGAATGTGCAAACTCCACACAGACAGCACCCATCAACGATTTTAGTCAGTTCATTAATTTATGACAATGATATAACCTATTAATTAAAAAAGAAAAGTCAGATACTTGTTTGATTTAGTTTATTATTATCGTTATATGTACCAAGATACAGCCAAAAAGACTTGCGCTATCTAATCAAATCATATCACACTCGAGTACAATCAAGCCATATACAGTGGCTTGCAAAAGTTTTCATACCCCTTGAACTTTTCCACATTTTGTCACGTTACAACCACATACGTACATGTATTTTATTGGGATTTTATGTGATAGACCAACACAAAGTGGTGCATATTTGTGAAGTGGAAGGAAAATGATACACGGTTTTCAAATTTTTTTACAAATAAAAAACTGAAAAATGTGATGTGCAAAAGTATTCAGCTCCCTTTACTCTGATACCCCTAAATAAAATCCAGTGCAACCAATTGCCTTCAGAAGTCACCTAATTAGTAAATAGAGTCCACTTGTGTGTAATGTGATCTCAGTATAAATATAGCTGTTCTGTGAAGGCCTCAGAGGTTCGTTAGAAAACATTAGTGAACAAACAGCATCATGAAGCCCAAGGAACACACCAGACAAGTCAGGGATAAAGTTGTGGAGAAGTTTAAAGCAGGGTTAGGTTATAAAAAACGATCCCAAGCTTTGAACATCTCACGGAGCACTGTTCAATCCATCATCCGAAAATGGAAAGAGTATGGCACAACTGCAAACCTACCAAGACATGACCATCCACCTAAACTGACAGGCCGGGCAAGGAGAGCATTGATCAGAGAAGCAGCCAAGAGGCCCATGGTAACTCTGGAGGAGCTGCAGAGATCCACAGCTCAGGTGGGAGAATCTGTCCACAGGACAACTATTAGTCGTGCACTCCACAAATCGGGCTTTATGGAAGAGTGGCAAGAAGAAAGCCATTGTTGAAACAAAGTCATAAGAAGTCCCGTTTGCAGTTTGTCACAAGCCATGTGGGGGACACAGCAAACATGTGGAGGAAGGTGCTCTGGTCTGATGAGACCAAAATTGAAGTTTTTGGCCTAAATGCAAAATGCTATGTGTGGCGGAAAACTAACACTGCACATCACCCTGAACACACCATCCCCACTATGAAACATGGTGGTGGCAGCATCATGCTGTGGGTATGCTTTTCTTCAGCAGGGACAGGGAAGCTGGTCAGAGTTGATGGGAAGATGGATGGAGCCAAATACAGGGCAATCTTGGAAGAAAACCTGTTAGAGTCTGCAAAAGACTTGAGACTGGGGCGGAGATTCACCTTCCAGCAGGACAACGACACTAAACATACAGCCAGAGCTACAATGGAATGGTTTAGATCAAAGCATATTCATGTGTTAGAATGGCCCAGTCAAAGTCCAGACCCAAATCCAATTGAGAATCTCTGCCAAGACTTGAAAATTGCTTTTCACAGACTCTCTCCATCCAATCTGACTGAGCTTGAGCTATTTTGCAAAGAAGAATGGGCAAAATTTTCAGTCTCTAGATGTGCAAAGCTGGTAGAGACATACCCCAAAAGACTTGCAGCTGTAATTGCAGTGAAAGGTGGTTCTACAAAGTGTTGACTCAGGGGGGCTGAATACTTTTGCACGCCACACTTTTCGTTTTTTATTTGTAATAACATTTGGAAACCATGTATCATTTTCCTTCCACTTCACAATTATGCACCACTTTGTGTTGGCCTATCACATAAAACCCAATAAAATACATTTACGTTTGTGGTTGTAACGTGACAAAATGTGGAAAAGTTCAAGGGGTATGAATACTTTTGCAAGCCACTGTATCAGTACACCTAATGCGTCGTGAAAAATACCAAAGTGCAGAATATAGTGTCACAGCATTATAGTGGTAGAGTTACAGGTTTAAAGTGCAAGGTCCACAATGGGGTAGATTGGGAGAGGGGGACCATGCCCTAGCTTGTCAGAGACCATGGTCTGTCTGTCTGCTGGAGACGAATTGCACAAGTCTGTAGCCATAAAAATTCACCGTTGGTGAGAGATGTGATATGAAAAATGCAACCTTTTTGGATGCTATTCAATTCGCAGCAGTCTAATCTCTCTAGAATGCTGAATCAGTGAACGGAATGGAATTGATTTGCTCTGTAGGAGCTCCAATCTGAGATGGTTCCTGGCAGGGGGTTACAAACGGATCCTTGGCTTGAATGTCAAGTATGGTGCGTGACTTCAAGCAAGCTAATGCAATATGTCACTTTGCATACGTAAAAAGATGCAATGGATGTCAAGACCTTGGCACGGCACGCTGTTCATCACATCTTTTCAAAAGCTATTTCAAATTGATGAGGAATGGAAAAAAAACAATTGTTTGGTGACCCAATTTCTTCTGTTTTTTAATGTTAAGGGTTTTTGGTATTGCTCCTTCCAGTTGGTTTATGCTTTGGTAGATGAGTTAGAATGGTTAACACGGTGACGGTCTGTGGAATTCTCTGCCTCAGAGGGCGGTGGAGGCAGGTTCTCTGGATACTTTCAAGAGAGAGCTAGATAGGGCTCTTAAAGATAGCGGTGTCAGGGGATATGGGGAGAAGGCAGGAACGGGGTACTGATTGGGGATGATCAGCCATGATCACATTGAATGGCGGTGCTGGTTCGATGGGCCGCATGGCCTACTCCTGCACCTATTGTCTATTGACGGAAATCCATATTTCATGCAAAACAAAATGTTGGATTCCAATTTGCCTTTGGCTAGCCTGGCCTTATTGTGATTGTAGACACATCATTGTTGCTATCCTTTTGATTATTTCCAAATGGCCAAGCAAGCACTAACTGCTCAGTGGCAGAGAGAACTGTGTGAAATTCTGGGCATTAACATCTCAGGCTGATCACATAAAAGACGTTTCAACATATCTACTGTAAAGAAATTTGGCATGTTGCCAAATATTCTAACATTTCTACAGATGTACCTGTAGAAAGTATCTTGTCTGGTTGTATCATGGCCTGGTACGGCAATGGCAACATGAGAATGCAAAGGGTTAGAGTGATCTATCACGGGCACAGCCCTCCCACCATGGGAAGTATCTGTACAGGGTATGCCTCATGAAGATGGCATGCCCCACCGTTATGCACCGATCCCTCCCACACCAACCAGGTGTCCGAAAGCACAATGGGCCTCCTACGCTAGTGCAGGCAGTAGCCTGTGCCAATGTAAATGTGGGAATGTGCAAAGTAACTGGACTTTGATGGTGTATGTCCATATCTGCATTAAGTTGACATTGGTTTGTCCCAACTTAAGGAATGTGCCATTAATTATCTAATCAAGGTATTTTTGAAGAGTTCTTCGGCTTAAAGAGTTCTAGGAATAGTTTTAGTTTTTGAAATTAAACTGAAAGCCAACTAGTCTTTGCCATTGCCAAATATCTGGCAGTTATGTTGCATTGAGAAATCTATAGAAATTAAAAGTGACTTGACTTGATCAATGAAATGGCCAAAACGTGCAGTACAAAACAGGATAAAGTGTCGTTGCACTACCACAGTGAATGTGTATGACAAATGCTCCATTGGTAACCCGTTGCACATATCTGTCGCAAAACATTGAAATAATGTAACTTACATTTTGTTTCCCAGTTTACTACCCATCTGTACCTTGTTTTGGCTACTTTTCTTTCAAACCGTTGTCGTGTTGCCATTCGTACCTCGGCAACTTGGGTGGCCTATATCCACTTAACCACAACCATTCCCAAACTCCCCTGGCATTTGGCAGTTCTGTTCAAGTCTGTATCATTGTTATGATACAATGAGGAGCCAAGACCATGCACAATCTGGCCATTCATTCCCCTCAGTCGTGTACATTCCCTGGCGTCAGTTCCTTGACTCCTATTGTTATCCAATCTGTTCCCTAATAACCAATTTAACCAATCTATTCCTTACTTAAAAACTCCACCCACCACACAATGATTTATGTCTGAGATTTACTTCACTTGATCATTGGGAAGACTAAAGGGCCTGTCCCACTTGCCGATTTTTTTCCGGCAACTGCCGGCATCATATCAGTGTCGCCAAAAGATTTTGACCGTTTCAAAATCCAGTGGCAACAAAAAAAATGTTGCGATACTTGAAAAAACACCGCGGGTCATCACGCTACATATTTTTCGGTGACCTGATACGTCAGTCAATGATGCCGGCAGTCACCGAAAAAAATCACCAAATGGGACAGGCCCTAAAACCCATTGTCTTGGATACCTGCAGTAATTCTGTTACCAGTCACACGCTCTCTGACCAGTGTTTAAGGCAAAACCAGGCAGTTTGCAACCTCGGTGTCATAATTGAACATTAAAATAACCAGACAATCTACCATTGTCCCTGTCTCAGGCGTTACTATCAAGTCCTTGACACTTAACACCTGTGATCACGTAACTGCATTGGTTTCTGAGGTGATTTTCTTTTTTTTGGTTTGTGTAGTTGTTTTTAACAATTGTTCTCAAATGGCTCCATGGCCTTCATTGGCACCTTCCTATTTCTTGCACCCCTATCCACCCAGAAACCATTTGAAATCTCTACACACTTCCAAATTTGTGGTGTCTTGCATAAATCAAATTTTATATAATTTGCTCCTGAGTTGTTATCAGCGGGGGCTCTACATGGTTAGAGATAATGCAACATCTTCGTTAAAGGATGTTCTCAACCAGTATACAATCTTGTACTCTGGCTACCATGTTCAGAACGGACGTGTGGTGATTCAGCAACTGCAAAAAAATAGCCTTTAAATTTTCCATCAATATTTTTAACACCAACTTTGATTGCACTGGTCAGTTATTTTTCCACTTGTAAGGAGAACCCGCAAAGACTGCAGAACTTTAGTTGTTTGCATTCACCTATGGCAGTGCAGTCCAAAGGATCGTTAGACTCTTGTTCTTCTTGTCAACTAACTGGAGTAAATGCATTTCCCACTGTGTTCCATAGCTTAAGATAGACAAAATGCTGGAGGAACTCAGCAAGACAGGCAACATCTCTGGAGAGAAGGAATGGGTGGCGTTTCAGGTTGAGACCCTTCAGTGTCTATCGTTGGTATAAACCAGCATCCTTTTTATTGCATCCCAATTTCTATACTCAATACCCTGACAGATGAAGGCCAGTATCATTTTGTAAACTACCAACTATCGTTCTTGATTTCTACTGAAATAAGCAGTTTGTTTTCCTTTGAATAAATGGCTGAGAGATGACGATACCAAAACATATTCAAGAAAATGAGTTTAAATCCCTCGAGTGAAGATTTTATTATTGAGGGGTACATTCAAAGTCTTATTCAAAAGATGCCAGTAGGTGTGTGGAACTGCTTTTTTTTTTTAATGCAAGGATTATGATCTGGAATATTTGCGTTTGAGTCAAGTTCTTCAAAAAAGCAATTTATTAGAGATTGGAGAGATGAAAATTTGCAGGGCTGTGAAGGTGCAAATGAATTGGACTGAAGAGTTCTCTATAGGGAGCCACAATAGAGTCTGGGTTGGATGGGCTCCTGTGTCATTATGATTCAAAACTGGGCGAAATTGTAGTAAACGGTAAAAAAATATAATTCTCGAAGACGGAGACAAGTTAATGAGCTGAGCAGAAATTTGGGAGAAGTGAGTGTGGAGATGCATTTTGTTAAGAAGGATGAAGCTGTGCGGCGTTTCTGCAAAATAATTCTCTGAAGGTAGCAAAACAGATTTAAAAAGCAATTAGTCTTTTTGATCCTGAGAGGAATGGAGTTCAAAAGCCTGGAAGTTATGCTGGAGCTATATAAAATACTAGTTTTCCCTAGCTGGAGTGTTGCGTACATTTTTGGATACTACACTTTAAGAAAGATGTGAAGGCTTTACTGGAAAGCTTCCAAGGCTGATGGATTACAGATACATGGAAGGGCTGTAAAATCTTGGAGCAAAGGCGTTGAAGATATTTAAAATCGTGAATAGTTTATATAAAAAGGTAAACTCTTTGCAATGGCTGTGGATTAATAACCCATGAGCACAAATGTGAGGTGACTGGCAAGAGCCAAGAGTAGACAATGGACAGTAGGTGCAGGAGTGGGCCATTTCGGCGCTGAGAGCCAGCACCGCCATTAAATGTGATCATGGCTGATCATCCACAATCAGTACCCGTTCCTGCCTTCTCCCCATATCTCCTGACTCCGCTATCTTTCAGCCCTATCTAGCTCTCTCTTGAAAGTATCCAGAGAAGCGGCCTCCACCGTCCTCTCTGAGGCGGAGAATTCCACAGACTCACCACTCTCCGTGTGAAAAAGTTTTTCCTCGTCTCCGTTCTAAATGCCTTACCCCTTATTCTTAAACTGTGGCCCCTGGTTCTGGACTTCCCCAACATCGGGAACGTGTTTCCTGCCTCTAGTGTGTCATGCGCCACAAACATTTTATACCCAACAGCTTGTTAGAGTTTAGAAACTCCAGAGATTTGTAGAGATGAAATCATAGAATATATTCATGGGAGAGATTGACTCTGTGGTGTAAATGTTTGTGAAGAAATATAGGAAGCGAGTGTGAAAATAGTCAAGACCGTGGTAGGATTGGCAGCGTCATTCTTGATAGAAACATAGAAAATAGGTGCAGGAGGAGGCCATTCGGTCCTTTGAGCCAGCACCGCCATTCATTGTGATCATGGCTGATCGTCCCCTATCAATAACCCATGCCTGCCTTCTCCCCATAACCCTTGACTCCACTAGCCCCTAGAGCTCTATTTAACTGTCTTAAATCCATCCAGTGACTTGGCCTCCACTGCCCTCTGATTGGCCTATTCCTCCTGTTTCCTATATCCTTTAGACTTTAGAGAGAGAGAGAGAGTGCGCGGAAACAGACCTTCAGGCCCACCGAGTCCGTGCCGATCAGCGATCACAGTGCACTAGCGCCAGGGACAATTTACAATTTCACCAAAGCCAATTAACCTACAAACCTGCATGTCTTTGGAGTGTGGAGGGAAACCAGAGCACCCAGAGAAAACTCGCGTGGTCACAGGGAGAATGTACAAACTCCCTACAGACAGCACCCGGGTCTCTGGCGCTATGAGGCAGCAACTCTACTGCTGCACCACTTTCCCCTCCCTTCACTCGAGTGCATGGTTTACATCCAAACATTCCCTGAAACATAACTTTTGTACTTCGATAAGTTGCTTCGCTTGGAAATTTAGATGACCCCTTCCATTCCCCGAAAGTGAATCTTAAAATGATGTCTGGAATTCTGTTCTAATAAAACCTTTAATTATTTAAAAAATCTGTGTCGTCGTGGCCTTCTTGCCTTAATTGGAATTTATAATTGTGCTCATTAACCTATATCTGTTCCAGCTCAATCAGTGCCTGAATTTTGAAATCTTCCTTGTTTTTGGCTTCTTTCATTTGCCCTCATTTATCTTTGGAAGCTGCTTTACTCAGTCCGCCATACAGCTCAACACATCTGTGCCAGCCAAACCTATGCCTGGCCCTGTATCTCTAAATATTTCCTATTCACGCACCTATCCAAATGTCTTTTAAATGTTCTCGTCGTGCCTCAACTACTTCCTCCAGCAGCTCTTTCCATATACCCACCACTCTGTGGATAAAGTTGCCCCTCAGGTTCCCATTAAATCTTTCTCCTCTCACCTTAAACTGAAAAAGACTGCATTCACCCAATTAACTCCCCTCAAATTTATAGACCACTATAATATTACCCCTCAACCTCCTGTGCTAGATCTATTCTAAATCCAAATCCACGAGTAGTTGCGCTACTCAACAGCCAAAAATCTGTAGCCTCCCTTTGATCTGGTATTTTGTTGATTCACATGCTTGATCAATGGTGTTTTATCATTAATGCAGGAGGAAGAGAAGGGAAGCACTCAGATCCAACATGTAGGGGAGAAAGAAGAAAAATATAATAAACAGAGAATAAGAGGTGGTGGGTTTCTAAAATGTGTGATCAGAGAGACAGAGGTGTGTAAAATGAGCGTAGAAGCAATAGGTAGCAAGGTGAAAAGTAAAAGTGGCAGGTTACAAATCCAGGGCAAAAATCAAAAAGGGCCACTTTTCAACATAATTGTATAAGGGGTAAGAGTGTTGTAAAAACAAACCTGAAGGCTTTATGTCTCAATGCAAGGAGCATTCGTAATAAGGTGGATGAGTTGAAGGTGCAGATAGCTATTAATGACTATGATATAGTTGGGATCACGGAGACATGGCTCCAGGGTAACCAAGGCTGGGGGCTGAATATCCAGGGATATTCAATATTCAGGAGGGATAGACAGAAAGGAAAAGGAGGTGGGGTAGCTTTGCTGGTTAGAGAGGAGATTAACGCAATAGAAAGGAAGGACATTAGCTTGGAGGATGTGGAATCGATATGGGTAGAGCTGCAAAACACTAAGGGGCAGAAAACGCTAGTGGGAGTTGTGTGCAGGCCACCTAACAATAGTGGTGGAGTTGGGGATAGCATCAAACAGGAAATTAGAAATGCGTGCAACAAAGGTAAAACAGTTATAATGGGTGACTTCAATCTGCATATAGATTGGGTGAATCAAATTGGCAGGGATGCTGAGGAAGAGGATTCCTTGGAATGTATGCGGGATCATTTTCTAAACCAACATGTAGAGGAACCAACGAGAGAGCAGGCTATTCTAGACTGGGTATTGAGTAATGAGGAAGGGTTAGTTAACGGTCTTGTTGTGCGTGGCCCCTTGGGAAAGAGTGACCATAATATGGTTTTCTTCATTAGGATGGAGAGTGACATAATTAATTCAGAAACGAGGGTTCTGAACTTAAAGAAAGGTAACTTTGAGGGTATGAGACGTGAATTGGCCAAGATAGACTGGCAATTGATTCTTAAAGGTTTGACGGTGAATAGGCAATGGAAGGCATTTAAAGACTGCATGGATGAACTACAAAAATTGTTCATCCCAGTTTGGCAAAAGAATAAATCAGGGAAGGTAGTACATTCGTGGATAACAAGGGAAATCAGGGATAGTATCAAAACAAAAGACGAAGCATACAAATTAGGCAGAAAAAGCATGCTACCAGAGGACTGGGAGAAATTCAGTCCAGCAGAGGAGGACAAAGGGATTAATTAGGAAAGGGGAAATAGATTATGAACGAAAACTGGCAGGGAACATAAAAACTGACTGCAAAAGTTTTTATAGATATGTGAAGAGAAAAAGATTAGTTAAAACAAATGTAGGTCCCTTGCAGTCAGAAACAGGTGAGTTGATCATGGGGAACAAGGACATGGCAGACCAATTGAATAACAAAGTAGTAATTCTAAGGAAGACATAAATAATCTGCCGGAAATAGCATGGGACCGGGGGTCAAATGAGATGGAACTGAGTGAAATCCAGGTTAGCCGGGAAGTGGTATTAGGTAAATTGAATGGATTAAAGGCCGATAAATCCCCAGGGCCAGATAGGCTGCATCCCAGAGTACTTAAGGAAGTATCCCAGAAATTGTGGATGCATTAATGATAATTTTTCAAAACTCTTTAGATTCTGGAGTCGTTCCTGAGGATTGGAGGATAACTAATGTAACCCCACTTTTTAAAAAGGGATGGAGAGAGAAAACGGGGAATTACAGACCAGTTAGTCTAACATCGGTAGTGGGGAAACTGCTAGAGTCAGTTATTAAAGATGGAATAGCAGCACATTTGGAAAGTGGTGAAATCATTGGACAAAGTCAGTATGGATTTATGAAAGGTAAATCATGTCTGACGAATCTTATAGAATTTTTCGAGGATGTAACTAGTAGAGTGGATAAGGGAGAACCAGTGGATGTGTTATATCTGGACTTTCAGAAGGCTTTCGACAAGGTCCCTCATAAGAGATTAGTATGCAAACTTAAACGGGGTCCTTTTCACAATGGCAGGCAGTAACTAGTGGGGTACCGCAAGGCTCAGTGCTGGGACCCCAGCTATTTACAATATATATTAATGATTGGATGAGGGAATTGAAGGCAATATCTCCAAGTTTGCGGATGACACTAAGCTGGGGGGCAGTGTTAGCTGTGAGGAGGATGCTAGGAGACTGCAAGGTGACTTGGATAGGCTGGGTGAGTGGGCAAATGTTTGGCAGATGCAGTATAATGTGGATAAATGTGAGGTTATCCACTTTGGTGGCAAAAACAGGAAAGCAGAATATTATTTAAATGGTGGCCGATTAGGAAAAGGGGAGATGCAGCGAGACCTGGGTGTCATGGTACACCAGTCATTGAAAGTAGGCATGCAGGTGCAGCAGGCAGTGAAGAAAGCGAAATGGTATGTTAGCTTTCATAGCAAAAAGGATTTGAGTACAGGAGCAGGGAGGTTTTACTGCAGTTGTACAGGGTCTTGGTGAGACCACACCTGGAGTATTGCGTGCAGTTTTGGTCTCCAAATCTGAGGAAGGACATTATTGCCATAGAGGGAGTGCAGAGAAGGTTCACCAGACTGATTCCTGGGATGTCAGGACTGTCTTATGAAGAAAGACTGGATAGACTTGGTTTATACTCTCTGGAATTTAGGAGATTAAGAGGGGATCTTATAGAAACTTACAAAATTCTTAAGGGGTTGGACAGGCTAGATGCAGGAAGATTGTTCCCGATGTTGGGGAAGTCCAGGACAAGGGGTCACAGCTTAAGGATAAGGGGAAATCCTTTAAGACCGAGATGAGAAAGACTTTCTTCACACAGAGAGTGGTGAGTCTCTGGAACTCTCTGCCACAGAGGGTAGTTGAGGCCAGTTCAATTGGCTATATTTAAGAGTGAGTTGGATGTGGCCCTTGTGGCTAAGGGGATCAGAGGGTATGGAGAGAAGGCAGGTACGGGATACTGAGTTGGATGATCAGCCATGATCATATTGAATGGCGGTGCAGGCTCGAAGGGCTGAATGGCCTACTCCTGCACCTAATTTCTATGTTTCTATGTTTCTATGTTAAAGCATTGGGGGTTCAGTATTGATGTGGGTAGAGAACTGGCTGGCATAGGCGTAAACGGGTGCCTTTTCAGAATGACAGGCAGTGACTAGTGGGGTATCGCAAACCCAGCTATTTACAATATATATTAATGATTTGGACGAGGGAATTGAATGCAACATCTCCATGTTTGCGGATGACACAAAGCTGGGGGCAGTGTTAGCTGTGAGGAGGATGCTAGGAGGCTGCAAGTTGATTTGGATAAGTGGGCAAATGCATGGCAGATGCAGTATAATCCACTTTGGTGGCAAAAACAGGAAAGTAGACTATTATTTGAATGGTAGCCGATTAGGAAAAGGGGAGATGCAATGAGACCGGGGTGTCACTAGAGGCAGGAAACACGTTCCCGATTCTTAAGGGGTTGGACAGGCGAGATGCAGGAAGATTGTTCCCGATGTTGGGGAAGTCCAGAACAAGGGGTCACAGTTTAAGGATAATGGGGAAGTCTTGTAGGACCAAGATGAGAAAAACATTTTTCATACAGAGAGTGGTGAATCTCTGGAATTCTCTGCCACAGAAGGTAGTTGAGGCCAGTTCATTGGCTATATTTAAGAGGGAGTTAGATGTGGCCCTTGTGGCTAAGGGGATCAGAGGGTATGGAGAGAAGGCAGGTACGGGATACTGAGTTGGATGATCAGCCATGATCATATTGAATGGCGGCACAGGCTCGAAGGGCCGAATGGCCTACTCCTGCACCTATTTTCTATGTTTCTATGTTTCCATATACCCACCACTCTGTGGATAAAGTTGCCCCTCAGGTTCCCATTAAATCTTTCTCCTCTCACCTTAAACTGAAAAAGACTGCATTCACCCTATAAACTCTCCTCAAATTTATACATCACTATAATATTGCCCCTCAACCTCCTATGCTAGATCTATTCTAAATCCAAATGATTTAGCATCGTAATGATAGAGGTCCTCGAAACAAAGGCCACGTGTCAAGGGCAGGGATTTCCTGCTACTAATTTGATAGCTGCTATATCTACCACGCATGGCTTCATCCCGAATGTGGTACGTTTTCCATAATCTCCCACTGTTTGCCACAGTCTGCCAGCTGTGCCCTTCATGGTTCTGCCAAACGGTGGTGTGACTGAACAACTTGAGGACTTCAGTCACAAATCCTTCACCACCTCCACATGGCACATCATGGCTGTTTGAAATGTCAATGGATTTTCAAGGGAGAAGAGTCAAGAGTGTTTTATTATCATACTGGACCAAGTGGGACCCGTTGGGGGGGGGGGGGGGGGGTTGGAGAGATGGGCGCGGCGTCGATGGTGATCAGCAAAGATCCTACAGCGGAGCAAGATAGATCACATGACGAAAAAGACGTAGTATGGTCATGGGCAGATTCATGGGTAGTTTTCGGCTCAATTTCCGTAACCGGCTTCCGTCTCCACACCAAAGATAACTAGTGCGGAGACAGAAGCCGGTTACGGAAACAGCCTCGTAAAAATAAAAGTTCTTTGGTAAAAATCTTCTCCTCAGAATTATAATTTATTAACACAAACTGTTCCCCCGCAACATTGATTACACTGCGAGTCGGGTCGGGTTACTGAAATGGATGAAAAAAAGGCCCACGTTCCGCTCCGTTGCGTACTACACATCATCCATTGCATTTAGAAGGAGTGGTCTATCTTGCTCTGCTATAGGATCTTTGGTGATCAGGGCTGTCCTTGTTCACGTGTGATTGCTTTTCGCGGTGAGTTAGCCTGATGAACCTAAATATCTGTACAAAAGACAACTTTGACAGATGCTGATAGGCCGCTGTTTAATTAATCCCAGAGGATTCGCATGATTTACAGGCAAATTTAAAAACCACCATTAACATTCTTAACCTGGATGCTAAATTTAAATTGTAGCCAAGATGCCAGATCACTTTGGCTCAGCACATCTTTGAGATTTATCAGCATACCCTTTATGTATATTTGAGCTGGTTAAACTTGCTCAGTCCCCGGGGAATTGTTATTGGAAATTAAAATTTTCAAAATGCATTAAAATTGGATTCAATTGCCAAGTTAAATGGTCAGGATCATTTTTCTTATTTTTCCGAATATCTGAATCATTGATAAACCATTAATTATCACCTCCCCCTAATTACCTTTCAATGTGCTGGCATGTGGCCCTCTTAAACCACTGCATTTTTGGACGTTAGAGATACAGTCCGTGCCAACCAGTGATCATCCCGTACACTCACACTGTCCT
Organism: Okamejei kenojei; assembly: GCA_035221665.1. Lineage (NCBI taxonomy): Eukaryota > Metazoa > Chordata > Chondrichthyes > Rajiformes > Rajidae > Okamejei > Okamejei kenojei. The sequence goes on along the minus strand of CM069142.1, from coordinate 66,987,011 downwards.
ACCCTCTAGGGTCAATTTACAATTTTACTTAAGCCAATTAGCCTACTTTGGAAAGTGGGAGGAAACCAGAGCACCCGGAGAAAACCTACGTGGTCACAGGGAGAGCGTACAAAGTCTGCACAGGCAGCCCCCATAGTCAGGATTTAACCCAAGTCTGGTGCTGTAAGGCTGCAACTTTACAGCTGCGCCACCATTGCTGCCCTGGCTCTGGTAGAGGTGCTCTCCCACTGGGCTGTTGCAGTTCTAGATCTTTGGACCATAGGCCACTAACAATTCCTCCCACATTTCCAAATGAGGATACTGTGTGACTTGATGACAATGCGGCAGTGAGAGCAGGTTTGGGTGCTGCTGTCAAAGTAGTCCAGGTGAGTTATGGGCCTCTCCCATTTCGGCGACTCTTTAGACGACTGCCAGGGACTAGTTTTAATGGAATTCACCTACGACACCTGGCGACAACCTACGCCATCACGTACGACAACCTACGACAGCAGAAATTGTCGCCACTGTCGCCGAAAATTTTTCAACATGTTGAAAATTTTGCGGCAGTCGCCTGTAGTCACCCAGAAAAAACTCCTAAGTGGGACAGGGCCATAACTGCAGTAATATTTTATAGGTGGTATGGGCAACGGGGCACTGCTGTAGTGATAGTTCAGAGTGGTTGATTGAGTGCCATTCAAAAGACTGCTGTATCCCGGATGCTACATTTGCTGCATTGTTGGAGGAAAATTCATCCAAGCATGCTGAAAGTATTCCATAACTCCATCTGCTGGAATCTTTCGTAGAAACCAGTGCTGGAGTTCAGACTGAAGGAGCCCGACCTGAATCGTCCTTTATCTATTCTGTCTGCACTTGCCTGACTTGCTGAGCTCTTTTATTCTTTTTGCTCACGTATTCCATATTGTCTTAGTTTAGTATAGAGATACAGCGCGGAAACAGCCTCTTCGGCCCACCGAGTCCGCACCGACCAGAGATCCCCGCACACTAACACTATCCTGCACACACTAGGGACAATTTACACATACACCAAGCTAATTAGCCTACATACCTGTATGTCTTTGGAGTGTGGGAGGAAACCGACGATCTCGGAGAAAAGTCACGAGGAGAACATACAAACCCCGTACAGACAGCGCCCGTAGTCGGGATCGAACCCGGATCTCCGGTGCTGTACGGCTGCAACTGTACCGCCGTGCCGCCCTTCGGAATAAACCAGCATCCACAGTTCCTTCCAACATATTTCATAACATTCCTGACTTGTAAATGGTGGAAATGTTTAGTAGGAAATGTGCCACAATGTGAGTTAATTGCTGCAGGATACCCAGTCTCTGACTTGGATTCACATAGCAATTTATGTAGATGGTCTGCTTGAGATCCCCAAGACATTGATGGTGGGGAAAATCGGCAGTAGTAATGCCATTCAATGTTGAGGAGGGATGTTCGAATTGCTCCCAATTATGACAGGCATTGCTTTGCACTTTTGACGGTACAAATACTGCTTGACCACCTAGTACACCAAGCCACTATGTTGTGTAGGTCTTGCTGCATGATGACATGGACTGCTTCATTTGCTGAGCAGTTATCAAGTGAATAGGACATTGAGAGATCATCAACCCATCCTAATTTGAGGTCAAACTTGTAACTAGGCGTACCCAGAGCTTGTACCCGCCGGTCTGTGCGACCCACATAAAGGGTCTCGACCCGAAATGTCATCTTTTCCTTTTCTCCAGAGATGCTGCTTGACCTACTGAGTTACTCCAACAACCTGTGTATACCTTCAGTGTAAACCAGCATCTGCAGTTCCTTCATACACATTTTAGTCTGCTCCACTGCGAAATCTCCTGGAGGTATGCCGCCCGTGCAGAAGTTCTCCTCCCCTCTCCGACAAAAGTTCTGCAAAATCCTCACTGGCGGCTCCCCCTTTGTGGGTCTGACGAAGGGCCTCAACCTGAAATGTCACCTGTTCCATGTCTCCAGAGCCGTGTCTGCCGCCTAACCCACTGAGTTATTCCGGCATTTTCTGTCTGTCGCCTTTGTTCTTTACTTGGGTTTGCCTCAGCAATCATTTACGGCGCCAGCGTTGATCTTCCACATTCAGTTCAAGCAAGCAATGCAAGCTGACACACAGGATGTTGGCTGACTACAGCTGCGAAGGGTACACGTTAATATTTCATATATTAATGGTGGAATATAGCTGAGTGACCGGCATTTGGATGTTATGAGGATTGCCAAGAGCAAAAAGCCATGCTGTGTATTTTACCTCTTCTGGCCTGCTGATAATGAATGATCTTGAAGGTAAATATTTGAGAAATATGCCTGGTGGTTTGAAAATTCTGACCTTGATCTGTAAACAAGCCAAGCAGTCACAGAACAGCAAGATTAGAATTCCAACCACATAAAGACTCTTGCATTTATGTATATCCTTCCGCAGCGCTCAGATCAGGCAAGGGGGCTCGGAGTAACTTTTAGTTTTCGTCACTATTTTCCGATTGTTTCATGTTGCCAACTTTCCTGGGCGCGTTCCAGAAGCCCCAGGGGATAGCCGCGCCCTTCATGGGAGTGCCCTGCCATGACTGGTGCCGAGTTGTGAAAGCTTCATCTGAATTCCAGGAAAGTAAGCATGCAGGTACAGCAGGCAGTGAAGAAAGCCAATGGCATGTTGGCCTTCAAAACAAGAGGAGTTGAGTATAGGAGCAAAGAGGTCCTTCTGCAGTTGTACAGGGGCCTAGTGAGACCACACCTGGAGTATTGTGTGCTGATTTGGTCTCCAAATTTGAAGAAGGATATTTGTGCTATTGAGGGAGTGCAGCGTAGGTTAATTCCCGGGATGGCGAGACTGTCATACATTGAGAGAATGGAGAGACTGAGCTTCGACACACTGGAATTTAGAATGATGAGAGGGGATCTTATTGAAACATGTAAGATTATCAAGGGATTGGACATGCTAGAAGTAGGAAACAAGTTCCTGATGTTCGGGGAGTCCAGAACCAGGGGCCCCAGTTTAAGAGTTAGGGATTGGCCATTTAGAACGGAGATGAGGAAAAACTTTTTCACCCAGAGAGTTGTGAATCTGTGGAATTCTCTGCCTCAGAAGGCAGTGGAGGCCAATTCTCTGGAGGCTTTCAAGAGAGTTAGATAGAGCTCTTAAAGATAGCGGAGTTAAGGGATATGGGGAGATGGCACGAACGGGGTATTGATTATGGATGATCAGCCATGATCACAGTGAATGGCGCTGCTGGCTCGAAGGGCCGAATGGCCTACTCGTGCACCTATTGTCTGTTGAAAAGACTCCACTCCCCTCGTATGCCAGTTAGCCTGGCAAGACTCTCTTTCTGGTACTATTGCCATTTCAAGGACTACTTTTAAGACAGCACAGCATGTGGAACCCGCTGCCTCACAGTTCCACCCACCCGAGTTGAATCCTGATCTCTGGTTCTGTCTGTGTGGAGTTTGTACATCCTCCCTGTGACTGCATGGAATTTGGTCCAGGTGTTTTGGTTTTCTTCCAAATGTTTTAGGTTAATAGGTTAAATTGCCCAATATAACTTGTTCCTACTATGTAAGTGAATGGTATAATCTGGCAATATTAGTGGGAATATGTGTGAAATAGATTGCAGGGAAAATTAGTGGGAACACGAGATTCCTCAATGAGGTGGCATAGGCTTGGTGTGGCAATTGGCTGCCATCTATGTCGTAAGAAAATGTTGGCTGCATTCTTTGAATTACCATTCCCGCTGTAGACTCCTTTGTCAGATGTAACTCAACGGGTTTGAGATTCTGATGTCTGGCATTGTAATCCGAAAGTATGAGGTGAACGGCCAAAACCTTGAGGAGCATTGATGAACAAGGATGCTAGTCAATATCTCCCTCAATCGTGGCAAGGGAATTGAGTAGACCGGCTAAAAAAAGTGTGGTGTGTTTGCCCTCATCAATTGTAGCACTGAATGCAAGAGTTGAAATTGTGTGCAATTGTATAGAATTTTATTTTGGTCACATTTGCAGTATTGGTGTGTTCAGTGTTCTGGCTGGCACATTGGGAAGGATGTCGCTGCTTTGAAAAGGGTACGGAAAGATTCACTAGGGTAGTGGCCGGATTGAAGGGTAATGGCCGTAAGGAGCTAGAAGGAGAAGGCATGTGAGAATGCCTCACTCCCGCCCAGAGGAAGGTGCCTGCAGCTCACTTCAGCTTAGTTTATTGTCACGTGTACCGAGGTACAGTGAAAAGCATTTGTTGCATGTTAACCAGTCAGCAGAGAGACAATGCATGATTACAATCGATCCACTTACATTTACATCAAGGGGTCCCAACCTGGGGTACATTTCACCTACCCTGGGGGTAAATTTGTTGATTCTGGATTAGTTGTTCATAAATAAGTCAAATAACATTGTGATGTGCTGTTAAAGTTGCCGGGGATATAAACAGGATGAAAAAGGTTGGGAACCCCTGATTTACATGATAAGGGAATAACGTTTAGTGCAAGGTAAAGCCAGCAAAGTCCGATCAAGGATAGTCCGAGGGTCACCAAAGAGGCAGAGCTGGTAAATCATCCTGCTGATCTCCCAAATGCTTATTTGTTTGTATCTGATGTCTACCAGTCTGTGTTTGTATTCAAAGGAGGACCTGTATTTCTTATCTTTAGAGATGCTGTCTCAAAAAGACAGCCAGCATTATCAAGGACCCACACCACCCTGGCCACACTCTCATTTCACTCCAACCATTGCGAGGAAGGTATAAAAGTCATAGTCATAGAGTAATATAGTGTGGAAACAGGCCCTTTGACCTACCAGCCAACAATTTCCCATCTACCCTAGTCCCACTTGCCTGCACTTGGTCCATATCCCTCCAAACCTGTCCTATCCATGTACCTGTCTAACTGTTTCCTAAATGATGGGATAGTCCCAGCCTCAACTACCTCCTGTGGCAGCTTAATCCATACACCCACCATCCTCTGTGTGAAAAAGTTACCCCTCGGATTCCTATTAAATCTTTTCCCCTTCACCTTAAACCTATGTCCTTCTGTTCCTCGATTTCCCCTACTCTGGGTAAAAGACCCTTGTGCATCTAAAACTGTCTTAAAACTGTGACATCCAGGTTCATGAACAACTCAACAGCCATCTTAGTGGAGCACTACGGACATTTTTGACTCTTGATTATTAAATGGAACGTTTTTCACGGCAAACGAGGGTTCAACAGCCACCACAGCAATCGTGGGTTGTGGAGGAACATTATAATCAGCAGTACTACTGTTAATACAGTCAACTTTGACACAGATCCGCACACAATCTGACGAAGGGTCCCGATCCTAAACATCACCTGTCCAGTCCCATCAACAGATACTGTCTGACCTGTTGAGTTCCTCCAGCACTGTGATTTGCTCCACATGCAGTGCACCAGTGGGAATAGGTTTAAGATGAAGGGGGAAAGATTTAACGGGAACGTGAGGATTAACTAAACTGAAACTAAAACAGATGTTGGTCGGCGTGGGATAGTTGGCCCAAAGGGCATGTTTCAACACTGTTTGACGCTATGACTCAGTAGAAAGGGATTTAATGAAAATATGTATTTTAGTGTGTTTGGGTAACATTATTTATGACAAGAATAGTCTTGTATTTAATTAAAGGAACATGGGTGATAGAAATGTTTAGAGGGCTTAGAAACAAATATTTTAAATATTCTTGAGCCCAAAAGCTTTAAAAGGTGAACATTCACTGTCACCTATGAGAGAGATTTCTTACTAAATTCTCAGAGCTGAAGTGGGAGCCATGCTGAGGGACAGGGTGCAATGAAGAATGTAGTCAATAGGTTGAGCATAGTTTGGCAAAGATATAGTTTCGAGTGCAAATCAAGATATTTTGGAAAGGAAGAAACTCCACCAGAGATAATATTTGAATTGGCATTGAGCTGGCTTTTTCAACTAGGCGCCTTGGCTTCTGAGGTCTGCGAGAAAAGTTTCAAATTCTGCCCAAAATATTTTGATTATCCTTGGTGCATCTGAGACTAGAATTTGGCATGAGATTGTCTTCCCCCCCCCCCCTTTTTTGGTATGCTTCTGACAAGCACTGTTCGGGCCTCCTACCACTCGATCCAAACATGCAAGTTCACTCTCTTCCAAATGCATTTTTGAATAAGTTATTTCAAATTTATTAGCTACTAGACCAGGGGGGGCCCGTTGGTTCCCGTCCCCTCAACGCGTGGTTGCGGTGGGGTGGGGTGGGGGGGGGGCTGCAGCGTCTCACACACACTAACCACCCCCACACTCATTAACCACCCCCCACACACACTAACCACCCCCCTTGATATTATATTAATATTATTCATTCCTTTTACCCCATCCCCCCGCCCTATCCACTTGCGCATAACCCCCAACTGCGCAGGCACGGCTAGGGGGGGGAGGGGGAGAGGGTAGAGATTGAGGGGTGGGGGAGAAGCGCAGCGTCACAGGGGAGGGCTGGTTCCCAAATACAATATTCCACCACTCACCCATATGTCCCGATATTCACCACTCCCTAGAGAGAGAGGGGGGCAGAGAGGGAGGGGGGGGGCAGAAAGGGAGTGGACAGAGGGAGGGGGGTAGAGGCAGCCCCCCCAACCTCTTCCCCCCTCTCCTCTCCCCTTCTCTTCCCCCTCTCTTCTCCCCCCCTCCTCCCCCCCCCATCTCCCATCCTCTCGCACCCCCTCCCATCTCGTTTATTTACCAACCTATTTGAAATCTTTGAACATTTTCATAAATAACTCAGGAACTAATGCATCAAATTTTCAGATGAGGCTATTTGTGACATCATGGCGCAAATCTCTATCGGAATATGTAAAAATTTCACCGTTAGCGCGTCGTGTTTTCAAGGAGATGCGAATCACAGGCGAACAGCACACACACACACCCAATGCATACACATCCAAGATCATAGTTTTATAAGTATAAAGTTAAGGAGTGGTTAGACTAACTAAGCATCGAAGATTGAAGGGTGACTTGATGGAAGCATATAAAATTGCGAGAGACATAGATAGAGTAGACAGTCAAAATTCTTTCCATGGAGGAAATGTCAAAGACTCGAGGGTAGAAACTTTGGGGTTAGAGGGGGAAAGTGTAAAGGAGTATGATGGGCAATTTCTTTTGCACAGTAGTGGGTGCCTAATACCATGTATCAGTGGGGGCAGATGCGATAGTGACATTTAAGTGGTTTTAAGATGAAGATAGGCATTTGGGTATGGATGGTTCTGGATGTAGGCAGAGGCAATTCACTTGACATTATGTCCAGTACAGAAATTGTAACTGGCTCCACTACATTCTGTGCCGTGCCATCTCCGGTTTTGTATTTCCCAGTTATTCTCTGCCCATGATCCCAGTCAGATTTCAGAAACTTCATGTGGAGCTGACCCTTGACAGTTAACCCAATTTCAACACGTGTATATTTACATGTGCCAAGCATACACAGTGGACTGACAGCATAGTTACAAGCTGGTATATATGACAATGACAATATATATCTCCTTGGATTGCCACCTTGTCGTGTTGGAAAAGCCTGTGTGGTCCTGACATCATGAGAGCGATGCCGTCTGGAGCTATGCTCCTGGTAGGGCCACCCATGGCGGTAAGGTTGAGGGGGAGGTCCCTGACAAAGAGCAATCACAACTCTCTGTGTGAAAATGTTTTTCCTCATCTCAGTTCTAAATGGCCTGGCCCTTATTTTTAAACTGTGGCCCCTGACGATCAGCCATGATCATATTGAATGGCGGTGCTGGCTCGAAGGGCCGAATGGCCTCCTCCTGCATTTATTTTCTATGTTTCTATGGTACTGGACTTGCCCGACATCAGGAACATGTTTCCTGCATCTAGCGTGTCCGATCCCTTAATTTTATATGTTTCTATAAGATCCTCTCTCATCCTTCTAAATTCCAGTGAATACAAGCCCAGTCGCTCCATTCTTTCAGCATATGACAGTCCCACCATCCTGGGAATTAACCTGGTGAACCTACGTTGTACTCCGTCAATAGCAGGAATGTCCTTCCTCAAATTGGGAGACCAAAACTGCACAGAATACCCCAGGTGGCGTCTCAGCAGAGCCCTGTACAACTGCAGAAGGCCCTCTTTGCTCCTTTACTCAACTCCTCTCGTTATGAAGGACAACATGCCATTAGCTTTCTTCACTGCCTGACGTATCTGCATGCTTACTTTAAGTGACAGATGTACAAGGACACACAGGTCTCGTTGTACTTCCCCCTTTCCTAACTAGACACCATTCAGGTAATAATCTGCCTTCCAGTTCTTTCCACCAAAGTGGATAACCTCACATTTATCCACATTAAACTGCATCTGCCATGCATCTGCCCACTCACCCTACCTGTCCACGTCACCCTGCATCCTCATAGCATCCTCTTCACAGTTCACACTGCCACAGCTATGTGTCATCAAATTTGCCAATATTACTTTTAATTCCTCCATCAAAATCATTAATGTATATTGTAAATAGCTGCGGTCTTAGCACTGAGCCTTGTGGCACCCCACCAGTCACTGCCAGCCACTCTGAAAGGGACCCGTTAATCCCTACTCTTTGTTTCCTGTCTGCCAACCAATTTTCTATCCATGTCAATACCCTACTCCCAATACCATATGCTCTAATTGTGCCCACTGATCTCCTGTGAGGGGCCTTGTGAAAGGCTTTCTGAAAGTCCAGGTACACTACATCCACTGGGTCTCCCTTGTCCATTTTACTTGTTAAATCCACAAAAAATTCCAGAAGATTAGTCAAGCATGATTTCCCCTTTGTAAATCCATGCTGACTTGGACCGATCCTGTTCCTGCTATCCAAATGCGCCCCTATTACATCTTTAATAAATGTAATGTTGTTAGGATGTATTCTCTTTACAGTTATGCATAGAACTGGTGTCTGAGTACATCAAGTGCATGTGGAGAGGATGGTTCTAGTTGTGGGAGAGTCTTGGACCATTGACACAGCCTCAGATTAAAAGGATATACCTTTCAGAATGGAGATGAGGAGGAATTTCTTTAGCCAGAGTGTGGTGAATCAGTGGAGTTCATTTCCACGGACAGCTGTGGTATATTTAAAGCGGAGATTGGTGGATTCTTGATTAGCAGGGACATCAAAGGTTACCAGGAGAAGGCAGGAGAATGGGTTTGAGAGGGAAAGATAAATCAGCCATGACTGAATGGCATAGTATACTTGACAGGCTGAATGGCTTATATAGAGCCAGACAGTGCAGAAACAGGCCTAGTTCTGCCCCAGTTTAGTTTAGAGATACAGCGTGGAAACAGGCCCTTCGGCCCACTGAGCCCGCGCCGACCAGCGATCCCCGCATATTAACACTATCCTACACACACTGGGGATAATTTTTACATTTGCCAGGCCAATTTACCCAAACTGTCTTATAAACAGAAGGAGTCAACAAAAAAATCTGTTGGCATGTGCTTGGTGAGCCTAATAGCCTGTTTCTGTGCTGCATGGCTCTGACTGGAGAGTAAAGGGCATGTCCCACAATACGAGTTCACCCAAGAGCTCTCCCGAGTTTAAAAAAAAATCAAACTCGTGGTACTTCATCAAGTATTTTTTTTTAACTCTTGGAAATTTTTCACACTGTTGAAAAATTTCACGAGTTTCACGAGCTTACCGCGTTTCCCAAGTACCTGTTTTATTAGCGTTACGAGCCGCTACGAGGCATCCACGAGAACGTCCTATGTTCTTACCACGAGTTTGATTTTTTTTTTAACTCGGGAGAGCTCTTGGGTCAACGTGTAGTGGGAGAGGCCCTTAAGATGGAGATTTTTTTAATTAAATTTGATGTCTGTGAATCTTTAGAATTATCTACCGTAACGAGGATGCTGAGCTACTGGGTGCACTTAAAATGGATGCAGAATGTTTTAGATTCGGTGTAGTTAAAAGTTATCTTACTGAATGGCATAGCAGCCTTTTAAGTTAATTCCTTGATTTTATTTTAAATGTTGGCAAACCAATTGAGGATAATTGGCTTGCCAATTATCTGCATGAGGGAATTGAAGGCAATATCTCCAAGTTTGCGGATGATACTAAGCTGGGGGGCAGTGTTAGCTGTGAGCAGGATGCTAGGAGACTGCAAGGTGGCTTGGATAGGCTGGGTTAGTGGGCAAATGTTTGGCAGATGCAGTATAATGTGGATAAATGTGAGGTTATCCACTTTGGTGGCAAAAACAGGAAAGCAGACTATTATCTAAATGGTGGCCGATTAGGAAAAGGGGAGATGCAGCGAGACCTGGGTGTCATGGTACACCAGTCATTGAAAGTAGGCATGCAGGTGCAGCAGGCAGTGAAGAAAGCGAATGGTATGTTAGCTTTCATAGCAAAAGGATTTGAGTATAGGAGCAGGGAGGTTCTACTTCAGTTGTATAGGGTCTTGGTGAGACCACACCTGGAGTATTGCGTACAGTTCTTGGTAAATGAAAGCTCAAGCACTTAATCGTTTAGATAGCACTGGGTATTAGCACCGGCTACATGAGGGGAAGGCCTGGGGGGTTAATGGAGAGAGGTAACTATATTATTGTGCAGAGAAACAACCGAATTCACCAGACTTACTGATTCCTGCCCGGCGCGTATGTCTCCCCCTCCCCCCGAAAGGACTGTCTTATAAAGAAAGACTGGAGACTTGGCTTCTATACTCTCTAGAATGTCCGGGCAAACAGGGATACGACCGATCGTGGGAAATGTTTCTCTTGAATTCGCCTCTGCACGGAGCGGGCTCCCAGCAACCCGAGGTTTCAGCTGGCGCTGGGCAATCTGGTAGTTCTGGAGAAACTGGCCGGATACAAACATTCCTGAGGTAAGGGGAATTGGACGCGCCTGTTCCAGGCTTGGCGCTGCGGACGGCCCCGTTCTGCTATGCAGGAAGACGAAGTTGAAAGCTTTTTGGAAACTGTTTGTCAGGAGGACCGGGGTCCCAAAAGTGAGAAGTTTTCCGGCTTGTCACCATCTCCGCTGAGGGATAAAATCCACTTCGGAACCAGTTGGAGTAGGGACCAGAAATCAAGGAACTGTAAGCGACCGGCCAGCATGGGGCAGAAAGACTTTTTTCACAGCGTAGGGTGTCCGACAAAAAAGTGGTGAGTCTTGACGATGCCATCCTGAGCACCAGTTCTCTCTGCGCGGCGGAGCGCTTGTGCCACCCTGCTTTAGAGCAAGCTGCTGAGTAGAGTTAACGCAAGTCCTCTGTTTCAGAGGTTCGCGACAGGGTTCTGCATCTCGGTGCCCTTCTTGTATTATGTCAAAGAGGCTGAGTTAGCTGCATGCAGGGGCAGCGTGGCCAGGATTGCACCAGTGCTGTGGTCTTCGACCGTAGCTGCCGAACAGGAAGTCAGGAGCAGGGGTATCTGAGAAGGACATTACTTCAGACTGATTGGGATGTCAGAAAGACTGGATAGACATACTCTCTAGAATCTTATAGAAACTTACAAATTCCTTAAGAATGGCGGTGCAGGGGGAGGTCTCGAAGGGCCGAATGGCCTACTCCTGCACCTAATTTCTATGTTTCTATAATAACTTAAAGCCATTGCAATTAAAAATCAGGTTCAAGAAAGGTATCCATGTCTCGAGTAAAATGTGTTTATTGTGACATGGATTATAAATAGGATAGTGTGATTATATTAGTTGGTTCACTTGATAGACCAATGAGCAGTTTTTTGTTTTCACCTATAACTGTCTCGGGTATATTTAATAGGGTCATTTGATTTACAAAGATTTTTAGGTTGGAAATTTATTACTTCGGTAACCTTTATTTTAAATTGAAACTAAGATAAACCTTGAAATGTGATCTGAAGCTGTATTATAATTGACACTGCCGAACAATATTATTTTTAGTTGATTAACTAAAGTACATAATTTTCCACAGAATACATGGTGTTTAGTTTCATCGATCGTCAATGTATGTAGCCAACCAAAACAACTCTGCCAAAAGAGCACTTGTCACTGACAATTTGAGCTTAAGATCAGAGTTCCTTCCAAGCGTGTGAAAAGCCAGCGTGATGTAAAGGATTCAATGACAATGAAAACTGTGGATTCAACAATTCAGAATTACAAATGTTGAGACACAAACATTAGCTGAATCAGGCCTGTGTGGGTTTTTTTTTCCAAAGCTCGTCTTTTCAACTTTGTTTTCTTTTTGTCTCCTAGGTTTATCCAGACTTGCAGATCACCAATGTTGTCGAGGCCAACCAACCCGCCACCATCCAGAATTGGTGCAAGAAGGGCCGGAAGCAATGTAAAGGCCACCCTCATATTGTGGTTCCTTACAGATGTTTGGGTACGTGCCCCCCCCCCCCCCCCTCCCCCTCTTTTACTTTAAGGATTTTTTGAGGAATGTTTGACGGCACTGGGCCTGTACTCACTGGAGTTCAGAATGATGAGGGGGTCCTCATTGAAACTTCCCAAATAGTGAAAGGCCTGGATGGAATGGATGTGGAGGTGATGTTTCCACAAGTGGGAGAGTCTAGGACTAGAGGTCGTAGCCTCAGAATTAAAGGACGTTCCTTTAGGAAGGAGATGAGGAGATATTTATTTAGTCAGAGGGTGGTGAATCTGTGGAATTCTTTGCCAGAGAAGGCTGTGGAGGCCGTCAATGGATATTTTCAAGGCAGAGATAGATGAGTTTTTGATTTGTACGGGTGTCAGGGGTTGTGGGGTGAAGGCAGGAGAATGGGGTTAGGAGGGAGAGATAGATCAGCCATGATTGAAAGGCGGAGTAGACTTGATGGGCCAAATGGCCTAATTCTGTTTCTAGCACTTGAGACTTTATGACCTTATGACCTAAATCATGGAACTGTTTATAATTATGCACCTTTATAAAATTGCATAATTGTAGAAAACCTTAAATCAAGGTGTAGCCTTGCACATTAAATCCTAAAAAAACTCAACCTAAATAGGCCATGCATAAACATCAGCTTCAATCAGCAAATTAATATGGAGCATCACTTATTAAAAATACGTTGGTATAATTCTCAAAAGATTTAATAATTTGTATATCTGATCTCTTTGTGCAATATTTCCTGCACTAATATTGCAGACTGAAGAAGGGTTTCGACCCGAAACGTTGCCTATTTCCTTCGCTCCATAGATGCTGCCTCACCTGCTGTGTTTCTCCAGCATTTTTGTCTACCTTTGATTTTCCAGCATCAGCAGTTCCTTCTTAAACTAATATTGCATTGGTTGTGTTTTTCTTTGGACTATTAGGCATACATTTAACTATTGCACTAATCTCAATTCTCCCAAGTTCTCAGCTTATACTTTGCACATCAAGCTTTGGGTCATACGGCCATAATCTGTTCCTGTTCTTCATCTATTTGTAAGCCCTGCAATGATCGGTTCTTCCTCCTTCCCTCCTCTGCATCCTGCTGTTGTTCTCGAACTTGGAGTTAGACCATAGAACAGCACTGCACTAGAACAAGCCCTTTGGCCCACAATGTGTGTGCCCAACCTGATACCAAGACCATCTCTTATCTACCTACACATAATCCATATCTCTCCATTCCTTGCATATCAATATGCCTTTCCAAAAGTCTCTCAAATGCTACCATTGCATCTGGCGCAACCACCTACTCTGGCAGTGCGTTCCAGGCACTCGCCCCCACCCCCCCCCCCCCCCCCCCCCCCCCCCCCTCTATTTTAAATGTTTCCCGCATATCTCCTTTAAACTTTGCCTCTCACCTTAAAGCTGTGTCCTCTCGTATGTGATTTTACCCAACTAGGGAAAAGGGTTCTGATTGTCTGCCCTGCCTACACCCCTCATAATTTTATATACATCTATCAGGTCTCCCCACAACCTCCGGCGTTCCGGGGAAAACAATCCAAGCCTGTCCAACCTCTCCCACTAGCCAACACCCACTAATCCAGGGTGCATTCTGTTAAACTTCCTCTGCATCGTTGCCAAAAGCCCCCACATCCTTCCTGTACTGGGTCAACCACACAATACACCAAAGTCTAACAAAGCTGCATAATAACTACCTAACTCTGGTATTCAGTGCCCTGATCTATGAAAGCAAGTACATCATATGTCTTCTGTACCTCACCCAAGAGCGCTAAATTCCAAAGTGGTTATGGTAGTTTTTACAAAACTCAAATTGCATATGACTCATCTAAACTTGTCGGTACATGAAAGCAGGGACAGCATGTTGTCAGTGTATTTGTTGTGGGAGGAATTGAATAAGGCTTTCTCTTAAGATCACTATCCTCATTAGATTGCGTGCCCGCAAGCAACAAGTTGAGCTTCAATCTTTTGTGGTCTTTCATCTTTGTGCTACAGGTTTCTTGGAGAAGACTTTGAGTAGATATTCCCATTAGATAGTACGACTGCATGGTAGTCATTCCATGGGCATACAAAAATTCAGTGGATTATTTTGAGTGGTGAAATGTAAAATCATTGAACAAGGGTGGCAATATCCCACTTCATCCACCTGAGTAAAATAATCTGTGGGATTTAAGTTGAAAATAGGTATTTAGTTTACTGTGATTTAGTTTAGAGATACAGTGGAAACAGGCCCTTCAGCCCACCGAGTCTGCATCGACCAATGATCCCCGCACATTAACACCATCCGACACATACTAGGGACAATTTACACTTATACCAAGCCAATTAACCTACTAACCTGTACGTCTATGGAGTGTGGGAGGAAACCAAAGGTCTCTGGTAAAACCATGCGGTCATGGGGAGAACGTACAAACGCCGTATAGAAGATAGACAATAGGTGCAGGAGCAGGCCATTCAGCCCTTCGAGCCAGCACTGCCATTCAATGTGATCGTGGCTGATCATCCCCAATCAGTACCCCATTTCTGCCTTCTTCCCATATCCCCTGACTCCGCTATTTTTAAGAGCCCTATCTAGCTCTCTCTTGAAAGCATCTAGAGAACCGGCCTCCACCGCCCTCTGAGGCAGAGAATTCCACAGACCCGTAAAAAGCACCCGCACCCAGGACCGAACCCAGGTCTCTGGTGCTGTAGGGCAGCAACTCTACCGCTGGGCCGCCATGCCGCCCTAGGCCACATCTACTCGCCTGCACCAGTTAGCTCCAACACGCCCCAGACTTTGTCATAAGCAGAGTCCCACTCCCACGGTCATAATACCAAAATGTAAGGTTGCAGTAGTTCAGGGTGAGAGCGGTGGTGTTGCAAGTGAAAAACAAGGAGGATCAGCCAGCTGTAGATCAAAGATCGCTTTTTGATTGCATTTGTTCTGTGCGCAAACATTATTTCCTTCGATATGTCATCTTTGAGAGTCATAGCCCCTTATGTCAATGTTGAACTTTGGGCAGTACGTATTAACATTTATTAATTGTTATTAGCCTGGCTGCAAAAGACTTGGCTTCAAGGCATGAATGAAATCCACCCGTCTATAAAAGTAGTGACGAACATACAATCAAAATTAATTACGCCACTAAAATGAAGGCAAGCGCTGGACCATTAGGTGTAGTAGACAGTGGATTAACAGTGATTAACATCCCACATTGGGTAGGAGACATGCTGATGGTATTTGGGGAGTATGTTCCTGAAGTTATTGGTCAGAAAAATGAAGTTCCTCCAGCTCTTTTGTTCCCATATTTGAGCTGCATCTTTTCGATGCAAAGAGTCAAAGGGAGAGAATAGGCCCCCTGGAAAACCAAAGTGGTCATCGATGTGTAGAGCCCAGGCGATGGGCAAGATCCATATTTCTCCTCTGTTTTTAACTGGAAAACGACACAAAGGTCAGGGAACTTGGAATAATTAATGGAGATTTCCGAGGAGAGTCCATGTTATAGACAATAGATAATAGGTGCAGTAGGCCATTTGGCCCTTCGAGCCAGCACCGAATGGCTGATCATGGCTGATCATGCCCAGTCAGTACCCTGTTCCTGCCTTCTTCCCATATCCCCTGACTCCGTTATCTTTAAGAGCCCTATCTAGCTCTCTCTTGAAAGCATCCAGAGAACCTGCCTCCACCGCCCTCTGAGGCACAGAATTCCACAGACTAACTACTCTCTGTGAGAAAAAGTGTTTCCTTGTCTCCATTCTAAATGGCTTACTCCTTATTCTTAAACTGTGGCCCCTGGTTCTGGACTCCCCCAACATCGGGAACATGTTTCCTGCCTCTAGTGTGTCCAAGCCCTTAACAATCTTATATGTCGAGGAGGTACTGCAGTTAAGGAGGCACGGGATGTCCTAAGATGGACCCAAAAAGATGGAGTAACTTGGCGGATCAGGCAGCATCTTGGGAGAGAGGGAAAAGGGGACTTTTCAGGCTGAAGAAGGGTTCTGACCCAAAACATCACCTATCCTTCACTCCAGAGATGCTGCCTGATCCGCCAAATTACTCCAGCTTTTTGTGCCCATCTTCGGTTTAAACCAGCATCTGCAGATCCTTTCTACACTGGATGTCCTAAGGCGTACGATGGTGATAAATGTCCTGGGCCTGAATAGATATATCCGAGATTATAAAATGCCGCTTGTATTTGCTGGCTTGATGCAAATTTCAACAGAACATTAACTGTGAAAAAAAAAGCTAGAAGTGAGTGATTTTGAGCATAATTTATATTCATACTGCATCTCCACATCTAGTTACATAAATAATTAAGATTTTGAAGTATTTCACTGCACCCAATTAATAAAGACGCTCAGCTTGCTTCATTTTGCACTTTCAACTTGCTTTGATTTCTTACTTTCATGATTGCATTAGCGTGCAACTTATTATTAAGCTGTTGAGACTGTGGTGCAAGTGGTCCTTGCAGCCACACCCTCACACCCCCATATGCCACATAGCTTTCACAGCTAACCAGAGTTGTTGGAGCATTGACACTTTCCACCCTGGAAGGGATGTGTATCAGTAATGGTGCCACTCATCCCAAGCAGTAGTTAGAGCTCTGGGTGATCTGCCATGTCTTAAAGTGTCGCCCCCCACTATCCGAACAGCTCCGTCACAGAGGACTGTCATTTACGGACTGTTTCCAGGGACGCATTCAGAGACTGACATCGAGTGCTGCTGGAAGGTCATCAACTCGGAGAAAGACCCTCTTTGGGTCGGCCCGAGCTTTGTTGACCACCCAGCGGCGCGGGATGTCCGTCGGGGAATGTTGCCGACTGGCCCGCTGCAGACTGCAGGAGTACATGCTCGAGGGACGCACTGAAGCTCGGTGCAGCCAACACCAAGGCTCGGTGAGGGAGGGCCAGAGTCCTCTGCTGGACATGAGAGGCAGGGTATTGTGGAGACCCCCCTCCAAAATAAGCAAAGGGATTCCACGTCAGTGGGCCACATGAGTGGCAACGATGGGGGAGAAATTCGTGAAATTTAAGCAATGTGTGTAAACAGTATTGAATGTCTGTACAGCCTCCGAAAATGTTGGATTAATTTTTTGCGCGGTTCATGTATTGTATATATTTATTACTTGAATAAAGTCTATTTTGAAATATTTTAAAAAACTATCCTTTCTGAACTAGGCTGTATTTTCAGTACGTTCTAGGGAGAGTTTGGGCAGTCTAGGACCTTTATTCCTTGAAGTATAGGGAACTGAGAGGTGATCTTGGAGGTGTATAAAACGGCGAGGGGCATAGACAGCATTAATCCACAGTCCTTTGCCCCACAGAGCTGAGGAATCAAGAACAAGAGGGTTCAGTCTGAAGGATTGTCCCAACTCAAAACGTCACCTGTCCATTTTCTCCAGTGATGCTGCTTGATCCCCGGGCATACTCTAGCACTTTGGGTCTCCCCGAGGCTACATCTTCTGTACACGATGCTCATCCATAGCAACAGTCTCATCAAATGGGGCAGTAGGCAAAACAAAATGTCAGCATTAACATCGTTGCAATCACCGCACATACATTCCACACACCCCCCCCCTGCCCAATCTATCTCTATCGCCAGCTATCTCAACGCTCCTTCCCCTCCAATCTACAAATTGTTTCTATGCAATCTGACTCGACAACATAAGGGTAAACATCACATCCACATGGCCTGGTATTTATCTCTAGCATCTATTTAAAAATTAATTAGAGATTGTGTAAACTTGATTGGTTAAAGAGGCTTTTTCATGGCTTTTATTCCCTGCTGTTTGATTTCACGATGCCTGGGAATAGTGTGCTAATTAGGCTATTTCTTTCAAAATATAAAACGATTTATTGCCAGCTGAACATTGCATTCTGTACGTAAAACTGGAAGATGCATGCAGTAGACAAACCCGATGCAAAGGACTGCAGATGCTGAAATATTTGAATAAAAGCCAAGTGCTGGGGGAACTAGGCACACCGGACAGCCTCTGTGAAGGGCAATGGGCAATGTCCGAGAAGGGGCCCCAACCCAAAATATCCCTCTAGAAATGCCGCCTGGTTAGGCTGAGTGCTTCCCGCAGTAGAGTTGCTGCCTTACAGAAGACCCAGGTTTGATCCTGACCATGGGTGCTGCCTGTACGAAGTTTGTATGTTTTCCCCGTGATCTTCATTTTCTCCGGGTGCTCCAGTTTCCTCTCACGCTCCAAAGATGTAAAGGTTGGTAGGATAATTGGCTTTGGTGAAAAATTGTAAATTGTCCCCAGCATGTGTTGGATAATGTAAGTGCAGGGATTGCTGGCCAGCGTGGACTTCGTGGGCGGGAGGGCGTGTTTCCACGCTTTATCTCTAAAACTAAACATAGAAATGCCAGGTTATTTTCATGGGCTGTGCTGTGGTTAATTTCGAATCGCAACAGGTTGCATTAGAAATTAATTTTCAAGCTATTCCCTAATTTTCTTTGAGTTATACAGCATGGAAACTAGCCTTTTGGCCCACCAAGCCCATGCTGACTTTCAAGCACCCATTTACACTAATTCCGTTTTTTTTCCTCTCTGCATTCCGATTGACTCTCTAGTTTCTACCCTGATTGGGCCAATAGCTGCAGTTTACCCACCTGATTGACCTACTAACCCACATGTCTTCGGGTAGTCGGATAAAAATACGAATGCTAGGAGAAAATGCAACAAGCAGTCATGGGGAGAACATCCAGCCCGGCACGTTCCGGACACCGCTCTACCTGAGGCCTTTTTTGGCTTTTCCTGGTCTTTTTTTGCCTCCAGCTCTTAACTTCCACCCTTCCCCCCCCCCCCCCCCCCCAACCCCTTCTTTCAATCTGAAGAAGGGTCCCAATCTGAAACATCACCTATCCTTTTTCCGCAGAGATGCTGCCTGACCTGCTGAGTTACTGTGTCGAACTTAGTAAATTTAAAACTGGCTCTCGCCCAATTGTTTTGCATGTGCTTCAAAAGCAGGCCATTGAACTAAACTCATCCAGAATGAATGCCACACACCCTGTAACCAGTCAATGCAAATTGGAAGTAGGTGCTGCAGGCTGATCTGTTCTCCTCTTGTTGGCCTATTTTGTTTCCTGACCCCCAATATTTGACCCCTTTCATCATACAGCACGGAGATAGACCCTTCAGCCCAACTTGTTCATGCAGATCAAGGAGCTCCATCTACACTATTGCCACCTTGCCCTCATTTAACCATAACCCTCTAAAGTCCAAAGAAGTGTCTCTGACCTGAAACGTCGCCCATTTCTTCTCTCCAGTGATGCTGCCTGTCCTGCTGAGTTACTCCAGCATTTTGTACCCCTCTGAATCTTTCCTGTCCGTGTACCTGTTGGAGGTTACCTTTCCTGTAACCTCAGAACTTGCTTCCAACCTCCATTGTTTTTGCTCTGTCTTTCTAATAGAAACATAGAAATTAGGTGCAGGAGCAGGCCATTCGGCCCTTCGAGCCTGCACCGCCATTCAATATGATCATGGCTGATCATCCAACTTAGTATCCTGTACCTGCCTTCTCTCCATACCCCCTGATCCCTTCAGCCACAAGGGCCACATCCAACTCCCTCTTAAATATGGCCAACGAACTGGCCTCAACTACCTTCTGTGGCAGAGAATTCCACAGATTCACCACTCTCTGTGTGAAAAACGATTTTCTCATCTCGGTCCTAAAAGACTTCCCCCTTATCCTTAAACTGTGACCCCCTTGTCCTGGACTTCCCCAACATCGGGAACAATCTTCCTGCATCTAGCCTGTCCAACCCTTAAGAATTTTGTAAGTCTCTATGAGATCACCCCTCAATCTTCTAAATTCCAGCGCGTACAAGTCGAGTCTATCTAGTCTTTCTTCATATGGAAGTTGTGCCATCCCAGAATCAGTCTGGTGAACCTTCTCTGTACTCCCTCTATGGCAAGAATGTCTTTCCTCAGATTAGGAGACCAAAACTGTACGCAATACTCCAGGGTAGCCTCACCAAGACCCTGTATAACTGCAGTAGAACCTCCCTGCTCTTGTACTCAAATCCTTTTGCTATGAATGCCAACATACCATTCGCTTTCTTCACAGCCTGCTGCACCTGCATGCCTACTTCTGAAGAAGGGTCTCGACCCGAAACGTCGCCTATCTCCTTCGCTCCTTAGATGCTGCTGCACCCGCTGAGTTTCTCCACTTTTTGTGTACGCTGCCTACTTTTAATGACTGGTGTACCATGACACCCAGGTCTCGCTGCATCTCCCCTTTTCCTAATCGTCACCATTCAAATAATAGTCTACCTTCCTGTTTTTGTCACCAAAGTGGATAACCTCACATTTATCCACATTATAACTGCATCTGCCATGCATTTGCCCACTATCACCCAGTCTATCCAAGTCATCCTGCAGCCTCCTAGCATCCTCCTCACAGCTAACACTGCGCGCAGCTTTGTGTCATCCGCAAACTTCGAGATGTTGCATTTAATTCCCTCGTCCAAATCATTAATGTATATTGTAAATAGCTGGGGTCCCAGCACTGAGCCTTGTGGTAACCCCACTAGTCACTGTCTGCCATCCTGAAAAGGACCCGTTCACTCCTACTCTTTGCTTCCTGTCTGCCAGCCAGTTCTCTATCCACATCAATACTGAAACCACCAATTACCGTGTGCTTTAAGTTTGTATACCAATCTCTTGTGTGGACCTTGTCGAAAGCCTTCTGAAAGTCCAGATACAATACATCCACTGCTTCTCCCTTATCCACTCTACTAGTTACATCCTCAAAAAATTCAATAAGATTCGTCAGACATGATTTACCCTTCGTAAATCCATGCTGACTTTGTCCAATGATTTCACCACTTTCCAAATGCGCTGCCATCCCATCTTTAATAATTGACTCTAGCAATTTCCCCACTACCGATGTTAGACTAACTGCTCTGTAATTCCCCGTTTTCTCTCTCACTCCCTTTTTAAAAAGTGGGGTTACATTAGCTGCCCTCCAATCCTCAGGAACTACTCCAGAATCTAAAGAATTTTGAAAAATTATCACTAAGGCATCTGCTATTTCTGGGGCTACTTCCTTAAGTACCCTGGGATGTAGACTGCATCTGGCCCTGGGGATTTATCGGCCTTTAATCCATTCAATTTACCCAACACTACTTTCCGGCTAACCTGGATTTCACTCATTTCCTCCATCTCATTTGACCCGCGATCCCCTGCTATTTCTGGCAAATTATTTATGTCTTCCTTAGTGAAGACAGAACTGAAGTAGTTATTCAATTGGTCTGCCATGTCCTTGTACCCCATGATCAATTCACCCGTTTCTGACTGCAAGGGACCTACATTTGTTTTAACTAATCTTTTGCGCTTCACATATCGATAAAAACTTTTGCAGTCAGTTTTTATGTTTCCTGCCAGTTTTCTTTCATACTACATTTTCCCTTCCCTAATTAAGCCCTTTGTCCTCCTTTGTTGGTCTCTGAATTTTCTACCCATCCTCTGGTAGGCTGCTTTTTCTGGCTAATTTGTACGCTTCATCTTTTTCTTTGATACTATCCCTGATTTCCCTCGTTATCCACGGATGCGCCACCTTCCCTGATTTATTCTTTTGCCATACTGGGATGAACAATTGTTGTAGTTCATCCATGCAGTCTTTAAATGCCTTCCATTGCATATCCACCGTCAACCCTTCAAGAATCAATTGCCAGTCCATCTTGGCGAATTCACGTCTCATACCCTCAAAGTTACCTTTCTTTAAGTTCAGGACCCGTGTTTCTGAATTAACAATGTCGCTCTCCATTCTAATGAAGAACTCAACCATATTATGGTCACTCTTGCCCAAGGGGCCACGTACAACAAGGCTGCTAATTAACCCTTCCTCATTACTCAATATCCAGTCTAGAATAGCCTGCTCTCTTATTGGTTCCTCCACATGTTGGTTTAGAAAACTATCCCGCATACATTCCAAGAAATCCTCTTCCTCAGCACCCCTGCCAATTTGATTCACCCAATCTACATGTAGATTGAAGTCACCCATTATAACGGTTTTACCTTCGTTGCACACATTTCTAATTTCCTGTTTGATGCCATCCCCAACTCCACTACTACTGTTAGGTGGCCTGTACACAACACCCACTAGCGTTTTCTGCCCCTTAGTGTTTCGCAACTCCACCCATATCGATTCCACATCCTCCAAGCTAATGTCATTCCTTTCTATTGCGTTAATCTCCTCTCTAACCAGCAATGCTACCCCACCTCCTTTACCTCTCTGTCTATCCTTCCTGAATATTGAATATCCCTGGATGTTCAGCTCCCAGCCTTGATCACCCTGGAGCCATGTCTCCATGATCCCAACTATATCATAATTATTAATAGCTATCTGCACATTCAACTCGTCCACCTTATTACGAATGCTCCTCGCATTGAGACACAAAGCCTTCAGGCTTGTTTTTACAACACTCTTGGCCCTTTTACAATTATGTTAAAAAGTGGCCCTTTTAGATTTTTGCCCTGGATTTGTTTTCCTGCCACTTTTCACCTCGCTACCTATTGCTCCTATCCTCATTTTACACCCCTCTGTCTCTGCTCACACATTTAAGAAACCCTCCACTTCTTATTCTCCGTTTGTTATTTTTTTCTCCTTTCCTCCCAACGTGTTGCGTCTGACTGCTTCTCTTCTCTGCCTCCTGCCTCACAAACGGACTACTTGCCTTCTCTATTTGAGTCCCTAATCTACTGGTCTCAAGAAGGGTTTCAGCCCGAAACGTTGCCTATTTCCTTCGCTCCATAGATGCTGCTGCACCCGCTGAGTTTATCCAGCACTTTTGTCTACTTTCTAATCTACCACCTCTTCTCTTGGGTTCCACGATTTGTTGATGCTGTTTCACACGTGTCTAACTGCTCGTTCCTTTTCCTGCATATTTTAAGTGTTGGAGAGCTGCAAAAACCATATCCATCTGTGACCCGTTCCTCTTCCAAGTCCGTCTCTTTCAGAACCACGTCCTTCTGCTTCCCTCTCGCCCTCTGGCGCAGAGTGCGACACAACGGTGCAACTGGTACAGCGGCTGCCAGAGACCCAGGTTCGATCCTGACCTTGGGTGCTGTCTGTGTGGAGTTCCTGCGTTTTCCCTGGTTCCATGTGGGTTTCCTCTGGACACTGCGATTTCCTCCCACATCCCAAAGATTTGTGGGTTATTAGGCCTCTGTAAAATTGCCCCTAATGCGTAGGGAGTTTCGTGCAAATGGTAGAATAGACAATAGACAATAGGTGCAGGAATAGGCCATTCGGCCCTTCGAGCCAGCACCACCATTCAATGTGATCATGGCTGATCATCCCCAATCAGTACCCCGTTCCTGCCTTCTCCCCATATCCCCTGACTACGCTATTTTTAAAAGCCCTAACTATCTCTCTGTCATAAAAGCATCCAGAGAAACCAGCCTCCCATCACGACCTTAATTTGCCCTGCAAATTGCTTGCAGCTAAAACAGTTTCACCGAGAATGAATTTCGGGCCTTCATTGCCACCTTTAGTCGCTAATCTGTTAAAACAAGCCTTTCGACTAAGAGCAGCAAGAATTCCTGCATAGTTCAGCGATTATCACAAAGGGTTTAAGGCAAGGAGAAGCTGCAGGAAGTCGATGATGCCAGTCTTGGCTGAGATGACACGTCTAGATCAGTGTGATATATAATTGTGCCAGATTGAAACACTTTTCCATGTGCTGCTGCCTTTCATATGACCTTGTGGCTTTTTTTGTGGGAGTTGAGAGCCATTTTGACTATGGGCAGTTTATGTTGATCTTTGATAGTCCTCCACTGTATTTTATTAACGTCGCTGAGAATCTTTATTTGAAGAAGGGTCTCGACCCGAAACGTCACCTATTCCTTCGCTCCATAGATGCTGCCTCACCCGCTGAGTTTCTCCAGCATTTTTGTCTACCTTCGATTTTTCCGGCATCTGCAGTTCTTTCTTAAACATCTATGTTTGTCTAGTAATCTCAAAAGGAAACTTTTCTGTGCAATCCCATAATCCAAATTGAATGAAACAAATTCCATTGTACAATTCCGTTTCTGGCTTTACCGTTCCTACTCAATGAGGGATATTGGTGTTGGAGTGAGAGCCCTTTGATCTACAAAAGTGTCATAGCATATTCAATGTGCTGCAGGGGCCTTTTGCACACACTCAAGCAGTGCATTTTGTATCTTCACTTTGGGCTTATTTTCAATATTGCAGCTGATGTGCTTCTGTCAAAGCGGAAAGAGTAGGAGTGAACGGGTCCTTTTCAGGATGGCAGGCAGTGACTAGTGGGGTGTCGCAAGGCTCAGTGCTGGGACCCCAGCTATTTACAATATATATTAATGATTTGGACGAGGGAATTGAATGCAACATCTCCAAGTTTGCAGATGACACGAAGCTGGGGGGCAGTGTTAGATGTGAGGAGGATGCTAGGAGGCTGCAAGTGACTTGGATAGACTGGGTGAGTGGGCAAAATGCATGCAGATGCAGTATAATGTGGATAAATGTGGAGGTTTTATCCACTTTGGTGGCAAAAACTGGAAAGTAGTCTATTATTTGAATGGTGGCCGATTTGGAAAAGGGGAGATGCAACGAGACCTGGGTCCATGGTACACCATCATTGAAAGTAGGCCTGCAGGCGTGTGCAGGCAGTGAAGAAAGCAAATGTATGTTAGCCTTCATAGCCAAAGGATTTTGATATCATGAGGTGCAGGGAGTTCTAGCTGCAGTTGTACAAGGTCTTGGTGAGACCGCACCTGGAGTATTGCGTACAGTTTTGGTCTCCAAATCTGAGGAAAGACATTCTTGCCATAGAGGGAGTACAGAGAAGGTTCACCAGACTGATTCCTGGGATATCAGGACTTCCATATGAAGAAAGACTGGATAGACTTGGCTTGTACTCGCTAGAATTTAGAAGATTGAGGGGAGATCTTAGAGAAACTTACAAAATTCTTAGGAGGTTGGACAGGCTAGATGCAGGAAGATTGTTCCCGATGTTGGGGAAGTCCAGGACAAGGGGTCACAGTTTAAGGATAAGGGGGAAATATTTTAGGACCGAGATGAGAAAAACATTTTTCACACAGAGAGTGGTGAATTTGTGGAATTCTCTGCCACAGAAGGTAGTTGAGGCCAGTTCATTGGCTATATTTAAGAGGGAGTTAGATGTGACCCTTGTGGCTGAAGGGATCAGGGGGTGTGGAGAGAAGGCAGGTAAGGGATACTGAGTTGGATGATCAGCCATGATCATAATGAATGGCGGTGCAGGCTCGAAGGGCCAATTGGGCTTCTCCTGCACCAATTTTCTATGTTTCTATGTCCTTCCATTGATCCGCTATTCCCTCCCATAGCCAATTGAACGTAATTACTGCAGATTAATTTTATGCATGTTATGCACATATTGTATTTAGTCTCTTCAGACTTTAAAGATACAACTTGGAAAATGGACACTTTGGCCTACAAAGTTCGTGCTGACCTGTGCTCACCCGTACACTAATACTACCCTACACGGGGGTGGGGGGGGAACAATTTACAGAAGCCAATTAACCTACAAACCTGTACATCTGGAGTGTGGGAGGAATCCGGAGCACCTGGAGAAAACCCACGCACACAGGAAGTGTTGTATGTTCTTCCGGTGGGTTTTCTCCGGTGTTCCGGCTTGCTCCCACAGTCCAAAAACACACGGTTTTGTAGGTTAATTGGCTTCTGTTAAATTATAAGTTGTCCCTAGTGTGTAGAATGCTGCCAGTGTGTGGGGTGATCGCTGGTCGGCGCGGACTCAGTGGGCCGAAGGGCCTGCTTTCTCGCTGTATCTCTAAAGACTAAACAACAGTCTCATGGAATAGCAGAGCAGGATTGAGGGACATGAGTGGCCTTACACTTCTCCGAATTACTCTGTTACTCACAATTAGTTTTTTTTTAGAGAGATAGCATGAAAACAGGCCCATCGAGTCCACAGCAACCTGTTCACAACAGTTCCATCTTATCCCACTATCTTCCATCTTATCCCACTTTCTCACCCACTCTCTTCACCAGCGTTTCTCAACCGGACTTCCCCGGAACGCTAGAGTTCAGCATGCGAGAGGTCGCTAGGGGTTCCGAGAGAAAGAGTGATAAATAGGCTAATCAGATGCAAATGCATTTTTGAGTCATTTTTGTGTTTAATTTCATATTCGTAATTTTATTATACACGCAAGGCATATTCTTGGAAAATTCTTGGGTATTATAATAAAGTCTTCAACCTGTTATATCATTTAAAAGTATAATAAACATAGGGAATATATTTAGCAACGTCTATACGGCGCCAATGTGAAACAGCCTTTAGTGGTCAGTGGACTGGAGCTGTACGTGACGGATTTGTGTATCATCGTGACTCACTCGAGTACAGACTCGGGTCTGCATGCACGGTCTCCATCTTTTCTGAATTTTCTCCCTCTCCCCCTCCCTCCCTCCCTCCCCTCGACGCTCCCCTCACTCTCCCCCTCCCTCTCCCCCTCCCCCTCTCCCCCTCTCCCCCTCCCACTCCCCTCCCCTCTCCCCCTCCTCCCACTCCCCCTCCCTCCCCTTCCCCCTCCCCCTCCCCCTCCCCCTCCCTCTCTCCCTCACCCGTCTCCTCCCCCTCTCCCTCCCCCTCTACCCCCTCTCCCTCCCTTCTCCCCCCCGCCCTCTCCCCCTCTCCCTCTCTCCCCTCCTCCGCCCCCCTCTCCCCCTCTCCCTCTCCGCGTCGTCTCCCTCTCCTCTCTCCACGCCCCCTCTCTCCCTCCCTCTACCTCCCTCTCCCTCTCCTCCCCTTCTCCCCTTCTCTCCCTCTCTCTTCCTCCTTCCCCTCCAAGGTTAGTTCTTCGGTCTGCCTTTATTTTATTTGCTTTGAAGTGTTATTTATCAAGTTATTTATCTTTTTTACATTTTTTTGCATTGCCAATAAACTTGAGAAAAAGCTTTTTGCTTAAAACCAGTTTTTGCTTAAACCAGTTATCATAAAAATATATTATGTTTGCCTTGTGAAGTTTATGAAAGAGAAAGAAGGAGATTAATAAAGATATATAATCATTTTATGTAGAGGTTCCCTGAGACGTGAAGATTCTTTCAAGTGTCTGCGAGGGTAAAAAGATTGAGAAACGCTACTCTACACACTAGGGAATATTTGCTGAGGCGAACTAACATACAAACCAGCATGTCTTTGGCATGAGGGAGGAAACTGGAGCACCTGGAGAAAACCCACACGGTCACTGGGAAGAATGTACAAATTCCCCACTGACAGCACCCGAGGTTAAGATCAAACCTGGGCCTCTGGCGTCTCGAGGCAGCGGCTCCAACAGCCGCGCCATCACTGTGTAGTCAATGGCCTTTTTTTCCCTCTAGTTAATCATTGTGGTTGGACACAAGCTTCCTTCCGAATAATTAATTTTGCAACCTTTGGTCAGTTAATAGGATTTATTAACACATCGACCATCCATTTTTTTAGGTTTTGACTTTCCATCGGGCCCCGACCTTTTAATTATTTGGCAAAGATGAGAAAAGTAATCATTGATAATAAAGATTGAGAATAAAAAGGTGAATAAAAAGGATTTTTTAATTGTTTGCTAAACTATATATCCAACCCTGACGGTCTCTGCACATTCACTCGCCATTTTGAAAGTTGAAGTTTGCAGATTCAAACTAAACAGTACAGATTTTTGTTTAAATGTCTGGCAACAGCTGTTCCAAGCACTTGAGCCTGAAGAGGCAAGGGCATTTAAGGTTAATAATGTTATTTTGATAATGTGTTAATCTTACTGCTGACGATATCAAAACAGCTGACCTCCATACCTCCCAAGATTCGCTCCAATTTAAAGGGCCGTTCTGGCATGTTATCAGACAGTCCTGGTGTAGGGTTATATGTTTGGACTAGTAGAATGAAGTAATGAGTCACTGGTTTTATAGGTAATTGTGTAAATAAATATTTCAAGGCAAGTAAAGGCGAGGGTGGTTTCAATAACTTCCTGTGGGGTTTTTTATTTCGATGTCTTTGCCCAACTTTTAGAATCTGCGGTTTTTTAAGCCACATATTTGCATCAGGGCTGCAGATTTAAATAGATTTATGTTTGCAATGGACTGAGAATGACGATTAATGGTTATAAGTATGAGCTCTGCTCCGAAGCTACCAAATCATTTGAGAGTGCACTTTGGCACACTGGCCTTCATCGCATGGTCGCTAATCATTTTGTCGTTTTGGCTGGGGCCTGTCGGGGTCCTCGAGGCTGTTGCCACAATTTTTTTTTAAAAACGAGATGTGCTAAGTCGTCACGAATTTTTCCATTTTTTTCCCCATTGAATGCACATTGCATTTCACATTCAATGCTGAGTAGGATCGTGCGAGTTAGCTCATGGCCAGTAGAGTTTTGACTTAAGAGGGTGGAGAATGAGGGAGGCAGTACAAAAAAAAAATTAGGATTGCCTAGCCAGAGGTAACAAAAATGACAGTGCTGGAGTAACTCAGCAGGCCAGGCAGCATCTCTGGAGAACATGAATTAATGACGTTTTGGGTCGGGACCCTCCTTCAGAATGCTTAACCAGCCCCTTTATTTCCTTTTTCCCCCCAACATCTTCCAGAGGTAACGAAACTGTTAATGTTTTTAGGTCAACCTAACAGCTCCTGCGTTTTGAGAAATTTGGTGTCGTGATTCTCATATAATCAGCTCCCTTTTACCATGATCTTGTTCTACTCTTTGCTGACTGACATAAAAAAAAATTATAAATGCTGGATGAACTCAGCGGACGGGCCAAGCAGCATCAGTGGAGGGAAAAGGGCAGGTGATGTTTTCACCCGCTGAGTCGCTCCAGCATATTGTGCCTATCTTTGATATAAACCAGTCTCTGTAGTTCCACTTTATTATATTGGGTGAAGTTTTGGGTTGAGACCTGACTTCAGTCTCAAAAAGAGTTCCGGCCCCAACAGATGCCGCCTGACCTGCTGATGCTGAAATCTTGAGTTAAAAAAAACATCTTGAGTCTCGATTATAAATTTTAAACATTTCTTGATTTGGACTTCATTGGTTGTTTGTGAAGGAAGGGGTGGGATTGCATGATTTATGATCAATGGGTGTAACATTACCCTCTTTGTAATGTTTTGCCCCAATTATAACTAAATGGCAGTTATTTAATCAAACATTCTTCATAGCAATAATCCCTTACAAAGTCTATTGTACATTAGCTATTACACTATCTATATTTTGTTATAAGGTCATTGTATAGGAGCAGAATTAGGCCATTCGGCCCATCAAGTCATTCAATCATGGCTGATCTATCTCTCTAAGATTGTTAAGGGCTTGGACGCACTAGAGGCAGGAAACATGTTCCCGATGTTGGGGCAGTCCATAAGCAGGGGCCACGGTTTAAGAATAAGGAGTAAGCCATTTAGACGGAGACGACGAAACACTTTTTCTCACAGGGAGTGGTGAGTCTGTGGAATTCTGTGCCTCAGAGGGCGGTGGAGGCAGGTTCTCTGGATGCTTTCAAGAGAGAGCTAGATAGGGCTTTAAAAATAGCAGAGTCAGGGGATATGGGGAGAAGGCAGGAACGGGGTACTGATTGGGGATGTTCAGCCATGATCACATTGAATGGCGATGCTGGCTTGAAGGGCCAAATGGCCTACCCCCGCACCTATTGTCTATTGTCCCTCTGAACCCCATTCTCCTGCCTACTCCCCATAACCTCTGACACCTGTACTAATCAAGAATCTATCTACATCGGCCTTAAAATTTGGAGATCAACCAGACTGCAGGTCCTTCCCAGCTAATGAACACCCAACTTGTCTCCAGCCTGCGCAGGACCAAAAACAAGACCTGTCAAAGGGCAGATGAGAGCCAAGCGTGCCAACGGCCATCCACAGTAGAGGTTTTGATCACTGTCGTATGTAGCATTGTAAGGCACCGTGCCCGTTGATGTTTTCAATGATGATGATGATGATGAGCATAAGCATGAGCGTTTGGGAGACTGGCGGGGTGGATTTGCGGAGCTGCAGGCACCTGATGCTCAGTGAGAACTCTGTTCACTCCAGAAATTACAACTTGCAAACTTTTTGGGTTGCGAACATGTTGAAGGAACAAATTACTGCCAGAGCCTAAGGACAACTTGTACTGCAGCGTGGGCTAGCTGAAATTTCAACAATAGAGATGCTAAACTCTTCAATTATTTGAATTTGGTTAGTCGAGTCGAGCGTCGTGAGTGTTTTATTGTCATATGTCCCAGACAGGACAATGAATTTCTTACTTGCTGCTTAGTATGTAAACATTGTATATTAACGGAGGGGTGGGGGGGGGGAAACAAGTTCAATAAATAACATATATAGTGCAAATAACAAATAATAACATAGTTTTGGCGTTCAGAGCGCATAGCTTATTTGCATGTTTTTAATATGCCTGGGAAGAACTGTCCTGATGGCCGTTCATCTTCAGGCTCCTGTACCTTCTTCCTGATGCAGTGGGAGATAATGTGATGTGGCCAGATTGGGTGGGTCCTTGATGATTTTGTTTTTGAGCCTCTATGATAGATACCCTTCGAACGGTGGAGGTCAAAGCGGTGATGATGGACTGGGCAGTGGTCACAACTTGTTGTAGTCTTGTTCGCTCCCTGGACATGTCAGTTGCCGAACAGGCCACGATGCAACTGCATGCTCTCTACTGTGCATCTGTTAGTTTTCAACAGCAATATTTGCAGTCCAAATTATTTGTATCTTAACCTGTGATTATATGCTCAATTTTTTTGTATTAACATTTCTACCTCATTGTAACTGCCTTGATAAATATTAGGTAGCCTCTTGCTTTCAGTCTTCGAGTGGGCACCACATTGAACACCACATGACCCGTGGTCAGATCTTTAGTCTTTAGAGATACCGTGTGGAAGCAGGCCCCTTCGACCGACCATGTCTGCGCCGTCCAGCGATCAGCCACACACTGGGGACATTTACAAATTGACCAAAGCCAATTAACTACAAACATGGAGTGTGAGAGGAGACCGGAGCATCCGTAGAAAACTGAGGATGGGTTTTCCATAGCACCCATAATCAGGATAAAACCCGGGTCTCTGGCAGCGTACGGCAGCAACTCTACTGCTGCGCCCTCTGTGCCGCCCTGGCAAGAATAATTGGAATTAAATTGGAACCGCTGCCCAGAGGGTAGTTGAAGGCAATTGGCTTATATTTTAGAGTGAGTTGATTGGCCCTTGTGGCAAGGGGATCAGAGGTATGGAGAGAAGGCAGGTACGGATACTGATGTGGATGACACCTTGATCATATTGCTTGAATGGCGGTGCAGCTCGAAGGGCCTGAATGGCCTACTTCATGCACCTATTTCTATGTTTCTATGTCTATGATTAAATGTATTTTTAGGTTGCGTCTCTCCTTGTGTTGAACCCAATGGTGTACGGGAAAAGCGCTTGATAATTTTTACCCTAGTTTTTGATGTTGAATTCCTCAGTTGCATGAGCCGATTGTGAAGTTGATTTTTGCTATTTGTCATCTGATGATGTGACTAAAGCTCTTCTTTGCCCTCGTCCATACAGTTGGTGAATTCGTGAGTGATGCCCTCCTTGTTCCAGACAAGTGCAAATTCCTGCACCGGGAGAAGATGGACACCTGTGAGAGCCATCTGTATTGGCACACTGTCGCAAAGGAGGTATGCTTGCTTTACTGAAAGGTTCTCCAGTCACCGAGCAAATATTTGTCTGCCGCTCGTGATGTGATTTAGGCTCCTTATCCTTCCATCAGCCAGTCACTCTAAATGAAGGGTTTTGTACATTCGAGGAATGTGCTTAAGCTGTGAATGTAATGTTGGCAGACCAATGTCATCTTAAGTGCCAAAATAGTTATTTGTAAAAAAAAAATTCTGCCCTTAATTAGGATTATCTATTTTCCAATCCCTTGAATTGTGCCATTGTTCTCAAACTGGGTGGCTGTGACGGACACGAAGAAAATGTCTCATGGTTATACCTCAACCTTTTTTTGTATAGTTGTTGGAGTTAATTTGCAATTCCTTGCCTCATCAGTCTCCCGAGAGCCCCTGATTGTCTTGCCTTGATGATAGCTACTATTTTCTCCATCCTGTTAACATTTCTGAGGCAGCCGGTTTGGCCTGTTTATAGCCTTCGGTTTTCTATTCAAGCAGTATGTACTCTTTCTGTTACCTTCATTCGGTGCCTGACAGGGTCTGAAAATTTGTCTTTCTGGTGAAAAGAAGCGTGTTTCCTGTATTGAGCTAGTGCAGCATCACCGCTTCCTTCATCACCGTTGATCGTCCTTGCCTATACTCCATTTCATTGCAATTTGAACAAGCATCAACAGGCTTTGACACATGGCGTTCAAGTTGGTTCCCACACTCCCATCAACAAGGTATACGCACTGGGGTGCCTGCCAATTTTGTTGCATGCAGTTGCCAGGTAATGCAGACTAATGGGTTGGATTTGCTAGTTCATTTCTCCCTCTCCAACTATATACTAAAATGAGCATTGCACTTGTCCATTTTCTGGTCCTCCAGAGCAGGTTGAGATGGGAAATATTAGGTGAGAATTAATGGTACCAAGTTGTCCTTGTTCCAGCTTCACAGACAATCCTTCAAGTAGTTGAACTGCATCTTTCCAGACTTAGGCTTGGATCTCCAGGGATGATTTTTAATAGGTCAGTCCACTGGCTAGTTCTCCGGTACAGAACTACTCCATATGAATAATATCCATTGGCTGAAGACACCTTCAGGCTGCACAACACAACACAATTAAAATCAGTGTGAATAAATCATTCAATGCAGGAAAAATGCTTCAAATTGTGGGGTTCTTGCGTACTGCCAAGCGGTTTTCTAGCAAAGTTGCTATTATAGACAATAGACAATAGGTGCAGGAGTAAGCCATTTGGCCCTTCGAGCCAGCACCGCCATTCAATGTGATCATGGCTGATCATCCCAAATCAGTACCCCGTTCCTGCCCTCTCTCCATATCCCCAGATTCCGCTATTTTTAAGAGCCCTATCTAGCTCTCTCTTGAAAGCATCCAGAGAATCTGCCTCCGCCGCCCTCTGACGCAGAGAATTCCACAGACTCACCACTCTCTGTGAGAAAAAGTGTTTCCTCGTCTCCGTTCTAAATGGCTTACTCCTTGTTCTTAAACTGTGGCCCCTGGTTCTGGACTCCCCCAACATCGGGAACATGTTTCCTGCCTCTAGTGTGTCTAAGCCTTTAACAATTTTTATGTTTCAACATTGTTTAATTATTTTTGCTATGTGCTGATGGGAAGACAATAGAAGGGAGGCAAGTAAAGTAAAGTATCCTTTCGGTCTGAACAAAATTTTGTTACCTTGAAGTCATAACATATAATAAAAAACAAAACACAAAATAAACACATATTTAACATCCACCACAGTGAGTTCACCAGGCACCTCCTCACTGTGGTGGAAGGCAAAAATCTTAAAGTCTTTGTCTTCTTCCCTCCTTTATCTCCCTCTGCGCTGAGGCGATCCAGGCCTCCGATGTTATCGTCCACTAGGCCCGCGGCCGAGCCTCCGAAGCCGGGCTGCCGCCACCGCCGGAACGCTGGAACACTGCCACAGCTCTGAAGCAGGGTCCGCCGCTGGAATGCTGGAGCCCCGCAACTCTGAAGTCGGGTCGCCGCTGGAGCACCACAACTCTGAAGCCGGGTCGCTGCTGGAATGCCACCGCTGGAGCAGCACAGCTCTGAAGCCGGGCTGCCGCTGGATCACCGCAGCTCTGAAGTCGAGCCGCCGCTGGAACGCCACGGCTCTGAAGCCGGGCCGCCACTGGAGCACCGCAGCTCTGAAGCCGGGCCGCCGCTGGAGCACCGCAGCTCTGAAGCCGGGCCGCCGCTGGAGCACCGCAGCTCTGAAGCCGGGCCGCTGGAGCACCGCAGCTCTGAAGCCGGGCCGCCGCTGGAGCACCGCAGCTATGAAGCCGGGCCGCCGCTGGAAGCTGGCACGCCGTCATAGCTCCGAGGCCGCCAGCACCGCCATTAGGCCTCAGCACAGACGGAGAACGTGACGGGGGACACGACAAGAAAAGTCGCATCCCCCCGAAGGGAGAGACTAAAACCTTGTTACTTCCTTCCACCCTCTCCCCCCCCCCCCAAACACACATACACAGCCTAATAAACCAAAATTCTAACTAAAAGAAACATAAGAAGACAAAAAGAAAAGAAAAAACAGACGGAGTGCAGGTGAGCCGCAGCTGCCAGGCAGCGCCGCCACTGCTGTGGGGTGAGTAAGGCAGGCGGTGGCTGTGAGGAAATCCAGGCATGCTGTTAACTTTGTCTTGCACTTTCTTTGTATCTGGTTCTCCAGTAGCTTCCTTTCGATGCTCGGGATTTTCAGTATTACACAATTCTCCGTCTGAGAAGTGTTCTCCCGCTTATACTATGCCTGCCTCCATTTTGAACAGCAGTAATCTTTCTAAAGAGATTGTCCCTTTCCTCATCCATGTCTCACTCCATCCTGCCCACCTTTACTTGGGTGTATAAGTGTTCCTCGTTATTTTCATACGCATGTGCCAAACATTTTACATGGTGTGTATGCACAAAGGAAATTGTTTCTCTTGGAATATTCCTGAAGATCAGATACTTGCTGTCAACATAGAAACAGAAAATAAGTGCAGGAGGAGGCTATTTGGCCCTTCGAGCCAGCACCGCCATTCATTGTGATAATGGATGATTGTACACAATCAATAACCCGTGCCTGCCTTCTCCCCATATCCCTTGACTCCAATAGCCCCTAGAGCTCTATCTAACTCTCTCTTAAATCCATCCAGTGATTTGGCCTCCACTGTGGCAGGGAATTGCACAAATTCACAACTCTCTCGGTGAAAAAGTTTTGTTCTCACCTCAGTCTTAAATGGCCTTCCCTTTAGTCTAAGACTGTGGCCCCTGATTCGGCCAACATTGGGAACATTGAACTGGAAGGAAGTTTGCGGGGGGGGGGGGGGGGGGGGGAGCTAGTGCAACTTTACCTTCAACTGAATCAAGCTCTCTTCAAGAAAATCTCTAACCTAGACCCGGTCTTGTTTGGATCCCCAGAACCCATGGGAATTTTCACCGCTTTCATTCTTTGTACTTTCCCCAGACGTGTGGTGACAAGATCATGAACCTCCACGACTACGGGATGCTGCTGCCCTGCGGCATTGACGAGTTTCGCGGAGTAGAATTTGTTTGCTGCCCCTTCCCAGAAGAAAACGATAAGGCTGACTCGGACATTGATGATGAAGATTCAGACGTCTGGTGGGGAGGAGATGATGCAGATTATGCCGATGGCGGGTAAGGGTTATGTTGGTGCATATTAATGATTTTTGGCAGCTTCATGCTTTGAGAATATCAAAGGTGACGAATAAACCCTACGGATTTAAAATTCCATTAATATTATAGATTTGCGTTTCATGAGTATGCTCGAAATGAAACCAGTCAGTGCATTCCACTTGCCTTAATGTGTCAGAATGTACATTATGCTGTTTGCAATCCTAAAACAATGTTATAATATCTAAAACTGAGCACCATAATATTTCTTTGGTATACATCTTCACATTCGAGTGTTTTTTTTTAACTTGCTTGCTGACAGCGATTGTTGAGTCCTAGGTGGATGCTCCAGTTATGATTGCTGATGTCTAATCAGTTTAGTTTGGGTTATAGTTCTATCAGTGCAT
The DNA here is from genome assembly GCA_035221665.1 of Okamejei kenojei. NCBI lineage: Eukaryota > Metazoa > Chordata > Chondrichthyes > Rajiformes > Rajidae > Okamejei > Okamejei kenojei. The sequence goes on along the minus strand of CM069142.1, from coordinate 66,951,104 downwards.
TGCAGCCTGCTTGCACTTTTAAATACGTGGCAAGGATTGAACAGCATTTTCTATTAATGAAAGTTATGCCAAACCAACAGCGTGTGTCAGATAGTGTGAGCTGCTGAAGAAATTTCTAACCTTGAGGGTCAGTCAAGTGAGGATTCTTGGGACTTTCTGGATCAAATACTGACTCAAGTAGGATCCCGACCTGAAACGTCGCCTATCCATGTCCTCCATGTTCTCAGAGATGCTGCCTGACCTGCTGAGTTACTCCTGCAATTTGTGTCCATTTATTATTGGTAGTCCATGCAACTGTCTGATCTCAAATGACCCGATGGAATATTATCATTTACTCCATGTTAGGAATGTTGTGACCCAATGTACACACGTGAATATTTAGACAGGACATATTCAGATGTAATTATGTGATCCCTCTGTTAAAGTTAATTGTGTAAGCTAACAATGTCCACCAATGAGAATGGTAAATTAGCAATAAGAGAACAAAACGACCTCATTAGTATTCGTCAACTTGGAAAAACGACTGTCACCTTACTCGAACCACAGAACTAATTAGTGAGCGTTCTCCTTCAATTTAATAAAACCTTTCTTTTTGAAACTCGTTTACGCGTTGCTGTTGGTCACAAAAGGATGCATTGAAAATTAACTGCTTTTGAAATAATTAACAGCACATCATTAATTTTACAAGAGTTTGAACATGCCCTTCTTGGCAAAAAAACTTTTCACAAATAATGACTCTTGAAGTATCGCAGCAGTGTGAATATTTTGGAAGCTAATTGATTTTTCATTGTTCGACTTTGTTATTAATCTACATCCTTTTAAGAATAATTGATTGCGTCCTTTTTATTGTCTCGTCGTCTTTCTATGTTCCGCCATCGGCCCTGAGAGTCTTCAAAATAATTTAGCCTTGGCTCAAGGCAAGATTATTGGGAGTGTTAAAGCGTTGATGCTGTTTATGTATGTCTTTGTCTCAAAGGGAAAGCTATTATTTAGCAAGCACTCACTGCATGTTCTATTTCTAGACTGCATTGTAAGCCATTTCATTACTATCGCCCACCAGTCACTTAACAAATTTTATGTCTTCATAAATAAATAGGATCGGCTTGCTGGGCGCATTGTCATTAGCAGCTCAGCCACGACGATCATTCTTTGGAGAATCAATGCAAATATTAAACCAGATCTGTTGATAGAGGGCCTCCATTAAAATGGAAATCTTACTGCGGCCAAATGTAATCAATATTAAATAAGCAGCACTCTTGCTGAATAGAAAACATGCATCAGTCGAACCGTTTCAAGCGTGCTGATCTCAGGATTTGCACCTCTTTTGCTTGCTTTTCTTTTTTTCTTGCTTTGTGTTCTTTCCCCCCCCCCCCCCCAACCCCCTATCCCCCCCCCCCAACCCCCTGCAATCAGCCCGAAATGTCACCTCGCCATTTTCTCCAGTGACATTGCCTGACCCGCTGAGTTAAGGGCCTGTCCCACTTTCATGACCTAATTCACGACCTCTGCCGAGTTTGCCCTTGACTCGTACTCGCAGCATGGTCGTAGGTAGGTCGTAGCAGGCCGTGATGCTGGTTGTAGGTACTCGTGGCATCAAGTAGGTCGGAGCGTTTTTCTAGCCTGATGAAAAATGTCCACGAGTAAAAAAGGTTTTGAATTAGGTGGTGAAAGTGGAACAGGCCCTGTACCCCAGCATTTTGTGTCTATCTTTGCTCTTCATTTGCAGTTCTCACCAAAGGACAATTCTGAATGGTGGTTTCCTGCAATTCAATTCACTCGCGCCCTCACCTCCAACCCCTCCCCTCAATAAGTCTGAAGGACCTGAAACTTTGCCTATCCATGTAATGACCACCTCTCTGATGCCGTCTGACCAGCTGAGTTGCTACTATTTTTATAAAGCCACATGTAGGGCAGTGCAGCACCAGAGACTGGCTTGAGATCCTGACTCTGGGTGCTGTCCGTGTGAATTTTGCACGTTCATCCTGCGACCACATGGGTTTCCTCCGAGTGCTCCAGCTTCCTCCCGCATCCCAAAATCATGCGGGTCTGTAGGTTAATTAGCCCCTGTACATTATTCCCAGTGTGTGGGGAGTATATGAGAAAGTGGGATAAGAAAGAACCAGTGCATTGATGGTAGACGAAAATGCTGGAGAAACTCAGCGGGTGAGGCAGCATCTCTGGAGAGAAGGAACGGACAACGTTTCTGGTCGAGACCCTTCAGACTGAGGAAGTTAAACCAGCATCTGCAGTTCTTTCTTACACATTCAGTCACATGGCTGTTATTTGCACATGAGTATTGACTGATCATTTAATTGGGAGCCGTCAAAGTTAAACTTCCATTTTGTCCACAACGGACATGATCCACGAGCTAATGGTGATCTGCTTCCCTCCTCCCGACCCTGTACTAACACCAAGGTGCTGAGGTCATTTCTAACATTGCCTCTCTCTTGCTCTGCCTGGAACTAGCTCAGCTCCACATTGTGGCTACATGACTCGCGTAATTGATCTTCAGCACGTTAGAAACCATTGAAATGTCAGTTGTCTGGTGCCTTATTAATTCCTGAATAATTAATGGCATATTGAGGCCTGAAGGGACTTGCTGTTTGAAATATTCCAGCCATCTGTCATTGCATTTGAAGTATCGAAAAGCATGCTGGCATTGTCTTCATTGTTTATCTCGGTCATGATCTAAAATCCTATTGTCGAGTCAAGCCAAGTTTATTGTCATAAGAACAAGTACGGTGAGATACAGCTACAATGAAAATCTAGCTGCAGCGTCATAGACACGTCGACTCGTAAGATAACAGAACAACATAAATTAGACGGTAGACAAAAGTGCTGGAGAAACTCAGCGCGTGCAGCAGCATCTATGGAGCGAAGGAAATGGGTAACGTTTCGGGCCGAAACCCTTCTTCAGACTGATGTAGGGTCTATTTACTTTACCTATTTCCTTCGCTCCATAGATGCTGCTGTACCCGCTGAGTTTCTCCAGCACTTTTGTCTACCTTTTTTCCCAGCATCTGCAGTTCCTTCTTAAACATAAATTAGACATTCATTGCACAAATTCTACAAAACACTGAAAAGATAAAGTGTGAGCAAAATGAAACTGAATTAAGAGGAGCAATGCAAGAGGTGACCGTGGCATTTGGTTGCTGAGGAAGGAATAGGGTTGATGTAGGATGATTCGTTACCGAATAGTTTTAGGAAACTTGTTATTCCTGAAGCTGGTGGTGTGAAGCATCAAAGCCTCTGAACCTCCTCTCCAATAGTGAATGCTCAAGTAGCTGCTTTCAATGGTGTGGAGGGCTGTGGGCCATCGTGAACTTGGCTCAATCCTCCACTCTACAGCCTCTGGCCCTCCTGTGCATTGCAATTGCCGTACCTGGCCGTAATGCAACCAGTTGGGATACTCATTAAAGTGCATCCCCAGTCTGACGAAGGGTCCCGACCCAAAATGTCACCCGTCTATGCTCCTCAGAGATGCTGCCTGAGCCGCCGAGTTACTCAAGCACTTTGTGTCCTTTTGTCCCTCTGTAGAGTTATAAAGTATTTGGTGACGTGCCAGATCTCTTTAAATGTCGAAGAAACTAGCGGTGCTGTATGCTAGGCCTAGGACAGGGATATTAACTTGAAGGAATTTTAAACTGCTCGCCATCTCCACCACTGATTCACCAAACTCATGCAAATGGGACTAATGTAGATGCGCGCTTTGTCAGCATGGGCTGGTTGCGCTGAAGGGCCTGTTGCTGCACTGTATGACACTGACTCTGTGAAAACTGGCGCCTGTTCTCCCGCCTTCCCCTTTCTGAAGCCGACGATTAGTTTTAACACAAAGGAACTGGAGACGTGGCTTATACTAAAGATCAGCAGCATCTCCAGTCACAATGGACAGGTGACTTGAGAGATACATCATGGCCCACCGAGTCCGCACCGACCAGCGATCACCCCGTATCCTTCACACTGGGGTCAATTTTACAACTTACCGAAGCCAATTAACCAAAAAACCTGTACGCCTTTGGAGTGTGGGAGGAAACTGGAGCACCTGTACAAACTCCGTACAGACAAGCACCTGTAGTCAGGATCGAACCTGGGATCCTGGCTCTAAGGCAGCACCTCTACCACTGCGCCTCTGTGCCAACCCTAAGGGTTCATGGATTTGCCTCAACTTCAGCTCTGTGCTTTGTGAGGGGACTGAGCACATTGTGGTATCTGTAAACTCTGCTACAGTTTGTGCAGGAGCTACTTGGCAGGACAGATGGGTATATATTTTGGGGTTGCTTTGCTCCTTTGCCATCTGTGCTTTCTTGACGTTTTAGACTCTGTCTTGAAAAGCTTCCAGAATGTTGTTTCATCATGTCGTTGTATGCCAGAGATTCACAAGAGTATATTGAAATATAACGCTTTTCACCAAGGGGGCTTAGAACAGACTTGAATCTTTCCCTCTTGCCACCTAATAATCCCTTGCAGTGACTGAGCTTGCTGTAGCGAGAGTCTGGTATGAGGCTTGCGAACAATGCCTGCCATTTGGGGCCGACTGATTAGTGAGGCCTGCACATGAGGTGAGGTTTCCTGGCATAAAGGATAGTTAGAATCATCTGGTATCTCGGCAACTTCCTCAGTGGAAGGAGTAAGATCTGGCGGGCCGTAGCCTGCAGTGGGGGAGTTTGGAAGCCGATGAGCTCGACTCGAAGACCGGAGAGCCGGGGAGGAGGGTGACGATGGAATCGAGGAGTGGGCTGGTAGAAGACAGATGGGGTATTGCCTCCAGCGCCATCAGGGTGGGCGGCAGGAGGCACCCCCAGGATACGAAGACAGTCGGGTGAGGAGAGGGACAGCTGTTCGCAGGCCAGGCCAAGCTGATCGAGGCTGACAGAGGAGGCCTTACAGCAGCCTGGGGCTTGCCTGGATCGGGATCCGCTCCAGTATATCCAGCGCATGGACCAAACTTTGGATTTTTTTGTAAATGGTGCTAAAATATGGCGACTCGTGCATATGTGATCTATGCAAGATGAGTTTCATTGTGCAGTGCACACGTGACAATAAAGCACCTGTAGTTCAGTCTCATACGGAACCTGCATGCTCCAGTCATTAGTGTGTCAGAAATGCACAACAGAGGATGTACTTCCTGTGGCAGCTGAGGAAGCACAATCTGCCACAGGCAATGATGGTCCAATTCCACAGCCATCGTAGAGACTGTCCTCACTTTCTCCATCATGGTCTGGTTTGGCTCAGCCACCAAGCACGACACCCGGAGGCTGCAGCGAATCGTCCGGTCAGCTGAGAAGGTTATTGGCTGCTACCTTCCCTCCAATGACGAACTGTACACGGCAAGGACCAAGAAGCGAGCGGGCGAAGATCATCTCTGACCCGTCTAACCTTGGCTACAAACCCTTTGAATCACTTCCCTCTGGAAGGCGACTCCGGACATAAAAACAGCTTTTTTCCACGAGTAGTAGCTCTACTCGATAACCAAAAAACTGTAGCCTCCTTTTGATCTGGTATTTTAATTCACACGTTTAACTGATAATGTTTTATTATTAATGTATAATGTTTTATGTGTCATTTATAACTGTCACTGCATGTCATGTTGACACTTGCGGGCGGAGCACCAAGGCAAATTCCTTGTATGTTAATACTTGGCCAATAAACGTATTTGTTCATTCATGTGTAACCACAGCAGCTACAGATCTGCTGAGAATCAACCTACTCAACTCTACGTGGAGGGAAGAAGGGGGGGGGGGGGGGGGGGGGGGGGGGATAGTACTATCCTGCATTCCTGGGGAGGTAGTGACTGATTCTTCTGGAGAAGTAATTCACTGACAAGATGTGATTGGCAAGAGGGGGGTAGGGAACGATAAGTTCAGTTCACCTCCTCCCAATGAAGCATTTGATGAGCTCTCTCGTCATGACCGACGGCCTGTCGTTTAGGGAGATGATCACGTCCTCATGAAGACATCCGTGATCCAAAATTGAAAATCTGTTAAATTATTTGCGCGATTATGATAGTTACTGATGGCTTTTGAACGGATCTCTGCCTTATCTGCTTTGTTCTCCAGTAACCGAGTCGCAAAACCATGAAAGCAACAGAAACAATGTTCAAAGTTTCGAGATGATTCGTGGGTAGACGAAAAAAGCTCTAGCGGGTGAGGCAGCATCTATGGAGAGATTCTCTCTATAGATGCTGCCTCACCCGCTGAGTTTCTCCAGCTTTTTTCGTCTACCTTTGATTTTTCTAGCATCTGCAGTTCTTTTTATTTTTTTTTTTTTTTTATTTTTTTTTTTGTTAGAAGTAAGCACAATAGTGTGGTATTTGAGTACCTAATACACACATACATATTTCCATTCTTGTACAACTTCGTATTTTTAATTTAATAATAAAAGAACAGTTAAATTTAAAAAAAAGAAATAAAGAGTGTCAGAATAGAAACATAGAAACATAGAAAATAGGTGCAGGAGTAGGCCATTCGGCCCTTCGAGCCTGCACCGCCATTCAATATGATCATGGCTGATCATCCAACTCAGTATCCTGTACCTGCCTTCTCTCCATACCCCCTGATCTCTTTAGCCACAAGGGCCACATCTAACTCGCTGTTAAATATAGCCACTTAACTGGCCTCAACTACCTTCTGTGGCAGAGAATTCCAGAGACTCATCACTCTCTGTGTGAAAAATGTTTTCCTCATCTCGGTCCTAAAGGAATTCCCCCTTATCCTTAGACTGTGACCCCTCGTTCTGGACCTCCCCAACATCGGGAACAATCTTCCTGCATCTAGCCTATCCAACCCCTTAAGAATGTTGTAAGTTTCTATAAAATCCCGAGTACAAGCCAAGTCTATCTAGTCTTTCCTCATATGAAAGTCCTGAGATCCCAGGAATCAGTCTGGTGAATCTTCTCTGTACCCCCTCTATGGCAAGAATGTCTTTCCTCAGATTTGGAGACCAAAACTGTACGCAATACTCCAGGTGTGGTCTCACCAAAACCCTGTACAACTGCAGTAGAACCTCTCTGCTCCTATACTCAAATTCTTTCGCTATGAATGCTAACATACCATTTGCTTTCTTCACAGCCTGCTGCACCTGCATGCCTACTTTCAATGATTGGTGTACCATGGCATCCAGGTCTCGTTGCATCTCCCCTTTTCCTAATTTGCCACCATTCAGATAATAGTCTACACTCCTGTTTTTGCCACCAAAGTGGATAACCTCACATTTATCCACATTATACTGCATCTGCAGATAGATAGACAAGCGAGTAGAAACAAATAGCGAAATAAATAAAGAGCAGGGATGAAAAGCTAAAAAGATTGAAAGAAAAAGAGAAAGTAGAGAAAAGAGAAATTAGGAGAGATAGGCAGATCTCTCCTAATTTCGTATTTTTGCCCATCCGTCACCCGGTTCTCAACCATTTAATTTCTAAGGTTATGTTATGTTGCACCATATGCTTGTACAAAGTTGATAAAAGGAGACCAAGTCTACTTCAGTCTGAAGAAGGGTCTCGACCCGAAACGGCGCCTATCTCTTTGCTCCTTAGATGCTGCTGCACCCGCTGAGTTTCTCCAACCTTTTGTGTACCTTCTTGGAATATAGTTAGTTTACTTCCCTCTTCCATTGATCTCCTGCAGTTCTTTCTTAAACAACAAGTTATCTCTTCTCAGGCGCCACCTACATACCTCTTAACCATCAGCAGCTGCAGTGCATCAGCTCTGTTCTGGTTTCCCTGGTGTGTTTACTGTCATTTGTCCCTGTTGCCAGCTCTTGGCTTCGCTATCAGATAACACCAGGGCTATTTTGATCAGAATAACCGGGAGAGCAAGGAACTCGAGGCCCCCGATCACGAAGGAGCAAAGAAAGGACGAGATTTGAAGGTTTTTGCGCCTTCCAGCACAGTGAGGAATGTGGAGGAGTCACTGTGGTGGATGTTTATGTTAAACTGCATTTTGTGTGTTGCATTGCTTTTTATGTGTATGACTGACTTGGCAAATGAAACTCTCCGCATGTTGCAAAACATACTTGGCTGATAAAGTGTTATTGTGATTGATTGTGACTGTAAATGGAAGGTATGCTTGAATTATGAATCCCATTACGAACAGAAGCAGCTATACAGACTCGCAGGCTGCGGTCCTACAAGAACCCATGTTCAAAAAAAAAAACAGATAGTGGGTGGAAAATTTGCATGTTCAGTAACTTGCTGATGACCATGACATGAAGTTTCTAAGTCCATCTCCTGCCCAAACACCCAAAGAACCCGCCTTGCCGTGAGCCAAGAATGGAGGTGAAGCAAATTGGTGGGTGAGGCTCACTGGAAGGAACCGTTGGAAGATCTTCTCAATGACGACTCTGTCCTTGGCATCATAGCCCATAACTTAATTCAACAACCAACTAACCAGCCCAACTTTGCCATCACCCGTGGCAAGCTAGAGGACAAGGACCAAATGTCAGCTGCAAATCGGGGTCTTGTGGGCAGATGATATCCATTAAAATTGCTGGAGGGAAATAGCAATCACAGCCTTGTATCGTGTGGAAGTGATGGTGTACCAGGGAGCGAGGCATGACTTCATGAAGAATGATAAACTGCCTTGCTGTCTGCCTTGGGGGTCATCACTCGAGTCCTGTTCAACCATTTCCAGTGGCAAAGATCTCCCAACTCCCAGGGGTTCTACTGTTATGTTACATCTGCCACATTAAAGCTGGTCGAAGCATTATTTATGGTAGTCTGCACACAAGTTATAAATCCACATTGATCAAAGCCAGAAGAGGCCAGAAGAGATTGCCGTACAGAAGCACTAAGTGGAAATCTTCAACTGGTTGCTTATTGCAAGGACCAGTTATAATAAAGATGCATTTATATTGCACCTTTGTGCACAGAATGCACCACAGCCAGTGATGAACTTTGCATGGGCAGCGGATTTTGAACATGACAACCTCTTCTGAGCTGCAGCACAATAGAATAATCGAATGAGGCTCCCACAGAAGGCCAAGTCTGAGGAAGAGTCTTGACCTAAACGTCACCGATCTATTTTCTACAGAGATGCTGCATGACCCGCTGAGTTACTCCAGCACTTTTGCCAGCATTTTTGCAGTTCCTTGATTCTACCCCACAGGAAGCTGCCATTTGATCAATCTCTTTAATGGCTCTTTAGAACGTGTTCTTTCCTCCAAACCGCTGTTAAATTCTACAACTTTTAAGTTCCAATTGAGCCTCCTTCATTTCAGAGAATGCATTCTGGATTGCAAAACGCTGATTTCCACATCACATGCTTGCGCTCAATCGCTTTCAATCTAAGTACTCTGGTTGATGAGCATATAATCCGTTTCTGGGATGTTAATTGATTAAAGAACGCCTTTGCTCATCTATGAAATGATGCCTTGAGATCCCTTAAGTCCACCTGAGAAGGAATGGGCGCCGAGAATCATTTCAAGGGCTACTTCCAAGCGATAATTCTTTTGGCGTTTACTGTTCTTTACATCTAGTGGGATCATACTGATGATTAAAATTGTGTGCGCAGAAATGTTAATTAGCGCAGCACATTAAACTGCAAATAGTAATGTGGTAATTGTGTTTGCAGGCTGTGCATGTGGAAGCTGACCTTGTGACTGGCTGGCGCCAGCCCAAAATGGTATCCCAGAATATATCTGATGCAAATACACTAATTACAGGGTAATAAAACTATTCACAGCCTTGGAATAATATGTACTTTTCATGCTGCATAATTAATTCTACCCATGGAAAGAATACCATTTGCAGTAATCCAAAGTGCTTTAAATTTCCTTGAACAGACTTCAGTTAGAATAATGCAATTTAAAATAATGTCTAAACAATTACTAGCTAATTAAATGCCCTTGTGTGGAATCCCGCTCCATTCTAGCAGTTTCTGCACTGTTAGTGCCATCTTCCATTGCGATGTAGCTGTTGGATAATTGGATTGGAGCTGTCATCCAAGACTAGGTGTTTGAACTAATCATTGTGTCTTATTTTGGATGGATTTGATGATGCACTTCAATCAATTGAGGTAGCAGTTCCTTTCATGTTCAGTTCAGTTTACCATCACGTGTATCGAGGTACAGTGACAATCTTTTGTTGCGTACTGTTGGTGTAGTGAAATTTGACTTGCCATGCAGCACACAGATAAAGGTAAGACACAACATTAATGAATTTAACAATAAACATAAAAAACATCTCCCCACAATGTTTCCCATTATGCGGGAAGGCACAAAGTCCAGTCCCCATCCCCTTGTTCACCCATAGTCGGGCTATTGAGGCCTCCGCAGTCGCCGCTACGGGGGCCGATGTTCCAGGCCCTTCTTCGCCAGGTGATGGTGCTCCGGCGTCGGGAGAACCCTCTCAGCGGCTCGGGGTGCCAGTAACGATCGCTTCCTTGCTGGCGACCGCGGCCTCCAACGCCAACAGGCCGCGCTGGATGAAGCTCCACAACTGGTGATAACATTCAGTGCAAGGTAAACCCAGAGAAGTCTGATCAAGGATAGTCTTAGGGTCACCAAAGAGGTAGATAGTAGTTCAGCACTGCTCTCTGGTTGTGGTAGGATGATTCAGTTGCCTGATAACAGCTGGGTCGAAACTGTTCCTGAATCTGGAGGTGTGTGTTTTCACACTTCTAGACCTATTGCCTGATGGGAGAGGGGAGAAGAGGGAGTGGCCAGGATGAGACTGGTCCTTGATGATGCTGCTGGCCTTGCTGAGGCAACATGAGGTTTCAATGGAGTCAATGGAAGGGAGGTTGGTTTGTGAGATGGTCTGGCTGTGTCCACAATACCATGCAATTTCTTGCGGTCTTGGATGAATCTGTTCCCAAACCAAGCTGTGATGTATCCCGATAAAGTGCTTTCCGAATATGTCTGAAATACGTCTGAATAATGCGATGCAATTCCCACCTTAAATTGGGAATCGACTATCTCACTTTCAGAAATGCAAACTGGTTGGTAGCAGTCACTGGGGATGTATTCAGATTGGTGTCTATTATTTTACTAATGAATATCAACATAATTTGTGAGGGGCCCTCTATTTTGTCAGCTGATGATTCCTTCTGCAGTTGTACGGGGCCCTAGTGAGACCACACCTGGAGTATTGTGTGCAGTTTTGGTCCCCTAATTTGAGGAACGACATTCTTGCTATTGAGAGAGTGCAGCGTAGGTTCACCAGGTTAATTCCCGGGATGCAGGGACTGCCATATGTTGATAGAATGGAGCGGTTGGGCATGTATACTCTGGAATTTAGAAGGATAAGAGGTGATCTTACTGAAACATATAAGATTATTAAGGGTTTGGCCACGCTGGAGGCAAGAAACATGTTTCCGATGTTGGGGGAGTCCAGAACCGAGGGCCACAGTTTAAGAATAAGTGGTAAGCCATTTAGAACGGAGATGAGGAAATTATTTTTCACACAGAGTTGTGAGTGGAATTCTCTGCCTCAGAGGGCGGTGGAGGCCGGTTCTCTGGATGCTTTCAAGAGAGAGTTAGATAGAGCTCTTAAAGATAGCGGAGTCAGGGGATATGGGGAGAATGCAGGATCGGGGTACTGATTGTGGATGATCAGCCATGATCACAATGAATGGAGGTGCTGGCTCGATGGGCTGAATGGCCTACTCCTGCACCTATTGTCTATTGAGTTTGTACATTCTCCCCGTGACCTGCGTGGGTTTTCTCAGATCTTCGGTTTCCTCCCACACTCCAAAGACGTACAGGTTTGTAGGTTAATTGGCTTAGTAATTGTAAAAAATTGTCCCTAGTGGGTGTAGGATAGTGTTAGTGTTTACGGGATCGCTGGTCGGCGCGGACCCGGTGGGCCGAAGGGCCTGTTTCCGCGCTGTATCTCTAAACTAAACTAAAACTAAAACGCAACTGAAGGTCAGGCCACAACACCGAAGGTCAGAAACGGTTAATGCTTCAGGTCCAGGACATCTTGTCTGATCTGAGAAAGAGGAAAGCAGATTATTTTTCAGAAGGTGAGGAGAGCTAGGTGGAATAAAGGAATATATTTAACAGGTTGAGAGCAAATGGGTTCATGGAGTAATGATCAGCACTTTGCGTAATATTTTGTAAATGATCCTCACAAAAAAAATGAAAGGTGTGTTTTTGATTTTCTTAAATTTTCCCAGCATCTACAATTTGGATTTTCCTAAATCTTATTAACATGTGCTGGAGGTGTTGTAATTGAGAATTGCCAATCTAGGTTTCAATATTAAATCTTTCATCTCGTGGACTAATGGCTGCAAATGGAGCTGTAAACTGGAATCGTCAGACGACAGCCTAATTCTAATCAGGGGGGAATGAGACGCCATGGGAGTGCAGTGCTTTTCACCGCCCCCTCCCTTCCTTCAGCTAATCTGTGTGAACGCTATGAGCACATTTCACCCGAGTGCATTTGCAGCAATGCAGATGTTTAGATTTGGCAAAATGTGTGAACTAAATTAATCGGGGAAAATTACTTGCCTTTTTCGTCTCTAATTCTGACGGTGCAGAACCTGAAATGTTAACTGTTTCACTTTCCACAGCTCTGCCTGATCTGAGTGTTAGCAATGTTGGTTTTTATTTCAAATTCTAAGCATCTGCAGTCTTTTGATTTACATTATTGGGGAGAGGTTTGAGGGGGGTGGGGAGGAGGTGGAGGATAGAGGTGCTTCGCTGGTAGGGTTGCCAACTGTCCCGTATTAGCCGGGACATCCTGTTTTGTGGGCTAGATTGGTTTGTCCCATACGGGACTGCCCTTGTCCATATTTGACTGCTACTACTCGGGTCGTGGGGACTGTCGGGCGGGAACACCGCGTCCAGCCCCGCCTCACCCGTCCCGACGTAGTGCAGCCCATGGAGTGCAGCAGCATCAGCAGCGCCTCGCCTGTGGCCCCGTCGGTCGGTCGGCAGCCCGGCCAGCTGTCCGAACTTGGGACCTTCGCTTACCGCCGACACCACCACCACCCCTCCTTTTCATGGACGATTATTGGTTCATGAGTTGGATGGGGCGCCGGACTTTGAGATTGACATCGCGCTGCCCGGGTAAAAACTCCTCAGCTGGCCCGCCGGCTGGGCTTTGTGAGCAGTCCAGCACCCGGGCCAACTCATCATTCACCCAGCCACGTCCGAGTCGGTCAACGAATTGCCGTCTGGAATTTGCCCCTTATTTTGACCTTTTGTCCCTTATTTGGGAGTGAGAAAGTTGGCGACCCTCTTCACTAGTGTTTCTCCAGATTGCATTACTAAGAGACGCCAAATCCAAAAGCACAACATTTTTAATATTGGGAGTGATTGTGGAAGAAATTGCTGGAAGGTAGGCAATATCCAGGATATTTAGAACTAGTTTTGTTTTTTAAAATAAGATCAGAAAATGCTGGAAATACCCAACAGATCAGTCAGTGTCTGTCATAAAAATTACAGCTAATGTTTCGGGTCCAAAACCCTCTGTCATTTTGAATTATAATTAGGAGCAAAGTAAAAAAAAACTTTAATCATATTATTAATTAGATTTAGTTTTTTTAGTATTAGAACTAAATAAAAATTACAGCTATTCAGATTAATTTATAGATGTGAAGGTACATGGAGTTGCAGATGGTGGGATCTTAAGCTAAAAGCAAACTGCTATTCAAACAGCAGCATCTGAGAAGGGAAGTGGACTTTGATTTCAGGTCTTAGCCTGAGGAAGTGTCAACTGACCATTTCCTTTCACAGATGCTTCCTACAGCAGTTTTTATTTGGCTCAACTTGCAGATGGATAGGCTCCATAGAGCGGGTGACAGATATCCTGTAGCATCTAGGAGTTGGTGGGCATCATTCTCATCTACAGCATGAGTTTTTATCCAGCACTCTGTGTTTGTTTTAGCAGCAACATTTAGTTTAGTTTAGAAATAAAGCACGCAAACAGGCCCTTCGGCCTACCGAGTCCATACCGGCCAGCGATCCCCACACACTAACACTATCCTCAACATACTAGGGATAATTTACAATGTTACCAAGCCAATTAGACTACAAACCTGTACATGTTGGGAGTGTGGGAGGAAACCGGAGAAAACCCATGCAGGTCACGGGGAGAACGCACAAACAGACGGCACCTGTAGTCAGGATCGAACCTGGGTCTCTGGTGCTGTGAGACAGCAATTCTGCCACAGCGCCATCTTGCCACCCAGTTCTGCTGGTGGAGCCTCCTCTCGGAACTGAGGAGACCCCAAACTGCAATGGAGATGGAGAAAGTTTACTGGACACTTCCACAAGGGCCGTCATACCCCTTAAATTATTGAACAAGGAGGTTGCATTAGAAGCCCCTTAACAATAGCTGGTGTTTTGGAAGGAACTGCAGATGCTGGTGTATACGTAGAAAACGCAAAATACTGGAGTAACTCAGCGGGTCAGGCAGCATCTCTGGAGAAAAGGAATTGGTGAGGTTTCAACTTGAAACCCTTCTTCAAACTAAATAGCTATATTTTTAGGACGATGCAAATGATAACAAAGAGTGTTTGTAGGTCAGATGTTGTATTCAAAATGGCAATTTAATTTCCATATAGATCAAATTTGCAAAGGTATTCTTGTGGAAAAGTTTGTGGAATGCGCTTGGGACAGCTTAGACTAATATGTAGTGGGATCAACTAGTGAACTGCATAGATCAGGTCATGTGGAATGAGACAGGATTAAATAATCATCTTGAAGCTGTAGTCCTTTGTGAAAGAATGATCACAAATCCTAGAATTTCACATTCAATTTATGACTGAGTTTATTTAGTTCTGAAGTTAAAGCCTTAAAAGCATTTATAACTTTGAATAGAAACATAGAAATTAGGTGCAGGAGCAGGCCATTCAGCCCTTTGAGCCTGCACCGCCATTCAATATGATCATGGCTGATCATCCAACTCAGTATCCTGTACCTGCATTCTCTCCATACCCCCTGATCCCTTCAGAATGGACCATCAGCGAAGAGATGAGGAATAGATTAAACAGAATAGTATAAGAAACATGTTCAATTATTAATGGATTGGACATGATAGATGCAGGAAACATGTTCCAATGTTTGGGGAGTCCAGAACCAGGGGCCACAGTTTAAGAATAGGGGATAGGCCATTTAGAACTGAGATGAGGAAAAACTTGTTCACACAGAGTTGTGAATGTGGAATTCTCTGCCCCAGTAGGCAGTGGAGGCCGATTCACTGGATAAATTCAAAAGAGAGCTCTTTGGGCTAGCTCTTTCGGGAAGCAAGGGTATGGGGAGAAGGCAGGAACGGGGTACTGATTGAGGATGATCAGCCATGATCACATTGAATGGCGGTGCTGGCTCGAAGGGCTGAATGGCCTCCTCCTGCGCCTATTGTCCATGTATCTATGTAAGATATTTAAGGAAGTATTTCATAATTTTCAAATATTTATACCGTTGAGCCGATAGAATACTAAGATTGATTTGTGTAGGAAGGAACTGCAGATGCTGAAGAAGTCTCGACCCGAAACGTCACCCATTCCTTCTCTCCAAAGATGCTGCCTATCCCGCTGAGTTACTCCAACATTTTGATGGTGTATCTAAGAGTGATTTACCCATTGCCAATTAAGGGAATTAAATATGGGATCACACTGAGGGAAAATAAATAAGAATTGTAAAAGTTGATGGCTGGCCAAAATATTGAGAACATTTTGGAAGTCAACAAATCTATTTTCTCCCTTTTTATGTGAGAGTAAACCTGCTAGGAATATAAAAACAAGAACTTTCGAATAAAGGAACAGCCAAACATTGACCCCATGGGGAATTTTCCCCTTTGTTCTAGCTGTTGAACTTAAGTTTGAATTTATTGTATCTATATGTGGCATATCTGATCCATTTAGATAGCATGGAAAACAAAGCTGTTCACTGCACCTCTGTACACGTGGCATTAAACCTAAACTTACTTTTTACATTTGTACTCTCATTCTCTTGCAATAAAGGCATTCATGTGATTTTCGGTTCCAAATTGCTTGACGTAAATGAACATTAGATTTGTGTGGGGCACCCATGTCAATAGACAATAGGTGCAGGAGTAGGCCATTCGGCCCTTCAAGCCAGCACCGCCATTTAATGTGGTCATGGCTGATCATCCACAATCAGTACCCCGTTCCTGCCTTCTCCCCATGTCCCCTGACTCCGCTATCTTTAAGAGCCCTATCTAGCTCTCTCTTGAAAGTATCCAGAGAACAGGCCTCCACCGCCCACTGAGGCAGAGAATTCCACAGACTCACCACCCTCTGTGTGAAAAAGTGTTTCCTCGTCTCCATTCTAAATGCCTTATCCCTTATTCTTAAACTGTGGCCCCTGGTTCTGGACTCCCCCAACATCGGGAACATGTTTCCTGCCTCTAGCATGTCCAAACTCTTAATAATCTTAATGTTTATGTTTCAATAAGATCCCCTCTCATCCTTCTAAAGTCCAGAGTCTACAAGTCCAGCCGCACCATTCTCTCAGCATATGACAGTCCTGCCATTCCGGAATTAACCTCGTGAACCTACGCTGCACTCCCTTCAATAGCAAGAATGTCCTTCCTCAAATTAGGGGACCAAAACTGCACACAATACTCCAGGTGTGGTCTCACTAGGGCCCTGTACAACTGCAGAAGGACCTCTTTGCTCCTATACTCAACTCCTCTTGTTATAAAGGCCAACATGCCATTCGCTTGATGGCATGTGTCCCTCTGAACACCTTCGCTCCATAGATGCTACCTCACTCTGAACTCCACCTTCCTGTGTCTTTCCCCACCACTTCTAATTTACTTTTCCTTGCCCATTCATTTCACTTGTCCCTGCGGTCTTGAAGCTTCTGCATCCTTCTCAAAACTAGCTTTGTCTCATCAACAAGTATGAATATATAGTCCAATTAAGAAATATATTCAATTCCTGGTCATCTGTCTATTTTGGGGGTTTTTGCTGCGCACATTAGATGCTTGGCTATGTACTACAATTTAATTATCATTAAAGTACTTTTAAAAATAATAATCGTTCTCATAAAATGTTGTTTCCTTTAAACTTTTGTTTAAGAAGGAACTGCAGATGCTGGAAAAATCGAAGGTAGATAAAAATGCTGGAGAAATTCAGCGGGTGAGGCAGCATCTATGGAGCGAAGGAATAGGTGACGTTTCGGGTAGAGACCCTTCTTTCAGACTCAAAAGTTTATTTTAAACTTGTTCTCTTCTTGCTTGCTGCCATACAGAAACTTCAATGGTGGTTTATTCAATAGTGCTTTATTGTCACGTGTGCAAATGCATAGTGGAGTTATTTTCTTACAAAGAGCCCAGTAGAGTATTCCCATACCTTAGCACAATCCCCGATTAGCAAGTGTACAGAAAATAGTCTACTGAGCCCACGTGCAAGAGGCGCCATGTTTTGGTGCCATTTTCGACGTCCAGTCCACGCTCCAGTTCTTATGAGCGGTGCCTGATACAGGCGAGCCCCAGACTGCTGCGGGCCACCAGCCGTCGCCTTCCCTGGACGTATGGGTCAATCAGCGAACCGATGTCCCTCTCCTCGCCCGTCCACCTTGTTCCCACGGGGGGTGGGAGCCTCCCGCAGCCAACCTTGGGGGCACGGTAGTGG
The DNA here is from genome assembly GCA_035221665.1 of Okamejei kenojei. Classification (NCBI taxonomy): domain Eukaryota; kingdom Metazoa; phylum Chordata; class Chondrichthyes; order Rajiformes; family Rajidae; genus Okamejei; species Okamejei kenojei. Next base: position 66,933,561 of record CM069142.1, on the reverse strand, counting down.
ACTCCTTATAATTATTTGCATTGTGGATTTGTGACTTTGGTAAAAATTTGCTGATTGCTATTCGCCCAGAAGGGTATTGATCGGCAACAGAACGAAGTGCTGAATTTGTCACGTATGCCCCATCTATAAACAAAATTGCAGGCTGTGGCCAATTATTGCTCATCAGTCTATTTTTCAGTTATCAACAAAATGATAAATGCTGTCAACGGCATTAAGTGTCGTCTGCTCACCAATAACCTGATTACTGATGCTCTGATAGAGACCTTGTTGCTGCCTTGGAGCAACCATGTGCCAAGCCAAAAGATATTAAGGGAAGATAAACACAAAAAGCTGGAGTAACTCAGCGGGACAGGCAGCATCTCTGGAGAGAAGGAACGGGTGACGTTTCGGGTCGAGACCCTTCTTCAGACTGGTTAGGGATAAGGGAAATGAGAGATATATACGGTGATGTGGAGAGATAAAGAACAATGAATGAAAGATATGCAAAAAAATGATAAGGGAAACAGGCCATTGTTAGCTGTTTGTAGACAAAAGTGCTGGAGAAACGCAGCGGATGTAGCAGCATCTCTGGAGCGAAGGAAATAGGCGACGTTTCGGGCCAAAACCCTTCTTCAGACTGACCTTAGCTGTTTGCTGTTTGTTGGGTGAAAGTGAGAAGCAAGTGCGACTTGGGTGGGGGAGGGACAGAGAGAGAGGGAATGCTGGGGCTACCTGAAGTGAGAGAAATTAATATCTTACCGCTGGAATGTAAGTTGCCCAGGCGACTTTTTTGTGGTGCATTTCCTCCAATTTGTGTTTAGCCTCACTCTGACAATGGAGGAAACCGAGGACAGAAAGGTCTGTGTATTAAAGGATTTATGGCAAAGAAGTTAGATCACAGAAGGAGCAGATTTGGGTATGTGACCCACTTCTATTATTTGTGGAAAGTTCGAAGTTTATAGCCTAGTGAAGCAGGTCTGTTGCAGTCGGGAATTATCTCTGCCCTGAGTATGTCTGCTGGTGTTTCACAGGACAGTGTCTATTCGCTATTTCCATCATTGGGTCAGAAACGGGCAGTTTTCTGATGATTGCATTCATTTGTTCTGTTTGGCGGCACTGGGCCTGTACTCGCTGGAGTTTAGAAGGATGAGGGGGGACTTCGTTGAAACTTACCACAGAGTGAAAGGCTTGGATAGAGTGGATGTGGAGAGGATGTTTGCACTAGTGGGAGAGTCTGGGATCAGAGGTCACAGCCTCAGTATTAAAGGACATTCCTTTGGTAAGAAGATGAGGAGGAATTTCTTTAGTCAGAGGGTGGTGAATCTGTGGAAAACAATGAGCATAGCAAAATGCTGGATGAGTCAAAGTGTGAGCCTCTCTAAGACTAAATCTATTACTATAAAATTATTATTAAACCGTTGCAAACATTAGCGACGCAGTGGTGCTGGTTTCCGACGGTGACGGATGCACCACACATCTCTGTCCGCCATGCATCTGGCAAGCTCCTCTTTTGTCTCTACACATGCGTCTTCCATCAATGTAAATCTAGATCTCGTATTCAATAATTCAACGATAATTCATTGTGACACGTACCTAGGTGCTGTGAAACTCTTTGTTTCTGCACACAATCCAGTAGAATCATACAACAGATTGCACCTCGGCACCGTACAGGCAGTCGCCACTATTCTTGCTATTGAGGGAGTGCAGCGTAGGTTTACAAGGTTAATTCCCGGGATGGCGGGACTGTCATATGCTGAAAGAATGGAGCGGCTGGGCTTGTACCCTCTGGAGTTTCGAAGGATGAGAGGGGATCTCATTGAAACATATAAAATTGTTAAGGGTTTGGACACACTAGAGGCAGGAAACGTGTTCCCGATGTTGGGTCAGGTAAATGCTCAGAGTCTCATGCCCAGAGCAGGTGAATCGAGGACCAGAGGACATAAGCTTAAGGTGAAGAGGAAAAGATTTCATAGTGAATGTGAGGGGAAACTTTTTCACGCAAAGGGTGGTGGGTGTATGGAACAAGCTGCCAGAGGAGGTAGTTGAGGCTGGGACTACCCCAACGTTTAAGATGCTGTTAGACAGATACGTGGATAGGACAGGTTTGGAGGGTTATGGACCAATTGCAGGCAGGTGGGACTAGTGTAGCTGGGACATGTTGGCCGGTGTGGGCAAGTTGGGCCAAAGGGCCTGTTTCCACATTGTATCACTTTATGACTCCATGAGATATATAAGGATATTGTCAGGGCTTGGGGTGTGGGGAAGAGCAACAAGAAGAGGTGGGCAGGCTAGGACTTTATTCCTTAGTGCACATGAGGCTGTGGGTGATCTTCTAGAGGTGTATAAGATCATGAGGGGAATGCAGTCTTTTAACCAGGGTAGGGAAATCAAACGCAAGAGGACGTATGCTTAAGATCAGACAGGCAAGATTTAATACGTACCTGAGGGCAACATTTTCAGTGCATGGAACAAACTGACTGGGGAGGTAGTTACTATAAGATGACCAATTATCATCTTTTTAAATGATGTTCTAGTACTTGTACTATAACATTACTTGGATAGGGAAGGTTTGGAGCGATAAGCGCCAAGCTCGGGCCAAACAGCTTAGATGGGGCATCTTCGATGGCATGGACAAATTGTGCCTATGGGCCTGTTTCTATTTATGTATGACTAATAACATTCAAAAGACATTTGAACAGGTGCATGGATAAGAAAGGCTTTAAGGGATGTGGGTCAAGTGTTGGCAAATGGGCCCAGGGTGATGGGCACCTTGGCATGTGATGGATAGAGCCAAAGGGCCTCTTTCTACGCTGCAAGATTCTGACTAATTTATACGACTCCAGCAACATCAAGGGCAAAACGGCCCATTTAATTGATACTAAATTGCATCTTAAGCAGTTCATTGTACGGGCTGTGGTTGCAGTCTGCTCCACCTGGAAGATGGCAGCTTGTTAAGGCTTCGTCACCAGTGCCTCACAATCCATTACATTGTTTGTTCAGTGTGGCCGTGAGCTGTATGTGCATTGAGAATTCCACAACCGGCAAGCTTCTTCCCGTCCTCAGCTTCTCTCGTATCTGCGGTCAATGCTTGAGACAGTTTTGTGCGGTATTGCCTCCCGTTAGATCATCCAGAGAATTTGCTTCTTTATGCGCTTACACAAAAGTGTGTCGATGCTAAGCTCGGCTTCATTAACCATTCATGCTTAATTTCAGTGATAAGATTGTGGAAGAACAGCCTATAGAGGAGGAAGAGGATAGCGATGTTGATGATGATGAAGACGACGACGATGACCTTGATGAAGTCGAGGATCAGTATGAGGATCCTACCGAGCATACGACCAGCAGCACCACCACCACCACAGAGGCAATTGAAGAAGTTGTGAGAGGTAATCTAGACCATACATTTAATGTAGGCACCAGGCAGCGTGAAATGGAAAAGACCTCAGTTGTAAATGCTGTGGGAATGCAGAACAATGGTACTGGTTAACAGTTTACATATTGGTGTTTGCCACCACCAGTGTAGTTCAGCTCGGAGGGGCTGCTGCCTTACAGCTCCAGAGACAGCTGGAGAAGAGAAATGTCTGAGAGTAGGCTCCACTGGGGAGATCTCTAAAGAACAGCCAACAACCGAGTGAGGTGGAGGACATTTGTCAATGGCCTATGTTCCCTAGAGGAGCAAAGGGCTTAAGAAGAAGAAGCAGCTCCAGAGACCCCGGTTCGATCCTGACTACTGGTGTTGTCTGTGCGGAGTTTGTACATTCTCCTGCGTGGGTTTCTCCGGGTCCTCTGGTTTCCTCCCACACTCCAAAGACGTACATACAGGTTTGTAGGTTAATTGGCTTCAGTTTTTTTATTAAATAAATTGTCCCTTGGGGATCACTGGTCGCATTTTATTTCCAGACTAAACTAAACAAGTGGTAGGAGTGAGAGTTTCCTTATAATTGAGTATAAAGTTCTTCCGTAATTACATTGTTTGCTTTCAAAATATATTATTTAGAAGTGAATAAGGGGAAATGTTGGTGGACAAAAATGCTGGAGAAATTCAGCGGGTGAGGCAGCATCTATGGAGCGAAGGAATAGGTGATCTTCCGGGTCTCGACCCGAAACGTCACCTATTCCTTTGCTCCATAGATGCTGCCTCATCCGCTGAGTTTTTCCAGCATCTGCAGTCCTTTTTTAAACAAGGGGGAGTGTTGGAAGTGTCTACGTTTAGTTAATGGGTGCCTATTTCTGATGTTATTTGAGAGTACTGTGGATTTTGAATGTCTAATATTCTATATTTTAGCATATACAGTCTGGAAAATAAATGGATCTGTTTGGGACAAGCTTAAAGGAGCTATACTTAATGGACAACTGGTTAACTCATTTTTGCCAGCTTCAGAATGTATTCTTCCATAACTGAAGTAACAGAGATATCTTTGGTTATGTTTCACTCATGTGACATTTAGATTGTCTAAGTATAGTTCATAGCAGATTGAATTAAATAGTTGATTTGCAGGCTTTTCATCCGTGGGCTATTCTGAGAAATTAGACACCCTGATGTCACAATCTATTTGTTTCCTGCTGCTCTGTTTTGCATTAACCAGTAAAAGTCCTGCAGCCGATGCAAGTTACCCCAAAGCCCACCCAATATTGGAATCGGGGCTTAACTTGCATCAGGCAGGCAGGTGGGGACGTGTTTTTTTTTGGGGGGGGGTTTATCTATCCTATTCCCAGTGTAGGGGAATCAAGAACCAGAGGACATGGGTTTAAGGTGAGGGGGGGAATGATTTAATCGGAACCTGAGGGATAACCTTTTCACACAAAAGGTGGTGGATGTATGAAACGAGGCAGTTGAAGCAGGGACTATCGCAATTGTTTAAGAGATATTTAGACAGGTACATGGATAGAACAGGTTTAGAGCGATATGGGCCAAACACAGGCTTGTGGGACTAGTGTAGGTGGGACATGTTGGCCAGTGTGGGCAAGTTGGGCTGAAGAGCATGTTTCCACACTGCAAGACTATATTACTATCTCCCCCCAGCAGCCAACTGCAAAGACTCAGTCATTGCATTATTGGCACATGTGATCCTGAGGGTGGAGGATAAGGGCGTTCATGACTGGAAGACCTCGGGCAAAATATTTGGGTGGTGATTGATAGGGTGGAGCTGAAGTGTATGCATGTGGTTTCAAAGTGCATTTAGTAATTATCCTATATTTCCTGGCGTGAGACTTGCTTAATTGTTTTATGATAAAATATTTACCATGTTGCTGGCCCGTGTAGATCTCGAGCTCAAAGGTAAACCTGCATCTGACTTGACCCTGGTAACGTGGAATCTTATCATTTCAATAAAAAAGGCTTCAAAAGGCTTCAAACGGCTTCAAAAGGCAGCTGCAGCAAGTAAGAATTTCATTGTTCTATCTGGGACACATGCCAATAAAACACTCTTGTACCCCGACACTACAAATTCTAGCTGGCCAAGTACCATGCAATGTGCACAGGTAATTCTGCTGTAACTTGAGTTTCCATAATGCTGATTAAATATACACCTTGGTTGATGAATTAGGGAACACCATTTGCATTACGCAGGTCGAATTGGTTCCAATGCGATTTCAGTCGAGAACGAAGATGACAGGCGAAAATGGATGTTAACCTGGTCTCTATTCCCAGCACCTGCTTCGTAGTGAATTTTCTTGCCCCATTTCTTTCTATAAAGCTCGATATTAGGGTTGGATGCAGGCACCTTTTGAGGCTGATGTGTCAAACAACAATGACTGAAGTAGCCCGGTCCTTCTCTGATGATAAAGCACCAAATGGTGGGCCAGTGTGGAAGACAGTGGTAGTTATGTTACAGTAGTATGGTACTGTAGTACGGTAGTTATTTTACAATTGCTTACAGTTTTGGTCTCCTAATCTGAGGAAAGACATTCTTGCCATAGAGGGAGTACAGAGAAGGTTCACCAGACTGATTCTTGGGATGGCAGGACTTTCATATGAAGAAAGACTGGATAGACTCGGCTTGTACTTGATAGAATTTAGAAGATTGAGGGGGGGTCTTACAGAAACTTACAAAATTCTTAAGGGCTTGGACAGGCTAAATGCAGGAAGATTGTTCCCGATGTTGGGGAAGTCCAGAACAAGGGGTCACAGTTTAAGGATAAGGGGGAAGTCTTTTAGGACCGAGATGAGAAAAAAAATATTCACACCATGAGTGGTGAATCTGTGGAATTCTCTGCCACAGAAGGTAGTTGAGGCCAGTTCATTGCTATATTTAAGAGGGAGTTAGATGTGGCCCTTGTGGCTAAAGGGATCAGGGGGTATGGAGAGAAGGCAGGTACAGGATACTGAGTTAGATGATCAGCCATGATCATGTTGAATGGCGGTGCAGGTTCGAAGGGCCGAAGGGCCTACTCCTGCACCTATTTTCTATGTTTATATGTTACTATAGCTGGTAGTTGTGAATGAGACAATGTTTCTGAATAATTCCAAAATATGTGAAGGTGGCAGAGCCTTGTGAATATAGCGGGAGGCACAGTAGCGCAGGGGTAGAGATGCTGCTTCACAGCGCCAGAGACCCACCCGGGTTTGATCCTGACCTCAGGTGCTGTCAGTGTGGAATCTGTATGTTCTCCCTGTGACCGCTGAGGTTTACTCCGGATGCTGCCCACATTCCAAAGACATGCAGGCCTGTAAGTTAATTGGCCCTAGTAGGTAAGATGCGAAACTGGGATGATATCGAACTAGTGTCCGGGTGATCGATGGTCAGTGTGGGCTCAGTGGGCCGACCGGCCTGTCCACGCTGCATCGCTAAACTAAACCTTGATGAAAGCATTGGGGGAATTTACAGAAAATTCTGACTACAAAGACCAGAGGTCGTGATAAACCCTTGGCTTAGAGGCTGCAGCTTGAGGTTTCTGTACCATTCCAGCAACCAGTAACAGGAAGCCTGTCAAGGTCCCAGAACTGATACAGATCATGTACCATGTCTGTAAAGGAATTCAGTTTTGTTCATGTTTTCGGAGCAGAATTAGGCCATTCGGCCCATTAGGTCTACTCCGTCATTCAATCATAGCTGATCTATCTTTCCCTCTCAACCCCATTCTCCTGCCTTCTCCCAATAACCCCTGACGCACATACTAATCACTTATTTTTTTGCGGAGAGATTGGTAAAGTTCGGCATGTTTCTCATAGCAGAGTGGATTAAAGAGCAAAGCCTGATCGGGGTTTTCAGAATTTTACTGTAGGTGAAACCCATTTTCTTTGCTAAGTGGGTCAATAATCGGGAGGCCATTTTGATGACAGTACCAGAAGGGAAAATGGAAAATTCCTTTACATGAATTGTCAAAATCTGGAATACTTTGATGGAAACACAATCTTTTTGCAGGGGGGGGGGGGGGGGGGGGTGAGCTCGTAGTTAATTAAATTGAATAACTTTTATACACACCAGCAGGGGAGCAATGTACTAAATGGTGGCTTCCACCCTTTCTGCTAGGTTCTGTGAAATGGCAGAATAACAGATTCAACATTGGATTGAATTTATATTATTAAATTATTCACAATAGCGCCTGTGGCTTTGCTCTGTTCGCCCTTTGGACCTGATGTACCTTGTGTCGGGTTAGATTACCCTCAGGTTCTGACCTTTCCATACTGAGAATTTAATTGCCGCAATTCAGAATTTGGCCATTTAGTTACTGTCAATAAGCTCTTTTTTTTTTTACAAAATGCTTTTATTCAGAACAAACAAATACATAGCAGTAACACGATCAGAGAATGCCTATATTGGCATTTTACAAAGAAAGTTCTCAAATTAAAATATTAACATTTTTATCAATAATACATTCGACCTCCAGCGGTGACCAGCGTTCATGGAAAGCCTCCACAACCCCCGTGGACACCGCGTGTTCCTTCTCTAGGGACACGCGGGCACGGACGTAACCCCGGAAAAGGGGCAGGTGTCAATAGCTCTGGTGATGGAACGAGCACACTTGGAGGGGTTGCAAATATCAAAGAGCAATTTTCAGGCTTGTGTTTAGCTATTTGCAATGTTTTTGTATTCCCCCCTTTGAAGGGTGTTGGGTGCATCCAATGCACCAGCAAACCCACGCACATCACAAGGCGAGCCCGGGAGTGGAGGAATCGATGTCTTTATTATTTGGCTTGCACAGTGATTTAAGGGGAGAAAAATTGATCTCATCTCAGCTTGTTGTGCAAAATCCTTCCATGCATTTGATCTCTTAAGATCAGTGGTTTTCGCTGTTTGCAACAGTTTCAGTCAGAAATAACTAAAGACGCGCAAAAAAACAAGGAAAGACCAAATAATGGAGCATCAAGAAACAAGCACACAGTAGCAAGAGAGAATGGATTTTACCTCCATTCCGGATATTACTAACTGGAGAGCTCTAATCATTAGCATGCTACAATTAAAGCTACAATTAAAAGCTGAAGAAGTGCAATGATGATCTTAATTGTAACGGTATATGTACTGATATAATGTCCTAATGCATTGGTAATCACATACCGGCTTGAATAAACTGCAAGTAAATCAGGAGACAGATTTATTTTTAATTAGTAAAATGACCTCTACATGCCAGTGACCTGACAACATTGCGAAGTTCTTGTGCAGTTGCTCAGAAAGCTTCTCTAAGTGGAATAACTATTAGGACTCCAGCTGGTAGTAGGCAGCAGCACTAAAGTTTATTGAGCATGTACAACCGTCTCTGTAGCCTTTCACTCTCCCCGCCATTGTTTTCGAGCCAAAAGCATTAAGAATCACCACAAACGCTTTACATGTTTAAATAATCAATTTTAAGATGGTGGTTACCAAAGCCAACATATGTCCCCACATTTCATCTTTAAATTACTGAGTTGGGTCCAATTTTTCTTTTTAAACGGCTTTCACATCTTAAAAGAGGAAGCAGGTGAAAAAACATTACCTGGCCTTTGGTCGATTTGTGATATGTATTAGGAGAAGTTAGCATTAAATGCATTGCCTGTTGAGAAAATAACCAAAGAAAGACACAAAGTGCTAGAGAAACTCAGTGGGTCAGGCAGCATCACTTCTGAAGAAAGGTCCCAGCCCGAAAATGTCACCTATCCATATTCTCCTGAGATGCTGCCTGACCTACTGAGTTACACCAGCATGTTGTGTCTTTTTTTTGTAAACCAGCATCTTGTTTCCATGAGAAAATAATAATTTCTGATTTGGAAAAGCTGAGGGTCTTTATTAACATACTGATTGTTTGAAAGGTTTGGTCAGCTAGTGGTTATACTGTGATCGGTTTTAGTACCCCAGGCTGTATGTTAGGTATAGGAGTTTTTGCTCCTGATTTGATAACCCACTGCACATTTTTAAGGATATTTTACAGCCTAGCTGAGTAGGTTTTTGGCAACCTTGTGCAAGGTTATTAAAAAAGCAACATAAATTAATAGTGCTTTCCATAATCACAAGACAGCCAAAGCACATGACAAGCAATGAAGCATTTATTACAATGCTTATACGGGTTACTTCCTCAGAGAAAATATGCAGGTAAATGATTTGTGAAAAATAGTAAATCAATAGATTGCATAACCTTGAGCATTAGATTTTACAAATTAGTTTGGGGTCTGCTGCTCGGTTTGTATAACTCTGAAGGAAGACAATGGTAGATGAAGATAGACACAATGCTGGATGGAGTTACAGCAGGTCAGGCAGCATCTCTGGAGAAAAGGAATAGGTGATGTTTCAGGTCGAGACCCTTCTTCAGAAATATAGAACTGTCAAGGTTGGTGGCTGGCCAGAAGATGGAAGCCAATAAATGACGACTTCATCTTTTCTCTCCTTTTTTATAAGTGAGAGTAAACTAGCAAGGAAGATAAAAATTAGAACTTCTAAATAAAGGGAGCAGCAAAACATTTGTCCCTCAGGGAATCTTCCCCTTTGTTCTCGCTGTTCGGCTTGAGTTTGAAATCTTATGTTCAGTGTAATTAGCATCTGCAGTTCTTACCTACGCACAATGATAGATGAATGATGGTAGTCACAAGCTGGCTTGAATAGGCCTGTCAATGATGTTGCCTTCTGGCTTACCTTAGCTTCTTCTGAGCCGCCAGCAGACTGTACCTCATGTCAAAGGAACGTGACATTCAAGCTGGAACATTACAGCAAAACTCATTAAATTGGCATGCTGGTTCTGAGGCAGTCGGGCATTCATGTTTTTTACACTAGTACCAACAGGAAAATTGCACTGCTCTGCCAAAATAAACCATGTAATAGATTTTGAAGGATTTGTCCAGTCAAACCATCCTCGGTGCCATGTTCACATCTGTGCTGTTAGATATAACGAGGTTAGATGAACCATTAAGTATATGAGCAATGCAAGACATTGTAACAAGCACAAAATGGCACCAGGACAGATACATGGATAGGAAAAGTTGAGAGGGATATTGGACCAGATGAGATGAAACAACTTGGTCAGCATGGATACGTTGGGCCGAAGGGCCTGTTTCCCTGTTCTATGACATGGCTTAATGTTAATTTTCAAAATTGATACATTCACTTTAATTTGGCAATTCCTGAGGGCAATTAAGGACTGCTATGAATTACTGGTCTTGGCATAGGCCCACAACTTGTGGATGAAAGAGAACAAAAACTCACCCTGGCATAACATTTACTTTGTTCAAGAAGGAACTGCAGATGCTGGAAAATCGAAGGTAGACAAAAATGCTGGAGAAGCTCAGAAACGTTGCCTATTTCCTTCACTCCATAGATGCTGCCGCACCCGCTGAGTTTCTCCATAACATTTACTTTGGTGTGACGTAAGGGAAGACGAGAGAATTTTAAGTTGCACGTTGAGACAGCACATATGCTGGGAGATTAGTAGTGCTGTAATTTGTTTTCTCTGAAAGAACAAATCGTCTGATGCATTTTTCAATGGTTAGGCAGTACCCCAAAGCAGGGAGTTTATTAGTCAGCCAATGCCCAGTTTAATGAAGCTGCTAACTTAACGTCGCTTAGTCCTTTTGGAGCCATCTCCTACTCTAGATTGAGCAGATAAGTCCAAACTTTTTTTGAGTGAAAGTCTTGCAAAACCTAGCGCACCGTAAATCCATTGTACTCCAACCCACTGAGCCACTCAACCTAGTCGGGACATCAAAGGAGAAGTTTTTACACACCATTATCCATTTCATTGTCCACTGAACCAGGCCTCTAGTAAACTTTAAAGCACTCAATTTTACAAGGGTTTCAATGATTGATTCAAAGCTGGTAAAAAACATAGGTTTCCAAAATAGAATTGAGTTACCTAGGTTTCTAAAGCAAGCGTACTTGATTTTCCTGTGGCTTAAGGAAAGAAAGGTGAGTTTTTTTCTTGTAAATTTGTTTTTTTTTTTTCTTTCCCCCCCTGATTAAAAATCCTCGCATCTTTCACATTCAGAAGTTTGTTCTGAGCAAGCGGAAACTGGGCCTTGTCATTCCATGATGCCTCGATGGTACTTTGACATCAGTGAAGGAAAATGTGCCCAGTTCCTTTACGGAGGCTGCGGAGGAAACAGAAACAATTTTGACTCCGAAGACTATTGTTTGTCCGTCTGTAACAGCATCAGTAAGTGAACCCGCTAGCTGATTGCAGCCTTTCTGTGTCTCTCAGCACTGAAAGGTTCAACCGGTTTCTGTAGGGCAAGTGCTGTAACTTGCCAACTTAACTTCTGTAGTGAAACTTTACCCCAGCTGTTTTCCTCTTAAACCCTTTAATTGCCGTGCACTAACTGCCTGCTGTCTGTCCTAACTCAGTTGAAAAGCTTCACGCCTCCCTCTGCTTACTTAAATAGGCACACAAAAGGCTGGAGTAACTCAGCGGGGACAGGCAGTATCTTTGGAGAGATAGAATGGGTGACGTTCCGGGTCGAGACCTCTCTTCTGAAGGAACCGACCTGAAACGTCACCCGTTCCTTCTCTCCGGTGATGCTGCCTGTCCCGCTGAGTTACTCCAGCTTGTTGTGTCTATCTGCAGTTCCTTCTACACATTTCTTCTGCTTACTTAGGCTTGGAACTTTTCAAATTATTTGAGCAAGATTTTCTCTATATCCTTAAAATGTTGTACATTGAGATTTGATATGTCTGAAAGTCTTTTTCTTGGGCGGGCATTAATTCTGCTTGAAAAGCAAAGTGCAATTGTATGAGTCCATGCATAAAAACTGTCACCGGAAGACTGCGTGAGATGGCTCTCACTACCTCCTGTCGGTTTCGAAGGTAAAAAACATTTACGCTGCAAGGTAATTTTACTCTGGTTAAGCTATTCATACTTCTGACTATCCTCCAGAATTTCCAAATTACACACATAGGTGCATGCTACCATTTAATCTAATTCACAACATGGATTCATAGAAACATAGAAAATAGGTGCAGGAGTAGGCCATTCGGCCCTTCGAGCCTGCACCGCTATTCAATATGATCATGGCTGATCATCCAACTCAGTATCCCGTACCTGCCTTTTCTCCATACCCCCTGATCCCCTTAGCCACAAGGGCCACATCTAACTCCCTCTTAAATATAGCCAATGAACTGGCCTCAACTACCTTCTGTGGCAGAGAATTCCAGAGACTCATCACTCTCTGTGTGAAGAATGTTTTTCTCATCTCGGTCCTAAAAGATTTCCCCCTTATCCTTAAACTGTGACCCCTTGTTCTGGAACAATCTTCATGCATCTAGCCTGTCCAACCCCTTAAGAATTTTGTAAGTTTCTGTAAGATCCCCCCTCAATCTTCTGAATTCTAGCGAGTACAAGCCAAGTCTATCAAGTCTTTCTTCATATGAAAGTCCTGTCATCCCAGGAATCAGTCTGGTGAACCTTCTCTGTACTCCAATTCCTTATTGTAGATATCCTAATAGATCGCGCACTACATATTCGAGTATCATTTACCTCAAATATATGAACTTTATTTTACGATTAATTCTTGATCAGTGATATGTGTGCATGTGGCCATTTCCCGTCTCACAATGACTTTTGGAATGCTTCCTTTGAGTGTTTACTTTGGTAAATGTTAAATGATATGCGGGTTGTTGCTTCGTTCCGTCTGAACGGGTTGACCGACTAACTGCAAGGACTAATCTTTTGACGTGGAAACACTGAATGCATTTAACAGAGCTCCTCTACTCATAGAGCAAGAGGTAAATGTGTAACCCACACACTCTGTGATCACATTGCCATCGCAACAACTGATCTTATTCATTTCTGAAACCGGGTCATTACTGAATATGGGAAGGAGCAAGAACTTGTGAATCCTGTAGTTTGTTAGTTTAGTTGGTAATTGTTTTGTTTATTATCACGAGGTAGAAAGAAATGTTTTTGTTGCGTGCTTTCCAGTCAGCGGCAAGACTACACATGATTACAATCGAGCCGTCCGCAGTGTGAAGATACAACAATTGAGCCAACAGTGTGAGGATACAGTGGAAAGTGGAAAGATTTAATGGGGATTTGGCCAGGTAGAGGGTTTAGAGACATGGGTCAAACACAGAGATTGCACTAAATAAGACGGGCATCGACATGTTGGGCCAAAGGGCCTGTTTCTGGGCTGTATGATTCTGACTCTGTCCAGCGAAAGTGTTGCAGCCTGCGGCACTATAAATGTCTCTTTTTTAGTTTAGTTTAGAGATACAGCACGGAAACAGGCCCTTCGGCCCACCGGGTCCGTGCCGAGCAGCAATCCCCGCACATTAACACCACCCTACACCCACTAGGGACATTCTTTTACATTCTCCAAGCCAATTAACCTACAAACCTGTAACGTCTTTGGGATGTGGGAGGAAACCGAAGATCTCGGAGAAAACCCACGCAGGTCACGGGGAGAACGTGCAAACTCCGTACAGACAGCACCCGTAGTTGGGATGGAACCCGGGTCTCCGGCGCTGCAAGCGCTGCAAGGCAGCAACTCTACCGCTGCGCCACCGTGACTGCCTTAATCAATAGGGGATTATCCTTTGGGGAAGTTAATTAACTACTTAAATTTAAAATCAGATATATCAATCCAACAGCAACATTATTTAACAAACGATAAACACTTTAGCGAAATGTTAACGCCCCACTATTTCCGTGGGGTTTTCACTTTTGCTCCATAAGGAAAGATTCAAGCTAGAAAGGAATTTAATTTTAACAAATTTAACTAATATATGCGTGAAGAAGGTTCTCGACCCAAATCATCACCTATTCCTTTTCACCAGAGACGCTGCCTGACCCGCTGAGTTTCAGCTGCATTTTACGTCTATCATCGGTGTAAAATAGCATCTGCAGTTCCTTCCTACACATGGACAAAGAACCTTCGGACAGAAAAAAGGGACCTTGAAAAGGGGAAGAAATAGATAAAATGGGGGCTAATCACATTTGCATCGGTCCAGATATTTAGGTTCCATCCATAAATATTGTGGGCAAAGAATCTTAAGAAAATTTGCATTCTTGGTCATTGAAATTGTGACAGATTTCAAGTCCTTTTACTCAGGAGATTGCCTTCGCTGACTGATGTCTGGTTACTTGGTAGTGCGACTGGGGCCAAAACATTAAATGAATTGGATACAGTACTTAATTCTCGCACACATCCACACACGCTTTCCCTTCTTGTTTGAAAGCTATCTGATTAATAATTCAGTGACTTAAAACTGCAAGCCAACATTTTAATTTTCCATACTAAGTACAAGAACATTTTCAGCATTACCTCACTTTGACAAATCTACATTTCTTGCCTTATAGATTAAAAAAAAATTCTATTAGTGAGCTAGATTAACATTTTAAGCCATCTTAAAAGAGGGCCCTTGGCATCCCTCTTGTCTGATCAGCAAGCCTGGGTGATACAGTAGTGCAGCGGTAGTGTTGCTGCCTCACAGCGCCAGAGACCCGGGTTCGATCCTGACTACGGGTGCTGTCGTTACGGAGTTAGCCCGTCCTCCCCGTGACCGTGCGGGTTTTCTCCGGGAGCTCCAGTTTCCACCCACATTCCAAAAACGTACAGGTTTGTAGATTTATTGGCTTTGGTAAAAATTGTAAATTGTCCCCTGTGTGTAGGATAATGTTAGTGTACGGGGATCACTGGTCGGTGCAGAGAGTCGAATGAGCTGTTTCAGTGCTGTATCTCTAAACTAAACTTTAAAAAAAAGACGAGCCTTGCTAGGTTTAAGCTACACCATATGTTTCTTTCCTGGCTTCTTCCCTCTCAAGTGTTTCACCAGAAAGGTGACTATGTGGACATCCTGGAGCAGCTGATTCTTGCCCTCGATACTCTCCTGTCCTTTGCCAAACAGCAGAGCATGTTGTCATGTGTACAAACACATTGTCCCATTTGTAAAGGGGACCACCCTGCCTTTAACTTGTCGACGCTTGCTAATAAAGCTCCACTTCTCTTGAGAGTTCTTTCCCTATTCCTTTTGTGGGAAATTTTAATTAATTTTGGGCTAAATTTAATCAGATGATAATATCCTGCTGAGATATTTCAAGGCAAAACCAGCAGAAATTCTGAGAATGCAAAATTGTGACATCAGAATTTAAATTGCCGCAGCAGCTTGTCCATCCCCTTTTGGCTTTTCCTACCCTAAGATGTAGCTACCAGGAAACTCACAATGGCTGCCTTGTGCCAGAATTGGCCTCAATATGTTCTCTTTTGTTAAAATCTAATTTCTGGTCATCTAAGGAGAATTGCTGGTTGGGAGAATATTGCTTTGCACAAGATCGTCCCTCCAAAGCTTTTGAGTTGGTAGAAATTTCCAGAGGGTTGTACTAGATGATATAATTGTTATTTGTGAAGCAGCCCTGAAGCGAACCATCTGTGAAGAGATGAATGTTGAATTGTTTGGTTTGGAGAACCAGCATGGAAACAGGCCCTTAGGCTTAAAGCGTCCACGCCGACCATCGATCACCCGTTCACGGCTAGTTCTATGTCACTCCACTTTTGCATCCACTCCCGATGCACTAGGGGCAATTTCTACAGATTAACATACAAACTGGCATGTCTTTGGGATGTAGGAGGAAACCGGAGCACCTGGAGGGAACCCCTGCAGTCACAGCAAGAAGGTGCAAACTCCACTATAGAAACATAGAAACATGGAAAATAGGTGCAGGAAGAGGCTATTCGGCCCTTTGAGCCAGCACCGCCATTCATTGTGATCATGGCTGATCATCCCAAATCAATAACCCGTGCCTGTCTTCTCCCCATATCCCTTGATTCCACTAGCCCCTAGAGCTCTATCTAACTCTCTCTTAAATTCATCCATTTGGCCTCCACTGCTCTCTGCGGCAGGGAATTCCACAAATTCACAACTCTCTGGATGAAAACGTTTTTTCTCACCTCAGTTTTAAATGGCCTCCCCTTTATTCTAAGACTGTCCCCCCTGGTTCTGGACTCGCCCAACATTGGGAACATTGTTCCTGCATCTAGTTTGTCCAAGCATGACAGCATCCAAGGTCAGGATTGAACCCGAGTCTCTGGCGCTGTGAGGCAGCAGTTTCGCCAGCTGTGCCACTATGCTGCCAATTACAATTTGTTGATAATGCCATTAATTGTCTATCCCTAAATACCCCTTAACAAAGTAAGCTATTATGAATCAGTCACATTCTTCACAGAAGCCAAAATGGCTGTCTGTAAAGATTATTGTTATTTCCCTGAAGGGCATTGGTTTTAAATGAAAATCATGTTTTCAATGACTTTTTTTCATCTCCAGTTTCAACTTGAAATTAAATTTTCCAACATATTAGTCGTCTATATTATGTCTATAGACCATACATAGACATCAACATTGAGTTGTCTCTATACAATGTGTAATGTAACCACTATGCTAGCATTTTATCATATAAACTAGGCTAAAGTTGATTGAGAAATGAAGATGTTGATATGAGCAAGGTTGCAGCATTGACAATGGAATGAGTGTTTAGAAGCTTGAGATACAGACTGGACTTGCAACAGTGAACCATTTGTTCCATATTCCTGTTCTAGTACCCCTATCACTTAAAGTTACTGGGAAAATGGACCACCCATTTTTTTTTACAAAGTAGCAGAAAATGTTTAAAAGCATGTGTCTGACCTCTCTCGCCATCGCATTCTGGAGTTTAAGTAACTTGATGCTCTAGACAGCATTCAGAGTGAATATGGTAATCTCTCCGTTCAAGGGCAGGCCTTGACACAACCTAAAGAAGCTTAATCTACCACATACATATGTAGATTAGCTAACTGACCTTCACGTCAACAGTCAGTAGAAGTTTTTAGTTTCAGATAGAAGTGACGGATATCCAAATGTTAAATTGCAGAAATCAAAGATACTGGGTCATTTCTAATATGTGCCCATTGTATTTATAGTACAAGTCCTACATTGACTTGTTTCTCTTCTTGTGTCGACATACTCGAATAAGCTTCAATCGCATTTTCCCTTAAAATCCACTAATGCCTCGTGATTATATTTACCTTCATGTTTTAGAGATCACAAATGGGACTCGAGGGACTGAGCTATAGGGAGAGGTTGAGCAGGCTGGGACTCTATTCCCTTGGAGCGCAGGAGGATGAGGGGTGATCTTATAGAGGTGCATAAAATCATGAGAGGAATAGATCGGGTAGACGCACAGAGCCTCTTGCCCAGAGTAGGGCAATCAATAACCGGAGGGCATAGGTTTAAGGTGAAGGAGGAAAGATTTTATAGGAATCTGAGGGGTAACTTTTGCACACGAAGGGTGATGGGTGTATGGAATGAGCAGCTGGAGGAGGTAGTTGAGGCAGGGACTATTGCAATGTTTAAGAAGCGATTAGACAGGTACATAGATAGGATAGGTTTAAAGGGGTATGGGGCAAACGTAGGCAGATGAGATGGAACATGTTCAGTGTGGGCGAGTTGGGCCGAAGGGCCTGTTTCCACAATATATAACTCTGGAATTTGGTTTGTGTCATTCAGCACATTGGCACTGCTGCTTTACCTACCCACAGGTAATTAGCCTTTTGATATTTGCCCAGGTTCTACCCTGGATTTTCACTGTACCTGGCAATAACCTAAATTTAAATACCTGGAAAATGGACCACCCTTTTTTTTCAAAGTAGAAGAAAATGTTTTGGTTGTTTAAAAGCACGTTTTAAAACGCAGTTTCAGCCCTGGATGTAAAGAGCGCAGGAGGCTTAGTTAGAGTGGATGTGGAGAGGATGTTTCCACTTAGTGGGAGAGTCTAGGACTAGAGGTCATAGCCTCAGAATTATAGGACATTCCTTTTGGAAGGAGTTGAGATGGAATTTTTTTAGTCAGAGGGTGGTAAATCTGTGGAATTCTTTGCCACAGAAGGCTGCGGAAGCAATGTCAATGGATACTTTTAAAGCAGAGATTGATAAACTCTTGATTAGTACGGGTGACTGGGGTTATGGGAAGAAGGCAGGAGAATGGGGATAGGAGGGAGAGATAGATCAGCCATGATTGAATGGCGGAGTGAACCCGATGGGCCGAATGGCCTAATTCTGGTCATATCACTTATGAGCAGGACTAACCTATCATACCAATGGCGTTCTATTCAGCCTTGGTTAGACACATCCTTGATTAGTTTTATTCATTCCCTTCCAGTGATTCTCCTGTTGACTAATGAATCCTATCAATCACTTGCACTCAGCTACTCAGTTGTACCCAGATCACGCCTAGCTGTGGTTTGCTGCCACCCCCACACAGCTGTCTCTGAGCGTCTGCCTGGGATCAATCTGGTCTGCTCCTCTTCCCAGTTTGTGCACTGGTTATGTCATGGATAATAAGCCCATACACTCTGCAGATAAGAGGTTTCTGTTCCGCAGTCCTGTGCTGTAATTAATGGACCACTGATTCCAAGTGACAAGCTTTTTAAAAATATTGCCAGAGACCCGGGTTCGAGCCTGACTACCGCAGTGCAGTCTGTATGGAGTGCGTATGTTCTCCATATAACCGTGTGGGCATTCTCGCAGTGCTCCAGTTTCCTCCCGCATTCAAAAGACATACAGGTTTGTAGGTTGACACCAAATGCTGGAGTAACTCAGCAGGACAGGCAACAACTCTGGAGAGAAGGAATGGGTGACGTTTCGGCTCGAGACCATTTCGGGTTGAGACAGGTTTGTTTGGGGAGAAGGCAGGCACGGGTTATTGATTGGGGACGATCAGCCGTGATCACAATGAATGGCGGTGCTGGCTCGAAGGGCCGAATGGCCTCCTCCTGTACCTATTTTCTATGGTTGTAGGTTAATTGGATTCTGTAAATTGTCCGAGTGTGTGTAGGATAGTGCTCGTGCATACGGGGTGATCGCTGGTCAGCATTGAGTCAGCGGGCCGAAGGGCCTGTTTCTGCCCTGTATCTCTAAGCTAAAGTAAAGCACCTAAACACAAAATTGTAAACTGAACAATTGCAGTTTTTTTATTTCAAAACATAAACTTTATTTCTAATTAAAATGTATACAAAGCAAAGCTTGTGCATAAACTCTTAACACATTCTAAGTATCTATACATTTAATATTTCCAGTGTCACGCTCGGTGTTTGCACCACTCCGCTCTTTACACAATACAACTTTGCCACTCTTGGTCCCAATAGACAATAGGTGCAGGAGTAGGCCATTTGGCCCTTCGAGCCAGGACCGCCATTCAATGTGATCATGGCTGATCATCCCCAATCAGTACCCCGTTCCTGCCTTCTCCCCATATCCCCTGACTCCGCTATTTTTAAGACCCCTATCTAGCTCTCTCTTGAAAGCATCCAGAGAACTCGCCTCCACCTCCCTCTGAGGCAGAGAATTCCACAGACTCACAACTCTCTCTGAGAAAAAGTGTTTCCTCGTCTCCGTTCTAAATGGCTTGCCCCTTATTCTTAAACTGTGGCCCCTGGTTCTGTCCCCTCGTGTGATATCCCTTCTCTCATTTGAGGGGGTTTCCCCATAGGCTTCAGCCCCTCATTGTCCAGCAGCAGAAGGACCCTAGACTGTAGTCCTCCCCGACAGAGCCATCACGTTGGCAGCCCGGAGCTTCAGTGCGTCCCAGTCAGCATGTACTCCTGCAGACTTCCATGTTTTATTGAATGAATCTGAGTGTACCATAGCAACCTAGCAGGAATTTGTCCATCTGCCTTTATTATCTAGTCTGAAGAAGGCTCTCGACCCAAAACGTCACCCATTCCTTCTCTCCAGAGATGCTGCCTGTCCAGCTGAGTTACTCTAGCATTTTGTGTCTTTCGTCTAAATAATCTAGAATGTGGCCAATAAATCTCCCTAATTGTCCCCTTTTGTCTGGTGGTGGGGGGTGGGGGAAGCACCAGACCAAAATAGTTTTTAGGGTTCAACTTTGAAAGGTAAAGCCTGCCTCTTGCTAATGGAGTTTTTAAGAAGGAACTGCAGATGCTGGAAAATTGAAGGTAGACAAAAGTGCTGGAGAAACTCAGCGGGAGCAGCAGCATCTATGGAGCGAAGGAAATAGGCAAAGTTTTGGGCCGAAACGTTGCTTATTTCCTTCGCTCCATAGATGCTGCTGCACCCGCTGAGTTTCTCCAGCACTTTTGTCTACCTTCTTGCTAAAGGAGTAATCTTCCTTGCGCTATTGAATAAATTGTGTAACGTTATCTCTTAAGCCCAGTTACTTGCTTTGTAATGCAAGTGAAATAAGTGGCATGAGACAATTTTGCCCGAAGGTTCCTTGCACAAAGTTGTTTTCTCTGAGGTGAAATTTGGTTTCCTGTTTCTTCAGAAGGGAAAGAGCTTCTGCGGACACATATTCCAAACAATAGGCATGTTTAATCTCCATCTCTCAGGTTTTTGGCAGACGTTCAAATTTATAACTGACCCGAGACATTGATTTGTCTCCATTAGAGCTTCAAACACTCTGCAGCTTCAAAGGCTTGGGATGCTGTATTCAAATTAATTTGGGAATATGATGTCAGTCAGAAATAATCTTGTTAATGGTGTAGGGTTCGCGAAAACACGGCTCAGTGTTGCAGCGGTAGAGCTGCTGCCGTACAGCGCCAGAGACCCGGGTTCGATCCTGACTATGGGTGCTGTCTGTACGGAGTTTGGACATTCGGTGACCCCGTGGGTTTTCTCCGGGTGCTCCGGTTTCCTCCCACTCCAGAGATGCGCAGGTTTTGTAGGTAATTGGCTTCGGTAAAAATAGAAAAATGTCCCAGTTGTAGGATAGTGTTAGTGTACAGGGGTGACTGCTGGGCGGCGCGGACTTGGTGGGCCAAAGGGCCTGTTTCCGTGCAGATATGTCTTGTCTGATATCAGTTCTCCATACCTGCCGTATGCTCCATTTCCTTAGCTCCAGCCCTCGCTCCTTCTTGACATTCATTCTCTTTTCCCCCTCATTTAATCCATAGCGACAATCTCTACCATTAGCTTCCAATCTAACATTTTATTTTGTCTATATTTCGTTCTTGGACGATTCCAATTATTTATAAATGGTGCTCTGGGCATCTACAAAACCTCTCTTCCACTGCAAGATTAGTACTTTCTCCTTCATCCAAAACTACTGCAAACATTGTTCTTTCTCCTGGGAATTCTAAGATGGCACAAATGCTAGATTTATAGAAACTGGCAGTGTTTTACATCTCTGCCCAAGTAGCATGCCTGTTTTCTACTGACTACATTCTTGTGACCAGGCTTGTCGCATGGTAGGTGTTTGCATTTCTTCATTTCTTTCTCCCACGACACTCTTCATTTACGTTTTGTAGTTGACTAGTCACAGTTGGCTCTGCTCCTTGGCAGGGCTCAGTTCGCCCGAGGTATTTGCCTATGTTGCCTTTTCCTCAAGCCATTTTGCTCTTAGTTTATTCTGACCGTGGGGACTAAACAATAACTGGTTGTCTCAATTTTTAACATACCCCCATTTTATCCGTCATTGTCATAAGGGGATATTAAGATTCAAATCTGACATTTGTAGTGGATTAAAACTGAGTCATAGAGAGTCATACAAATGGCAGCAGACGCTCCGCTCCAATTTGCCAACACCGACCAACATGCCCCATCTACACTTGTCCCACCTGCCTGCGTTTGGTGCATATCTCTCTAAACCTGTCCTATCCACAAACCTGTCTAAAATTTTTTCTTATACGTTGCAATGGTCCCTGCCTCAACACTGTCCTCTGGCAGCTTTTACACAAACCCACCACCCTTTGTGTGAACTGCACTCACTCCAGAAGGTTTCGAATGTCATGGGCATTTTGCATACCAAAGATTTATTTGACAGTCTGAAATAGGGAAGCAACTACTGCAAAAGTGTAATTGGAGTAGAAAGTGAAATTGGGTGGCATGTTGACACAGCGGCAGAGTTGTTGCCTTACAGAGACCTGTGTTCGATCCTGACTATGGGGACTGTCTGTACGGAGTTTGTACGTTCTCTCTGTGACCTGCATGGGTTTTCTTAGGGATTTCCTGTTTCCTCCACGCTCCCAACCTCCAGGTTTGTAGGTTCATTGGCTTGGCATGGTGCTAAAAGTGTGTGTAGGATAGAGTTAGTGTGCGGTAATCTCTAGGGGCTCGTGGAATCAAAGGATATGGGGGGGATGGCAGGCACGGGTTATTGATTGGGGACGATCAGCCATGATCACAATGAATGGCGGTGCTGGCTCGAAGGGCCGAATGGCCTCCTCTTGCACCTATTTTCTATGTTTCTAATTGCTGGCCGGCGCTGACTAGGTGGGCCGAAGGGCCTTTTTCCGCGTTGTATCTCAAAAAGATTCACTATTTCATGGAGCATATAACAATTAAACTTACAGCCTGTCTAACCTCTTCCAAAATTTGTGCGCGCTATCTGCTTTCTTCAAACCAGAAAATGTTTTTTTTTGGCTCAGTTTAGCTTCAGGTCAGATCATCAGCTAAAGTCTCGAGACAATTTATTTGCCGCTTTTGCCAGGCATTTATTTCACCACCAAACAGCAGCCTGCATTGATGTTTTGTTTTTTAATGTTGAACCTGGCCTGAAGCATTGCTCTACTAGCAGTGACCTCTGCGGTGCTATCAATTCCGTGAGTGTAGGATGCCAGTGTATCGATCAAGGAGATAAAGTTACGCTGCACCGTGCATTCAAACTGTGCCACACAGTTGATGATTCCACTTTCCTAGCACTGTCACGATAATATATACCCTACAATGCTGAACGAGGAGCTTGTGTGTTTTTAAGTGAGGCAGGCAGCGAAAACGAATTCAATTCTGGGGTGAAATATTCATAGCATAAGAATGAGAAATCACTCGTGAATTTCTACGGGGGCAGATGTGATCGTATGGTTTGAACTTTGTGATGGAAAGGGTACAGAATGGCAATCTTTGATCCGAGTTTTTTGGAAAGCTTCCAAACAAAAGCTTCCAATGTGAATTTGCCGTAAATTACGCTAATAGAATTTGACACTATATGTGTAAGTAGTTTGAGAATTACAGGCAATAGACGTGCAGTAAAATTTAAATCAGCACGAGCTTTGGAAAAGAGCCGAGATTAATGGCAAAGGTAGACACAAAATGCTGGAGTAAATCAGCGGGACAGGCAGCATCTCAGGAGAGAAGGAATGGGTGAAGTTTCGGGTCGAGACCCTTCTTCAGGCCCAAAGACCCGAAACGTCACCCATTCCTTCTCTCCTGAGTCGCTGCCTGTCCCGCTGAGTTACTCCAGCATTTTGTGTCTACCTTCAATTTAAACCAGCATCTACACAAACTGAAATTAATACCAGATGTTCTTGCACATACAGGCTCTAGGCAATATATAGAATGCTGACTTTTTAAGACGATACAAAATTATTCGTCCAAATATAATCTTTTTTTTTGCCACTTCTTCTTCTTGCGTATGGCGTGCACAGCATTACCATATCGGGTTGATTGCATTAGTCGAAACAGAGTGGACCACGTGAAAGTTGCAATCTCCCAGTCTGAAGAAGGGTTTTGACCCGAAACGTTGCCTATTCTCCAGCATTTCTGTCCACCTTGCAATCTCCCACCCCTTTTTACCACTATGGCAATGCTTCCAGGAAAAGTAACTACAATGTCTTAAAAGAAAATCACAACATATACGGATTAAGCAGGAGTCTTGAGGGAGGTAAATAATTGAGGGAGTGTGAGAGGGTCTCCCTTTCACAACCGAGAATTAATACGGTGGAATTAATTGGATGGTCTACTTTAAGCTAAGGAGAACGAAGGTTTCAAAGGAGCGGCAAGCTATAGCCAAATGTCAACAAAATTCAGCGAAATATGTATGCGCAGGGGAGCTTGAAGATGGCCCACAAAGGGAGGTTGTTCCTTGTGTCTTGTGTGGAGTGACGAGTGTGGGAGCCTCCCGCTGTGTGATATCAGCACACCAAAGGCTGGATTGAGTTGAGCTTTGGGCTTGGGATTTAACTGGTCGCAACACTTCCCGGTGAAGAAATGACTTTGTCCCTTGTGCCTTTAGTCCCCACAACAGCCGCCAGCACTCCCGATGCTGTTGACAAATATCTTGAAACACCCGGTGATGAGAACGAGCATGCTTACTTTCAGAAGGCCAAGGAGAGGTTGGAAGCCAAGCATCGAGAACGCATGTCAAAGGTAGTTTACTTCACTATCTGCACTTTTTTTCCCCCATTTTCGGATGGGTTATTAATCATGCTTATGGGAACCAATTTAATTGACGTCATCCAAAAAAATAAAGTGCTGGAGAAACATGGCTGGTCAGGCAACGTCTGGGGGGGGGGGGGGGGGGGGGGGGCGGGTGGGCAGGCAACATTTTTGGGTCGGGACCCTTCTTCAGATTTTTTTCTCCACATCAACCTCCACACGCCATGAAGAAGGGTCCCAACCCATAACGTCATCTCCCCCTTCCTTCCTCGGGTGCTACCTGACCCGTAGAGTTCCTCCAGCACTTCCTTTTCGCTCAAGATTGGAGCATCTGCAGTTCCTTGTGTCTCCGTCCTTATTGATTTAGTCACTAATTTTAATATGTGTGGATTCGGGCAAACTAAATATTTCTAGTTGTACTCGCATAAAATATTCTAGCCTTCTGATGGAAATGCTAGTTTTATTTTTTTTGGGGGGGGGAAATGGAAGCTGTGAACTCTGTTTGTAAACGCATTACTGCTTTTTAGATAATGAGGGAATGGGAAGAAGCTGAGCACCAAGCTAAAAACCTGCCTAAAGCTGACAAAAAGGCTGTCATTCAGGTAAATGTGGGCCTTTTCTTGTCCTCTGTGCAAAGTTCATGAGTTCGGATACGCTTTGTTTTTCTTTTGAAGCACGGACATAGTTTTTGAAAGGGAATTAAATGCATGACTCGTTTTAATGCTTTAAATCATGAAGATTTATCCTGCATACGTGCATTATGAACCCCCGCGACACAATTGCAGCTTTGTACGTTAAGACGCGCAGCCCCAGACTGTTACTGTAAATCACTGCCGACACTTTACAACCTCGAACCCTTGAATTAAAAATTGGAAAGCAGTGACATTTATTTTATTGGGAGCCTTTTTTTTTTCATCTTGTGATGTTCAAGCGTTTCCAGGAGATGGTGGAATCGCTGGAGCAGGAGGCAGCGAGCGAGAGGCAGCAGTTGGTGGAGACCCACATGGCGAGAGTGGAGGCCATGCTGAATGACAGGCGTCGCATCGCACTGGAGAATTACCTTGCCGCACTCCAGGCAGACCCACCACGGGTAAGTGAGAACCAAACCACTCCACTCACTAGCAACTGACATATTTCTCACAAATATGTCTGTATCTCTAAACTAACACCTTGGTTACCGGCCTTGGTTTCTTGGTTAATGGCCCACCGACTCCATCCTGACTCAATCACCTGTTCACACTTCTTCTTCTTTCCGTGTCCATCTTGTTACAAATGTTGGCCTCGCTGTCATCGTCCGTCCCGAAAAGGACGCAAGGTTCCGGCGACAATCGGTGGAAGCCATCACTTGTCTCAGTAGCTGATGGTGGTAGCAGAATTAGCTCGGAATACTTCCAGTTTCCAGCCCCGCGACGTGGACGCTTCTGCTATGGGGCCACCTGTTCACACTAGAAGATGCACACAAAGTGCTGCAGTAACCCAACTGGTCTGGCAGCATCTCAGGAGAAAATGGATGGCCAGGACCCTTCTTCAGACTCTTGAGTCTCATTTCTTATTTCAGAGCAGTCTGAAGAAGGGTTCCGTCACAAAACGTCGCCCGTCCTCTTTCTCCAGAGGTGCTGCCTGACCCACTGAGTTACCCCAGCACTTTGTGTCTTATCTTCGGAATTAAACCAGTATCTGCAGTTCCTTTTTATACACCTGTTCACACTAGTTCAAAGTGATCCCACTTCCCCACTCCTTACACTCTGGGGAATTTACAGAGGGCCAATTAACCCTCAAGCCACTTTTGCGATGTGCGAGGAAACCAGAGCACCCGGAGGAAACACACGCAGTTACAGGGAGATCGTGCAAACTCATCAAAAACAGCACTGATGGCGGAATCAAACTCTTTATTTTGCGTTTTGAGTCAGCCGCGCCACTGTGCCACCCTGGTTGCTTGGGAAATAATTCATAATGAATTTTATGGCAAAACAAATTCTGTGCAGTTTTTTTTTTTTGTTGAAAATAATTAATAAAATGTCTCTCTGCAATTTGGCAGTTTATCTATGCTCCATGAGATGATCAGCCATATTATTTTACGGTAATTTTTTAAGCAACTGTGCTAGCATGCAGCAAAACCTCTCGGGACTATCCATGGGAGACTCCCTGTAGTTTCTTAATACATTCTCAATTGAATACCATTCATCATCGTTGAAAACATTAGCGAAGCAGTGGTGCTGGTTTCCGACGGGGCGCGGTGACGAACGCACCACACATCTCTGTCCTCCATGCCGCTGGCAAGCTCCTCTTTTGTCTCTGCACATGCGTCTTCCATCAACGACTTCAGCGTTGTCCTGCTTGGCCGTCCCAGGTCATGTCTTCCATGGGTGGGGTTGCCACAGCACAACTTTGTTTAGACAATAGACAATAGGTGCAGGAGTAGGCCATTCGGCCCTTTGAGCTAGCACCACCATTCAATGTGATCATGGCTGATCATCCCCAACCAGTACCCCGTTCCTGCCTTCTCCCCATATCCCCTGACTCAGTTTGCTGGTCACTTCTGGGTGATGGTGGCTGTGACTAGCGAGCCTCATCCTTCTCGGTTTGATCTTCTCGGTCAGAGGTGGAATCTCCCCATGGAGCTGGGCGTTGGTGATGTGGTCCCTCCAACTGACATTTTGAACTTTTCTGAGCATTCGGGTGTAGGTACCATCTAGAGACTTGGGACAGTGCTACACACCCATACAATAATACGGTCTCTACAGTTGCATGGAAGAATCTCAGATTGAGACCCTTGGGCATCCGAGACGTCCAGATTTTCCCCCGTGTTAATGGAGAATTGAATACCAACTCTTCTGAGAAAAAGATGTTCATAAGTTCATAACTTACAGGAACAGAAATAGGCCATTCGGCCCATAAAGTCTACTCCACCATTCACTCATGGCTGATCTATCTCTCCCTCCTAACCCTATTTTTCTGCCTTCTCCCCATAACCCCTGACGCCCTTTCTAATCAAGAATCTGTCAGCCTCTGCCTTAAAAATATCCATTCACTTGGCTTCCACAGCCGTCTGGCAATGAAATCCACCCTCTGACTGAAGAAATTCCTCCTCATCTCCTTTCGAAAGGTGCGTCCTTTTATTATGAGGCTATGGCCTTTGGTCCTGGACTCTCCCACTGGTGGAAACATCCTCTCCACGTCCACTGGATCCGGGCCTTTCACTGAGGAGGGGTGAGACTTGAAGTCCTGGGACAGGAAAGAAGAGGTGGGGCACTGCAGTTAAATAGAACATGGAAGAGTACAGCATAAGAAAAGGCCCTTCGGCCCACAATGTCTGTGCTGAAAATGATGCCCTTGCAACCCCCCAGCTCCAGAGAAAACCATCCAAGTCTGTCTCCAGTTACCTAGTCTGAAGAATGGTCCCGATCCAAATCACCTATCTGTGTTCTCCAGAGATGCCGACTGACATGCTGAGTTTTTCCAGCATTTTGTGTCCTTTTTTTTTGTAATTCAGCATCTGCATTTCTTTGTTGAAACTCTAACCTATCCCTGTACCTAATGCCCCCAAATCCAAGCATCACTCTGGTAAAGTTCTCTTCTGTTAAATATTTAAATCTCTGGTTTAAACTTGTGTAAACTAGACTTTATTAAGAAGAATCAAATGTGTGCTCTTGAATGTGGGTTTCTCTGGAAGCTTTTACCTCGTCCTAATGTGTGCGGGGTTTTTATCAACAATTTTTTTTTAAAAACTCTACCCAAATAACTCCTCTGTTTCATTCCAGCCCCGACATGTTCTGAATGCATTGAAGAAATATAGCCGTGCTGAACAAAAAGACAGACAGCATACCCTGAAGCACTTTGACCATGTCCGCGTGGTTGATCCCGAGAAGGCAGCTCAGATCAAATCTCAAGTAAGGGCACAACCGCAAAATTGTAGCTGAAATCGTGGTTTATACAGTTCAACCTCCTTTGCAGATTTGGATCTTTTTTAAGCCAGTTGAACTACATATAATTATGTTTAAGAAAGAACTGCAGATGCTGGAAAAATCGAAGGTAGACAAAAATGATGGAGAAACTCAGCGGGTGAGGCAGCATCTATAGATCCATAGATGCTGCCTCACCAGCATTTTTGCCTGCATATTATTATGTACTAATTTAGATCCAGATTAATTTGGTGATATACAAAAGGGCACAAAGTGCTGGAGCATTCAGCGGGTCAGGCAGCTTCTCTGGAGAGCACGGATAGGTGACGTTTCAGGTTGAGACCCTAAAAGGTCTTGCCCCGAAAAGTCACCCAACCATGTTCTCCAAAGATGCAGCCTGACCCGCTGAGCTACTCCAGCACTTTGTGTCCTTTGGTGTATTAACCAGCATCTGCAGTTTTTTTTGTTTCTATCCTTGGTGACATACAAGACCAAAATAGTTACTCTCATAGTGTACTTTATCCAAACAAATGTTTTCTTTACAAAAAGACAAAGTGCTAGAGTAACTCAGCATGTCATGGAGAATGTCTGGAGAGCATGGATCGGCGACATTTCAGCTTGGGACTCTTGGAAGCCAAAACGTTGTCTATCCTTGTTCTCCAGAGATGCGGTCTAACCTGCTGAGTTGCTCTGGCACTTTGTGTCGTTTTTGTAAACCAGCATCTGCAGTTCCTTGTATCTGAAAATTTGCATTGGCTTGATGAAGTTTTGGATCAGATACAGCCAATAGGAGCAGGAGTAGGCCATTCGGCCCTTCGAGCCAGTACTGCCATTCAATGTGACCATGGCTGATCATCCACAATCAGTACCCCCTTCCTGCCTTCTCACCATATCCCTTAACTCCACTATCCCTAAGCGCTCTATCTAACTATCTCTTGAAAGCATCCAGAGAACTGGCCTCCACCGCCCTCAGAGAATTCCACAGACTCACCACTCTCTGTGTGAAAACGTTTTTCCTCATCTCCGTTCTAAATGGCTTACCACTTATTCTTAATCTGTGGCCCCTGGTTCTGGACTCCCCCAACATCGGGAACATGTTTCCTGCCTCTAGCGTGTCCAAACCCTTAATAATGTTATATGTTTCAAAAAGATCCCCTCAATCTTCGAAATTCCAGAGTATACAAGCCCAGCCACTCCAATCTATCATCATATGAGAGTCCCGCCATCCCAGGATATATTTTGTTCTTTTTCCTATCCACTCCATTTCCTTTTCACAAGTGAAACTGCCAAAGTATCGTAGTGAGGAAGACTACGTTTTGATCACTCAATTTTACGTCGGGAAAATTGTGGGGAAATGGGTGATGAAAGAATTTCAATCTTATATCATTACCCAGCTCTGTTTCACTAATGGCATGGAGGTGTTGGAACTGTGTTAGTCTTCTAGCGCATTCATTGGCTTTAATTATCTTGTAAATCAATTGTGGCATCTTCTCTTTGACAAGCTTTCGACTTTTCAATTTAGCCTTTGGTGATACATCGTGGAAACGGGCCCTTCGGCCCACTGAGTCCGCGTGAGCCCAGCGATCACCCCGTACACCGGCACTATCCGACACACTAGGGACAATTTACAATTTCTAGAAGCCAATTAACCTACAAACCTGTAACGTCTTTGGAATGTGGGAGGAAACCAGAGCACCTGAAGAAAGCCCACCCGGTCACAGGGAAAGCGTACAAACTCCGCGCAGACAGCGCCCGTAGTCAGGATTGAACCCGGGTCACTTGCGTTAGGAGGCAGCAACTCTGCCGCTGTACTACCGTTCCGCCCTAAACTGTGGCACCCGGAGGATAGAGGGAGAGAATATAATGACAACAGTGGTCTGCTCTTGAGTGCAATGATTGAATACTTTGTGTATTTTTTCTATTTGGACTTCACCCATTGATGTCTATTGTAATATGGATTGTTGCTTTTAGACAAATATATACATAGGCAGTGACAGAAAATATGTAAAATTGTTTTCATTTCGTAGAACTAGTGGCTCTTTAGTCTGATTTATTCAGAAACCGACTCATAAATCCCATAAAATTTGTACAGGCTAAATAATTAAGGCATGAGAAAAACATTCACTGACTTAAGCTAATCAGTTTTTACAATTTATAACTGTCTCGTCTGAGGTTAAGTACATACTCGGATAAGAAGCCCAAATGTGGAAGCATTCTTGCCAAAGCTAAGGGACTGTGTGACCTGCTCCCTGCACGCTCGTACGCTATTGGTATCACTGTTAATTCCAACCCCTTTTACCAAAGGCTAACGCAACTATGTTTTTCCAGTGTACACAACCTGTGGTATATGTGCAATCATTTTCGGTCATTTGTTTAAAGCACCCTGGTTTCTCTGAAATCCAGTACTTACTAGGCTTGCGTCTTTTTTCAAAAGAGAGCAGCTTTTCCATTCTTCCTGCCATAGTGGTTAATTTCACATTTCCCCGCTTTCTGTTCCATCTCCCCTTTAACCCAAACTCAAGTACTCTTTACATTTCCTTAATAGCTTACGCAGACCTCCCAACTATCCCGCTTTTGGCGGGATATTCCCGCTTTTTAGGTTCCCTTCCCGCCATCCCGATTTGTACCCTAATTATCCCGCTAAATTCTTCCTCCCGTGGTGAACGCCGGCGCCATGTGTCCCCGGTTTGCCAGCCCGCGCGATCAGCGGCACTTTGCCGGGCCCTAGTGGCCGCGCGTGCGCAGTGGGGGAGGGTTGCCGGGCCCCAGTGGCCGCGCGTGCGCAGTGGGTGAGGGTTGCCGGGCCCCAGTGGACGCGCGTGCGCAGTGGGGGAGGGTTGCCGGGCCCCAGTGGCCGCGCGTGCGCAGTGGGGGAGGGTTGCCGGGCCTGGCGCCATTTCGAGCCACGCCACGCTCGGCCCAGAGCCCGGGCGGCGCCGGCCTGCGCGATCAGCGGCACTTTCTTGCCGCCAGCCGGCCGCTCGCGGCAGCCCCATCACCGGGGGTACACAAAAAGCTGGAGAAACTCAGCGGGTGCAGCAGCATCTAAGGAGCGAAGGAGATAGGCGACGTTTCGGGTCGAGACCCTTCTTCAGCTAGAAGAAGGGTCTCGACCCGAAACGTCGCCTATCTCCTTCGCTCCTTAGATGCTGCTGCACCCGCTGAGTTTCTCCAGCTTTTTGTGTACCCTCGATTCTCCAGCATCTGCAGTTCCTTCTTTAAAGCCCCATCACCGGGCCTCCCCCCCCACCCCCACCCAGTGCGCAGGCGCAGACCCGCCGGCAACCTGGCCAAGTGCGCATGTGCCGCACCCGCCCGCCGGCAGCCCGCTGATCTGCACCAGTGCGCAGGCGCATAGCCGCCGGCAACAACCCCAAGTGAGAGAAATTAAGGTGAGTCTAGTGCCAAGTTTATCAAAGTTTAACAAAGAATTATAAATGTTTCAGCATACATGTACCTTTTTCACATTTTGGCATTTAAAATACTTCTTCACAATTTAGAATTTGTGACATGGGACCCCGAATAGGGCGCCGCGACATATTATGAATTTTCATTTAAAAATATGAATTTTGAGGGGAAATATTATGAATTTTGACAATCAAATGTTGGGAGGTCTGCTTACGTTAATGCCCCCCCATCCAGTGTGCTCCAGCACATTTCAATGCAGTACTCAATCTAAATCATTGATTCAGAGCATTAAATAGTTTGAGATTGTGGCAATGATCCATTTGGTACTCAACTAATTGCATGAAGTCATACAGCGCAGAAACAGGCCCTTTAGCACCAACTTGTCCATGTCGACCAAGATCCCTCATCTACACTGGTTCCACCTTGTGCATGTTGTACCTGTCCAAATGGAGCCCTGCCATTTTTTTAAAAATCCTGTTTATTCCATGCTGTTTTCTAAACTTGACTACATTTCAGACCATGCTAATTCCAATTTCCAGTTGAGGAATGCAAACTTTTATGCAGATCATGGAAAATTGGTGCATTTTCGATATT
This sequence comes from Okamejei kenojei, assembly GCA_035221665.1. NCBI lineage: Eukaryota > Metazoa > Chordata > Chondrichthyes > Rajiformes > Rajidae > Okamejei > Okamejei kenojei. Next base: position 66,901,200 of record CM069142.1, on the reverse strand, counting down.
TTCTATGAACTGCATAAAACAATGTTGCGCAGGATTTGCATGCGTCAACTTTAAATTGGAATTAGCATGGTCTGAAATTTATCCTTATCCTTGCCTAAACTACAAATATACTAAATCCACAGGTTTCTCGTCAGCAACCTTGCTAGAAATATCAACAAACTCAACTTAATTTGTCAAGTGTAGTTACCTTTCTTAAAACTGTTGATGCGTTTTAATATTGATTTTTCCAAAAGATCTACTAACACGAATAATAAATTTCAGCAATTAACGCTACACACTGGACACTTTGGCCAACATTCCTTATTTCTTGTGCTTTTTATTTTCAAAGTAAGAGTGATTTGCTGTTCTGCAATTGAAAGGGACTTAGCACTTAGGAAGGTCTGGTAGATCAAAATCAATGCAGCACTCTCTTTTACAAATACCTTTTCAAATACTAGAGCCCCAAGATTAAGTATTTGCTCCCTGTTTTATCTCACGCCTCAATTGGTTATGTTGAAATGCAAGATCTTAATGTTGGACTTAACCGCATCACTGACAAACTTGTGTTGTGTTTTTAATCAATCTTTCTCAGGGGATCTTTCATTGTCAGATGACTCACACACTCTCTCTCTTATTCATCATTACCATTGTAGTCATCTGGAGGTAAAGCAAATTCCTAGATTATTGCTTTCAGAAGAAATTAAAACAACTTGGTAGCACTTAGATCATGCTGTATTTTATCTACTCTCCTAGTCTTCTTCTTCTTCTTCCTCTTGCATATGGCAATAGACAATAGGTGCTGGAGTAGGCCATTTGGCCCTTTGAGCCAGCACCACCATTCAATGTGATCATGGATGATCATCCCCAATCAGTACCCCGTTCCTGCCTTCTCCCCATATCCCCTGACTGCTATTTTTAAGAGCCCTATCTAGCTCTCTCTTGAAAGCATCCAGAGAACCGGCCTCCGCCGCCCTCTGAGGCAGAGAATTCCACAGACTCACCATTCTCTGTGAGAAAAAGTGTTTCCTCGTCTCCGTTCTAAATGGCTTACTTCTTATTCTTAAACTGTGGCCCCTGGTTCTGGACTCCCCCAACATCGGGAACATGTTTCCTGCCTCTAGTTTGTCCAAGCCCTTAACAATCTTATATGTTTCAATGAGATCCCCTCTCATCCTTCTAAACTCCAGAGTGTTCAAGCCCAGCCGCTCCATTCTCTCAGCATATGACAGTCCCGCCATTCCGGTGCACCTACGCTGCACTCCCTCAATAGCAAGAATGGCATGCACAGCCTAAAGTTGTAGGTCAACTTGTTCTATTTGTTCTTGTTTGTGCACGTCGAGTTGATTGCATTAATCAAAACAGGGCGGACCACATGAAGATTGCAATCTCCCACCCCCCTCTCCTGGTAAAGGTGTTCTGCAATAATAAGAACTAATATTTCCAACTGCCTCAGCATTTAGATGATAACACTTTCCACCTTTTGTGTCTTGTAGGTAATGACTCACCTGCACGTCATTGATGAGCGCATGAACCAAAGCCTCTCCCTGCTCTACAAAGTTCCTTCAGTTGCAGAAGAGATTCAGGATGAAGTTGGTATGTTTCTCTAGAGTGAAGTTAAACCAGGTTTCTGCCGGTTGAAGAAGGGTCCCGACCCACCTCTCCATGCGTGTTCTCTAGAGATACTGCCTGACTTGCTGAGTAACTCCAGCACTGTGCCATTATCGTAAACCAGAATCGGCAGCTCCTTGTACCTAAAACCAGATCATGCTGGAAATGCTCAGCGGGTCAGGCTGCATCTGTGGAAGAGGAAACAGCGTTCCCGGTTTGAGAAAGGAAACACGTTTTAATTTACAGAAGGGGTGGCAAGAGGGATGGATAGGACAGTGGAAGTATCCCTCCCAGGAGTGAGGCCAGACATGTGAGAGTAAGTTGTGTATAAAATCCTCTGGTCGATACGTTAATGAGAAAAGTGGGAGAGAGAGAGCAATACATGGTCAAAGGAACATAAAATCTAAAATGAGACCGGAGAGAAAACAAATATAGGTGTAAGAACGATGGGCCGAATGGCCTAATGACATTGAAATGTCCAGCAAATTAGGCCATGGAAAGAGGTAAAACTGGGACAATATTACAACTTACATAGAAAATAGGTGCAGGAGTAGGCCGTTCGGAAAGAACTTCTTTCCGTATCCATCTTGTTACAAATGTTGGCCTCGCTGTCATCGTCCGTCCTGAAAAGGACGCGAGCTTCCGGCGACAATCAGTGGAAGCCATCACTTGTCTCAGTAGATGATGGTGGTAGCAGAATTAGCTCAGGATGCTTCCAGTTTCCAACCCCGCGACGTGGACACTTCTGTTACGGGGCCAATATTGCAACGGGAAGACCTGCAGCAGAACTGTCCAGTTCTCGCAGAGAGAAAGTAAGCAAGTGACCTGAGGTTGTGGATGAGTCCTGAAGACTGCACTATCCACAGGAGGAAAAAGAGGTGACGTTCCTCAAGCTTTGTTACGATGGTGTAGCGGGAGCAGAGGTAACGGGGTGAACATTGTAGATCTATTTTAATGGAGAAACTCTGAAATTGTCATCAAATCCACCAAGGGTGATGCTTGAAGGGTTTTTAATTTGTTGAACTTTCTTATGTTTGTTATGTTCCCTATGAAGACTATATTTGCAGACCTGTTACGAATGAGAATTTTATTGCTCAGTTTTCGGTACACATGATAATTAAACACACGTTTGACGTGACCTGGGAAACTGCTTCATGGAGGCCAATAGACAATAGGTGCAGGAGTAGGCCATTCGGCCCTTCGAGCCAGCACCACCATTCAATGTGATCACGGCTGATCATCCCCACTCAGTACCCCGTTCCTGCCTTCTCCCCGTATCCCCTGACTCGCCAAGCATCAGATCTCAAGACACCACCTCATATATGCCTCTGGACCACAACCTCCACACAGAAGTCAAGCTAATGCTACCCATCTGATTTTCCTCAGGAGATCTTCCCTCTGCAACTTCTGGCCCTGAAGTGTTCCAGGTTTTAGGCAGCCCCCTTGTGCGTCCTGCCAAAGATCCACAAGCAGGACTATCTGGACAGAAACAGGCCCTTCATGCCGACCAAGATGCCCCATCTACACTAGTCCCACCTGCCAGCAATGGGCTCATATCCCCTCTAAACCTTTCCAATCCACGTACCTGTCCAAGTGACTTTTAAATGCTATGATAGTATCTGCCTCAACCACCACATCTGACACCTCCTTCCAAATATCACCCCTTGTTTGAGTGAAAAATATAGTCCCTTGGGTTTGTATTAAACCTTGCTATTCTCACCTTAAATCTCCATCCTCCGGTTCTTGATTCCTCTACCCTCTGCATTCTGCAATCTGCATTCACTCTATCTGTTCCCCCTTCTGATCTTGTACACCTCTGTAAGATCATCCCTCAGCCTCATGAGAATTATCATGAGCCTCGTAGGGGAATCGAAATAGATTTAAGGTGAAGGGGAAAAGATTTAATGGGTATCCGAGGGGTAACATTTTCACACAGAGAGTGGCAGGTGTATGGAACGAGCTGCCAGAGGAGGTGGTTGAAGCTGGGACTATCCCATTGTTTAAGAAACAGTTGGTCAGATACATGGATAGGACAGGTTTGGAGGGTTATGGGCCAAGCGCAGGCAAGTGGGACTAGGGTAGCTGGGACATATTGGCCGGTGTGGGCCAAAGGGCCTGTTTCCACACTGTATCACTACGACTCCAACCCCAGGGAATAAAGTCCTAGCCTGCCAAACCTCTTCCCATAGCTCAGCCCCCCCTCCCCCCCCCCCCCCCCCCCCCCCCCCCCCCCCCCAAATCCAGGCAGTATCCTCGTAAAGAGAAAGCTAGAGTTTAGAGATACAGCATGGAAACTGGCCCTTCGGCCGACTGAATCCATGCCCACCATCGATCACCCGTTCACACTAGTTCCATGTTATCCCACTTTCTCACCCGCTGCCGACACACACACTAGGGTCAATTTGTAGTGGCCAATTAACCTGCAACGCCACATGCCTTTGTTAGAGCACCCGGAGGAAACCCACGTGGTTACAGGGAGAACTTTCAAACTCCGCGCAGACAGCACCCGAGGTCAGAATCGCACCCGAGTCTGACGCTGCGAGGCAGTGACTCTACCCACAGAGCCACAGTGCCGCCCCTTAGAAGTAAGAATATTTAGTAGCCTTGTTAAATGTAACAAAAAAACACTTCAGCACGGTACCACTGATTAGCATCAGTTTAAGTTGAAGCCAAATAGCAACTGTGGCAGAACCAATCGATAAATAAAATCCTTTAAATGAACATTAAGCAAAATTAATAAGGTTACCAAATGAAACTAGGTGGCTTCTGCCAGGTCTTTAAATCACTAAACACTCGGATTCCATGAGAACGCAGCCCCGTTTGTTGGCTTGCTACTAATATTGTGAGAGCATGCCTTGCACTTAATCAATGTCCCTTCACATTGACTATGGCTTTAGACTAGTGATGTGGCAGGGCACCAAATGAAGCTCGTATTTTAAACAAAGTAAATATGCTCCCATTTTCACAATGCAAGAATGCCGAACTTTCTTTTCACGCCTATCTATTTAGTTTAGAGATACAGCGTGGAAACGGACCCTTCAGCCCACCGAGTCCACGCCGACCAGCGATCACCTGTACGCTAGTTCTATCCTACACATTAGGGGCAATGTACAGAAGCCAATCAACCTACAAACCTGCACGTCTTTGCCATTGAAGGATGTGTGGCCAAGTTTGCGGATGATACGAAAATAGGTGGAAGGCAGGTAGTGTAGAGACAGCAGGGACTCTGCTGAAGGACTTGGACAGGTTGGGAGAGTGGCAGATGGAATATAGTGCAGCCAAGTGTTTGGACTCATGCATTTTGGTAGTGGGAATAAAGGCGTAGGCTATTTTCTAAATGGGGTGAGAATCCAGAAATCGGAGGTGCAAAGGGACTTAGGAGTGATGGTGTTGGATTCCCAAAAAGTTAATCTGCAAGTCGAATTGGTAGTAAAGAAAGCAAATTCAATGCTAGCATTGTAAACAAGAGGGCTTGTATACAAAAATTGGGATGCATTGCGGAGGCTCCATAAGGCGCTGGTAAGGCCACATTTCGAATATTGTGAGCAGTTTTAGGCAACATATCTGATGGAGGATGTGTTGGCTCTGGAGAGGGTCCAGAAGAGATTTACAAGAATGATTCCATGAATGAGTAGCTTAACCTATGATGAGCGTTTGTTGGCACTGGGCCTGTGCTCGCTAGACTTTAGAAGAATGAGAGGGGACCTCATTGAAACATACAGAATAGTGAAAGATTTGGGTACAGTGGATGTGGAGAGGATGTTTCCACTAGTGGGAGAGTCTAGGACTAGAGGTCATCAGCTCAGAATTAAAGAACGTTCTTTTAGGAAAGAGATGAGGAGAAATGTCTTTAATCACAGGGTGGTGAAGGCTGTGGAGGCCAAATCAGTGGATATTTTGACGGCAGAGATAGATAGATTCTTGGTTAGTACGGGTGTCAGAGGCTATGAGGATAAGGAAGGAGAATGGGGATGGGAGGGAAAGATAGACCAGCCATGATTGAATGGCAGAGTAGACTTAATTCTACTCCTATCACTTATGATCTTATGTGGGAGGAAACCGGATCACCCGGAGGAAACCCACGTTGTCACGGGGAGAACGTCCAAACTCCGTACAGACAGCACCTGTGGTCAGGATCGAACCCGGGTCTCTGGCTCTGTGAGGCAGCAACTCTATCGCTGCGCCGCCGTGAGTGCTAACTCTGAATGCTAAATTTCCAATGCCTTTGCATTCCTTTGGTATTTTAAAACATCAATTTACCATTGTGTGAATTGAGTGTTAGTCATGATGGGATATTAATTGGTGCCTGTGGCAATAACAATGTGTTCTATATCCAAAGCTGAAAACGTTGAAAATAATTATTTGAACTTTGCAGTGCTATACCAACAGAAAAATCTCAATCGCCATTTGCTGCAGTGAGGTTATTGCATTTCCCTTTGCAATTAAAATATTGTAAGTGTCTTGCTTTGGAAGAATATCCAGATGAAAATCAAATTTCCAAACCCACGAGGTGTTTTTTTTAATTTAACACCATGAACAGATTCTAGCAGGATGTTTTTCTGCATATCTGCTGTTTGTAGTCAGTCGCTGTTTACAGAATCACAGATAGCGGTGTTATGTAAGTCTGAGACACCAGATAAAAGAATGATGCTTTAAATCTCTCTGCAATTACTGCTCAGCGAAGATCTGAATTTACACCAACCTTTGGTAACAGGCTTCACACATTTAACTGATATTGAAAAATCAATAATCCTTTTATTCAAAACCTCTTTCATTTTATTAAAGTAAATCCAGTCTGAAAGGAAAGGAGCGAAAAAAAAACAAAGTACTGGAAGAACCTTTGTCAGTACTGGAAAGCCCGTTTCCATGCTGTATCTCTAAACTAAATATGGGGGAATATGAAGGAAGGAACTGTTGATGCTGTTTTAAACTGAAGATAGACACAAAATGGTGGAGTAGCTCAGCACGACAGGCAGCATCTCTGGAGAGAAGGAATGGGTGACGTTTCGGGTCGGGACCCTTCTTCAGACTGATTGCAGGGGCCGGGGGCAGAGAGAAGGGGGGGGGTAAATAAGAAAGCTAGAAGAATGAATGGGAAGGACAAAGCCTGGCAGGTGATGGTGCTGTCTGAGGGCAACTTGCCTCGTGAAATTAAAAATGGGGGGTGAAGCTTTGTGCATGCGGTTCCTTCGTTGAGTCGCCGTTGCTGCGACATTCCCAAGAGTGTGCCTTGTGTTTGCGCAGATGAGCTGCTGCAGAAGGAGAGGAGCTACATGGACGACATGATGGCAAACTCCGTCAGCGACACACGGATCAGCTACGGCAACGACGCACTGGTCCCATCCCTCTCCGAGACCAAGACAACCATCGAGCTCCTCGCTAATGACGGGGAGTTCAGCATGGATGACCTTCAGCCTCAGCACCCATTTGTCATTGACTCCATCCCTGCCAACACGGAGAACGAAGGTAGTACATCAATCTGGGACTAATCTGCAACTAAGCACTAAGATAAAGATGACAGATAATAGTTGGAGGCAGCAATGTAACATTGCTTGTTTTCTAGGCTTGTATTCACTGGAGTTTAGAAGGATGAGGGGGGGAACTTATAGAAACGTATAAAATTATAAAAGGACAGGACAAGCTGGATGCAGGAAAAATGTTCCCAATGTTGGGCGAGTCCAGAACCAGGGGCCACAGTCTTAGAATAATGGGGAGGTCATTTAAGACTGAGGTGAGAAAAAGCTTTTTCACCCAGAGAGTTGTGAATTTATGGAATTCCCTGCCACAGAGGGCAGTGGAGACCAAGTCACTGGATGGATTTAAGAGAGAGTTAGATAGAGTTCTAGGGGCTAGTGGAATCAAGGGATACGGGGAGAAGGCAGGCACGGGTTATTGACTGGGGATGATCAGCCATTTGTTTCTATGTAACATTCAGTTTGACTGCTGCGATTTTGCTAGGATTTGGTATCGGGTGACTTTGCATTTGAAATATTTTATTTATTTAACTGTGCATTTTATATTGTTTGATACTAGCATTTAATATCATAATTGAACCACTGACAGCTGGAGGGATTTGATTGTTTCCATTTTAATCGAGTGACAGTAAACTGGATAAGAATTTCCTTTGTTCGAAGAATGATTCAGAATTTGCTCGTCTCGTTCGACCTTCAGGAAATACGGCATCAAATTAATTTGAAGTAAAATACTAATCTGCCTTTGCCACATTTGTCCCCACAGTTCCATTTGGAGAAGTTGGTGTTTTCAATTATTAAATGTCTCCACAAACCAATTCAGGAGCCATCTTTTCATCGACCCAATCCTGTTTCTCTTTCTTCTTCTCCCTCTTCTCTCACAGCCGCAGACAGATGCCAACAGAGACCAGACACAAAATGCTGGAGTAACTCAGCGGGACAAGCAGCATCTCTAGAGAGAAGGACTGGGTGAAGTTTCGGGTCGAGACCCTTCTTCAGGCCCGAAGACCCGAAACGTCAGCCATTCCGTCTCTCCAGAGATGCTGCCTGTCCCGCTGAGTTACTCCAGCATTTTGTGTCTATCTTCGGTGTAAACCAGCATTTGTAGTTCCTTCCGACACATAGATTCCAACAGCTTTGTTTTGGGTCAATAGGAACAACTTAACGTCTGAAGAGAGACACAAAAAGCTGGAGTAACACTGCGGGACAGGCAGCATCTCTGGAGGGAAGGAACGGCTGACGTTTCGGGTCGAGACCTTTCTTCAGTCTGAAGTAGGGTCTCGACACGAAACGTCACCCATTCCTTCTCTCCAGAGATGCTGCCTGTCCCGCAGTGTTACTCCAGCTTTTTGTGTCTGTCTACTGTTTAAATCAGCATCTGCAGTTCCTTCTGACACAACTTAAAGTCTGAAGTTCACAGCAGCAGGCTTTCTTTTTCAGGGGGTGGGGTGCGTGGGCAAAGGTCACTTGAATGAGCATCCTAAATGATTTATTCCCCCACCTCCTTCCTTGTTCCAACCTGGGACTAATTGCAGTCCTTCAACAAAGATCGGCTAATCAAACTCTGATAGAAATTTGCAAGTTTGAGCATCATATGGTCCACAAATTAACCTTCCGGCCATTTGAAAGTATTTTGATTTCCAAATGCCTGCCTGATCTTGCTCCTCCTAACCCCTGTAATAACCCTCAGGCCCATAGCCATCCAATATATCTGCATCCTTCCAATGTTGTTTAGAGCTACAGCATGGAAATAGGCCCTTCAGCCCACCAAAGATAGACACAAAATGCTGGACTACCTCAGCGGGTCAGGCAGCATCTCTGGAGAAAGGAGTTTGAAGGATGGTTTTGACCCGAGACATCACCGAATCATTTTCTTCAGCAATGTTGCCTGACCCGCTGGGTTACTCCAGCATTTTGTGTCTATCTTCGGTGTAAACCAGCATCTGCATTCCTTCCTGCACCTTCAGCCCACTGAGTCCACACAGACCATCAATTGCCTATTTACACTAGTTATACGTTACCCCACTTTCACATCCACTCCCTACACACTAGGGACAATTAACCTACATTCCCCGCACGTATTTGGGTGTGGGTGGAAACTGGAGCAAGCCCACGCCATCATGGGGCGAACATGCAGACTCCACACACAGACAGCACCCAAGGTCAGGTTGGAGCCCTGGCCTCTGGCGCTGTGAAGCAGCAGCTCTGCCAGCTGCTCCACTGTGTGCGGCACCGATCCTGGCCTCCCGTTCCCATATTTAGTCACTCCACTACCGGCATCCTGGCCTTCTGCTGCCAAAACTCTAAACTCTGGATTTCCTTCTCATAAAAGAGGCAGGGACGTCATGAATGAATGCTTTATTGTCACATGTGGCAAGTCACAGTGACATTCTTCGCTTGCATACATACGCAAGGTATGCAAATAGTCGCCACGCAAAGGGCATCGACAAAGTTACAAAGTATCCCGCGCCAGGTCCACGTTTGTTCTTCCCCGCTCCCCCCTCCCCCTTCTCTGTCGGTCCCCCCACGCCAGGTCCTCCTTTGTTCCTACCCCCACGCCAGCGTCCTCACTCCCGCGTGGTCCGTCCTAGTCCGTCGGTCGGCGCCCTCGTCGATCGCCGCACCACTATCACCACCAAGTTCCCTCCTGGTGCCGACCCAGGCCCCAGCCGCTGCCTCTGTCAACCCAGGCTCCGTCGACTGAGGAAAGTCTCATTCTCACTGGGAGCATATTTTTTTATTCAGCACTTGTTTCGCTCCCCCTCACTGAGTACGCAGTTCTTTTTTATCTCCACTAGCTAAATGGAAATGATGTCCTGGTTTGCAGGATCGGTTGAATTGAATTAAATTGAATAGATCAAATCTATCTGCATGCCGAACTGTTCCAAATGGAGTTAAAGAAAGACGGCGTAGATGAAACGAATAAACCTTCAAAATAAAACGCTGCTTAAAACCTGAACCTAATTATTATTGTGTTCTGCAACCCAGCTCTTGCGCTGTGATAAACATAATTAGGTTCTGAAAATTTACGATTGCAGCTCCCATACTTTGTCATTTTAATAATTTTCAATTACTCAGTTAAACATGTCAAATCAACCAGAGGCTGAGTTTATAAGCTCTGAAGTTGTTGGGGAAGAATTAGGCCATTCAGCCCATCAAGTCGACTCCGCCATGGCTGATCTATCTACCTTCCCCTCTCAACCTCATTGTCCTGCCTTTTCCCCATAACCCCTGACACCCGTACTAATCAAGAATCTCAACCTCCGCCTTAAAAGTATCCATTGGCAGCCTTCTGTGGCTTTGAATTCCACAGATTCACCACCCTCTTGACCAAAGAAATTCCTCATCTCCTTTCTAAATGTAAGTCCTTCCATTCTGACGCTATGGCCTCTGGTCCTCGACTCTCCCACTAGGGGAAACATCTTCTCCACACCCACTCGATGAGGGGAGACTTGATAAAGTATCTAAAACTTATGAATGGCACAGAGTGGACAGAATCCTTCTCCCAGGATGGAAATATTAAATACTAGAAGACATGGCTTTAAAGTGAGAGGAGCAAGGTTCAAAGAGGGTGTGAGAGCCAAGTGTTTTTTACATTACCATTTTACATGGAGGCACATTCAATAATGGCATTTCAGATACTTTTAGATAGGTACATGGATATGCAAAGGGAATGGAGGGATATGTATCACGTGCAGGCAGAGGTAATTCATTTTATCTAGTTCTAGATAGTGAAAATCAAAAAGTAACTGCGTAAGGTGGAATTGTAAAAGAAAACCGACAAACCTGTACATCTTTGGAGGTATACAAAAGTGCCGGTGAAACTCAGCTGGTGCGGCAACATCTATGGAACGGAGGAAATAGGCAATGTTTCAGGCCGAACCCCTTCTTAAGACTGATGTGAGGAGGGGGGGGGGGGAGAAGAAAGGAAGAGGAGGAGCCAGAGAGCTGAGGGAGAGCTGGGAAGGGGAGGAGACAGCAAGGGCTACCGGAAATTGGAGAATCAATGTTTATGCCGCTAGGGTGCAGACTGCCCAAGCGGAACATGAGGTGCTGCTCCTCCAATTTCCGGTGTTGCTCACTCTGGCCATGGAGGAATATCTTTGGAGCATGGGAGGATCACCCAGGGAAAACCCACGCGGTCACGGGGAGAACGTACAAACTCCATACATACAGCACACATAGTCAGGATCGAACCCGGGTCTCTGGTGCTGTAAGGCAGCAGCACTACCCCAGCATGCTGTTTCAAGGAACGTGTTCCTTTTTCCGTGTCGCCCATACCTGGCACCAGACGTTAGCTCCTTCCCATTATTACGGACCGACCAAAGTGAGCAGATTGCGGCTCTGCACTGCTGCTGCGCTCTGCGCAAGGACTGGCAGCTGCCACGTTAATGGAGAGTAATTGCAGGATGCTGGCGTGGCATCAAACAGTCATTGGTAGGGGCGACCAAATGCCTATGCTTGATTTTGGCCGGAATAGGCCAAAGTAGATTTTCCTCAGAGCAAGCATAGTTTAAAGCAGATAGGGATTTAATAGTAGTCATAACCGACAGAAACAGAATTAGGCTATTCGGCCAATTGAGTCCACTCTGCCATTCTATCTGTTTTTCCCTCTCAACCCCATTCTCCTGTCTTCACCCTGTAAGTTTTGATGCCCTTAAGGGGCTGTCCCACTTGGGCGACCTAATCCGAGAGTTCTGGCGAGTTTGCCCTCGCAGCATGGTCAACACGAGGTCGTAGGAGGTCTTTGGAGCTCTCCTTCATGCTCAAGAGTAGTCCCCACGTACTCGAGGCCTCAGCTAGGTTGCGGCGTTTTTTTCAACATGTTGAAAAATGCCCGCGGGTAAAAAAAAGGTCGCCATGGAAAAAAATCGATATTTTTTTTACTCGTAGGTTTAGACGTAGTAGGTTGTCATGTTAGCCGTAGGTAATCGAGGGTAGTCGAAGGTAGTCGTAGATAGTCTTCATCATAGTCGAAGGGAGGTCGACGGAGGTCGAAGGAGATCGTCTTCACTCTCCACTATTCGGTGTCCAATTTTCCCGAACTTAGTCGAAGCTAGTCTTCAACATAGTGTCATCTTCAACATGACGTTTTTTCAAACTCTCCTAAACCCTTCTAAACTCACCAATTAGGTCGCCTAAGTGGGACAGCCCCTTTACTAATCAAGAATATATCAACCTCCTGTACTCTAGCATCAAATTAATTTTCGTACTTCCACACTCGCGTCCCCGCAAGAACCTTTCCTACCATCTCACCCCCAACACCATCTTCAGAAAGATGGATGCAAAGTGTCAGCTGATCAGCTTGCAGCTGGTCAGGCAACATCTCTGGATATTTCGGGTCAGGACGTTTCTTCCTCTGACCCTTTCTCCACAGATGCCGCCCGACCTGCTTGTGTCTATCTTTGGTATAAACCAACATCTGCACTTCTTTCCTATTACCCATGTTCAGAAGCTATTTTCTTCCGACGTCCTGCAGATCACTTCCATAGAAATTGGATTGATTGAATGAGCACAAAAACAGCCTTCAGCACACCGAGTGCATGCAGCCATCGTTCTCCCATTCATGTAGAAACAAGGAACTGTTGATGCTGGTTCACAAAAGAAGAGCCAAGGAGCTGGAGTAACTCAGCGGGTCAGGCAGCATCTCTGGAGGAAATGGATGTGTGACGTTATGGGTCGGAGCCTTTCTTCAGACCCATTCACGCTGGTTCTATATTATTCCACCCCCTACTCACCTCAGAGCAATTAACAGAGGCCAGTTCACCTGCAAACCCATACATCTGCGGGTGGAAACTGGAACACCCGGAGGAAGCCCATGTGGTCCCAGGGAGGGCATGCGTGCTCCACACGGTGCACGAGATACGATCGCAGCCCTGATACTTTGTCGTTTTAATAATCTTCAATCGCTCTGGTCTCTGGCGCTGAGGCAGCAGCTCTACCGCTGAGCCACTGTCACAACATGGGAGGTTTTCGTTCCTTTGTACCCGTGGCAAGCTCGTTACAAACTTTGCCCAGTCATTCATTCCATGAATGAGTCCTCTTCAAATGCCCGTCTTGAATCCCGCAGAACAACGTGAAAGTTGATTCGCACAACAGCAGCAATTCCTAAACCACCATGAGAAAGATTCCCACAACTTGTGCTTTTTGCGTCTGGAAAAAATAAAAGTCCCGACCTGAAATGTCACCCATCCATTCCTTCCACAGATGCTGTTTGACCCGTTGAGTTCCTCCAGCACTTTATGCTTTGCTCAATGCTCCAGCCTCTGCAGTTCCTTGTGTCTCTTGACTTTTTATACTCTCATTTTATTTTCAGGTATAAACTCCTGCAGAGTATGTTTGCGGTGACATTTTATAATTGCAATCACCATCTAATACTTAAACCAAATAAAAAACAAATAAGCGACTTTTTTCCCTTCAGCACTAAACCGTGGTGAAAGTTTAACTAAAGCGAGTGGTTTGTGTTCAGCTGTCCTTTGGGTTGTGATTAGTACGGGTGTCGGGGTTATGGGGGGAAGGCAGGAGAATGGAGATAGAAACATAGAAATTAGGTGCAGGAGCAGGCCATTCGGCCCTTCGAGCCTGCACCGCCATTCAATATGATCATGGCTGATCATCCAACTCAATATCCTGTACCTGCCTTCTCTCCATACCCCCTGATCCCTTTAGCCACAATGGCCACATCCAACTCCCTCTTAAATATGGCCAACGAACTGGCCTCAACTATCTTCTGTGGCAGAGAATTCCACAGATTCACCACTCTCTGTGTGAAAAACGATTTTCTCATCTCGGTCCTAAAAGACTTCCCCCTTATCCTTAAACTGTGACCCCTTGTCCTGGACTTCCCCAACATCAGGAACAATCTTCCTGCATCTAGCCTGTCCAACCCCTTAAGAATTTTGTAAGTCTCTATAAGATCCCCCCTCAATCTTCTAAATTCCAGCGAGTACAAGCCAAGTCTATCCAGTCTTTCTTCATATGGAAGTCGTGCCATCCCAGGAATCAGTCTGGTGAACCTTCTCTGTACTCCCTCTATGGCAAGAATGTCTTTCCTCAGGTTAGGAGACCAAAACTGTACGCAATACTCCAGGTGTGGCCTCACCAAGACCCTGTACAACTGCAGTAGAACCTCCCTGCTCTTGTACTCAAATCCTTTTGCAATGAATGCCAACATACCATTCGCGATAGGAGGGGGAGATAGATCGGCCATGATTGAATGGCGGAGTAGACTTGATGGGCCGAATGGCCTAATTATGAACTTACGATGCCGCCCGTTTGGATTGTCGGGGGGGGGGGGGTTTGGACTTGTGGTTATGGGAAAGGCTTTAATACACTGCTTGTGCTTCCTTCAGTTGCTGCTAATTTGTCTCTCCTGCCAGCTGGTGATTTTTTTTTACCTGCTCTCTTATTTCTGTCTCCCAATAACCATTCGCAGTTGAACCAGTTGATGCACGGCCAGCTCCAGACCGAGGGCTTACCACTCGACCAGGTATCCATTGGCTTGGCTTTTAACCGATGCTAAGTGTGTGTGCGCTTTGTCAGAATACTTTCTTCTTGGGTTCTACCTACAAGCTGCGTAGCCTGCCCTTGACAACAAGGATGAAATGCCCAATTAAGTTGGAAGAAGCTCTTTTGTAAGCCCACAGGAAAGGCATCATCTGCGGGTCTTCACACTCGCTGGCTGGATAACACGCAACAAAAGCTTTTCACTATACCTCAGTACACGTGACAACAAACTAAACTGGCAGAGTCCCGAACAACTATTGACCTCATCGGACAATCTTTGATCAGACTTTATCTTACACTGAAAGTTATTCCCTTATCATGTATCTGTACACTGTAAATGGCTCGATTGTAATCACATACTGTCTTTCCGCTGACTGGTTAGCACGCAACGAAAGCTTTTCACTGTACTGAGGTACATGTGACAATACACTAAACTAAACTGACCTGAGGAGATAGGATTTCTGTATCTCTCGCTCTCACTGCATCTCTTGCACCCGTCTAATTTGAGCACAGCTTGGCTGCCAAATAATTTTCTCTTCCCAGCCTTGCATCTGAGGCCAGTCATAGTGTCCATCAGCGGATAGGTAACTGCGCCTAGATCTCAACCACACCATCTGTCTCGAATTTTCTTTCGAGAACAGGGTCCTTAACGGCTCTCTGTGTGTTACTTAGGGTCTGGACTCACTGGGATTAAGATGGAGGAAATCGCTGAAGTGAAGATGGAATCTGAATTCCACCAGGACTCTGGGTATGAGGTGCACCATCAGAAGCTGGTGAGTGGCATTAGCAAGATGTTGCAAGTAATTTAACAAGTGTTAAGGGATGCATCAGCTCCGTTCAGCTTAAACCTCAGTTCAGGGCGGCAGGCGAACTGAATGTCTCCACCATTTTATAAATTGTTCACATTCTGTTCCCATTCTATTCCATGATGAATATCAGGCAGCCTCTCTGTGACACTTTGAACCCTGCAGTGATGGGCATGAGCCTCAAGCACATTCCATTGGGTTTTTTTTTCCCTGTTTTTCAATGTTGTCATCTAAACCTTTGCAAAATGTTGTTTCAATTGCTCCGGTCACAGTTTAAGAATAAGGGGTAAGCCATTTAGAACGTAGTTGAGGAAGTGTTTTTCACCCAGAGAGTTATGAATCTGTGGAATTCTCCGGCTTAGAAGGCAGTGAAGGCCGATTCTCTGGATGCTTTCAAGAGAGAGCTAGATAGGGCTCTTAAAAATAGCGGAGTCAGGGGATATGGGGAGAAGGCAGGAAAGGGGTACTGATTGGGGATGATTAACCATGATCACAGTGAATGTCGGTGCTGGCTCGAAGGGCCGAATGGTCTACTCCTGCACCTATTGTCTATTGCCTTGTTCTATGGGGGGACATTCAGTCTCAAGGTGCCGAAACATTGCCTATTTCCTTCGCTCCATAGATGCTGCCTCACCCGCTGAGTTTCTCCAGCATATTTGTCCACCTTCTCCACTTGCATCATTGTTTATTTTTTAATGAATAGAAAGAGAGTCTAGAGTGTTTAATTGTCATGTGTACCAACAGCAGGAGAATGAAATTCTTACTTGCAGCAGCATTATGGGTCTGTCCCACTTGCCGATTTTTTTCAGGCGACTGCCTGCAGGCGACTGTCATAGCCATAGCAGGTCGCCGAAAAACCGGCGGCAACCTGCGTCACCCTGGCGAAAACCTACAACAGCAGCTACGTCAGAAGTCAAGCTACGTCAAACCCACTACCTTCGCCGAAAAATTTTCAACGTGTTGAAAATTTAACGGCGACCAGAAAGATGCTACGATGTTTTGCACGACTGATGAGACGACTCATGGCAACCACCGGCGAACATGTGGCGCCAAACTAGTTGCCTGTAGTTGCCTAAAAAATTACCTAAGTGGGACAGGCCCATTACAAGCCTAGAAACACAATTCACATAGATAATATAAAATAAACCAAAATTCAATTAATTCATGGCTCCAATATTAGTCGGGGGGCTGATCACAGTGAATGGCGGTGCTGGCTCGAAGGGCCGAATGGCCTGCTCCTGCACCTATTGTCTATTTTGTTTTGTTTTGGAGAACTATTGCTTTTTAACCAGTTTATAGGGGGCCAGTCACTAACCCTGTTTTAAATTTTTAATATTTAATCAGGCCGTCAATTTCTGAATTCAGAATTCAGAATGGGCTTGATTGCATGCCTTTATCTTAAGTCTTAGATGTGCTAATTTAATTGATGCAATTGGGAATAAATGTAATCTGCTTGTTGTCAGTTTAAATTATTTTGGAAGATTGCCCCTTTGAATGTCAACCGATTTGCCATCCAGCGCAGGGCGGGTCTTGCAGAACGATGATGAATGCTTTTCGCTGAGTGCTTTCCATTAAAAAAATATATATATCTCTGCCTGTCTATGTTGCACTAATTGAATTTCTAGGCAGCGTTCAGAAATGTTTGTGTGCGGACGCACGGCCCTTTGGAAATATATTGAAGTCATGTGGTTTTGCGAAATGTCACCACCGTTCTCGAAGGATTAAGGATCTTGTATGTTTGGGGCTTAATGAAACAGAGACAGGCAGCTGTTTTGCTAATGATATATAAAGAGGCTGGATTCTTCATACAAGGATGGGGTCACATGCACGGGTTATAAAATCCACTGCTCGCTGCGAAAATGAGCCTGTGGGATCGGCCCCGGTTCCAGTAACATGAACGGGGTTCTCGTGGTTTGCTCGCGGGACCTGACAGGGATTGGGTTATATTTATGCGTTTCTTTGTAGGTGTTTTTCCCAGAGGATGTTGGATCAAATAAAGGAGCTATCATTGGTCTCATGGTTGGAGGCGTCGTCATAGCGACCGTGATTGTCATCACTCTGGTGATGCTCAAAAAGAAGCAGTACACATCTATCCATCACGGGGTGGTTGAGGTAAGTCACTAATTAGCCACTGAGACCCAAGTAACCAGTCCAATCGCACTCTTTATATTTGCCGGCTGTTTTATTTTAAATCGGCGTTCTTCTTTCCTTCCCCTCCCCTCACCTCCTCCCCCCGCGGCTTTGATTTATCGCTGAGCTATCATTGTGTCTGACGCTGGGCCTCGGTGAACATTTTTCACTCTTGGCAACTAAGTGATTTATCCTGGCAATTTTCATCACTCATCCCGGCACACGGATCATCAGCAGCACCGCTTCCTGGGCCCCTCGGTTGCGGAAACTGCAGCGTGGGGTTAGCAAACTGTGGCGGGTGCGTCCAATGTGGGAATTAGTTCCAAGTTGTCACCCTGGCAACTTGCCCCCTTCACCACAAGCCTTACATCCGGGGCTATTCATGATGGGGAGGGGGGGGACGTGTTTTTTTAAGTTTTTGATTCATAAATACAGCACGGAAACAGGCCATTCAGCCCACTGAGCCCATGCCGTCCAGCGATCCCCATGCACTAACACTATCCGACACACACTAGGGACGATTTACAATTTTTACCAAGCCAATTACCCTACAAACCTGTACATATTTGGGGTGTGCGGGGAAAGCAGAGCTCCCGGAGAAAACCCATGCAGGTCACTGGGAGAACGTGCAGACTCAGCACAGACAGCACCCGTAGTCTCTGGCGCTGTAAGGCCACTGCGCCATCGTGCCGGTGTTTCAGGAGCTAACAAAACATGTCTTTAAATATCGAGGAATAATTGGCTGCCTGGGTCTCTTGTTTTCCAACGTTGCATCGTTCCTGTAGTTCATCGTCTGAGAAAGGATCCCAATCCGAAGTGTCCATGTCCGTATCCATGTTCTCCAGAGATGAGCAACTCAGATGAGCAACTCTGCATTTCTAAATTCGAAATGAAACCCAAAGACCACGGTGGCGCAGCGGTAGAGGTGCTGCCTCACAGCCCGGGTCCATCCTGACTACGGGTGCTGTCTGTACGCCGTTCGTACGTTCTCCGCGTGACCTGCGTGGGTTTTCTCCTACTGCTCTGGTTTCCTCCCCACAATCCAAAGGCGTACAAAGGTCTGTAGGCTAATTGGCTTTGGTAAAATTGTAAGTTGTCCCTGGCGTGTGTAGGATAGTGATAGTGCGGGGATCGCTGATCGGCACGGACTGGATGGGCCAAAGGGCCCGTTTCCACGCTGTATCTCTGAACTAAACTCAAGCAGCTGTGGGAATGAGGTGGAAGAAGCCCGGCCTCGAACAGCTCACATTTTCTCATTCCCAGTCTGTAGTTTAACCCTTATGTATCCATGCCTAGAAATCGTTGTAGAGCTGTCACGTCCGTAGGTGATGGCATTTATTATTTTACGTGTACATGCTTGTGCATATATGAGCACATAAAACAAGACAGGTCACAGCTCAAGTGTAGCCGGTGAATTTTCCAATCGGCGGACACGACAGACATTAGACAATAGGTGCGGGAGTAGGCCATTTGGCCCTTCCAGCTAGCACCGCCATTCAATGTGACCATGGCTGATCATCCCCAATCAGTACCCTGTTCCTGCCTCCTCCCCATATCCCCTGACACCGCTATCTTTAAGAGCCCTATCTAGCTCTCTCTTGAAAGTATCCAGAGAACCGGCCTCCACCGCACTCTGAGGCAGAGAATTCCACAGACTCACAACTCTCCGTGAGATAAATTGTTTCCTCGTCTCTGTTCTAAATGGCTAACCCCTTATTCTTAAACTGTTGCCCCTGGCTCTGAACTCCCCCAACATCGGAACATGTTTCCTGCCTCTAGCGTGTCCAAACCCTTAACAATCTTATATGTTTCAATAAGATCCCCTCTCATCCTTCTAAACTCCAGAGTGTACTATAGACAATAGACAATAGGTGCAGGAGTAGGCCATTCGGCCCTTCAAGCCAGCACCGCCATTCAATGTGATCATGGCTGATCATAGTGCCCCGTTCCTGCCTACTCTCCATATCCCCTGACTCTGCTATTTTTAAGAACCCAATCTAGCTCTCTCTTGAAAGCATCCAGAGAGCCTGCCTCCACTGCCCTCTGAGGCAGAGAATTCCACAGACTCACCACTCTCTGTGAGAAAAAGTGTTTCCTCATCTCCATTCTAAATGGGGCCAGCCGCTCCATTCTCTCAGCATATAACAGTCCCACCATCCCAGGGATTAACCTTGTAAACCTACGCTGCACTCCCTCAATAGCAAGAATGTCCTTCCTCAAATTAGGGGACCAAAACTGAGCGTGTACGGTAGTACCCCTCATGCACCGCATCCTTCTCTGAGGGAGCCAGTCCCTTATCGGATGAAAGTGGAGAAGAAGACACGGGTGGAGACGGGGAAGGTAGGGATGGAACATGACTCAAACCTGAAGCAGGTCCTGGATCGTGCCAGGGAGGTAAATCTTAAACTCAACCCCCTCAAGTGCAGGTTTTGAGTCGACGAAGTGACTCACGTGGGCCATGTATTCACCAACAACGGACTCAGGCCAGACCCTTCTAAAACCATTGTCATCAACGAAATGCCAGCACCTACGGACGTGACAGCTCTACAACTATTTCTAGGCATGGATAAGTATGGGTTAATCTACATAGTCCTGTTCCTGTTCACCGCCAGAGCCCCTCTGCCTGAACCCGGGACCTGTCAGTAACGCTGCACATTTCCATTTCCCCCTCCTTCCCACCATCTGCGCTGGCAGCAGCGCGATTCTGCGCCGTGGTTAAGTGCAGCTGCCAGCAATGAGTTCTCGTATGATTGCCAGCGGTCCCCGGAGACGCTGCGAGAAGCGCAAATAGGTGAATACAGATGAGACACATCATTTAGGAGTTCAATACTCCATCCCCACACGCGGCAGCAGCAGCAGCTTTTTACAGAATACATTGTCCTGGCTGCTGATCAAGAATCTTGAGCAGAGCAGAGTCCTGCACCAGCTCGGTGGAATATCTGGTCCTGCTAGTTTTTACACACGGCACAGCGACAGGTCTGAAGGAGGGTCTCGATAAGAAACGTCACCCATTCCTTCTCTCCAGAGATGCTGCCTGTCCCGCTGAGTTACTCCAGCAATTTGTGTCTACCTTCGTTTTAAACCAGCATCTGCAGTTCCTTCCTACACATCGTCACAGGCCTGTCAGCCTACCACATCTGCGCTGAACAACATGCCTATCTCCACTGATCCCTCTTGCCTGCATTGATTCCACATCCCTCTGTGCCCTGTCCATTCAAGTATCCGTCAAGATGGGTGGCGCAGCTGGTAGAGTCGCTGCCTCACAGCACCAGAGACCCGGGTGCGATCCTGGCCTCGGGTGTTGTCTGTGTGGTGTTTGCACGTTCTCCCTGTGACGTGAAGGGGGGGGGGGGGGGGTGCGGTTTCCTCCCAAATGCCAAAGACGTGCCCGTGGGGGGTTTGTACTGTATTTGACCTCTGTAAATCGCCCTTAGCGAGCAGGGTGTGAATAACATTGAACCACTGTGAACGGGCGATCGATGGTGGATGTGGGCCGAAGGGCCTGTTTTACAATCAATCACAATAACACATTAATTAGCCACGCATGTTTTGCAACATATACGAGGAATTTCATTTGCCAAGTCAGTCATACAAATAAAAAAGCAACGGAACACACAAAACCCATTTTAACATAAACATCCACCACAGTGACTCCTCCACATTCCTCACTTTGATGGGAGGCGAATAAAAGTTTCCACATTGTTTCTCTGAACCACTGTCTCCTCAATGTTACCACCGGTACTGTTCCTGCCTCCACCTCTGGCAACTGATTCCGGACTCCAACTAGCTTGTGTGAAGAAATGACTGCTCAGACCTCCTTTATAACCCTCACCTCTCACCTTAAACCCACGCTCTCCAATTTAGATGCCTCTACCATTTCTATAACCTCTGCCTTAAAGCGCTGCCCTCTAGTTTTAGACACCACTTACACGAGGGACTGGATACTGGCTATCTGTCCTATCTACCTTTGTATAACCATATAACAATTACAGCACGGAAACAGGCCCTCTCGGCCCTTCCAGTCCGTGCCGACCATTTATTTTCCCCTAGTCCCATCTACCTGCACTCAGACCATACCCCTCCATTCCCTTCCCGTCCATATACCTATCCACTTTACTTTTAAATGTTAAAATCGATCCTGCCTCCACCACTTCTGCTGGAAGCTCATTCCACACAGCCACCACCCTCTGAGTAAAGAAGTTCCCCCTCACGTTACTCCTAAACTTCCGTCCCTTAATTCGCATGTCATGCCCTCTTGTTTGAATCTTCCCTACCCTTAATGGGAAAAGCTTATCCAGTATATAGTATATAACAGATAGTATATAACTATCATCTTGCCCCTCAGCCTCCTTCGCTCCTAGGTAGACAGACAGACCCAGCCTATCCATCCCAGCACTCTGAGTAACTGAACCCAGGCAATAGATCTTTCCAGCACCACATCTTTGGGGTGTAGGAGGAAGGAAACCAGAGCTCCCAGAGAAAACCCACGCAGGTCACACAGGGGAGATCGTAGAAATTTTGCACAGACAGCACCCTCTGGCGCTGTAAAGCCCCTGTCCCACTTTCCCGAGTTACTCACGAACTCTCCCGAGTTTTCTCCTTGATTCTAACTCAGAGAATTACGGTAACAGCTGTTCGTAGGTACTCGGGGCTTTTTTTTTTAACTCGTGGACATTTTCCAACATGTTGAAAAAACGTCCCGACTTACCTGATGCCCCGCGTTCCTACGGCTGGCATTACGAGCCGCTACGAAACATCTACGGACTCCTCGGACATTACCCGACATTCCCCGAGTTCGAATCGAGGGGAAAACTCGGGAGAGTTCGTGAGTAACTCGGGAAAGTGGGACAGGGGCTTTAAGCCACTGCACGGTGTTTCAGGAGCTAACTAAACACGCCTTTAAATATCAAGGAAGAATTGGCTGCCTGGGTCTCTTGTTTTCCAACGTTGCATCGTTCCTGTAGTTCATTAGTCTGAGCAAGGATCCCAATCCAAAGTGTCCATGTCCACATCCATGTCCTCCAGAGATGCTGCCTGACCCGCTGAGCAACCCAGATTCCGTTCTGCGTCTCGAAATTTTAAATCAAACCCACAGACCACCAGCTTTATCACATCCCTTCGACAGTGCAGTGACTGCAACTGCACACAATATTCCAGGTGTGTGCAGAAGTTAGTTTACTGCAAGCTTGTTCCTGTTTTAATTTGCCAGAAGCAGCCAACAATGCACAGAAGACATTAACCTGCTTTAAACAACTGAGCTCCAAATTGCTTCTCTGCACTTGCCGATATCCTCTGTGGCTTGGCTTTGATGTTGCCTCTTCACGCTAATGTCGAGCCCACAGACGCCTCAATTAAGCCTTTTAAAACGTGCTTAAGCAGTTGAGGAAAGAATGATCAGTTTGACATCCCCTCACTGGCTTTCACTTTGAGGGGGGCACGGTGGCATTGCTGCCTGACAGCACCAGAGACCTGGGTTTGATCTTGACTACTGTACTTGCTGCCTGTACAGAGTTTGGACCTTCTCCCTGTGGCCTGTTGCCTCTCACAGACTTGCTGGTCTGTAGGTTAATTGGGCTCTGTAAATTGTCTCTGGTGTGTGTAGGATAGAACGAGTGCACGGGTGTTTGCTGGTCAGCGAGGACTTGGTGGCCTGACGGGCTTTTGTCTACGCTATATCTCTTTTTTTTTTAAACTAAAACATTTCCACAAGGTTATGTCAATGTTCATATGTTCAAGGAGCAGAATTAGGCCATTCGGCCCATTAAGTCTACTCCGCCATTCAATCATGGCTGATCTATCTCTCCCTCTCAACCCCATTCTCCTGCCTTCTCCCCAAAACCCCTGACGCCCACACTAACGAATCTTCATTAAATTGGAGTGAGATCAAACTCTGTTAATAGATCTACTGCTGGCCTACACTCCTTTCGTAACTGTCACTGTATGTCATGTTGTTACATGTGGGCGGAGCACCAAGGCAAATTCCTTGTATGTGAATACTTGGCCACTAAACTTACTTCCTTACATATTACTTATTTGATGATTTGGATTCTTTCCATTAAAGAAGATACAATTATTTTTTTACTGAGCGAATGTCCAGATTCTCTCTCTCTCTCTCCCCCCCTCGCAGGTCGATGCTGCCGTGACTCCCGAGGAGCGCCACCTCTCGAAGATGCAGCAGAACGGCTACGAGAACCCCACCTACAAGTTCTTCGAACAGATGCAAAACTAAAAAAAATAAACAACAACAAAAAAAATTGCGCTCGTTCTAAACAGTAGTCTAATCTCCCAGGCTGGACAGCATACGAAGCTCCTGCTGTGCGTGGTGTTCAGCCTGGCCGAGACACTCCGTGTTCCATTATTCTGCTCATCCTCGCCTTTTTTGAACAGCTGTGCTGTAAACACAAGTAGTTGCCTGAACTGGAAGAAGCGAAAACTAAGAATCAAAAACGTGTATTCCTGACGAGCGTTTTAACTGTTCTCACTACATGGTTTATCAATGAATGTTTTTTGTGAATTGTTAGGGTTTCTCTGTATCTAGTGCATGATACTTGTCTTCTCCACCTCCTCCACCTCCTCCTCCCCCCCCCCCCCCCCACCCCATTGCTATTTATCAGGTAGTTTGTTAGCAGGTTGTATTGTAATCTTGTGATTTTTGTGCAGATTATGATGTCCTTTTTAAATTGCGACATGCTATTAACCTATATGTGCTGACTGACGTGAAAAGGGGATAGGGGTTACATAGGTGCTTCTGTCTTGGTCGATTTGAGCTACTTTGCAAGGGTGAAAATACCATGCTGGTTTGGTATTTTGGTTTTATTTTTGGGCGGGCGGGCTAGGGTCGGGGTGAAAGTGACAAGGCGGGATGAGTAATAAAGCAGGCTTACTATGCAGTAAAATGTAGTGCTAGTGTTGTTGATATTCCAGGTAACACATCGGAACTTTTTATTTTGTCTCTTTTTTTCCTTTGCGAGAGAACTGCTGTTGAGCTAAATCTTCTTTGATGCTGTACAGTGTCCGTGAGCTACAGAATAAAGGAAATGGCTAGGATCCCGTGCCTGTGATTTGTGTGCCATTCTCATTGTCATTCACTTAAGGATCTCCTACCCATGTCAACCTTTCTTTTTTTTTTGAATGTAACTGTATTAGTGAGTCCCTGTGACTTGCATCTACCCTTGGCAGAGTTAGCGCTTCGATGGGGTCATGCTTGCAACAGATGTATATACTGAGAGGTGTCTCAGTGATAAGGTGGGTTGTACAGATGTAGCTTTAAGAATGGCTTTCTACAATGTATTACATAAATAAATTTAACACGATTCTTACTGAACCGTAACTTGATTTGTTTTATTTTTGTGAACAATGCGTGCTTCAAGCTGATGGTCAACGTGTGTTAGCGACAGGGTGGCGCAGCGGTAGAGTCGCTGCCTCACAGCGCCTAAGTCCCGGGTTCAAAGCCGACTATGGGTGCTGTCCGTACGGAGTTCGTACGTTCTCCCCGTGACCCGCGTGGTTTTTTTCTCCAGGGCTCCAGTTTCCTCCCACACTCCAAAGACGTACCAGTTTGTCGGTTAATTGGCCTTGGTAAAAAATTGTAAATCGTCCCTTGTGTATAGGATAGTGCTAGAGTATGAGGGGACCGCTGGTCGGCGAGGACTCAGTGGGCCGAAGGGCCTGTTTCCACGCTGTATCTCTAAACTAAACTAAAATGAAACGATAGCAGAGTCAGGGGATATGGGGAGAAGGCAGGAACAGGGTGCTGATTGGGGATGATCAGCCATGATCACATTGAATGGCGGTACTGGCTCGAAGGGCCAAATGGCCTACTCCTGCACCTATTGTCTGTTGTCTATTTAAGAAAGAACTGCAGATGCTGGAAAAATCGACGGTAGACAAAAATGCTGGAGAAACTCAGCGGGTGAGGCAGCATCTGAAGAAGGGTCTAGGCCCGAAACGTCACCTATTCCTTCGTTCCACCGATGCTGCCTCACCCGCTGAGTTTCTCCAGCATTTTTGTCCAGCTAAAATTAAACATCTGATCTGTTTGGACAGCATGCAAGACAAAGCTTTTCACTGTACCCTGCAACATGTGACAATAATAAACCCTAAACCTCAAATCGTCCCGAGGTTATTAAAGGCTCTGCATAAATGCTGCCGTTATTCTTGGCCCCTGGGAGGAAGTGGGAAGGGTAGACACAGGATACAATGTTCTGCAGCTGTGTTAATGTTGATGGGGTCGGCTGGGAGGTGGGATGAGATCAACTAAACTTGACCTCAGGATTGTGCACTCGTAGACTTTGGCGGTCAACCATCCAGCAAAAGGACGCGCCCCTCTCCGGTTCGGATAACAGCTGCAGAACGCTGCTCCAGAAATGCCTGGCACGCTCGTCAAAGCAAAGCCACTACACTTCAGAACATAGAACAGTACAGTGCCATCCTTTCACGGTACACCTCTGCTCAGTCATCTACCGTGTCCGCTGTTCCAGGTGTCAACTTCTCTACATCGGCCAGACCAAGAGCAGGCTCGGCGATCGTTTCGCTGAACACCTCCGCTCAGTCCATCTTAACCTACCTGATCTCCCGGTGGCTCAGCACTTCAAGTCCCCCTCCCATTCCCAATCTGACCTTACAGTCCTGGATAACCTCCATTATCAGAGTGAGGACCAGGGCAAATTGGAGGAGTAGCACCTCATATTTCGCTTGGGTTGTTTACACGCCAGCGGTAAGAACATTGACTTCTCTAACTTCAGATAGCCCTTGCTTTCCCTCTCTCCCCATCCCCTCCCCCTTCCCAGTTCTCCCACCAGTCTTACTGTCTCCGTCTACACCCTATCTTTGTCCCGCCCCCTCCCCTGACATCAGTCTGAAGAAGGATCTCGACCCGAAACGTCGCCCAGTCCATTAAGAATAAGGAGTAAGCCATTTAGAACGGTGACGAGGAAACACTTTTTCTCACAGAGTGGTGAGTCTGTGGAATTCTCTGCCTTGGAGGGCGGTGGAGGCAGGTTCTCTGGATACTTTCAAGAGAGAGCCAGATAGGGCTCTTAAAGATAGCAGAGTCAGGGGATATGGGGAGAAGGCAGGAACGGGGTACTGATTGGGGATGATCAGCCATGATCACATTGAATGGCGTTGCTGGATCGAAGGGCCGAATGGCCTACTCCTGCACCTGTTGTCTATTGTCCTTCGCTCCATAGATGCTGCTGCTTCACCCGCTGAGTTTCTCCAGCACTTTTGTCTCCCTTCGATTATCCAGCATCTGCAGTTCCTTCTTAAACAACGTGTTGAATTGCAGAGTCGACTCGATGAGACTGAATGGCCTATTTCCGCTCCTGTCACTTATGAACCTAAGACCTTCAACCTACAATATCCGTGCTGAACTTGATGCCGATCAGTGACAGCAGCGTCTGCCTGCAGCCCGTTTGTTTTAACATCTTTTTTCTATTTTTAGTCTGTTAAAAGTCTGTCTTGGGGGGAAACTTTAACTTTTTTATGTGGGGGAGGGGGGCAGGGTAAGGGGGAAACTAACTCCCAGTCACTTCCTGGCGGGGACGCGACTATTTCTCCGAGTCGCGTCCTCGCCCCCCACCTCGCGGCCTACCTCCTGGATCGGAGCGACCTTTCCTGCCGGGGACCGGGAACCGGACCAGAGCTGCAACAGCGGCGGCGCTGGAGTCACCGCGGAGCGGGCGATACCTACCTGGGTCGCCGTTGGAGCTCCGGAGCGTTGGGCCGCTGCTCCAACATCATGGAGCTCTGGTTGGGAGAGCTTCCAACGCGGGCGGCGCTGAACTCCATGGAGTCCTGGGGCCCTTTGCCGAGGGCCTCCAGCGTTGTGTCTCCACCCGGCGCGGCCTGCGGACTTTGGGAGCCGCGGACTCCGGTAGGAGGGGGCCGACTCGAGGTCCAGGCCGCTGAGGCTTGCATCACCCCGCCCGAGCGGGTCTGAACATCGGGACTGCAGGGGGCTCGGGGAGGCCCCGACCACGGGGGAACAGTGGGGAACATCAGGGGAAGAGACTGACTTTGGTGCCTTCACTCACAGCGGGAAACATTGATCCTGCTGTGAGGGGATGTTTTATGTTTTATGTTGAATTTCTACTCCATGTTGTGTTCTTTATTTTTTACTGTATGGCTGTATGGTGGTTTCAAGCCACGGTTGCCTAGCCAGAGGCAACTAAATTTAAAGTGGCACTTTCTTCCCAATAACCCTCTCTGGCTTAACCCCTCCCTTCACCACCTCCAGTTTAAATTCCAGTAGGAATATTTTGGAGGACCAAGTAACCAAGAACCAAGAACCAAGATCAACAAATCTGCCTGCACCTGATTCCCTGCATCCCTTCATACCCTGCATATCCATGTGACTATCTAATAGCCCCTTTAACGTATTTGCCTTCACCGCCATCCCTGCAGCCCATTCCACCAAGAGCGGAACTCGCTATCAAAACATGGAGGGGACGGGGGACACAATATTCTGGCGGCCGCGCGCATGCGCACACTCACACACACACATGCACGAGGCCTCGGAGCCTCAATCCAGCGCTAAACAAAGATACTGCGCTGGCTGTGGGCCTGGGGATACAGCTCGCGCCTGACTCCCGACCTCTGGGCACCCGTGGGGGGGGGGGGGGCTCTTGGGTGGGGACGGGACAGCGCCGGTGACCCGGCCGGGATCGATCCTGGCTGCGGATGAGGCGCAGGTCTTGGGGGGATGTCCCCCACCTCTCAAAACAAGGGGGGGGACGTCCCCTCTGCCCCCCCCCCCCCCCCCCATGTTTTCCGCCCCTGCATTCCACCACTCTCTGTGTTTTTAAAAAAAATTGTCCCACATATCTCCTTTGAACTCTACCCCCCTGGTCTTAAAGCTATGCGATCTTTGACATTTCCATGAAAAAATGGTTCTAACTGTCTACCCTATCTATGCCTCTCAGAGTTTTATATACTACCAGATAATGACAGTGACTCCAACTCTCCCGCTTTCGGCGGGAGATCGCCCGCTGAAAGGCCATTTTCGCAAAATCTCCCGCTCTCCCGCTTGAGATTTTGCGAAAATTTTCCGGGCGCTCTCCCGCTTGAAATCCCGCAAGCGGGAGAGCGGGAGATTTTGCGAAAATGGCCTTTCAGCGGGCGATCTCCTCAAGTGTCGCCGCTGGATTTTGAAATGTTCAAAAATCTTTCGGCGACCCTGATACGTCAGTCGATGACGCCGGCAGTCGCCGAAATAAATCGCCAAGTGGGACAGGCCCTTTAATGTGCGGGGATCGCGGGTCGAAGCGCACTCGGTGTCTCCGCGCTATCTCGAATCTCTAATCCAAACTAAAACTGGAGATGCAGCTCAGAGTTTCAGCAGTGACTGTGGTTAACACACCGTGTAATGAGTTGGAGCAAGGTGCACATGCAGTGGCGATCCCATCTCACCTTGCCCAGGAAACGCTCCTTCCTGCTTCTGACACGAAACGCACTCAACAGTGGCCCACACATCTTTCAAGGCCGTGACCTTGAAATAAACTGCAGACTTTAGAAGCACAATTTCTACTTTCAAACTAGTCTGTACTTGGTTTAGAGATACAACGCAGAAGCAGGCCCTTTGGCCCACTGTGTCTGTGTTGACCGGCAATCCCCGCACAGTAACACTATGGTACACACACTAGGGACATTTTTTTAAATTAATTATAGCCAAGCCAATTAGCCGAAAAGACACAAGGAACTGCAGATGTTTAAGAAGGGACTGCAGATGCTGGACAATCAAAGGTAGACAAAAATGCTGGAGAAACTCAGCGGGTGCGGCAGCATCTATGGAGCGAAGGAAATAGGCAACGTTTCGAGCCAATAGACAATAGGTGCAGGAGTAGGTCATTCGGCCCTTCGAGCCAGCACCGCCATTCAATGCGATCAGGGCCGTAACCCTTCTTCAGGAACTGCAGATAGTCAGAGTCATACAATGTGGAAACAGGACCCTCATCCCAACTTGTCCTCACCGGACAACATGTTTAACCTACACTAATCCCACCTGCCTGCATTTGGCCCATATCCCTCCAGACCTGTCCTATCCATATACCTGTCCATAAACATTACAATAGTACTTGGCTCAACTACCTCCTCCGGCAGCTTGTTCCATACACCCACCGCTATTTGTGTGAACAAGTTAGCCCTCATGTTCCTATTAAATCTCTTCCGCCGCCCCCCCCCCCCCCCCCCCCTCGCTTTAAACCTATGTTCTCCCTTGATCCTGTATCTGAACACTGGGTGGCTTGATTGTAATCATGTACAAATTTCTTCACTGACTGACTAGCACTCAACAAAAAGTGCTGTCCACTGTGCCTCGGTATACGTGACGATAATACGCCTGACCCTGGATATAAACATAACATCAGGTACAGCAGTAGCAAAGAGGTTAAGATCGAAGGTTGACATAAAATGCTGGAGTAACTCAGCGGGTGAGGCAGCATCTCTGGAGAGAAGGAATGGCCGACGTTTCGGGTCGAGACGCTTCTTCAGATACTGGACTAGTAAGGAGAACCTGAGGCATTGATCTGAAGACATGAGTTCAAATCCCACCACGGCAGCTGGTGAATTTGAATAAAGCAATTAAATGAATCTTCGGTAGAAAGCTGGTCGCAGTGCTGGTGACCATGAAGATGCTAGATTGTGCCCTTAAGGATGGCACTTGCTGCCCTCGCTGTGACTTTTAACTACTGCCTCAGTTCAAAAGCAATTAAGGACTCGAGCAGCTGCAAACGTTGGGATGTGGGAGGAAAACGGCGTAACAAGAGCCCGTACCATCACACTAATCAACCGGGTCTGAAGAAGGGTTTCAGCCCGAAACGTCGCCTATTTCCTTCACTCCTAGAATGCTGCCGCACCCGCTGAGTTTCTCCAGCATTTTTTGTCTACCTTCGATTTTCCAGCATCTGCAGTTCCTTCTTGAACACTAATCAACCTGCCTTTCATCAACTCCATCTACACTTCACGCTGCCTTGGCAAGGCCAGCAGCAGCATCGAGGACGAGTCGCACCCTCTTCTCCCCTCTCCCATCGGGCAAGAGGTACAGAAGTGTGAAAACGCACACCTCCAGATTCAGGGACAGTTTCTTCCCAGCTGTTATCAGGCAACTGAACCATCCTACCAACAACTAGAGAGCGGTCCTGACCTCCCATCTGCCTCATTGGAGACCTGAGAAGTATTTTTATTCAGACTTTATCTTGCACTAAGCGTTATTCCCTTCCTTCTGTGATGTGTACCGTGGAGGAATTGATTGTAAATCATGTACAGCACAGTCTTTTCACTGTGTAGGAAGGAACTGCAGATGCTAGTTTACACCGTAGACACAAAATGCTGGAGTAACTCAGCGGGACAGGCAGCATCTCTGGAGAGAAGGAACGGGTGGCGTTTCGGGCCGAGACCCTTCTTCATTCTGAAGCAGAGTCTGAACCCGAAACGTTACCCATTCCTTCTCTCCAGAGTAGTCTTCCGACTGACTTTGGCACATTGGCCTTCATCAGTATTGAGTATTGAGTATAGAAGTTGGGAGGTCATGTTGCAGTTGTATAAGACGTTGGTGAGACCGCATTTAGAGTACTGTGTTTAGTTCTGGGCACCATGTTACAGGAAATATATTGTCAAGCTGGAAAGTGAACCTACGCTGCACTCCCTCAATAGCAAGAATGTCCTTCCTCAAATTAGGAGACCAAAATTGCACACAATACTCCAGGTGTGGTCTCATCGGGGCCCTGTACAACAGCAGCAGGACCTCCTTACTCCTATACTCAAATCCTCTCGCAATGAAGGCCATAATGTCATTAGCTTTCTTCACTGCCTGCTGTACCTGCTTGCTTACTTTCAGTGACTGATGTACAAGCACACCCAGGTCTCGTGGTACCTCCCCTATTCCTAATCTGACACTATTCAGATAATAATCTGCCTTCCTGTTCTTGCCACCAAAGTGGATAACCTCACATTTATCCACATTACACTGCATCTGCTATGCATCTACCCACTCACCCAACCTATCCAAGTCACCCTGCAGCCTCGTAGCATGCTCCTCGCAGCCCACAATGCCACCCAGCTTTGTGTCATTCGCAAACTTGGAGATGTCACATTTAATTCCCTTGTCAAAATTGTTAATATATAATTGTGGTCCCAGCACCGAGCCTTGCAGCACCCCACTAGTCACTGCCTGCCATTCTGAAAAGGGCCCGTTAATTCCTACTCTTTGCTTCCTGTCTGCCAGCCAATTCTCTATCCATGTCAATACCCTACCCCCAATACCATGTGCTCCAATTTTGCACACTGATCTCTTGTGTGGGATCTTGTCAAAGGCTTTTTGAAAGTCCAGATACATTTATGAGGATGTTGCCAGGACTAGAGGGTGTGAGCTACAGGGAGAGGTTGAGCAGGCTGGGTCTCTTTTCCATGGAGCGCAGGAGCATGAGGGGAGATCTTATAGAGGTGTACAAAATCATGAGAGGAATAGATCGGGTAGATGCACAGAGTCTCTTGCCCAGAGTAGGGGAATCGAGGACCAGAGAACATGGGTTCAAGGTGAAGGGGAAAAGATTTAATAGGAATCTGAGGGGTAACTTTTTCACACGCCAGAGGAGGTAATTGAGGCTGGGACTATCCCAACATTTAACAAACATTTGGACAGGTACAGTAAATGGATAGGTTTGGATATGGGCCAAACGCAGGCAGGTGGGACTAGTGTAGCTGGAACATTGTTGGTCAGTGTGGGCGAGTTGGGCCAGAGGGCCTGTTTCCACACTGTATCACTCTATGACTCTGTGACCCACGCGGTCAAATGGAGAATGTACAAGCTCCGTGCAGACAACACCTGGAGTCAGAATGTATATAATGGTATATGGACACACTGATCTGTTCTGTAGTCAATGCCTGCTATGTTCTGTGTGCTGAAGCAAAGCAAGAATGTCATTGTCCTATCAGGGACACACGATAATAAACTCTCTTGAACGTGAACTTGAGAATTGAACCGGGACCTCTGGAGCTGTGAACCTCCCGGTCATTTCCTGAATCGCTGCCCGGCCCACGTAATCGGAGAGACACGGGGGGAGGGTCCAGCAGGGGCTAGACTCCCCGGGAGCTCGTGTGTAACCCGGGCTGGCGATTCACTCTGTAAACCAACTCCGCACGTCGACAGCTGGGGGACCTGTTGCCGTCTGTTGCTGAGTGATACCGAGCGTCCTGCCTGGGATTAGCTCCTGGGAATGATCCCCGCTAAGACATTCCTTCCTCAGCTTAAATTAGAACGCCGGCTTGGCCGTGGCAAAGGACGTCCAGTCAGCGGATCTCCCCCAAACGCACACAGTGTCTCCTGCAAACGGCCATGGATGCCATGGCTGGTCAGAGTCGGAGTAGGGAGGAGCGTGAGGGGATGCACAGATGCTGGTTTAAACCGAAGAAGGACACAAAATGATGGAGTAACTCAGCGGGACAGGCAGCATCTCCGGAGAGAAGGAATGGGTGACGTTTCGGGTCGAGACCCTTCTTCAGACTGGTCAGGGATAAGGGAAACGAGAGATATAGACGGTGATGTGGAGAGATAAAGAACAATGAATGAAAGATATGCAAAAAAGTAGCGAAGATAAAGGAAACAGGCCATTGTTAGCTGTTTGTTGGGTGAGAACGAGAAGCTGGTGCGACTTTGGTGGGGGAGGGATAGAGAGAGAGGGAATGCCGGGGCTACCTGAAGTTAGAGAAATCAATATTCATACCACTGGGCTGTAAGCTGCCCAAGCGAAATATGAGATGCTGTTCTGTCATTTTGCATTTAGCCTCACTCTGACAATGGAGGAGACAGGAAGGTCATTGTGGGAATGGAAAGGAGAATTAAAGTGTTTAGCAACCGGGAGATCAGGGGGTTAGTGCAATATCCTCTGACACTGGAACCTTTGTGGGGGGTTGGGTGGATGAGTGGTGGGTGAGAACCTTTTGGGTTTAAGGTCACAAGTGATAGGAGCAGAATTAGGCCATTCGGCCCATCGAGTCCACTCTGCCATTCAATCTTGGCTGATCTATCTCTCCCTCCTAACCCCACTCTCCTGCCTTCTCCCCATAACCCCCGACACCCGTACTGATCAGGAATCTGTCCGTCTCTGCCTTAAAAATATCCATTGAAGGTATGTCCTTTAATTCTGTGGCTATGACGTCTGGTCCTAGACTCTCCCACTAGTGGAAACATCCACTCCACATCCACTCTATCCAAGTGGATAGGGATCTAACTCCAATCTGGAGACACGAGGAGCTGCAGATGCTGAGATCCTGAGCCAAACACAAAGTTCATGTCATAGGAGCAGAATTAGGCCGTTCGGCCCATCAAGACTACTCCGCCATTCACATCATGGTGTGAAAACGCACACCACCTGATTCAGGGACAGTTTCTTACCAGCTTGTTACCAGGCAACTGAACCACCCTACCACAACCAGAGAGCAGTGCTGAACTACTATCTACCTCTTTGGTGACCCTCGGACTAGCCTTGATCAGACTTTGTTGGCTTTACCTTGCACTAAACATTATTCTTTATCATGTATCTATACAGTGTAAATGGATCGATTGTAATCATGTGTTGTGTTTCTGCCAACTGGAGAGCACGCAACTAAAAGCTTTTCACTGTACCTCGGTACATGTGACAGTAAACTAAACTGAAGATGAAACTCTACTTTTCCCCTCTCAACCCCATTCTCCTGCTAGGTACTGTACCTATTTGCTAATCATCACCCCCGTCCCCCCTCCCCCACCCCCCTATCCACCTTCCCCCCCCCCCCCCCCCCCCCCCCCCTCCACCCCCCCTCCCCCCGTCATCTCTTCGCCAGAGATGCTGCCTGACCGACTGAGTTACTCCAGTTTTTCTGTGTCCATCTATCCATGTACCTGTCCAAATGTCTTTTACATGATGCTATAATACCAACCTCAAACGACGTCCTCTGGCAGCTCGTTCCATACACCCACCAACCTCTGAGTGAAAAAGTTGTCCTTCAGGTTTTTTGTCAAATCTTCACAAGTTCACAATTTACAGAAGTGGCACGGAGGCCATTCGGCCCATCGAGCCTACTCGGCCTTTCAATCATGGCAGATCCCATTTTCCTGTGCCTTCTCCCCGTAACCCTCGACACCCGTTCTAATTGAGATTTTATTTCGCCTTCCATCACAGCGAGGCATGTGGAGGTGTCACTGTGGTGGATGTTTATGTTAAAATGGGTTTTGTGTGTTCTGTTGCTTTTTATTTGTATGACTGACTTGGCAAATGAAACTCCTCGTATGTTGCAAAATATACTTGGCTAATAAAGTATCTATCTCTGCCTTAAAAATACCCACTGACTTGGCCTCCACAGCCCTCTGTGGCAATGAGTTCCACAGATTAACTACCCACTGACTAAAGAAGTTTCTCCTCACCTCCTTTCTAAAAGAGCGCCCTTTAATTCTGAGGCTGTGACCTCTGGTCCTAGACTCTCCCACCAGTGGAAACATCCTCTCCACATCCACTCTATCTGTGCCTTTCATTATTCTGTAAGTTTCAATGAGGTCCCCCCCCTCAACCTTCTAAACTCCAGCGAGTACACGCCCAGTGCTGTCAAATCTTGCTCGTTTTGCATTAAAACTATGTCCTCTTGCTTTTGATTCAATAGTACGATTGTAATCATGTATTTCTTTCTGCTGACTGGTTAGCACGCAACAAAAGCTTTTCACTGTACCTCAGTACACGTAACAATAAACTAAACTCAACTACTCTGGGTGAAAGATCTGTGCATTCACCTTACTTATTCCACTTGTGATCTTATATATGTCCAGAAGATCGTCCCTCATCCTCCTGCACTCCAGGGAATATAATGCCAGCCTGCTCAACCTCTCCCTGCAGCTCAGACCCTCAGGTCCTGGCAACTTCCTCGTGAATCTCTGCGCTCTTTCTGAAGCGTGTTTGTGGCCACGGGCATTGCCCGATTCCCCCTTTACACCTAACACTCACTTTCACGTCTGCCTTGCGTAAATACTTACAGAAATGCTTAAAAGTCCACACGGTGGCGGAGCGGCTAGAGTGGCTGCCTCACGGCAAAAGGGAGACCCGGGCTCGATCCCGATTGCGGGTATTGTCTGTACGGAGTTTGCACGTTCTCCCCATGACCTGCGCGGGTTTTGTCCGGGTGCTCTGGCTTCCGCACTCCAAAGACGTACAGGTTTGCAGGTTAATTGGCTCGGTGTAAATGTAAAAATTGTCCCTGGTGTGTGTAGGATAGTGTTAGTGTGCGGGGATCGCTGGTCGGCGCGGACCCGGTGGGCCGAAGGGCCTGTTTCCGTGCTGTATCTCTGAACTAAAGAAAGTGGGGCGGAGAAGAGAAGTTCGCGGGAAGGTCGACGGATTGACAGTAAGACTGAACAAACCTTGCTGATTATCCCGTGTGTCACGGAGGGAGCATCCATTTGCCAATTACTGTAATCAGTAGAGTTATCAATCCTGATATCCTTTTATAGAATAATTACAGTGTTCCAACTCTACACTGAGCCTCTCGACAAGCCTTGCTCTGTCAAACCACATATTTTCCGAATTACAGCCACAGACACAGCTCCGATGAAGATTTCAGCAGTTAATTAAGTATTCTAAAAATACAAAATGCTCTTGAATGTAAGAATGGATGGGGAGGGTCGGAATGTTTGGTATAATTTAGAGAGACTGCGTGGAAACAGGCCCCTCGGCCCACCGAGCCTGCGCCGACCAGCGATCGGCATGTGTAGGGAAGAACTTCGGTTGCTGGTTTTAATCGAAGATGGGCACAAAATGCTGGAGTCACTCAGCGGGACAGGCGGCATCTCCGGAGAGACGGAATGGGTGACGTTTCGGGTCTGAAGACTTCATGCCTGAAGAAGGGTCTCGACCCAAAACGGCACCTGTCCTTTCTCTCCAGAGATGCTGCCTGTCCCGCTGAGTTACTCCAGCATTTGTGTCGATCGCCGTGCACTCTAGTTCTTTCCAACACACACCCGGGACAATTTATAACTTTACCAAAGCCAATTAACTAACACACCTGTCCAATACATAAGGGACAATTTTACAGAAGGCAATTAACCTACAAACCTGTACGTCATTGGAGTGTGGGAGGATCAGCCATGATCACATTGAATGGCGGTGCTGGCTCGAAGGGCCGAATGGCCAACTCCTGCACCTATTGTCTATTGTCTATTGTCTATTGAAACCGGAGCACCTGGAGAAAATGCATGTGGTCACGGGGAGAACGTACAAACTCCGTACAGACAGCGCCCGTAGTCGGGATCGAACCCGGGTCTCTGGCGCTGTGAGGCAGCGGCTCTGCCTGCTTCGCCACCCTCTGTATTGTACATCGATGACTGCTCCATTGATATTCTACAGCTGTACAGTAGAGAGCATGTTGACCAGTTACATCACGGCCCGGTTCGGCAACTCCAACGCCCAAGAACGAAGGAGATGACAGAGTGTGGTGGGAACGCTGCCCCGGTCCATCCCGGGTACCGACCTCCCCACCATCAAAGGGATGTACAGGAGTCGCTGCCTCACAAAGGCAGCCAGCATCGTCAGAGACCCCCACCACCCCGGCCACGCTCTCATTTCACTGCAGCCAAGCTAAACTAAACTGTGCAGGAAGGAACTGCGGCGCTGGCTTAAACCGAAGACAGACACAAAAAGCTGGAGTGACTCAGCGGGTCAGGCAGCGTCCCTGGAGAGAAGGAAAGGGTGGCGTTTCGGGCCGAGACCCTTCTTCAGACAGAGAGTCAGGGGAGAGGGAAACGAGAGATATAGAACGAATGGATGAAAGATATGCAAAAATGTTACGATGATAAAGGAAACAGGCCATTGTCGGCTGTAGGCTGGGTGAGAACGAGTTATAGACAATGGAAAATGAATCTATTTGTAAAGGGCCTGTCCCACCAGCATGCGTTTGCATGCGTCTAGCGCGACCAAACGTGGTCGCTTGAGGCGTACGGCCTCGCGGGGCCGGTCCCAATTCAAATCGCGGAGGCGTATGGAGTTGTGCGGGGCTGGTCCCGACATCATACTCACCAATCAGCTGGGCAGGAGGCGGGCCGACTGAATTTGGACGTCGCACGGCGTTGGCCGGTGACGTCATCGCACAACGCCACGTGCTCGGCGTACGCCATCAAGACGCTGCGTATGACGTCAAGACACTGCGTACGCCCTCAATGCGGCTGCGGGCCGACAGGCCGTTGGCGCGCGGAATGTTTGGACAGGGTCAGTTTTTCGGAGCCTCGCGCGATGTTGGGACCAGCCCCGCACAACTCCATACGCCTCCGGCAATCGAAGTGGGACCGGCCACGCGAGGCCGTACGGCTCAAGCGACCACGTTAGGTCGCGCTCGCCGCATGCAGCCGCATGTTGGTGGGACAGGCCCTTAACACTACCACTGAACCTCATTTGAAAACCTTCTATTGCAGATCACAGCTAACTGCAGATAGGATTCACCACCCCAAACCTCATAGATCTTCTGCCCAGCAACTGCATTCAAGCCATTTTATCATTTGCTTCCCCCCACCCCTCCCCCACCTAAGTACAAAACTGCAACTCTCTCTCCTGAGTTATTCATGTCGCTATATTTGACGTACTAAATAATTCAAATGACCAATACAAAACCCCCCTGAATAATCAATAGAGTGTCACTCCGAATGAATTTCAGGCTGCTGGGCCTGTCCAAGCAAAGTCCCTCAGTCGGAAAATGCTGGAGTCACACAGTGGGTCAGGCAGCATATCCCCGGAGACGTTCCGGGCCCCGATCCTTCTTCAGAGTCCGGGGTCATAAGGTCACAAGGAACAGGGGTAGAATTAGGCCATTCGGCCCATCAAGTCTACTCCGCCATTCAAGCTAGGCTGACCTAGGGAGGTGGGAGGCATGAAGAATGCGACATAGAAATCATTCCATGGTCATTCCAGCCTTTCTGCTGACTTGCCCGCACGCAACAAGAGCTTTTCACTGTACCTCGGTACACGTGACAATAAACTAAACTTAACTGAACAACGTTTTTCCACTGTCATAAGGGAAGGGAGTAGAATTAGGCCATTCGGCCCAGCAAGTCTACCCTGCCATTCAAATCATGGCTGATCTGTCCCTCCCTCCGAACCCCATTCTCCTGCCTTCTCACCGTAACCTCTGACCCCCGTAGTAATCAAGAATCTATCTGTCTCTGCCTTAAAAAATTAACTTGGCCTCCAGAGCCTTCTGTGGCAAAGAATTCCACAGATTCACCGCCCGTTGACTAAATAAATTTCCCCTCATCTCCTTCCTAAAGGAACGTCCTTTAATTCTGAGGCTGTGCCCTCTAGTCCTAGACTCTCCCACTAGTGGGAAACATCCAACATGGAATGGTCATACAACATGGAAACATGCCCTTCAGTCTAACCTGTCCATGGCGGCCAATAGGTCCAACAGGGCAGGTCCCACCTGCCTGCGTTTGGCCAATATCTCTCTGAACCCTTCTCTCATCATGTACCTGTCCAAGTGTCTGTTGAACAATGTAATTGTACCCACCTCTATCGCCTCCTGACGTCAAGCTGGAAAGGATGAAGAGAAGATTTACGAGGATGTTGCCAGGACTCTAGGGCGGGAGCTCTAGGGAGAGGTTGAGCAGGCTGGGACTCTGTTCCTTGGAGCGCAGGAGGATGAGGGATGACCTTATAGAGGTGTATAACATCATGGGGAGGAATAGATCGGTTAGACACACAGTCTTTTACCTCGAGTAGAGGGATTGAGAGTCAGAGGGCATAGGTTGAAGGTGAGGGGGGAAAGATTTAATAGGAACCTGAGAGATAACTTTGGTTGTGGTTGTATGGAAAGAGCAGCAGGAGGTCGTCGATCATAACATTTAAGAGATATTTGGACAGGTGCATGGATAGGACAGGTTTAGCGGGATATGGGCCAAACACAGGCAGGTGAGACTAGTGTAGCTGGGGCATGTTGGTCGGTGTGGGCAAGTTGGGCTGAAGGGCCTGATTCCATGCTGGGAGGGGTGGGGGGTTGCAACCTTCACGGGGTCCGCCCTGTTTCGACGAATGCAATCAACCTGGCGTGCACATTCAAATAAGATCAAATAGAACAAGTTGTCCGACAACTTTAAGCTGTGCACGCCACACGCAAGAAGAAAATCACTCTAAAGGGGCTGTCACACTTGGGCAACCTAATTGTCCAGTTTAGGAGAGTTTGAAATAACTCTTCTAAACTTGAAGACGTCCTTCGACTATGTAGAAGACCTCCTACCACCTCCTTCGACCATGTTGAAGACCAGCTACGACTAACTTCGGAGAAATTGGACACCGAATAGTGGAGAGTGAAGACGACCTCCTTCGACCTCCCTCCGACTCTGATGAAGACTATCTACGACCACTTCGACTACGAACGTACCACGACCTAGACTAAAAAAAGTATAGATTTTTTCCATGGCGACCTTTTTTTTTACTCGCGGGCATTTTTTAACATGTTGAAAAAAACCGCTGCGACCTAGCTGAGGCCTCAAGTACGCGGAGACCAGTCTCATAGAAACATAGAAACATAGAAATTAGGTGCAGGAGCAGGCCATTCAATATGGTCATGGCTGATCATCCAACTCAGTATCCTGTACCTGCCTTCTCTCCATACCCCCTGATCCCTTCAGCCACAAGGGCCACATCCAACTCCCTCTTAAATATAGCCAACGAACTGGCCGCAACTACCTTCTGCGGCAGAGAATTCCACAGATTCACCACTCTCTGTGTGGAAAACGATTTTCTCATCTCGGTCCTAAAAGACTTCCCCCTTATCCTTAAACTGTGACCCCTTGTCCTGGACTTCCCCAACTTCTCGCATGAAGGAGAGTTACGAAGACCTCCTACGACCTCGTGTCGACCATGCTGCGAGTATGAGTCGAGGGCAAACTCGCCAGAACACGCGGATTAGGTCACCCAAGTGGGACAGGCCCCTTTAGGCTGTCTGGACATCATTCTCCAAACCGGCATTTATTGACCACTGTGATTCTAGGTTCGGATGGGCTATGAATGCCAGAGACAAGAATAAATGACTCGAACCCAACAGATCCTGCTTTTTCAGCCCAACCTGTCCTGTCTCTCAGCTCCTGGGGCTGCAGACTAAGTGTGGATCACCTTCGAGAGAAGGAGTTGGGTCCGACAATGTTGTTCATGTGCCAACTGGTATTTGGGTCGACCCAAACTCATCATAGAAACATAGGTGCAGGAGTAGGCCATTCAGCCCTTTGAGCCAGTACCGCCATTCAATGTGATCAAGTTCAAATTCACGTTTATTGTCACTTTACCAATTAAGGTACAGTGAAATTGGAGTCACCATACAGCCACACTAAGTAAAAAGCAACAAGACACACAGCCACATAAAGTAAAATTTAACATAAACATCCACCACAGCGGAATCCACATTCTTCACTGCGATGGAAGGTAATAAAGTTCAGTCATCTTCCTCCTTTGTTCACCCATGGTCGGGGCCTGCGAACCCTCCGCAGTCGCCGCTGCCGACGTTCCGATGTTCAGGCCCTGGCGTCGGGATGATGGAAACTCCGGCGTCGGGACGGATCGGAACACTCCGCTGCATGGAGCTCCCGATGGCGATCGTGGCCGATCATCCACAATCAGTACCTCGTTCCTGCTTTCTCCCCTCAGGAATTCTCTGCCTCAGAGGGCGGTGGAGGCCGGTTCTCTGGATGCTTTCAAGAGAGAGCTAGATAGGGCTCTTAAAAATAGCGGAGTCTGGGGATATGGGGAGAAGGCAGGAACGAGGTACTGATTGGGGATGATCAGCCATGATCACATTGAATGGCGGTGCTGGCTCGAAGGGCCGAATGGCCTACTCCTGCACCTATTGTCTATTGTCTATTGTCTATTGTCCCCATATCCCTTGATTCCGTTAGCCCTACGAGCTAAATCCAATTCTCTCTTGAAAACATCCAGTGAATTGGCCTCCACTGCCTTCCGTGGCAGAGAATTCCACAGATTCACAACTCTTTGGGTGAAAAGGTTTTTCCTCATCTATAGTCCTAAACGGCCTACCCTTATTCTAAAACTCTGACTCCTGGTTCTGGACTCCCCCAACATGGGGAAATATTTTTTCCTGCTGACGTTATGGAGCTGACTCAATCATTTTGTGGAGGAGCGGGTGACTCAGAGACCTGGGCTAGTGATCAGGGGAGCCAACATCAAATTCCATTTTGCAGCTGGAGAAATGAATCTCAATCAATTAAATTAAATTAAATTTGTGATAAATATGCGCATCAGTAATGGCAATGGTAAAACCAACAGCGGGTTTAATAAAACACCAGCTGGTGTATTAATTACACTTCAGCAAGGGCATCTGCAGACCACGCATGGCCCATAACCCAGCCCTAACCTCGGGTCTAATTATAAACGGTTCCATTTATCCAATGTATAGGAAGGAAATGCAGATGCTGGTTTACACCGAAGATAGATACAAAATGCTGGAGTAACTCAGCGGGACAGGCAGCATCTCTGGAGCATTGTGTGCAGTTTTGGTCCCCTAATTTGAGGAAGGACATTCTTGCTATTGTGGGAGTGCAGCGTAGGTTCACAAGGTTTATTCCCGGGATGGCGGGACTGTCATAGGCTGAGAGAATGGAGCGGCTGGGCTTGTATACTCTGGAGTTTAGAAGGATGAGAGGCGATCTTATTGAAACATATAAGATTGTTAAGGGTTTGGACACGCTAGAGGCAGGAAACATGTTCCCAATGTTGGGGGAGTCGAGAACCAGGGGCCACAGTTTAAGAATAAGGAGTAAGCCATTTAGAACGGAGACGAGGAAACACTTTTTCTCAGAGATTTGTGAATCTGTGGAATTCTCTGCCTCGGAGGGCGGTGGAGGACGGCTCTCTGGATACTTTCAAGATAGAGCTAGATAGGGTTCTTAAAGATAGTGGAGTCAGGGGATATGGGGAGAAGGCAGGAACGGTGCACTGATTGGGGATGATCAGCCATGATCACATTGATTGGTGGTGCTGGCTTGAAGGGCTGAATGGCCTACTCCTGCACCTATTGTCTATAGTTTATTGTCTGGAGAGAAGGAACGGGTGACGTTTTGGGTTGAGACCTTTCTTCAGACTCTGAAGAAGGATCTCGACCCGAAACGTCACCTGTTCCTTCTCACCAGAGATGTTGCCTGTCCCATTCGAGTTACGCCAGCATTTTGTGTCTATCCTCCATTCATCCAATAATCTGTCAGATGACGCCAATCTTGGGTGTTACCTGATCAATCTTTATCCATTCTTTAGACTTTAGAGTGTAAAGTTCTTGGGAACAGGCCCTTCGGCCAACCAAGTCCGCGCCAACCAGCGATCCCCACACACTATCACTATCCTTTACACGAGGGACAATTTACAATTAACAGAAGCCAATTAACCTACAAAACCTGCTCGTCTCTGGAGTGTGGGGGGAACTGGGAGCACGTTGAACTGGACAGGAGATCCTGGAGGAAATCGGTGCAGGAAACATAGAAACATAGAAATTAGGTGCAGCAGCAGGCCATTTGGCTCTTCGAGCCTGTACCGCCATTCAACATGATCATGGCTGATCATCCAACTCAGTATCCTGTACCTGCCTTCTCTCCAGACCCCCTGATTCCTTCAGCCACAAGGGCCACATCTAACTCCCTCTTAAATATGGCCAATGAACTGGCCTTAACTACCTTCTGTGGCAGAGAATAGCACAGATTCACCACTCTCTGTGTGAAAAACAATTTTCTCATCTCGGTCCTAAAAGACTTCCCCCTTATCCTTAAACTGTGACCCCTTGTCCTGGACTTCCCCAACATCGGGAACAATCTTCCTGCATCTAGCCTGTCCAACCCCTTAAGAATTTTGTAAGTTTCACCCCTCAATCTTCTAAATTCCAGCGAGTAAAAGCCGAGTCTATCCAGTCTTTCTTCATATGGAAGTCGTGCCATCCCAGGAATCAGTCTG
The DNA here is from genome assembly GCA_035221665.1 of Okamejei kenojei. NCBI lineage: Eukaryota > Metazoa > Chordata > Chondrichthyes > Rajiformes > Rajidae > Okamejei > Okamejei kenojei. The sequence continues at coordinate 66,857,745 of CM069142.1, read as the reverse complement.
GTGAACCTTCTCTGTACTCCCTCTATGGCAAGAATGTCTTTCCTCAGATTAGGAGACCAAAACTGTACGCAATACTCCAGGTGTGGCCTCACCAAGACCCTGTACAACTGCAGTAGAACCTCCCTGCTCTTGTACTCAAATCCTTTTGCTATGAATGCCAACATACCATTTGCTTTCTTCACAGCCTGCTGCACCTGCATGCCTACTTTCAATGACTGGTGTACCATGACACCCAGGTCTCGCTGCATCTCCCCTTTTCTTAATCGGTCACCATTCAAATAATAGTCTACCTTCCTGTTTTTGCCACCAAAGTGGATAACCTCACATTTATCCACATTATACTGCATCTGCCATGCATTTGCCCACTCACCCAGTCTATCCAAGTCATCCTGCAGCCTCCTAGCATCCTCCTCACAGCTAACACTGCCCCCCAGCTTAGTGTCATCACAAGGAGCTGGACGTCACAAAATGGAACTAGGCTGTGTCACAGAGACAAAGTGACAGCTCCGTAAGGAGAGGGAGAAGGGGGCTCGGCGACTACCCACCACCGCCAGTCTCCACTGCCCACGTTGCACCAAGGTGTGTGGATCGCGGATCGGCCTCTACAGACGTCTGCAGACCCACAAGTAGACAAAAATGCTGGAGAAACTCAACGGGTGAGGCAGCATCTATGGAACAAAGGAAACAGGCGACGTTTAGGGTCGAGACCCTTCTTCAGATTGACGTGGGGGTGGGGCGGGAAGAAGAAAGGAAGAGACGGAGACAGTGGGCTGTGGGAGAGCTGGGAAGGGGAGGGGAAAGAGGGAGAAAGCAGGGACTACCTGAAATTGGAGAAGTCAATGTTCATATCGCTGGGGTGCAAACTGCCCAAGTGAAATATGAAATTTGAAAAAAAAAAGATTTTGCTCAACAGAGAATCACCCTCACAAACGCTGCTCCTCCAATTTCCGGTGGTCCTCACTCTGGCCACGGAGGAGGCCCAGGACAGAAAGGCCGAATTCGGAATGGGAGGGGGAGTTGAAGTGCTGAGTCACCGGGAGATCAGGTTGGTTATGGACAGGAGAGGACAGTCATACTCGTTTTGAGTATTGAGTGACCGTTTCGAGTGACCACCGATGGTGATGATGCTCCCGTGTGGAATACCTTCTCCTTGCCCATCCCTTCTCTCCAGAGATGCTGCTGCCTGTCCAGTCCGAGTTACTCCAGCATTTTGGTGTCTATCTTCGGTTTAAACCGGCACCTGCTGTTCCTCCCTGCACAAGTGCCTCGGTGGGAGCCGCGTCTGTGAGGGTGATTCTCTGCTGAGCAAAATTTTTTTTTTTTTTAAATGTAATGAATCCTGGGCAGCAGGAGGTGCGTGTCGAGCGGAGGCTTCCTGTTGAGATTGGATCATGGCACGGAGCGGCGCTGGGAGATTCCGAACATTCCTGGGCCCGGCTCCACTCCGCGTGAAGTGATTAAAACAGGCGGCCAGGGAATTAGCAGACAGACACAAAATGCTGGAGTAACTCAGCAGGGCAGGCAGCGTCTCTGGAGAGATGGAACGGGTGACGTTTCGGGACAAACACAGCAGGCTTATGCTACCTTACTTTCATACTTTCCACCTACAGCGCGGAACCAGGCCCTTTGGCCCACCACGTCCTTTTACATTTTTACATTTACACTATCCTACACACTCTGGGGACAATCTACAGTTTTTACCGAAGCCAATTAACCCACAAACCTGTACGTCTTTGGAGTGTGGGAGGAAACCGGAGCGCCCGGAGAAAACCCACGCAGGTCGCGTGGAGAACGTACAAACTCCGTACAGCCAGCACCCGTAGTCAGGATCGAACCCGGGTCACCTGCGCTGTGAGGCAGCGAGTCTACCGCTGCGCCCAAAACCGTCACCTATCCATGCTCTCCAGGGATGCTGCCTGACCTGCTGAGTTATGCCCCTGTCCCACTTAGGAAACCTGAACAGAAACCTCTGAAGACTTTGCGCGGGGGTGGGGGTGGGGTGGGGGTGGGGGTGTTGTGGGGATGGGGGTGAGTGAGTATCCGGAGAGAGCAATAAGGTAATCATATAGTCACGGGATGAATGAAGTAACACGTTACGCTTGCTTCCGGCCAACCTCTGCTTTCACTTCACAAATTAAGTTACTAAAAATGCATCCAATGAAGCAAAGTGCAAATTAGACAGGGAGATTAAAACATATTCACAGGCCGGCAATACTCTTCTTCCAAAAGCACCAGCTTCCAGCTGCTTCCGTCCAAGTTCCGCATCAAAATAAAAGCCAGTCTGGGATCCAGGAGGCAGAGCAAAGGCAGTAAACAAATGAACTGTGGGTCGGCACGGTGTCGCAGCGGGTAGAACTGCTGCCTCACAGCGCCACAGAGCCGGGTTCCATCCTGATTTAGTTTGGTTTAGCTTAGGGCTACAGCGTGGAAACAGGTCCTTCGAGTCCACCTGGTCCGTGCCGACCTGCGATCCCCGCACACTCTCGCTGTCCTACACTCACTAGAGACAATTTATGATTTTTTTTTAACCGAAGCCAATTAACCCACAAACCTGCACTTCGTTGGAATGCGGGAGGAAACTAGAGCACCCGGAGAAAACCCACGCAGGTCACGGGGAGAGCGCGCAAACTCCGTACCGACAGCACCCGAGGTCGGGATCGAACCCGGGTCAACTCTACTACCGCTGCGCCACCGTGATGCCACCTGATCTCGGGCGCTGTCTGTGTGGAGTTTGCACGTTCTTCCTGTGACTGTGTGGCTTTCCTCCGGGAGCTCCGGTTTCCTTCCACGTCCCACAGATGTGTGGGTTTGCAGGTCGATTGGCCCTCTGTTAAATTGCCCCCCCAGTGTGTAGGGAGTGGATGAAAAAGTGGGATAGCATGGGAGTAGTGTGAACCGGTGATCGATGGCGGATGTGGACTCGGTGGGCCAAAGGGCCTGTCCCTTGACCCATAGTCATGGAATCAAACAGCATGGAAACAGGCCCTTTGGCCCATCTTGCCTATGCCATCCAAGATTAATCCTCTACACTACTAATTTTTGTGTCTATTTTCAGAGGGGTACAGACAGGCAAAGATTAATTTAACATTTTACACAGAGGGTGGTGGGTGTGTGGACCAAGCTGCCAGAGGAGGTAGTTTGGTGTAATCTTTGGTGTAAACCAGCATCTGCAGTTCCTTCCTACACATCAATTTAACGTGGTCAGCACGGACATCGTGGGCTGAAGGGCCCGTTCCTGTGCTGTGGTCTTCTTTGTTCCGTGTCCAAAATAATTCTTCATTACCTGACACTTTACAATCTGCTTCAAATATTTTTACAAGCTGAGATGAAAGACCTCAATAATGTTTCCTGTACTGAGCGATACTTCACATTTATTGCCACCTCTAGCCGTCCGGTGCCCTGGTTGCTATCGGCAACACCTGCAGAGGCATAGAGCGATGCAGTGTGGAAACAGGCCCTGCGGCCCAACTTGGCCACACCGACCAACATGTCCCATCAATACTAGTCCCACCTGCCTGCCCATATCCCTCCAAACCTGTCCGATCCATGTACCTAACCGTTTCTTAAACGTTGGGACAGTCCCTGCCTCAACTACCTCCTCCGGTAGACAACAAATGCTGGAGTAACTCAGCGGGACAGGCAGCATCTCTGGAGAGAAGGCATGAGATGCTGCCTGTCCCGCTGAGTTGAGGGCCTGTCTCACTTGGGCGTCTTTCGCACGTAATTTATGTGTCATAATTTCCGGAACATGACACACGATGCACACGTTCTTCCGCGCATGTGATGCACGTATGTTACGCATTACGCACGCATGGCGTGCGGTTGTGTGCGGTGCTGCAGGATTTTGGTATGTACAAAATCTTCGCGCGCCATTTGCTTAACGCGCAAATTACGCCCAAGTGGGACATGCCCTTTACTCCAGCATTTGTGTCCGCCTTCGATTTAAACCAGCATCTGCAGTTCTTTCCGACACACTACCTCCTCTGGCAGCTCGTTCCATACACGCGCCACCCTTGTGAGAACAAAGTTACCCCTCAGATTCCCATTAAATCTTTTCCCCTTCACCTTAAACCTGTGTCCTCTGGTCCTCGATTCAGCTGCAGTACTCTGGGCAAGAGACTCTGTGCATCAGTCTGAAGAAGGGTCTCGACCCGAAAGAACTAGTGCATGGTAATAGACACAAAATGCTGGAGTAACTCAGCGGGACAGGCAGCATCTCTGGAGAGAAAGAATGGGTGACGTTTCGGGTTGAGACCCTTCTTCAGGCCTGAGGTCTTGACCCAAAACGTCACCCATTCCTTTTCTCTGGAGATGCTGCCTGACCCGCAGAGTTACTCCAGCACTCTGTGGCTATCTGTGGTGTAAACCGGCATCTGCAGTTCCTTCCTACACTGTGCGTCTATTCCTCTCATGATTGGAAATACGTTAGCAATTTGTATCCCAGTCATCGGGCTGTCAGCCGGCACTCGATAGCCCATTCAGTTGCAGTCAGTATGAGCAGGAGGCACATCAGAATGGCAGCGTACCGTTCAAATGCTTTTGCTAACAGCACCCTGTCTGCCCCATTAGTCAGAGTACTGAGTATACAATAGACAATAGACAATAGGTGCAGGAGTAGGCCATTCGGCCCTTCGAGCCAGCACCGCCATTCAATGTGATCATGGCTGATCATCCAACTCAGTATCCCGTTCCTGTCTTCTCCCCATATCCCCTGACTCCGCTATCTTTAAGAGCCCTATCTAGCTCTCTCTTAAGAGTATCCAGAGAACCTGCCTCCACCGCCATCTGAGGCAGAGGATTCCACAGACTCACCACTCTCTGTGTGAAAAAGTGTTTCCTCGTCTCCGTTCTAAATGGCTTACCCATTATTCTTAAACTGGGGCCCCTGGATCTGGACTCCCCCAACATCGGGAACACGTTTCCTGCATCTACCGTGTCCAAACCCTTAATAATCTTATATGAGGGCCCAAAATTGCCCACAATATTCCAAATGTGGCCAAACCAGCGTTGTGTGCCTGTTTTTGTATATAAGCCCTCTTCAAATAAATGCTAGCTAATAAATCAAATGTTAATAAAAGAAAGAGCCCCCCTTCATTCTCACACACGTGACGGTCCCCCTCAATCGTATAAATTGATATTTACAAACCGATACCATGGAAACACACCCACCACCAAAATACAACATCACCAAATTATCTAATCGCTAAATTTTCATATAACTATTTCCCCATCCATATTAAGGATGCGTTCCACGCCCTGCAGTGCCCAGCAGTCCGGGAAATCCCCCAGGATGCTCATGGACAGCGCGTAGTCCCTCTCTCGTACCACCCGGGCGGGGACGTAATCCCGGAAAAGAGGCAGGAAGCCGGCTCGTGACTCGTGGATGGCAGCAGCAACCCAAGTAGGACATTCTCGGCCCTCTACCCTCTTCCCTACGCACAGGGTGTCCGAAGATGAGGATGGTGGGGGTGAAGTGCACGGGGCGATTTCTCGGCTCGCTTGGCGGGACGCTCCAAGTGAGACTCTCCAGGTGAGACATTCCTAGGAAACACCTGTGTGTAAAGGGTAGCACTGAGTCAGACATTGTGGGTTTGATTTCCGTTCCAGCACCGGCTGACAAACCCAGAGGTGTAATCTTTAATGTATTGAGCCATTGAGACCAGGTTTAGACAGGTTAAATATTCCGTGTCACCACTGGAGCTGAGGAAGTTTCCATGCTGTATCTCTAAACTAAACTCAACTCAGCAGCTCAGGCAGCAACTCTGGAGAGAAAGGATGGATGATACTGCAGGCCGGGACCCTTCTTCGGTCCCTGTAGTAAAAGGATGGGTGATGTTTTGGGTCAGGACCCTTCTTCAGACAGTTACTTCAGCACTTCAGCGTTGATCTTCGATATAATGCAGCATCTGCAGTTCCCTCCTACACATGTAATCTGGGAAGGGTTTGTTTAAATCATGTTCTTTGATGAATCATTTCCCCTGATCTGTTCACTGAGCTCTTTAGAGTCATGGAGTCATAGAGTGATACAGACTGGAGAATGTCCGGCATATCCTTCATATGGATGGGGAAATAGTTGTTTGAAACTCCAGATAAGGTTCACAAGAATGATCCCAGGAATGAGTGGGTTAACATATGATGAGCGTTTGACGGCACTGGGCCTGTACTCGCTGGAGTTTAGAAGAATGAGGGGGGACTTCATTGAAACGTACCGATGTGTACAGCAATTCATTCTCCCCCCGCACAGTTATAAGCATGGAATAGTCTCCACCTTACCATAGTTACCCAACCAGCCGCAACTAAATGTAAGGCAGCTCTTCTTCGCCAAGAATCATTTTTTTGCTTCAGTCCACCCTCCGCCACCTCCAGTTTAAATTCCATTTGGAATATTTCGGAGGACCAATAATCAAGAATTGAATAGTGAAAGGCCCGGATAGAGTGGATGTGGAGAGGATGTTTCCACTAGTGGGAGAGTCTAGAGCTGGAGGTCACAGCCTCAGAATTAAAGGTCATTCCTTTAGGAATGAGATGAGGAGGAATTTCTTTAGTCAGAGGGCGGTGAACCTGCGGAATTCTTTGCCACGGAGGCCAAGTCAGTGGATATTTTTAAGGCAGAGACAGATAGATTCTTAACCAGTACGGGTGTCAGAGGTTGTGGGGTGAAGGCAGGAGAATGGGGTTAGGAGGGAGAGATAGATCAGCCATGATTGAATGGCGGAGTAGACTTGATGGGCCGAATGGCCTGATTCTGCGCCTATCACTTATGACCTTATGATCGATGACCCGGGGGGGGGGGGGGGGGGGGGGGGGGGGAATGAAGATAACCAAGAACAGAGGGTTCTCACGGTCGCTACGATTTTTGTAACTTCGTCAGCGCCAGAAACGTGTGCTGCCTCAGTGAGGTTTACCGGCTTGTGCGCTTGTGTTTCACTGCGTCTAGGTGCATGTGGCAGTAACGTATCAGTGCATCGTTGAATCAAAGCAACAGATTGAGAGACTATAGCAACACTGGCGTGACTGAGTATTTAGTTTAGTTTAGAGATACAGCGCGGAAACAGGCGCTTCAGCCCGGGTCGGCGCCGACCAGCGACCCCCGCACACTACCACTATCCTACACCCACTAGGGACAATTTACACTTACACCGAGCCAATTAACCTGCAAGCCTGCAGGTCCGGGGAGTGCGGGAGGAAACGAAGAAGATCTCGAAGAAAACCCACGCAGGTCACGGGGAGAACGTGCAAACTCCGTACAGGCAGCACCCGTAGCCGGGATCGAACCCGGGTCTCTGGCGGTGTGAGGCAGCGACTCTACCGCTGCGCCGCTGCGCCACACGTTTCGAGCGGCGCCCAGAGTATTGTTGAGGTAAACACAAAGTGCTGGAGTTACTCGGCGGGTCAGACAGCGTCTCTGGTGATGTTTTGGGAGACCCTTCCTCGGTAACTTCACGGTCATGAATGCTTGCCCGCCACGGACACCTTTATGGGTAAACAGAGTGGGAGAGGCATTCAAGCACTAAATTAATGTTAATAACCCTGAAATGATCACGCCGCCAGCAGCGCCGGCAACTATAAAATAACTATCTGATTGTCGCAAAGCCCAGCTGGTTCATTATTGACCTTCTGGGCAAGGAATCAGTCGGCTGCACCCGATCCACCCTCAGACCACGTGGTCAAGGTGCAACCTCCCTCCAGACCGCTCCCAACCAGCGGCACGCTGGCGCAGCGGTAGAGTCGCTGCCTCACAGCGCCAGAGACCCGGGTTCGATCCTCACTGCGGGCGCTGTCAGTACGGAGTTTGTACCTTCTCCCCGTGACCTGCGTGGGTTTTCTCCGGGTGCTTCGGTTTCCTCCCATGCTCCAAGGACTTAAGTTCATTTGGCTTTGGTGAACATTGTAAATAGCCCCCCTAGTGTGTCGGATAGTGCTAGTGTAAGGGGTGATCTCTGATTGGGGTGGACTCGGCGGATCAGAGGGATCTGTTTCCATGCTGCATCTCTAAAGTCTAAAGATGCTGCCTGGCCCGCTGAGTTCCTCCAGCACTAAGTGCTTTTCCTCGACATTCTAGCATCTGCAGTTCCTTGCGTCTCCCTATTGCAGTGAAATACGGGTAGGTATTTGTCAAATGGCTTCCGTACCACCAAGTGGGGTTGGATAGCTCGGCAGAATATTCACACACACAAGCTAAAACACATGGTGCCAGACTGCTATGCAGGTATGGGCAGGGGGCGCATCAGTGATGGCAAGGTGGGTTAACTCTTCCCATCACGGCCCTTTGTCTGAAGAAGGGTCCCGACCCAAATCGTCATCCATCCATGTTCTCCAGAGATGTGGCACGGTGGCGCAGCGGTAGAGTCGCTCCCTCACAGCGCCAGAGACCCGGCTTCGATCCCGACTACGGGTGCTGTCTGTACGGAGTTTGTCCGTTCTCCCCGTGGGTTTTCGTTGGGTGCTCCGGTTTCTTCCAAAGACACTGCAGGTTTGTAGGTTAATCGGCTTGAGTATAATTGTAAACTGTCCCTAGTGCGTGCGCGTAGGATAGTATTGGTGTGCGGGGTTCAGTGGGCCGAAGGGCCTGTTTGCCCGCTGTATCTCTGAGCGAAACTAAACTAAGATTCTTCAGTCTGAAGAAGGGTCTCAATAGACAGGTGCAGGAGTAGGCCATTTGGCCCTTCGAGCCAGCACCGCCATTCAACGTGGTCATGGCTGATCATCCCCGATCAGTACCCCGCTTTTGCCCTCTCCCCATGTCCCCTGGCTCCCTTTGACCCGCAACGTCACCCATTCCTTCTCTCCAGAGGTGCTGCCTTTCCCGCTGAGTTTCTCCAGTATTTTGTGACTGCGGACCTTAAGCTAAGATGTTGCCAGTCCAGCACTTTGTGTCGTTCTGTCTCTACCCCCCCCCCCCACCGCCCCTCCTTTGTCTGCTCAGCACCGCTCCCCAAATATGAGTTGTGGTGCCACCTTGTGGTTGGGGAAGCTCTCTGAACCAGGAGGGGAAAAAAAACAAAGCGTTGACGTCATTGTCGAATAAAGAGTCCGCTTTTGAACCCAGGTGGGACTGAGAGATTATGATCCCTCTAACACAAGACGGGGCAGGACTCTGGGGAGTGGCGCAGTCAAAAGGCAACACACACGCACAAGATTAGTCAGCAGTGCATCACTAGGGTTGCGCCCTGATTGAGGATTAGGTCAGGACCATATCGTCCTTGAGCAGAGATGTTTAATAAAGACCGCTTCTCATGCAGACGGAGAGAGAGAAAGAGAAAGAGAGAGAGAGAGAGAGAGAGAGGGAGGGGTATTGCTATTTATACAGCAGCCTTCATCTCGAAAAAATAACACAAGGGGCATTCACAAGCGAAGGCAGTCACATAATGCTGGAGCAACTCAGCGGGTCAGGCAGCATCTCTGGAGGGAAGTTAATGGGTGACGTTTCGGGTCGAGACCCTTGTTCAGACTGATAGTCATGACAACATTTTGTGTCGATCTTCCATGTAAACCAGCATCTGCAGTTCCTTCCTGCACATTCACAAATTAAACCTGACTTTATATAAAACATAGAAAATAGGTGCAGGAGGAGGCCATTCGGCCCTTCGAGCCAGCACCGCCATTCACTGTGATCATGGCTGATCGTCCCCTATCAATAACCCGTGCCTGCCTTTTCCCCATATCCCTTGACTCCACTAGCCCCTAGAGCTCTATCCAACTCTCTCTTAAATCCATCCAGTGACTTGGCCTCCACTGCCCTCTGTGGTAGGGAATTCCACAAATTCACAACTCTCTGGGTGAAAACGTTTTTTCTCATGTCTTAAATGGCCTCCCCTTTATTCTAAGACTGTGGCCCCTGGTTCTGGACTCGCCCAACATTGGGAACATTTTTCCTGCATCTAGCTTGTCCAGTCCTTTTATAATTTTACATGTTTCTATAAGATCCTCCCCTCATCCTTCTAAACTCCAGTGAATACAAGCCTAGTCTTTTCAATCTTTCCTCACATGACAGTCTTGCCCTGAATGTTATTCTCTTCATCCTGCATCTGTACACTGTGGGCGGTTCGATTGTAATCATGTATTGTCTTTCCGCTGACTGGATAGCACGCAACAACAAAAAAACGCTTTTCACCGTACCTCAGTACACCTGACAATAAACTAAAATCGAGAGCTAGACGGGTTTAAGGTGAGAGGGGAAAGATTTAAGAGGAACATGAGGAGCAACTGTTTTCCTACATAGAGGGTGGTGGGTATGTGGAAGGAGCCGCCAGAGGAAGTGGGTGAGGCAGGTACAATAATGTTGACAGACATAAGGGCGGCATGGTGGTGAAGCGGTAGAGTTGCTGCCGCACAGCGCTAGAGAACCGGGTTCGATCCTGACTATGGGTGCTGTCTGCGCGGAGCCTGCACGTTCTCCCCGTGACCTGCGTGGGTTTTCTCCGAGATCTTCGGTTTCCTCCCACACTCCAAAGACAGTGCAGTTTTGTAGGTTCATTGGTGGAAACGTATAATGAAAAGATTGTCCCGAGTGTGTGCCTGATTGTGCGAATGCGCGGGGATCGCTGGTCGGTGTGGACAAGGTGGGCCGAAGGGCCTGTTTTCACACTGTATCTCTAAAGTAAAATTTCCACTAGTGGGAGAGTCTAGGACTGGCCCCGGATTCCCAAAAGATCAGGGAAGCGATTACCAGATGGAAAGTGCAGGGTCAAGGATGTTCTCAAAGCTTCCTTGAAAAAGGTACCCACCTACTCTCGAGAATCTACAACGTAGGTGGCGGCCTTTGAGCGTCAGGCTCGCGGGTTCGATCCCAACTACGGGTGCTGTCTGTACAGAGTTTGTACGCTCTCCCCGTGACCTGCGGGGGTTTTCTCCGGGTGCTGCGGTTTCCTCCCACACTCCAAAGACGTACAGGTTTGTAGGCTAGTTGTCTTCTATAAATTGTCCCTCATGTGTAGATAGTGCTAGTGTACGGGGGTTCCCGGTCGGCGTGGGAGGAACCCACGTGGTCACGGGGGGAACGTACAAACTCCGTACAGACAGCACCCGTAGTCAGGATCGAACCCGGGTCCCCGGCGCTGTGAGGCAGCAACTCTACCGCTGTGCCACCGTGCAGCCCTAATAAAAAAATCAGGAGCAGGGATTAGGAGGAAAATATATATCAACCAAGGTTGAATGTGTGGGAAGGAACTGCTGATGCTGGTTTAAACCGCACTGGCTTCTCGCCTTCACCCAACAAACAGCTAACAATGTGTCAGGAAGAACTGCAGATGCTGGTTAAAATCGAAGGTAGATACAAAATGCTGGAGTGACTGAGCGGGCGAGGCAGCATCTCTGGAGAGAAGGAATGCGCGACGTTTCCTGTAATTCCTTCTCTCCAGAGATGCTGCCTCACCCTCGGAGTTACTCCAGCATCTTGTGTCGAACAGCTAGCAATGGCCTGTTTCCTTTAACATCGTTACTTTTATGCATATCTTTCATTCATTGTTCTTTATCTCTCCGCATCACCGACTGTATCTCTCGTTTCCTTTGTGTAGAAGGGTCTCGACCTGAATCGTCACCCATTCCTTCTCTCCAGAGATGCTGCCTGTCCCGCTGAGTTACTCCAGCTTTTTGTGTCTCGTCACGATTGAATGGCAGAGTAGACTCGATGGGCCGAACAGCCCAATTCTGCTCCCATATCTTACGGAGTAGGAGGAAGCACTCAACAATGACGGCAGATCTTGGAGTGTTGGTCCATTCCAGGGAAGCAGATGCCAGCACATGAACACCTCCAGCCTACGTGGCTATGTATTAATGAAAGGTGAGGAGGAACCTCTTTAGTCAGAGGGTGGTGAATTTGTGGAACTCAAGGCCGAGCGAGACAAATTCTTGATTAGAACAGGTGTCAAGTGTTATGGAGAGAAGGCAGGAAAATGGGATGAGGAGGCAGAGATCAGCCATGATTGAATGGCGGAGTGGACTCGATGGGCCGTATGGCCTAATTCTACTCCTATAACTCGTGATTTACTTGGCTGTGCCGTTCTTTGTCCCACTTTGGTGTCGACCGGTAGTAGGACTAGGAATGGGAGCAGAATCCTGGGCTCGTCTGCAATTCCCCCCGTTCCATTGGAAACAATTAGATGAAGCTCAACTATTGAGGGTCACACTGGGCAGGTAGCGATGGCTGAGGAAGGATGATGTAGGGGTGTGTGATTCCACTTTATTGCTTGCTCGAACTTGTGATGCTGCTGCAAGCAAGGTTTTCCATTGTGCCCGTGCCTCAACGTTCTTGCGCGTAGGACAATAAACATGGCTTGAGTTGACGGCTTGATTCAGTGGCTGGCGCAGTCACCGCGGACCAAAGGTGAGAAAGGAAGAATAACCTTGAATCTGTTCCCCGCACTTGGCGCCCGCTGCACCGACCACAACCAACCCCTGCCGGAACTCATCGCCAGAACTCACCAACAAGCACCAGGACCTGGCTTGGCTGGCGGTGAGGGGAGCCCTCCCAGTCAGATCCTTCCTGCACCGTCGGCACCTCACTGCCAGTGCACGCTGCCCTCGGGACGGCTGCTATGGAGAGGAGACAGTTGCCCACCTCTTTGCAGAGTGTGGATTCGCAAAGAGAGTCTGGGGGGGGGGGTCTGCAAGGGTCCCTGTCACGGTTTATTCCGAACAGCTCCGTCACGGAGGACTCTGTGATTTACAGACTGTTCCCAGGGACACATTCAGAGACGGACATCGAGTGCTGCTGGAGGGTCATCAACTCGGTGGAAGGTGCTCTTTGGGCTGCCAGAGTGTTGTTGACCCACCAGCGGAGCGAGATGTCCGTCGGGGAATGTTGCCGACTGGCCCGCTGCAGACTTATAGGTCTATAATTGCTAGGTTTATTCTTTGAATCCTTTTTAAACAATGGAACAACATGCGCAGTACGCCAATCCTCCGGCACTATTCCCGTTTCTAATGACATTTGAAATATTTCTGTCATAGATCCTGCTATTTCTACACTAACTTCCCTCAATGTCCTAGGGAATATCCTGTCAGGACCTGGAGACTTATCCACTTTTATATTTTTCAAAAATGTCAGTACTTCCTCCTCTTTGAATCTCAGTTTCCATAGCTACTCTACTTTAACTCAGAGTTCAATATCCTTCTCCTTGGTGAATACAAACAACAGAAGAAAATAAATGACAAACAGCCATGTTCAATATGTTGAATCTCCCCCATCTCTTTTGGCTCTTACTGCAGACAACATAGCTGTCCATTCTGGTTCTCTAATGGTCCAATTTTATCCCTCGTTCATCCTTTTGCTATTAATATAGCTGTAGATCCTGCTAACCCTTTGGGTTTACTTTCACCTTTCTTGCCAAAGCAACCTCATATCTTCTTTTAGCCTTCCTAATTTCTTTCTTAAGATTCTTTTTACATTCTTTATACTCCTCTAGCACCTCATTTACTCTATGCCTCCTATAATTATTGTAGATATCTCTCTTTTTTCGAAACAAGTGTCCAATTTCCCTTGAAAACCATGGCTCTTTCCAATTTTTACTATTTCCTTTCAACCTAACAGGGACATAGAGATTCTGTACTCTTACAATTTCCCCTTTAAATGTCCTCCATTTCTCTTCTACATCCTTCCCATGAAACAAAGTGTCCCAATTCACTCCTTTAAAATCCTTACGCATTCCCTCAAAGTGAGCCTTTCTCCAATCAAAAATCTCCACCCTAGGTCCAGTTCTGACTCTCTCCATAATTATATTGAAACTAATGGTATTGTGATCACTGGTCCCGAAGTGCTCACCAACGCATACCTCCGTCACCTGACCTGCCTCATTTCCTAACAGGAGGTCCAGCACTGCCCCCAGTCCAGAACTGGCCTCCACCGCCCGAGGCAGAGAATTCCACACTCACAACTCTCTGTGTGAAAAAGTGTTTCCTCGTCTCCGTTCTAAATGGCTTACCCCTTATTCTTAAACTGTGACCCCTGGTTCTGGATTCCCCCAACATCGGGAACATGTTTCCTGCCTCTAGCGTGTCCAAACCCTTAACAATCTTATATGTTTCAATGAGATTCCCTCTCATCCTTCTAAACTCCAGAGGGGATCTTATTGAAACTCCAGCCGCTCCATTCTCTCAGCATATGACAGTCCCGCCATCCCGGGAATTAACCTACGCTGCACTCCCTCAATAGCAATTGAATGCATGTAAAGCCTCCGAGAATGTCGGATACATTTTTGGCATGGTTCATGTATTGTATATATTTCTTTACTTCAATAGAGTATTTTGAAATTTTAAATATGACTTGATCATCAGATTGATAAAATACTGTCATAGAGATACAGCGTGGAAACAGGCTCTTTGGCCAACATGCCCACATCGACCAGTATGTCCCAACTACACTTGGCCCAGCTGCCTGCATTTGGCCCACTCTAAACCTTTTAAACTTGTCCTATCCATGTACCTGTCGAAATGTTTCTTAAACGGTGCGATAGTCCCTGCCTCAACTACCTCCTCTGGCTGCTCGTTCCATACACCCACCACCCTCTGTGTAAAACGTTGCCTCTCAGGTTCCTATTAAATCTTTTTTTCCCTCCCGTTACGTACTATGTTTACATATTCTGTTGTGCTGCAGGAAGCAAGAACTCCATTGTCCTATCTGGGACAGACGACAATAAAACTCTCTTGACTCTTTCCCCCAGTGAACTTAAACCTATTTCCCCTGGTCCTAGATTCCTCCTTCTCTGCGCAAGAGTTTGTGTCTACTCGATCTACTCCTCTCATGATTTTGTACACTATAAGATCAGCCCGCATCCTCCTGCGCTGCAAAAAATAGGGTCCCAGCCTACTCAACCTCTCCCTGCAGGTCCCAACCCTAAAGGGTTCTCTGTCTATTTGCTTCACGGATGATGCCTGACCCGCTCATTATTGCAGCAGCTTGTGCTCTGCTCAAGGTGTTGTTATGTTGGGCTGATGTAACCAAGGCAGCCTTCAGTAGAATGAGTCGAGATGACCATTGAAGATTCAGGATAACCCGTTATAACTGATCACAAAGTGCTGGAGGAAAGCAGAGGGTCAGGCAGCATCTGCGGAGGGATTGGACAAAGCGCCGTTTTGGGTTGCGACCCTTCTTCAGACTCGATGGCCGACCCGAAACGCTGTCTATCCATCCGATCCTTCCACAGATGCTGCCCGGCCCTCTGCGTTTCTCCAGCGCTTTTGGGTTTTGCGGCATAGTGGCGCAGCGGTAGAGTTGCTGGCTTGCAGCGCCGGAGACCCTGGTTCAATCCCGACTGCGGGTGCTTGTCTGTACGGGGTTCTATATTCCCCCCGCGACCTGCGTGGGTTTCCTCCGAGTCCTCGCTTTCCACCCACACTCCAAAGACGTGCAGGTCTGTAGGCTAATTGGCTTGGCGTAGGTGTAATTTGTCCCCAGTGTGTGTTGGATAGTGTTAATGTGCGGGGATCGCTGGTCGGCACGGACTCGGTGGGTCGAAGGGCCTGTTTCCGCGCTGTATCCCTAAACTAAAGTAAACCAGACCTTTTTATAAGTCGAGGGATGATATTCACAGTCGGGGAGGGTGGAGTATACCTTTTTTATTGAAAATTCACATAAGGGTAAAAATATCTGCAAAAATAACTCAAAAAATTTGATAGAATAAGGTGAAGCTAGTACACTATTTTTTTTTTAAACATACCATGAAGTTTGTTGCTGAAGCCTGCCCCATTCTGCTGTCGACACACTCACTGTACAATTAGACAGCAGGACTTGGACACGAGTCCCTGTCCCTGCCTCATCCTCCTTCTGCCCACACACAGCCTTCTGAATGCTGTCCAGTCCCACAAGCCTGCCGCTCAGGCCCATCAGCACGCCGGAAGGCAGGGGAGTGGGAGGGGAGAGGGGTGGGAGCGACCGAGAGAAGGAATGTGGCGCGCTGCCCACCCCCTCCCCCCAGCCCACTCCCCCTCCGGCCGCTTCCCACCCGCAACCAAGCCACGGGACCCGGGGCAAGGTGGTTCAACTGTCCTTGTCGGCCTGCATGGAGGCGGCCAGCGTTACCGTGGTGACGGGCTGCCCAGCCATGCTGTGCATCTGCAGCTTGGCCAGCTTCTTCTGCTCGCACTCCGTGACCAGGCGGTTCAGCTCGGCCGCGCTGTAGCCGATCAGCGTCTTCAGGTCGCACACAAACTTGTAGACGAAGCGCTTCCCCTGGACCTTGCATATCATGTCCCCATCGTAGTAATATCTGGGCATGAGAGAGAGGAGAGAGGTGGTCACGAAGGTCAGGCACGGGTTAAAACGTCATCGCTTCACCGCCGGGAGACAGTCTTGATTAGTAATGGGTGTCAGGGGGTTATGGGGGGGGGGGGTCGAGAGGGAACCATAATTTAATGGCAGAGTAGACTCAATGGGCAAAATGACCGAACTCCGCTCCCAGAACCAAGACTCGTGATGACATCGCCGCTGGAAGACACAGCGCCAACGCTCACTGCCTCAGAGGAAAAGTGTCCCGACCCAAAAGGTCTCCTCATCCACCTTCTCCAGATTGCTGCAGGAAGGAACTGCAGATGCTGGTTCACACCGAAGAAAGACCAAAGTGCTGGAGTAACCCAGCGGGTCAGGCAGCACCTTTGGGGAAAAAGGAACAGGTGACATTTTTCGGGTTGAGACCGTCACCTATTACCTTTTCTCTAGAGATGCTGCCTGACCCAGCTTTTGTATCTCTCTCCAGATGCTGCCTTGCCCGCTGTGGAAGCCAAAACATCTGCAGCAGGGACTGGGATTGATACTTGCAGCACCATAACAGGAACACAGCAAACACAGTACTCTTACATAATATAACACAAGGAATTAGACAAGAGACAATAGACAATAGGTGCAGGAGTAGGCCATTCGTTCCTTCGAGCCAGCACCGCCATTCAATGTGATCATGGCTGATCATCCCCAATCAGTACCCCATATCCCTTGACTCCGCTATTTTTAAGAGCCCTATCTAGCTCTCTCTTGAAAGTATCCACCGCCCTCTGAGGCAGAGAATTCCACAGACTCACTACTCTCTGTGAGAAAAAGTGTTTCCATGTCTCAATCCTAAATGGCTTACTCCTTATTCTTAAACTGTGGCCCTTGGTTCTGGACTCCCCCAACATCGGGAACATGTTTCCTGCCTGTAGCGTATCCAAACCCGTAACAATCTTATATGTTTCAATTAGATCCCTTCTCATCCTTCTAAACTCCAGAGTGTACAAGGCCAGCCGCTCCATTCTCTCAGCATACGACAGTCCCGCCATCCCGGGAATTAACCTCATGAACCTACGCTGCACTCCCTCAATAGCAAGAATGTCCCTCTTCAAATTAGCAGACCAAAACTGCACACAATACTCCAGGTGTGGTCTCACTAAATTAAATTTTGTTTGAACCTCAACGAGGTACA
Organism: Okamejei kenojei; assembly: GCA_035221665.1. Classification (NCBI taxonomy): domain Eukaryota; kingdom Metazoa; phylum Chordata; class Chondrichthyes; order Rajiformes; family Rajidae; genus Okamejei; species Okamejei kenojei. The sequence continues at coordinate 66,840,355 of CM069142.1, read as the reverse complement.
AATGACAATAAACGGTATTGTACTAGGGCTCTGTACAACTGCAAAATTAATCATAATCATACAAAAATATTAGCCGTTATTTTTTGCAACATACGAGGAATTTCATTTGCCAAGTCAGTCATAATTATAAAAAGCAACAAAACACACAAAATACATTTTAACATACACATCCACCACAGTCACTCCTCCACATTCCTCACTGTAATGAAAGGCGAAAAAGAGTTAAATCTCTCCCCGCTTTGTTCTCCAGCAGTCGGGGGCCCCTAACCTTCCGTTGACGGTCAGATCGCCCGGCGCGGGGAGCTCGTGCATTGGGGGGAATGTCAGCTCCCCGCGCCGGCCGATCTGACCCCGGGTCGGGGCTAGTCGAACGTCGTGCGGCTTTTGGAGCTCCCGATATCGGTATCTTATCCGAGACTGCGCGCTCCTTGATGTTAAAAGTCTGCAGGCGGCGGTTGGAGCGTGGATCCCAGGCAAGGGATCGGCTCCGATGTTAAGTCCACGTCCCCGCGGTGGGGCTCAAAGAGAGTCCCGAGCGAGGCCTCCAGCTCCACGATGTTAGGCCGCAGAGCGACCGGAGATACGAGCCAGAAAACAATCGCATCTCCGGCAAGGTAAGAGATTGAAAAAAAAAGTTTCCCTTTCCCCCTCCCCCACATAAAACAAACCAGAAAACATTTACACAAATGTTTTAAACACACTAAAAATAAGAAAAAAGAGGACAGACAGACTGTAGGCAAGGCTGCCATCGAAGCGCCACCCGGTGGTTAATAAACCCAAAGTCCTTCCACCAACCAAGACAGTTTATTTAAGGGGCTGTCCCACCTGGCAATTTTTTTGGCCACTGCCGGCGTCATTGATTGACATATGAAGGTCGCCGAAAGATTTTGAACATTTCAAAACCCAGCGGGGACAAATGTTACGACACTTGAGGAGACACCGCGCGTCAATATGTCGACACGCCGCGTCACACCACGACTTTTTTGGTGATCTGATATTTCAGTCAATGATGCCGACAGTCGCCAAAAATAATCGGCAAGTGGGACAGGCCCTTTAGTCTGTTGCAGTTAACCCAATATATCGCCTATCCATGTCCTCCAGAGAAGCTGTCAGACCTGCGGAATTACTAAAGCACGTTGTTTTTAGTTCAAAGACGTACATGGTTGAGGTCAGTGTTCAAGAGCCTGATGGTTATTGTGAAGAAGCTGTTCCTGAACCTGGACGTTACAGTTTTACAGTATGATTATGACTCCTGTACCTTCTTCCCGATGGCAGGGGTGAAATGAGTGTGTGGCCAGGGTGGTGTGGGTCTCCGACGATGCTGGCTGCCTTTTTGAGGCAGCGACTCCTGTTAGATCCCTTTGATGGTGGGGAGGTCGGTACCTGTGATGGACTGGGCAGTGTTCACCGCTTTTTGTCGACTCGTTCGTTCCTGGGTGTTCAATTTGCCAGGCCATGATGCAACCGGTCAATATACTGTACACCAGTAGAAGTTCAAAAGAGTATTTGTCGATGTATAGCTAGTCACGATGGCGCAGCGGTAGAATTGCTGCCTCACAGCCACGGGGGAATGGAGAATCCCATGGGAACTTGCAAACCCCACACAGACAGCACTGGAGGTTGGGATACAACACAGGTTACTGGAACTGTCTCTGACTGGAACATTTAGTTTCGCTTGGGTTAGAGATACAGCGCGGAAACAGGCCCTTCGGCCCACCGAGTCCGCGCCGACCAGCGATCTCCGCACATTAACACTACCCTGCACCAACTAGGGACAATTTTACATTCATACCAAGCTAATTAACCCTACAAACCTGTACGTCTTTGGAGTGTAGGCGCAAACCGAAGATGTTGGTGAAAACCCATGCGGTCACGGGGAGAACGTACAAACTCTGTACGGACAGCACCCGTAGTCAGGATCGAGCCCCTTGGAGCGCAGGAGGATGAGGGGAGATCTTACAGAGGTGTATAAGATCATGAGGGGAATAGCCTGGCGCTGCAAGACAGCAACTCTACCCTTGCGCCGCCGTGCCTGGGTTGGCCCCTTCCGATGAATGGCCTCAACTTCGGTCCATTCAGTTGGCAGGCTGCTGCAGGGGATAAATGCGGCCCCCCCAGCTGTTTGAGGTCCGTGTTAATGACTCGCAGTGCAACGCATCCAAGCTCGCCCGCGGTACAGAACGAGGCGAGAAAATGAGCGTGAAGAAGATTTACCAAGACATACACGTTAGGTGAGTGGGCACAAATATGGCAGATGCAGCGCGACTCGAGTAAACTAGGTTATGTTGGAAAGATTAGAAAATATTATTTAAGTGGTGTGAAACCTCAAATGCAAGTTTACAGAGGGAGCTAGGCTCAGGAATCAGTCAGCAACAAATTACAAAGATCAATTTGTCACCCATTTTCTGGCAACCTGGCTTCAAGAGCCTTTCTGGATTACCCGTGTAGAGATAGAGATAGAGAGAGATAGAGAGATAGAGAGATAGAGAGATAGAGAGATAGAGAGATAGAGAGAGAGAGAGAGAGAGAGAGAGAGAGAGAGAGAGAGAGAGAGAGAGAGAGAGAGAGAGAGAGAGAGAGAGAGGGAGAGAGAGAGAAAGAAGAGAGAGAGAGAAAGAGAGGGAGCAAGAAAGAGAGAGAAAGAGAGCGAGAAAAAGGGAAAAGAGAGAGAGAGAGAGAAAGAGGGAAAAAGAGAGAGAGAGAGAGAGAGAGAGAGAGAGAGAGAGAGAGTGAGAGAGTTAAGAGGCATTGACACGTGCCCAGTTGCAGGCTTTCTACTAAAACATCAACCATCGTTTTCCAGGTCATGACGCACCGCGCTCCTCCAGCAGCTTGTTCGGAGCTCCACAGTCTGCCATCTCTCGTGCCTCCGCTGTCTGGAACTAGGAGCAGAGTCTCAGCCGCCCAAGACTGAGATGGGAACGTCTTTTACTTTTCAACCGTGGAATTTGCAACCGCAGATCAGGTCACAGATTTGTAGTAATCAAGCTTATTAAAGACAGACACCTACCTAAAGTGTTGAGAGATAAGGGAGTCAAGGGACATGTGGATCAAGCAGAAGACTGAGGGGCATCCTGGTTGCCATAGACATGTTGGGCAGACGGGTCCGTTTCTGCACTGTACAGCCCAATGACTGGGCAAAGGCAAGTACACGTCCAAGGCAAGTTTCACTCCTGCCATCAGAAGGTCAAAAGTCTAAAATACATCTCTCAAACCCCTGTCCCATGGAACGAGTTCATTCCAAGAGTTCTCCCGAGTTTGCCCTGATTCCAACTCGGAGATTTACGGTAACGGCCGCTCGTCGGTACTCGGGGCTCTCGTGGACATTTTTCATCATGTTGAAAAATCTTCACCAGTCTTCCCGTGCTTACCTGCCGTTAGCGAGTCTTCCCGAGCTTACCTGCCGTTAGCGCTAAGAGACGTCCCCGAGCTCCGGCGTACCCACTACGTTCATTCTCCGTGCTTACCGCGAGTTTGATTTTTTTTTAAACTCGGGAGAGCTCTTGGAATGAACTCGTACAGTGGGACAGGGCTTTAAAGAAGGCGGCACAAGAGTCTGAAAACCACCACCTCCGGGTTCAGAAACATCTTCTTCCCAACATTCATCAGACTACTGAACGCTACACAACACCAGCGAGCCTTCCAACTACAAATTCACCAGGGACTTTGGGCTTTTGTTTTTGCTTTGCATTAACATCAGGTTTTTTTTAAAATTGAATGTTTCTATTTATGAGTACTGTGTCTCAAGGCCCGTTACGCTGCTGCAAGCGAGAATGTCATTGTTCCTTTTCGAGACATACACCAATTGAACACACTCTCTCTTGGCCAGTTGTGGTCTCATTGAACGAACGGACACGACAGGTGGGTAAAACTTCCCACATTTCTCGCAGTTCTCTCCTCCACAACACATTGTGCTCATGTTTTACGCACCATGTTATTAGACTGATGTTGTCGCGCTGGAAAGGGTGCCGAGAAGATTTACGAGGACGTTGCCAAGATTCAAGGGCCTGAGGTGTAGGGAGAGGTTGAGCAAGCTCGGACTCTATGCCTAGGTGCGCAGAAGGGTGATCTTGTAGAGGTGTACAAGATGACGAGAGGAATAGATCGATTACATGCACAGAGTCTCTTGCCCAGAATATGGGAAACGAGAACCTGAGCACACAGTTTAAGGTGAGGGTGGGGGGGGTGGAAAAGACTTAGTAGGAACCCGAGGGGTAACTTTTTCTTTTACACAAGAAACATTCAGACAGGTACATGGATAGGAGGGATATAGACCAAATGCAGGCAGGCGGGTATAGTGTAGATGGGACATGTTGGTCAATGCGGGGAAGTTGGGCCGGAGGGCCTGTTTCCACACTGTTTCATTCTGATATTATGAACGTAAAATTCAAATGGAACTGATGGAACTTCCAACTCATTCTACTTAAATCACTTAAATCTACTTAAGTCTGAAGAAGGGTTTTGGCCCGAAACGTTGCCTATCTCCTTCGCTCCTTAGATGCTGCTGCACCCGTTGAGTTTCTCCAGCCTTTTGTGTACCCCCGACTTAAATCAAAGTCTGTCCCTTTCACCCCCTCCCTCTCTTCTCGAGGGGGGGGGGGGAAACGGGACGTGAATAACAAAGCAGATGGACAGTGAACGTCCCGACTCTCAACATCACGTATCCACCTTCTCCAGCGACGCTGCCTGAGCCGCTGAGTAAAGTTACCAGGTGCAGTGCAGAAACTGTCTTTTTCCACGCTGAACAACAGCTCACCCGAACACTAGTGGCAATTGGTAGAAGCCGATTAACTGCACAATCTTGCACGCACGTCTTTGGGATGTGGGAGGAAACCAGAGCACCCGGAGAAAACCCACGCGGGTCTGTCATGTGCTGAGAGAATGGAGCGGCTGGGCTTGTACACTCTGGAGTTTAGAAGGATGAGAGGGTCTCATTGAAACATATAAGATTAAGGGTTTGGACACGCTAGAGGCAGGAAACATGTTCCCGATGTTGGGGGAGTCCAAAACCAGGGGCCACAGTTTAAGAATAAGGGGTTGGCTGTTTAGAACGGAGATGAGGAAACACTTTTTCACACAGAGAGTTGCGAGTCTGTGGAATTCTCTGCCTCAGTGGAGGCCGGTTCTCTGTAAACCTTCAAGAGAGAACTAGATAGGGCTCTTGAATAGTGGAGTCAGGGGATCTTCAATAGTGGAGACAGGGGATATGGGGAGAAGGCAGGAACGGGGTACTGATTGTGGATGATCAGTCATGATCACATTGAATGGCGGTGCTGGCCTGAAGGGCTGTATGGCCTACTCCTGCACCTATTGTCTATTTGTTCAAGAAGGAACTGTAGATGCCGGAAAATCGAAGGTAGACATAAGTGCTGGAGAAACTCAGCGGGTGCCGCAGCATCTATGGAGCGAAGGAAATAGGCAATGATTCGGGCCGGAACCCTTCTATTGACAACGGGAAAAAGTACAAACTCTGTACAGACAGCACCCGTAGTCAGGATGGAACTCTCTGGCGCAGCGAGGCAGCGACTCTACCGCTGCGCCACAGTGACGCCCAGTTACACCAGTGTTTTGAGTCTTTCCTTGGTAAACCAACAACTGCAGTTTCTTGTTTCATAGAAACATAGAAAATAGGTGCAGGAGGAGGCCATTCAGCCCTTCGAGCCAGCATCGCCATTCATTGTGATCATGGCTGATCGTCATCAATAACCCGTGCCTGCCTTCTCTCCACATCCCTCGACTCCACTAGCCCCTAGAGCTCTATCTAGCTCTCTCTTAAATCCATCCAGTGATTTGACCTCCACTGCCCTCTGTGTCAGGGAATTCCACAAATTCACAACTCTCTGGGTGAAAAAGTTTTATCTGACCTCAGTCTTAAATGACCTCCCCTTTATTCTAAGACTGTGGCCCCTGGTTCTGGACTCGCCCCACATTGGGAACATTTTTCCTGCATCTAGCTTGTCCAGTCCTTTTATAATTGTATATGTTTCTATAAGATATTCCCCTCATCCTTCTAAACTCCAGTGAATACAAGCCTAGTCCTTGCAATCTTTCCTCGTATGACAGTCCCGCCATCCCAGGGATCAATCTCGTGAACCTACACTGCACTGCCTCAATCACAAGGATGTCCTTCCTCAAATTAGGAGACCAAAACTGTACACAATACTCCAGATGTGGTTTCCACATTACATAGTTTCCACCATATAATGTGGAAGGTTCTCTGAGAGAAACATGGGCATTTGTCAGACACCAATGCAGATTGGTCACCAGTGCAGATTGAGTCACGCCACGTGTTAGGGGGGGCTGCGGTGAGTCCAATTGCAGAAAGATGAGCTGAAAGACAGAATTTTCGCAGGAACAGGTGGTGCTTGGTGTCTGACTCACTCACTCAAGATTTGCACACTTCCCACAAGGAAAAAGCACAAACTGCAGATAAGCTTGGCAAGTAACGGGACGGATTTCTCCTCAAAATCCGCACTGAAACACTGCTCCAATAATGATAAACCACAACCCCTGGACTCTCTAACTCTGAGACCAACCCACGCCTTCCAGCCTCATCCACACGCTCGCTGAGAAATCCTTGCCCATCTCGGCTCCTCTTAATGCGCGAGCATTTCTTTCTCAAGCAGCACATATAGAATAAGAATAAGGGGTCGGCCATTTAGGACTGAGATGAGGAAAAACTTTTTCACCAAAAGAGATGTGAATCTGTGGAATTCTCTGCCACAGAAGGCAGTGGAGGCCAATTCACTGATGTATTCATGAAATAGTTAGATTTCGCTCTTAGGACAAACGGTATTGTGGGACATGGGGGGGTACTGATCTTGGATGATCAGCCATGATCATATTGAATGGCTCGAAGGGCCGAATGGCCTACTCCTGCACCCGTTTTCTATGTTTCTATATCAGGTGCAAACACGGCCAGCAAACAGCCATTGCCGAGACGACAGCTGACAACCCAGCGGTATGAATATCGATTCCTCCAACTTCAAGTAACCCTTGCTTTCCCTCTCTCTCCGTCCCTCCCTCATCCTAGTTCTCCAACTAGTTTCACTGTTCCCCTAATTAAATATTGCTGATCCTGTGCCTCGCTGTCACCTTCCCCTCAGCTAACAACGAACCATTCCACATTTCCTTATCATCGTCCGCTTTGATCTGTCGTTTTCACACCTCACCCTTCTACCTCCCCTTGACTCTCAGTCTGAAGAAAGGTCTCGACCCAAAACGTCACCCATTCCTTCTCTGCAGAGATGCTGCCTGTCCCGATGAGTTACTCCAGCATTTTGTGTCTATCGTCAAAGCAAGCTGGAAGCAGGCTCAAATTTGGCTGCAATTCATCCTTTGGCTCCATAGTTTGTAAGGTTCACTCTCTTGAACCAAAGGAACATTGAATGGCGGTGCTGGCTCGACAGTCCTGCACCTATTGTCTATTGAAACAGGCCCTTCGGTCCATTGTGTCGGCGCTGACCAGCGATCCACGCATATTAACACTATCCCACACACCAGGGACAATTCTATACATACACCAAGCCGTAGTTAATCGTGAAAATGTTAGATAAAAACATCGAAACATAGAAAATAGGTGCATTCGGCCTTTCGAGCCAGCACCGCCATTCATTGCGATCATGGCTGATTGTCCCCAATCAATAACCTGTGCCTGCCTTCTCCCCATATCCCTTGATTCCACTAGCCCCTGGAGCTCTATCTAACTCTCTCTTAAATCCATCCAGTTACTTGGCCTCCACTGCCCTCTATGGCAGGGAATTCCACAAATTCACAACTCTCTGGGTGAAAACGTTTTTTCTTACCTCAGTCTTAAATGACCTCCCATTTATTCTCCCATGGTCACGCTACAAGTCGGGTGGTCGCTCTACAAGAGTCGGGTGGTCACTCTACAAGAGTCGGGTGGTCACTCTACAAGTCGGGTGGTCACTCTACAAGAGTCGGGTGGTCACTCTACAAGTCGGGTGGTCACTCTACAAGAGTCGGGTGGTCACTCTACAAGTCGGGTGGTCACTCTACAAGAGTCGGGTGGTCACTCTACAAGAGTCGGTGTGGTCACTTCTACAAGAGTCGGGTGGTCACTCTACAAGAGTCGGGTGGTCACTCTACAAGTCGGGTGGTCACTCTACAAGAGTCGGGTGGTCACTCTACAAGAGTCGGGTGGTCACTCTACAAGAGTCGGGTGGCCGCTCTACAGCGGGTACTAAACGGCGGTGGCGTTACTCACCTGAGCGCCCGACTCAGTTTCTCGTAGTTCATGGTGGGCTTGTTCTTGCGCTGACCCCACTTCTGCGCCACAAGCTCGGGCTGGTTCAGCTTGAACTCCCCCTCGTCGCCGACCCACGAAATGCAGTCCCGCGCATCCTTGTCCGTGAGGAGCTCCAGCAGGAATTGCCAGAGCTGAATCTGCCCGTTGTTGCCTGCAGAGCACACACACACACACACAACCCATTGCATCGTTTCTCCCTCAACGCTGCTCCAGCAGCAGCGTAAACCCCAACCTTGCATTTTTAAGACACAAAAAAAAAATGGAGTGACTCAGCGGGTCAGGCAGCGTCTCTGGGGAAGATGGAACGGGCGACGTTTCGGGTCGAGTCCCTTCTTCTGACTGAAGTTGGAGTCTGAAGAAGTGGTCTCGACCCGAAACGTCACCCATTCCTTCTCTCCAGGATATGCTGCCTGTCCCGCTGAATCACTCCAGCTTTTTTGGGGTCTGTCTTCGGTTTAAACCAGCATCAGCGGTTCCTTTCCACACACTTCACCACATTTTTAGATACACTTTGCAACTTTGCATGTGGATAATCAACACGCTGAGGGTGTTAGGAAGCAGATGAGTAACGGGGAGTGAAGTTACTTAATTCAGAAGGCGGCGAATCGCTGGTATCAAACACCCACAGGTTGTACAGGCAAGTGACTGATTGCATTTAAAGCAGATTAGTTTAGTCTAGAGAGGCAGCGCAGAAACAGGCTCTTCGACTCCGTGCCAACCAGCGATCCACCCCGTGCACTTAGCACTATCCTACACACACTAGGGACAACTTACAATTTTTAACCAAAGCCAATTAACGTACAAACCTGCATATCTTCTGAGTGTGTGGGAGAAAACTGGAGGTGACACGGACTTGGTGGGCCGGAGGGCCTGTCACGCTGTCTCTCTAAAGTCTGGGAGGGACGGTGGCATGGTGGAGCAGCGGTAGAGTTGCTGCCCTACAGTGCTCGAGACCCAGGTTCGATCCTGACTACGGGTGCTGTCAACAAAACTTAAACTAAACTAAGAATACCCAGGCTATTAAAACCGACTCTGTGTGTCGATCTCCACGTACGGGTGTCAGGGGTTACGTGGAGAAGGCAGGAGAATGGGGTTAAGAGGGAGATAGATCAGCCATGATTGAATGGTGGAGTAGACTGGTTGGGCCAAATGGCCTAATTTTACTCCTCTTAAGGGATTGGACAGGTTAGATGTCGGAAAAATGATGCCCATGTTGTGGGAGTCCAGAACCAGGGGTCACAGTTTAAGAATAAGGGGTAGGCCATTTAGAACTGAGATAAAGAAAAGCTTTTTCACCCAGAGAGTTGTGAATCTGTGGAATTCTCTGCCACAGAGGGAATCAAGGGATATGGGGGGAAAAAAGCAAGAACGGGGTACTGATTCTGGATGATCAGCCATGATCATATTGAATGGCGGTGCTGGCTCGAAGGACCTACTTTCTATGTTTCTATTCCTTATGACCTTACCCGTCCTGTTCCCTGGAGAGCTTCTGTCTTCACCAGAGATCCGTGGAGCACGTGGGACTTTGGCAGATTTGGGCGTTCCGGTGAAGACTTTAATGGTGGTGGGAGTTGCCGGCTGCACCGTGGCTGGAATTATTTGGACAGCTGAAAACACAAGAGAACACGAGAAGGCTCAGTCAAAGTTAAACAGCTGGTGTTTACAAAACCACGGTGTTTGGCGTTCGGCTCGGGAAAGAATCCCCGCACTTCACCAACGGAGTCTGTTCCACGCACGGACAGCAGGCTCAGTGAGACGTGTTAAATTCCTCTCGATCCCTGCCCCCAGCGCCATCATGAAACTACCTTCTGGAGTTTAGGAGTAAAGAGGTTCTTCTGCAGTTGTATAGGGCTCTGGTGAGACCACATATGGAGTGTTGTGTACAGTTTTGGTCTCCTAATTTGATGAAGGACATCCTTGTGATTGAGGCAGTGCAGCGTAGGTACACGAGATTGATCCCTGGGATGGCGGGACTGTCATATGAGGAAAGATTGAAAGGACAAGGCTTGTATTCACTGGAGTTTAGAAGGATGGGGGGGGGGGGAATCTTATAGAAACATATAAAATTATAAAAGGACTGGACAAGCTAGATGCAGGAAAAATGTTCCCAATGTTGGGCGAGTCCAGAACCAGGGGCCACACTTAGAATAAAGGGGAGGCCATTGAAGACTGAGGTGAGAAAAAACTTTTTCACCCAGAGAGTTGTGAATTTATGGAATTCCCTACCACAGAGGGCAGTGGAGGCCAAGTCACTGGATGGATTTTAGAGAGAGTTAGATAGAGCTCTAGGGGCTAGTGGGATCAAGGGATATGGGGAGAAGGCAGGCACGGGTTATTGATCGGGGACGATCAGCCATGATCACAATGAATGGCGGTGCCTGCTTGAAGGGCCAAAAGGCCTCATCCTGCACCTATTTTCTATGTCTATGTCTAGTTTGATCAAAGGGTGTGATAATTCCGGTATTTGCACCCCTTAGACCGTTCAGTGAAAAGACCGTCTAGAATACTTTAAATATCCTTTATTTCACAGAGGTGACCTTGCTTCGGTGTCCTGCTCTGGGAAGCTCTGTAGCTCCAGCACAATCACAGAGAAAGTGGAAGCAACAAGTTTCACCCAAAGACAGAACACTCACACACGCACATTACACAGTCAAAAGTGAAAAGTTATGCGGCCAAAGGTACACACAAAGCAATCATGTTTCCACATGGTTAGATGCATGTGCTGTAACAATATTCATCAGCATGGCCGGAGACAAAGCTGATGCTAGAGTGCATGGGCTCGCTACTGTAGTTTAGCTTAGAGAGAGGCAAGGCCTTTCGACCCACCGAGTCCGCACCGACCTGCGATCCATGCACATTAATACTACACTACACACACACTAGGGACAATTTAGCATTTACACCAAGCTAATTAGCATACAAACCTGTGCGTCTTTGGAGTGCGGGAAGAAACCAAAGATCTTGGAGTAAACCCACGCTAGTCACGGGAGGAACGGACAAACTCTGTGGCCAGGATGGAACCCGGATCTCTGGCGCTGTAAGGCAGCAGCTCTCCGCAGCGCCACCGTGCCTCCCACTGGCGGCATAACGTCCGACTATGTAACCTTGTGTGTGAGTTCTGCCTTTGGGTTTAACTTGTTGCTTCGTCCTTTGATTAAACTTTAGATGATGGTTCCATGATTGTGCTAGGGATAGCTACAGACAATAGACAATAGACTATAGATAGCTAGGTAGCTCTCTGCTCCTTTGTCTGTGTTGTTATCCATTGCCTTCAGTTGGGCAGGCAACACAAAATGGGGCGGAACGGTGGCACAGCGGTAGAGTTGCTGCCTGACAGCGTTTGCAGCGCCGGAGGCCCGGGTTTGATCCCAACTACGGGTGCTGTCTGTACGGAGTTTGTACGTTCTCCCCGTGACCTGCGTGGGTTTTCTCTGAGACCTCCAGTTTCCTCCCACAGTCCAAAGACATACGGGTATGTTGGTAAATTGGCTTGGTAAAATGATTTTTAAAATTGTCCCTAGTGTGTGTGTGTGTGTGTGAGTGTGTGTGTGTGTGTGTGTGTGTGGAATAGTGTTAATGTGCGGGGATTGCTGGTCGGCACGGGCCCGGTGGGCCGAAGGGCCCGTTTCCACGCTGTATCTCTAAACTAAACTTACTCGCGGTCAGTGTTGAATGTGGGTCCAAATCTGACAAGTGTAGAAATGCCAACGGTAGTCCCAACAAAAAGAAAATAAATTCCTCTTATTTAAAAAAAAAAGCACACCACAGGATGCGATCTAAGCAACAATGAATCTTTAACACAGAAATAACTGGTTGGTGTAAGAAGGAACTGCAGATGCTGGTTTAAACTGAAGATAGGCACAAAATGCCGGAGTAACTCAGCGGGACAGGCAGCATCTCTGGAGAGAAGGAATGGGTGACGTTTTGGGTCGAGACCCTTCTTCAGACTGAGGTCGGGAGGACTTGGCGGTACATAGCTAAGGAAGTGTAAGGTGTGAAAGCAGGACAAAGGGAATGACCGATCAAGGAAATTGTAGAATATCTCATTGGCAACACAGAAGGCTTCAGCTCGAGACATCGGCCTGGAGATTGGGAATGGGAATTGAATGCCTGTGGAAAGCAATATGCAGAGAATACAAAAATATGTCCAAGATAGACACAGAGCGCTGGAGTACCTCAGCGGTTCAGGCAGCACTGCTCGAGAAAAAGGATGAATGATGTTTTGAGTCAGGAACCTTCTTCCTGAAAGTAGGGGGAAGAATAAGCGGATGCAAGAAGTCAGAGGGTGGAAAATCTGTGGAATCCTTTGCCACTGAGGCTGCGGAGGCCTAGTCAGTGGATATTTTTACGGCAGAGATAGATAGATTCTTGATTGGCACGGGTGTCAGGGGTTATGGGGAGAAGGCACGAGAATGGGGTTAGGAGGAAGCGATAGGTCAGCCGTGATTGAATGATGGAGTAGTCTCGATAGGCCGAGTGGCCTAATTCTACTATCACTTAAAACCAGATCCGCTCATTGTTGGCGAGGGAAGGTGTGATCTCAAGAGGGCTAAATGGTTGCGAACAGTGGAACTTGTTAAACATTTAGGGTGGGGGGGGGGGGTGGGAAGGGTTTGCCTACCTGTTGGTGGAATAACCAGAAGGAAACCAAGAACCAAAGCAACGAGAGACAGAGAGGGGTCAGTTTGACACAAGTACTCACGTTGGTCAATTGTAACAGTCGCTATTTCACCCGTGTGTTCTTGGCTCGCCAACACATCTGCGGGGCAGGAACAAGCAAGAGTTCATTAACTTAGCAAGCATCAAAACCGTCCACACTCCAAATACTTACCGACATTCTGCCATAGAACAGTACCTCGGTACACGTAACGACTAACTAAACTAAGCCAATCGCCCGCGACAAAAAGCTTTTCACTGTACCTCGGTACACGTGACAATAAAGTAACGGAAGATGCAAGAGGGACCTATTTTCACGCGTCCACCACTGTCAATTTATTTCTCCCTGCAGCTTTGAGTAGACAACTGATTGTGAAGCTCCCTGATATAAATGTAGTCCCCTCCCCGGGTTAACGCTGTTGTTAATTCCAACGATCCTATAGTGGAGCCAGATAGACCACTCCTTCTAAATGCAATGGGCTGACGTGTAGTAACAACGGAGCGGAACGCGGGCCTTTGTTAAATCCATTTCAGTAACCCGACCTGACCCGACCCGACTCGCAGTGTAATCAGCGTTGCGGGGGGAACAGTTTGTGTTAATAAATTATAATTCTGAAAATTAGGAGAAGATTTTTACCAAATAACTTTTATTTTTACGAGGATGTTTCCATAACCGGTTTCCGTCTCGCACTGGGTATCTATGGGATCATTGGTGCGGAGAGGGAAGCCGGTTACGGAAATGGGGCCGAAAATTACCCATGAATCGGCCCATGACCGTATGACGTCTTTTTCGCCGAGTGATCCATCTTGCTTGCTGTAGGATCTTTGATTAATGCTGCCTCGCTATTACTGCAGCCGGGAGGGAGGGGGAGGGGAATCTACCCAGTCTTTCCGCCTAATGCGGTACTACGATAGCTCGGCTCCAGATCACGTTGGAACAGGCCCTTCGGCCCACAGCGTCAGTGCAGAGCAGGATGCCAATACCATCACTCATCTACCTACACATGATCCATATCCCTTCATTCCCTGCTCATCCAAAAGTATTTTAGATGCCACTAACGCAGCCGCTTCAACCACCACGTCCTTTTTGGAAGGAGATGAGGAGATTTTTTATTTTTTTTTCCAGTCAGAGGGTGGTGAATCTGCGGGATTATTTTACCACAGAAGGCTGTGGAGGCCACGTTAGTGGATGTTTTGAAGCCAGAGATAGATAGATTCTTGGTACACAAAAAGTGCTGGAGAAATTCCGAAATGTTGCCCATTTCCTTCGCTCCATCGATGCTGCTGCACCCGCTGAGTTTCTCCAGAACTTTTGTCTACCTTCGATTTTCCAGCATCTGCAGTTCCTTCTTAAACAATAGATAGATTCTTGATTAGCACAGGTGTCAGAGGTTATGGGGGGGGGGGGGAAGCAGGAGAATGGGGTTAGGAGGGAGGGAAACATCTGCCACGATTGAATGGCGGAGTGGACTTGATGGGCCAAATGGCCTAATTCTACACCTATCATTTATGACCAACCCTGGAAGTGATTCCCGGCACTCACTCACCTGGTGTAAAATAATTTGCCTTCAACAACATCACAGAAGTATGGCTACGCTGATGACCTTGCTCTTCTCTTCTCCGATATTTGGAGACATGGAGGCTGAAACTGAGCGCGGCTAAAACTACCATCACAGCCTTCCATCTCAACACCAAGGAAGCTCACCGCCAACTCACAGTACCACTCTATGGGTCACCACTACATACCTGCCAACTTGTGAGAATGAAAAATCGGAATCCTATCTGACGTTGATAATTATGCGGCGCAGGCGCGGTATGGGTCGCATGTACGCTTCATCCCAATTCCAATTTTTTTCGGAATATTGAAAAAAAATCGGAATCGGGAATTCGGAAGAATTTTTACCGTTCCAACATACCTCGGGGTAAAGCTAGATCGGCAGTTGACATTTAAACATCACCTTGAGTCACTGAGAGCCAAAGTGGCAGGGTCATCATGGGGAGCCAACGCATCTACCCTTCGGCCCTGGTATACAGTGCTGCCGAGTACGCTGCACCAGCATGGTGCAGGAGTACACACACGCAAGCTTGATACCACACTCAATGAGACATTGAGGATCATCAATGGCTGTCTGCGGCCCAGCAACCTGCAGCACTGCGCAGAGAGCACCTTGAACAAAGCCTCAATGGACCCAAGCCCAGTACTCCAACCCGGATCGTCAAAATGGAGAGCCTGCTGGCAGGAGCCCAAATGACCGTTACCAAACACACTGTTGCCACCTGGTGCAGAACTGGGCAGAGAGTGGGTTACACTGAATCGTCTGCGAACTGACATAACATGACGTTGGGGACTGCGCCCATCAGCAGCCTGTACTTGTGGACACCCAATCGCCACCAGATACCACTACCATCGACCTGACCAACCCCATGACACAGTGAACTGGCTGCGACGCCTGAATCATGTGTAACTGTCATACGCAAGAAATAATTTGCCCTCCACCTCTCCTTTAAACTTTGCACATCTCACCGTGAACATATGCCCTCTAGTATTTGATTTTTCCATTCTGAGAAAAAGGTTTTGCCTATCAATTTTTGCATACATCTATCAGGTCTCCCCGCAACGTCTGGTGTTCAAGGAAAGGCAATCCAAGTCTGACCAATCTCTCCCTGTTGCTAAAGGGCCTGTCCCACTTACCCGATTTTTTTCGGCGACTTGCCGGCACCTGTCATAGTCGTGGCAGGTGGCCGAAAATTTCCAACATGTTGAAAAACCAGCGGTGACCAGAAAAAAGGTACGACTCTTTGGGCGACTGCTCACCACCATGCAATTTTGGCAACTACTCACGACCATACAGGCGTCACCATGTCGCGGGGCCACGCCTGTATGGTCGTGAGCAGTCACCCAGAGAGTGGTACCTTTTTCTGGTCGCCGCTGGATTTTCAACATGTTGGAAATTGACGGCCACCTGCTGAGACTATGGCGGGTGCCGGCAAGTTGCCAACAAAAAAAAAAAAATTGTATAGGTGGGACAGGCCCATAATGCTCCTTAATCCAGGCATCATTCTGGTAGATGGGAACCATATTTATTTATTCGACTGCTGCGTGCTATTTAGGTTCAGAGATACAGCACGGAAACAGGCCCTCTAACCCACCTAGTCCGAAGAAGGGTCTCGACCCGAAACGTCACCCATTCCTTCTCTCCAGAGATGCTGCCTGTCCCGCTGAGTCACTGCAGCTTTTTGTATCTTTAGTTCCCATCGGATACCCGTTCGCACGAGTGGGACGTTACCCCCACTTTCTGCTCCACTCCCTACCATCCACTTGGGGGCAGAAGCCGATTAAATTGGAAACCCGCACGTTTTGGGGAAGTGGGAGGTAACCCGGAGCGCCTGGAATGAAACCCACAGGGAGAAGGTGCAAGTGTGTTAGAAACAACTGCAGACGCTGGTTTAAAATCGAAGGTAGACACAAAATGCTGGAGTAACTCAGCGGGTAAGGCAGCATCTCCGGAGAGAAGGAATGGGCGACGTTTTCGTCCATTGCTTCTCTCCAGGGAGAACGTGCAAACTCCGTACAGACAGCACCCGAGGTCAGGATCGGACCCGGGTCTCTGGCGCTGTGAGGGGGTTGCAATTAGAGCTGTGTGCCATGTCACATGGGTGAGCGGAGGTGTGATTTCAGTGCGGAAATGTTTTGCAGTTGCATATTAGTATGTTATTGGCAACACATATTCTATTACAGCATTCAAGCTGCTAACACCCACTAATCGCACAGAAACATCATCTCCATGCCCCATTCCGAGTCTCAGTAAGTTGGATGTGAAATATATTTCCGCCCATCAGAAGTCTGAAATTCCCCGCAGAAAATCCGTGGGAAAGCACGCCATTCGCGTCCTCTCGTACTTCACGGGCGCACGTTCTACTAGCTGCGCCACTGTGTCACCCTCTGCACCACCTGAAGATAAGACCCCCACCACTGCTAGAATTGAAATCAAGATAGAAACATAGGAGTAGGACATTCGGCACTTCGAGCCAGCACTGCCATTCAATACGATCATGGCTGATCATCTAAAACCCTGTTCCTGCTTTTCCCCCCATATCCCTTGACCTCTTTAGCCCCACGAGCTAAATCTAACCCTCTTGAGAAAAAACATCCTTGTGAATTGGCCCCCACTGCCTTCTGTGGCAGAGAATTCCACAGATTCACAACTCTCTGGGTAAAGAAGTTTTACCTCATCTCTGTTCTAAATGGCTTACCTCTTATTCTTAAACTGTGACCCCCTGGTCCTGGATAGATGCAGGAAAATTTTTCCTGCATCTATCCTATCCAATCCATTAAAAATTTTGGGAGAAAACCGAAGATCTCGGAGAAAACCCACGCAGGCCACGGGGAGAATGTACAAACTCCGTACAGGCAGCGCCCGTAGTCGGGATGGAACCCGGGTCTCCAGCGCTGCATTCGCTGTAAGGCAGCAACTCTACCGCTGCGCCACCGTGGCCGCCCAAACTAATCTAATCCGCGTTAACTACAATCCGTCACTTGCCTGTGCAACCTGTGGCCGCTTAATTCCCAGCAATTCGCCTCCTGTTCCTGCGCTGGTATTTCTCACGTCGAAACACACGTTACACTCTGTTTTACTCACATTTCCTCAGCAACTCCAAGTGGCTCCACAAGATTTCTCCCTTTGGTACTCGCAGCAGGAATTCTTCCTGGCTGAGAGAACACAGGTCCTTGCCCAGCATGGACAGATCCTTCACGTCGACATCGATCATGACAAACTCCTTCATCACCCACACGGCCCAGTGTAACACTTGGTCCACTGACCATTGAATTGGATCTAGAGTAGAAAAATGAAGACCACTAGGTCAAATCCATTCTTTAAGGGAAAAAAACACCAGATGGCTGGATTAGAGGGTATTAACCACAGACATGCGTTATTTTCACTGGCTCTGACCGCTGGCCTGTGGCATTCTGAAGCCACGGTCTCCGGTAGGAAAGTGGCCGATTCGGGCCCTCCAAGCCATGGAGTGTGTTCGCCCGCCCCGACGTAGGAGTTTCGGTCATCCCGACGAGAGGGCCCGTACATCGGGCTGCCCGTAGCGGCGACTACAGAGGGTTCATGGCCCCGATCACCGGTGACCAAAGAAGGAGGACTGACTGAACTTTGATGCCTTCCACCACAGTGAAGAATGCTGTGGTGGATGTTTGTGTTAAATCTTATTGTGTATCGTGTGTTCTTTTCAAGTGTGTCGCTGCTGGCAAATTCATTTCACTGCACCTTTGGGTGCATGCGACGAATAAATTGACGTTGACTTTGAGATTGTGATTGTGGGGGAGAGCTTTTAGAAGTATATAAAATTGTGAGAGGCATAGAAAGGGTAGATATTCAGAACTTATTTCCCAGGATAGAAATATCAAATTCTAGAGGGCACAGCTTGAAGGGGAGAGGGGCAACATTTAAGAAAGGGATGCGCAGCGCAAGAATTTTTTTAAAAACAGAAGATAGACACAAAATGCTGGAGAAACCCAGTGGAACAGGCAACATATCTGGAGTGTTTAAGAAAGAACTGCAGACGCTGGTAAAATCGAAAGTAGACACGAAATGCTGGAGAAACTCGGCGGGTGAGGCAGCATCTCTGGAGAGAAGGAATGGGTGACGTTTCGGGTCGAGACACTTCTTCAGACTGATGTCAGGGGAGGGGGTAGGGCAAAGAAAGACAGTGGGACTAGTGTTTTCTCTAACTTGATCTCTCTCTTCATTCCCCCCCCCCCCCCCACTCTCAGTTGTCCCACTAGTCCCATTGTCTACTCAGCATATCTGGAGAATGAATGAGCGATGTTTCAGGTCGAGACCCTTCTTGAGACTGAGTTTGAAGCTAGGATGCGCTACTGGGGGTGGTGGCGGTGGAAGGAGCTATGATAGCGGCATTTATCATTTTTACTGAAGCCAATTAACCTACAAACCTGCACATCTTTGGAGCGTGGGAGGAGACCGGAGCGCCCGGGGACAACCCACGCGGTCACGGGGAGAAGGTACAGTCAGCATGGAACCCGGGTGGGTATCTGGCGCTGCAAGGCAGAAACTGTACTGCTGCGCAACCGTGCCGCCCCAGTAATGTTTAAAGAAGCTGGGACAAATGGGCTGCACGGTGGTGCAGAGGTACTGTCTTACAGCGTCAGAGGCCAGAGTTTGATCCTGACTACGGGTGCTGCATGTACAGAGGTTGGACGTTCGCCTCTTGACCTGCGTGGGTTTTCCCCGAGATCTTCGGTTTCCTCCCACACTCCGGCTTAACCCTTAACAATCTTATATGTTTCAATAAGATCCCCTCTCATCCTTCTAAACTCCAGAGTGTACAAGCCCAACCGCTCCATTCTCTCAGCATATGACAGTCCCGCCATCCCGGGAATTAACCTTGTAAACCTACGCTGCACTCCCTCAATAGCAAGAATGTCCTTCCTCAAATTAGGGGACCAAAACTGTACACAATACTCCAGGTGTGGTCTCACTAGGGCTCTATACAACTGCAGAAGGACCTCTTTGCTCGAATATAACATTTGATTCCTCTTGCTATAAAGGCCAACATGCCATTCGCTTTCTTCACTGCCTGCTGTACCGGCATGCTTACTTTCATAGACTGATGTACAAGGACCCCCAGATCCCATTGCACTTCCCCTTTTCCCAACTTGACGCCATTTTGATAGTATTTAGCACAGATTGGGGAAGGGCCCGAATGGCACTAGAGAGAAAGATAACATGAGAGAGAGCCACGAGACACAGTGGATCATTGCAATAGCCCTGGAGACGTGTTTCTGAAACAAGGCGGCATTTGTAAAAGCAAAATAGACCAAGGAAACATTTGCCAGATATATATTTTGGCTTTTATTTTGCCTCTTTCATCGTCTGCCAAGTGTTTGACTCATTATTAGCATATGACTCTGATGTGGATGATCATTTGGAACTGCAATGAGCTGGTCTTTATTTCTGCCTCAGCAACAACTGCTAACAGACTCTTCAATTGGGTCTGAACAGTCTCAGATGTGGACTACAGCATGCAAGACATTCAGTCTTATGTAGAAAAAGCCTTTGAATATCTAGCATTAGAACGGACAATAAACATGTACGATTATTAAGGGTTTGGACACGCTAGAGGCAGGAAACATGTTCCCGATGTTGGGGGAGTCCATAACCAGGGACCACAGTTTGAGAATAAGGGATAAGCCATTTAGAACGGAGATGAGGAAGCACTTTTTCTCACAGAGACTTGTGAGTCTGTGGGATTCTCTTCCTCAGAGGGCAGTGGAGGCAGGTTCTCTGGATACTTTCAAGAGAGCTAGATAGGGCTCTTAAAGATAGCGGAGTCAGGGGATATGGGAGAAGGCAGGTCCTGATTGGGGATGATCAGCCATGATCACTTTGAATGGCGGTGCTGGCTCGAAGAGCCGAATGGCCTACTCCTGCACCTATTGTTTATTGAAAAAAGTCAAACAGTTTAGTTTCAGTTTGGATGTACCGAGATACAGTGAACAGCTTTTGTTGCGTGCTAACCAGTCAGCGGAAAGACAATATGTTATTACAATCGAGCCATTTGCAGTGTTTAAGTAAGATGAAGGAGCAGAGACTTAAGTGTGGAGCGATTGTAATATGCGATTGTAGACCTGCTTGTGTGGCTCGCACGCATATTAGGCACCATCTTGGAGCAAAGCCCACCTGGCATTAAGGTACAAGTGCATTAATAGGGGACTGGGGTTGGGATGGTGCAAGGCTAGTCTTTTGGGATGCAGCAAATGATGCTCAACTAACCAAATAGCTGACGTGAGAGCCCTCAAACGGACAAAGACAAATATCTCAGTGATGGACATCATTTTTTTTAAAATTAAATTAAAAAAAGGTCATCATAGAAACATAGAAAAATAGATGCAGGAGTAGGCCATTCGAGCCAGCACCGCCATTGAATATGATCATGGCTGATCATCTAAAATCAGTACCCCTTCTAGCTTTTCCCCCAATATCCCTTGATTCTCTTAGCCCCAAGAGCTAAATCTAACTCTCTCTTGAAAAAAACATCCAGTGAATTGGCCTCCACTGCCTTCTGTGGCAGATAATTCCACAGATTCACAACTCTCTTGGTGAAGTGGTTTTTCCTCATCTCAGTCCTAAATGGCCTACCCCTTATTCTTAAACTGTGACTCCTGGTTCTGGACTCCCCCAGCATTGGGAACATTTTTTTCTGCATCTAGCCTGTCCAATCCTTTAAGAAGTGTATATGTTTCTACAAGACCCCCTCTCATCCTTCTAAATTCCAGTGAATACATTCCCAGTCAACCCATTCTTTCAGGCATCAGAGTGGCAAGGCAGATAGAGTTGCTGCCTCACACTGCCAGAGTCCGAGCCCACATTGACTAGTGATCCCTGCACACTAACACTACCCTACACACACACTGGGGACAGTTTACATTTACATCAAGCCAATTAACCTACAACCTGTACGTCATCGGAGTGCGGGAGGAAACCGAAGATCTCGGAGAAAACCCACGTAAGTCACGGGGAGAACGTACAAATTCTGTACAGACAAGAACCTGTAGTCGGGATCAAACCCGGGTCTCTGGCGCTGAAAGTGCTATAAGACATTTCTAGGTCACATTTGTTGTTAATACAATCCTGATCCCTATGTATCAAGGTCACTGTTATGTTGATTATTGTTTTTGTTTTTTGTTTTTGAAAAATTAATAAAGAGATTTAAAAATAAAAGAAAGACAGCGAGTCTACCGTTGCGCCATTGGGCCCCGAGTCATAGCCACACAATGTGGAAACAGGCCCTTCGTCCCAACTAGCACCCGTAGTCAGGATCAAACCCGGGTCTCTGGCGCTGTAAGGCAGTAGCTCTACCGCTGCCTCACCCTTATAGAAACATAAAAACATAGAAAATAGGTGCAGGAGTAGGCCATTCGGCCCTTCGAGCCTGCACCGCCATTCAATATGATCATGGCTGATCATCCAACTCAGTATCCCGTACCTGCCTTCTCTCCATACCCCTTGATCCCTTTAGCCACAAGGACCATATCTAACTCCCTCTATAATATAACCAATGAACTGGCCTCAACTACCTTCTGTGGCAGGGAATTCCACAGATTCACCACTCTCTGTGTGAAAAATGTTTTTTCATCTCGGTCCTAAAAGATTTCCCCCTTCTCCTTAAACTGTGACCCCTTGTCCTGGACTTCCCCAATATCGGGAACAATCTTCCTGCATCTAGCCTGTCCAACCCCTTAACAATTTTGTAAGTTTCTATAAGATCCCCCCTCGATCTTCTAAATTCCAGCGAGTACAAGCCGAGTCTATCCAGCCTTTCCTCATATGAAAGTCCTGCCATCCCAGGAATCAGTCTGGTGAACCTTCTCTGTAACCCCCTCTATGGCAAGAATGTCTTTCCTCAGATTTGGAGACCAAAACTGTACGCAATACTCCAGGTGTGGCCTCACCAAGGCCCTGTACAACTGCAGTAGAACCTCCCTGCTCCTGTACTCAAATCCTTTTGCTATGAAGGCTAACATGACATTGGCTTTCTTCACTGCCTGCTGCACCTGCATGCCTACTGTCAATGACTGGACCAGGATAGCCACTGATCATAGAGCCAACGCACAGCCGCTGGCGTGGGCCAGACGGGCTGAACGTGCCTTACCGTATGGTATCCCGAGGTGCTCCTGCTCTTTGCGGTATCCCTCGAGGGCGGCGGCCCACCGGGTTACTTGCTCCGAGGTCTCGTCCGGTATCAGCTGCTTCGAGCCATCTAATGTTATGACTTGCGTCTCCTCCACCAACTGGGCCTCGGCGCCCCCGTGGTGCGTGGCGTCTGGGTCGATGACCACCTCCACCGTTTCCACCGGCTTCACTATCTCCAGGATGTTGAGCTTTGGCTCCACTCCTGCTAAAAGTAACAACGCTTAAACCAAAGAACAGGCCACGCTCCTCCCTGCCAACAAGGCAGCAACTTACCGCCATACTAGAGAAGCAAAGAACTGCAGACCAAGCAGTTTACGCCAAAGATAGACACAAAGTGCTGGGGTAACTCAGCGGGTCAGGCAGCACCTCTGGAGAAAATTTGAGATTTTCAGGTCGGGAATATAGAAACATAGAAAATAGGTGCAGGAGGAGGCCACTCGGCCCTTCAAGCCAGCACAGCCATTCATTGTGATCATGGCTGATCGTCCCCAATCAATAACCGGTGCCTGCCTTCTCCCCATATCCCTTGACTCCACTAGCCCCTAGAGCTCTATCTAACTCTCTCTTAAATCCATCCAGTGATTTGGCCTCCACTGCCCTCTGTGGCAGGGAATTCCAATCTCTATCTGAAGTAGGGTCCCGGCCCGAAAGGTCACCTATTAATTTTCTCCAGAGATGCTGCCTGACCCGCTGAGTTACTCCAGTGTTTAGCGGCTATCTTTGGTGTAAACCAGCATCTGCGGTTCATTTGTATTACCCGATTGATGCCAAGCTGGCCAATTCCTACCCAGGCTTTGCACGGCATGCAAGAGTATAGATGGGGAAACAAATTCATGGCCTGCAGGGAATAAAGGGGAACATCCGGAACGCTGCCACATCTGCATCTGAGCAGCTGTTTTCTATTGGATTCCACCTCCTTCCCTCCCACTCCAATTCCAGTTCCCATTGCAGCTACTTGTGGCCAGGCCGACATTAAGTTTGAGTAAATGGCTTGCGACTCAGTTCCTGTATCCCGCTCACAATCTCGACACTGCTCTTCGTGGCACCACTTCCTGAAACCGGAGCGCCACAATGGCAGGCAGAGAACAAAAATCCAACCTCAAATCTGCAAACATGCCGTTACATTCCTGGCCGGGTTCCAACGACCGACTACGCTTCCTGCTCAGGAAGACGTGCCCGTTCTTGAAACCCGAACCGCAGCATGCAATCTAGAACAAGCTTACCTTGTCTGGAAATGACCTCCACGCTGAGCTGAACGGTGCCATCTGTTTTCACCCCTTGGTCGAATAAACTGCGATTTGGATCCAACTGTGGCAAGGCAGACAAAACAAGACAAGGTTCCGAGTCAAACTTATCAGCTATGATGTGCACGAAGAAACTGCAGGCGCTGGTTTAAACCGACTATGATTCTGCTTCAATGGGACAAAATAATCGTTGGTAGTAAACAAAAAGCAGAAATAAAAATACATTGTGTAGGAAGGAACTGTAGATTTTGGTTTAGAAACTTAGAAACATAGGAAATAGGTGCAGGAGGAGGCCATTCGGCCCATCGAGCCAGCACCGCCATTCATTGTGATCATGGCTGATCGTCCCCTATCAATAACCCGTGCCTGCCTTCTCCCCATATCCCTTCACTCCACTAGCCCCTAGAGCTCTATCTAACTCTCTCTTAAATCCATCCAGTGATTTGGCCTCCACTGCCCTCTGTGGCAGGGAATTTCACAAATTCACAACTCTCTGGGTGAAAAAGTTTTTTATCACCTCTTAAATGGCCTCCCCTTTATTCTAAGACTGTGGCCCCTGGTTCTGGACTCGCCCAACATTGGGAACATTTTTCCTGCATCTAGCTTCTCCAGTCCGTTTATAATTTTATATGTTTCTATAAGATCCCCCCTCATCCTTCTAAACTCCAGTGAATACAAGCCTAGTCTTTTCAATCTTTCCTCATATGACAGTTTACACTGAAGATAGACACAGAAAACTGGCGTAGCTCAGCGGGCCAGACAGCATCTCTGGAGAAAAGAAATTTGTGACGTTTCAGGTTGAGATGCTTGTTCAGACCTTCCTCCTCAGAGTCTGAAGATGGGTCTCCAGGAACTCTCGTGAAAAGGAATAGGTGACGTTTCGAATCGAGGCCCTTCTTCAGACTCTGAAGGAAAAAAGTCCGAAGAGTCTCAACGTGAAACATCACCTATTCCTTTTCTCCAGAGAAACGCTGCCTGACCTGCTGAGTTACTCCAGCTTTTTTGTGTCTATCTTCACAAAAAAAACACATCAATCTTCATAGTGCAAACAAACCTATTTCTCCCAAAAAGTTCCCACTGGTGTTAAGGGATTAAGTTTATTTAATTCTGTTTTCAGAAATAAAGCAGGTCACAGTTACCTTTGCTGTAGAGCCAATCCAGCAATAATCAGATAATCTGAACAAAGGAATCGGATTTTCAGGTTTGCTAAAAGAATTAGTGGTGCAAATCCTCAGCGTTGCGAAATCTACCTTGCCCTTTGTGCTAGCTGATGGATAAAACCAACTGCACTAATGAGTCTGACAGATCCTCTCCCAATTCATTTTAATCCTACGTTTGAGAGACTTAATCAATTTGCCTTTTAAAAAAAGATCAGTTTCTGTCTCCCCAATAAAATGGAAAAGCGGTGGCAGTAGGTGGCGCAGCAGTAGAGTTGCTGCCTTACAGTGCTAGACACCCTTCAGACTACCGTGTCTACGCCGACCAGCGATCCCCGCACGCTAACACCAGCCAACACACATCAA
Organism: Okamejei kenojei; assembly: GCA_035221665.1. Classification (NCBI taxonomy): domain Eukaryota; kingdom Metazoa; phylum Chordata; class Chondrichthyes; order Rajiformes; family Rajidae; genus Okamejei; species Okamejei kenojei. The sequence continues at coordinate 66,814,941 of CM069142.1, read as the reverse complement.
GGACAATTTTATACCAAGCCAATTAACCTACAAACCTGTACGTCTTTGGAGTGTGGGAGGAAACCGAAGATCTAGGAGAAAACCTACTTGGTAAACCTAACTCTGTACAGACAGCACCCGTAGTCATTTGTGGCCACAGATGGTGTGGAGGTCAAGACATTGGAGGTTTTTACATCAGAGATTGATAGGTTCTTGCTCAGTAAGGCGGCAAAGGTTGTGGGGAGAAGGCAGGAGAATGGGATTGAGAGGGAAAGATAGACAATAGGTGCAGGAGTAGGCCATTCGGCCCTTCGAGCCAGCACCGCCATTCAATGTGATCATGGCTGATCATCCACAATCAGTACCCCGTCCCTGCCTTCTCCCCATATCCCCCTCATGCCATGAATGAATAGTGGAGTAGATTCAATGGGCTAAATGGCCTACTTCTGCTCCCGTTTTACAGTCTGTGCCCTTTAGTTCTTGGTTCCCCAACCCAAGGGAGAAGACTGTGTGCATCCACCTAAAGAATGCCCCTCACGATCTTGTACACCTCCACAGGACCATCCTAGTGGTCGCACATAATTATGCATGTTGTCAAATGAGCGTGATTATGTGTAAGAAGGAGCTACAGATGCTGGTTTAAACCGAAGATAGGCACAAAAAAGCCGGAGTAACTCAGCGGGATAGGCGGCATCTCTGGAGAGGAGGAATGGGTGATGTGAAGTGATGTCTTGGCTCATGCTCAGGGAAGTCCATCTATCACTGGCAGAGTTAAGGCAACAACCTTGCCCAGCAGTCTTCAGCATCGTCAACAGCCTTCCACAGCAAAGGTTTGGGAATAGAAATTGCAAGAGTAATGCAGGAGTAATGCCATTTGGCCCTTCAATATGATCATGGCTGATCACCCTAACTCAGTATCACGTCCCTGCTTTCTCCCCATATCCCTTGATTCCGTTAGCCCTAAGAAGCTGTATCTAACTCTCTCTTGAATACATCCAGTGAATTGGCCTCCACTGCCGTCTGTGGCCGAGAATTCCACAGATTCACAACTCTCTTGGTGAAAATGTTTTTCCTCATCTCAGTCCTAAATGGCCGACCCCTTATTGCTAAGGGGTTTTAAATCTCTGGGCTTTAAAAAGGTAATGCTGACGGAAGGAAAAGGAGCCAGTGGGAGTCCAAAAGTATAAAGAGCTGGGTATTTGGATTTCAGGGATGAAAGATAAACAACATAGACTCACAGATTAATAGTGTAGAAACAGGCCGTTCGGCCCAACTCGCCCACACCAGCCAACAATGTCCCAGCCACACTAGTCGCACTTGCCTGAGCTTGGTCCATAACCCTCCAAACCTGTCCTATCCATGTACCTGTCCAACTGTTTCCTAAACAATGGGATAGTCCCAGCCTCTGGCAGCTTTTCCATACACCCACCACCCTCTGTATGAAAATGTTACCCCCGGATTCCTATTAAATCTTTTCCCCTTCACTTTGAACCTATGGTCTCTGGTCCTCGATTCCCCTACTCTGGGTAATAGACTACCCGATCTATTCCTCTTATGATTTTGTAAATTCCTCTCATGATGTTGTAAAAATTATAACAGTTTCCTATACCAGTTCCATCTCTAATTCTTACATTCAACATTTATTTAAAACAATATGTTTTCAAGTCTCCAAGTTGCATGGATTTAGTGGGCAAGGAAGTTAGCTAGTGGTGCTAACCTTCTGGATATAACACCTTGAATCAAGTTTGGAGGGATATGGGGCAAACGCAAGCAAATGGCTCTAGCTTAGATGGGGCATCTTGGTCAGCATGGTCGTGTTGGGGCAAAGGGCTTGTTTCCTTGCCCTTTGCCTATGACCACAAGACTCATCCAATGGACCTCAACTGGAACTTGCTTTGAATGAATCACAGACAATAGACAATAGGTGCAGGAGTAGGCCATTCGGTCCTTTGAGCCAGCACCGCCATTCACTGTGATCATGGCTGATCATTCACAATCAGTATGCCATTCCTGCCTTCTCCCCATATCCCTTAACTCCGCTATCTTTAAGAGCTCTATTTAACTCTCTCTTGAAAGCATCCAGAGAATTGGCCTCCACTGCCTTCTGAGCCAGAGAATTCCACAGATTCACAACTCCCTGGGTGAAAAAGTTTTTCCTCATCTCCATTCTAAATGGCCTACCCCTAATTTGTAAATTGTGGACCCCTGGTTCTGGACTCCCCCAACAAGGGGAACATGTTTCCTGCCTCTGGCGTGTCCAATCCCTTAATAATCTTCAGTACTGTTTCAATAAGATAACCTCTCATCCTTCTAAATTGTATATGCAATTTATACAATCCAAGTTTATAAGATTGTATACAGTGTATACAATCCAAGCACCCAAAACGCTGCAACTTTAGCTGGGAGCTCTGTGGTCAAGATTTTAATCAGTCTGGTCAAAGTATACATGTTAGAAATTGTGACAGTTCTTCGAGTAATTTCATGATAGATCTAATTCTTTACCAAGATATCTTGAAGACAAATTTCATGTGCTTCCAAGGAACACTGAAGACGTGGTTCTAACAGCTTCTTGAGATTACCAACTGGTTCATTGATGTCGATGGATTGGCTCACAAACTCTGCTGTTGTGATCGTTGTCTGCTCGGCAATGCTGGAGGAGAGATGAAACGGAAATAAATTAAAGTCGTTATCTCAGTTTAAAAATGACAAACCTGCAACCCAGCTTTAGCCGAGGGTGGTGAATCTGTGGAACTCATTGCCACAGAGGGTTGTGGAGGCCTCTCCAAGCCAATGGATATTTAATTCAGGTGGAGATTGACAGTACGGATGTCAAGGGTTATGGAGGAGAAGGCAGAAGAACGGGGTGGAGAGGGAAAGATAGATCAGCCACGATTGAATGGCAGAGTAGACTTGATGGTCCGAATGGCCCAATTCTGTTCCTACAACATATGAACAGTCAAACGCAAAGTCAAGTCAAGTCAAAAGAGTTTATTGTCGTGTGTCCCTGACAGGACAATGAAATTCTTTCTTTGCATAGCACAACAGAACATAGTAGGCATTGACTACAATTATATACTTAAATACACACATTAATTAATAAATTAATAAAGTGCAAATAACAGATGGAGGGGTATTAATGTTCAGAGTTTTGTCCGAGCCAGGTTTAATAGCCTGATGGCGGTGGGGAAGTAGCTATTCCTGAACTGGGTCGTTGCAGTTCTCAGGCTCCTGTACCTTCTACCCGAAGGTAGCAGGGAGATGAGTGTGTGGCCAGGGTGGTGTGGGTCCTTGATGATGCTGCCAGCCTTTTTGAGGCAGCGACTGTGGTAGATGCCCTCGATGGAAGGAAGGTCAGAGCGATGATGGACTTGGTCTACTTTTTGTAGTATTTTCCTCTCCAAGGGCACTCAAGTTGCCGAACCAAGCCGCGATGCAACCGGTCAGCAAGCTCTCTACTGTGCACCTGTAGAAGTTAGAGAGAGTCCTCCTTGACAGATCGACTCTCCGTAATCTTCTCAGGAAGTAGAGGCGCTGATGAGCTTTCTTAATAATTGCATCTGTGTTCTCGGACCAGGAAAGATCTTCACAGATGTGCACGCCCAGGAATTTGAAGCTCTTGACCCTTTCAACCATCGACCCGTTGATATAAACAGGACTGTGGGTCCCCATCCTACTCCTTCCAAAGTCCACAATCAGTTCCTTGGTTTTGCTGGTGTTGAGGGCCAGGTTATTGTGCTGGCACCATATGGACAGTCGCTCGATCTCTCTTCTGTACTCCGACTCATCCCCATCAGTGATACGTCCCACAACAGTGGTGTCGTCAGCGAACTTGATGATGGAGTTCGCACTAGGACCGGCTACGCAGTCATGAGTATAGAGTGAGTACAGCAGGGGGCTGAGCACGCAGCCTTGAGGTGCTCCCGTGCTGATTGTTATCGAGTCTGACACATTTTCACCAACACGAACAGACTGTGGTCTGTGGATGAGGAAGTCGAGGATCCAATTGCAGAGGGATGCGCAGAGACCCAGTTCTGCGAGTTTGGTAACCAGCTTGGAGGGGATGATTGTGTTAAATGCCGAGCTGTAGACATAGAATAACAGCCTGACATATGAGTTTTTGTTGTCCAAGTGGTCCAGAGCGGAGTGGAGGGCCAGCGTGATCGCGTGCAACATTGATCTGTTGTGGCGGTAAGCGAACTGCAGTGGGTCCAGGTTTTTGTCAAGGTAGGAGTTGATTTGCGCCATGATCAACCTCTCGAAGCACTTCATCACCACAGGCGTTAGTGCCACAGGTCGATAGTCATTGAGGCACGTCACCTTGCTCTTCTTGGGCACCGGTATTATTGATGCCCTTTTGAGGCAGGTGGAAACCTCAGACCTCAGAAGTGACAGGTTGAAAATGTCCGTAAAAACTCCAGCCAGTTGGTCCACACAGGTTTTTAGAACACTACCAGGTATGCCATCAGGTCCAGGATATTTTTGTAAATACAAGGAACTGTAGATGCTGGTTTACAGAAAAAAGACACAAACGGCTGGAGTAATTCAGCAGTTCAGCTCGATGAAGGATACCGACCCAAAAAACGTCACCCACCCATGTTCTCCAGGAATGCTGCCTGACCCACTGAGTTACTCCAGCACTTTGTCACCTCCTTGTTTAGCAGAGGTCGAGTAGGCTGGGACTCTTACAGAGGTGTATAAAACTACGAGAGGAATAGATTGGGTAGATGCACAGAGTCTCTTGCCCAGAGTAGGGGAATCAAGAACCAGAGGACACAGGTTTCAGGTGAAAAGATATAATAGGAATCTGAGGGGGTAACTTCTTCACACAAAGGTTGGGGGATGTATGGAACAAGCTGACAGAGGAGGTAGTCAAGGCAGGGACTATTCCAATATTTAAGAAACAATTAGCAGGGTATCTGGATAGGACAAGTTTGGAGGGGTATTGACCAAATGCGGGCAGGTGGGATTGGTCTAGCTGGGACATGCTGGCCGGTGTGGGCAAATGGGGCTGAAGGGCCTGTTTCCACACTGTAACACTCTATCGCTGGGGGAAAGGAATGGGAGACGTTTCAGGTCGAGACCCTTCTTCAGAGTGGGAGTCTTCTTCAGTGATTCAATCTTCTAGCAGTCTGAAGAAGGGTCTCGACCCAAACTGTCAGCTATTCCAGAGATGCTGCCTGACCCGCTGAGTCACTCCAGCACTTTGTGTCTATTTTTGGTGTAAACCAACATCTGCAGTTCTTTCCTACACATTAATGGACGTGCCAGGTTAAACTTTGTGATTCAGACCAACAAACACACTGCTGTGCTGTTAAAAACCAGACTGGACAGCAAAATAAAACACTATTCAGCCCACTGCACCGTATCCAGCTGTTCAATATACTGGACTTCAATGTATTTCCTCGTCTTGGATTAGGTCCCAAAACTTTGGGTTGAAAATGTCAAGTGACTTTTTTTTTTTAAAAAGCTCCTTTGAAATTTGTTATTTACCTCACTTGCTTCCATCTATGACCAGAACTGTGGAGGGCGGCACTAGAGCTTTATCTGGTTGAGTTGCTGGCTCACAGTGGCAGAGACTTAGGTTTGATCCTGACCCTGGGTGCTTAGTTTAGTTTTAGAGATACAGCGCGGAAACAGGCCCTTCAGTCCACCGGGTCCGTGCTGACCAGCGATCCCCGCACATTAACTGGGGACTTTTTTAAAAAAAAAACACATTTACAAAGCCAATTAACCTACAAACCCGTACGTCTTTGGAATGTGGGAGGAAACCAAAGATCTCGGAGAAAACCAACGCAGGTCACTGGGAGAACGTACAAACTCCATATAGACAGCACCCGTAATCTGGATCGAACCTGGGTGCATTCGCTGAAAGGCAGCAACTCTACCGCCATGCGCCACCGTGTCTGTGTGGAGTTTGCATGTTCTCCTCGTGACCGCCTGAGCTTCCTTCGGGTGTTCCGGTTTCCTCCCATACTCCAAAGACGCACAATTTTGTACGGTTAATTGGCCTCGGTAATGTAGTAAATTGACCCTAGTGTGTAGGATAGTGCTACTGTATGGGGTAGTCGCTGGTCGGTGTGGACTCGGTGGGCCAAGGGGCCCGTTTCCGTGCCGTCTCTCTATTTAAGTTAAAAGTATACAGTAACTAAGGAGTAACACCACATCTTGAGACCAGGCATCCAACAGCTAACAGCAGTGAATTCAACCACTTCAGATAACTAGCCTTCCCAGTTTGTAATGGAACTGATTGATATCACCAGGATTTTATTTTGTTTCAGGTTTTCGGTTACTGCCAGGGTTAGATGTTTCAGCATGATTTTTTCTTTCTTTTGCTCTGGCCCTCATTCAACTCTCGGCGGATAATTCACAACGTGTAGGATGGAACCGCAGATGCTGGTTCACACCGACGATGGGCACAAAATGCCGGATTAACTAAGCGAGACATTTTTTACAGATATGTGACTTTATTAAAAAAAATATACCAAGATTACAGAATATAACGATAGACCCACCGGAAGAAGCAATGAATATTAAGGCGGACTCACAAAAATTAATATCATATCTATATAACAGTATTCTTAATAGAGAATTGTCCTCAACAGAGGCAATTAGAAAAGACTGGGAAAAAGATTTAATGATAAAAATTTCTAAAGAAACATGGGAGAGGTATTTGATATATATACATAAATGTTCGATTAACACTAGACATAATTTAATTCAATTTAAAATATTACACAGATTATATTATTCAAAAGTTAGGTTGAATACATTTTATTCAAATATTTCTCCCATCTGTGATAAATGCCTTTCTCAAAATTCCAACTTCACACATTCTTTCGTTTCTTGCACAAAACTTCAAAGATTTTGGTGTGATATATTTGATATATTCACTAGTTTATTTAAGATAAAAATGGAACCTAGCATGGAAATTATTATCTTTGGAGTATTAGGAGATGGAAACAAATTAAAGATACCCCAAATCTCATTTTTAAATTATGGTTTAATAATAGCGAAAAAACTCATACTCAAATTCTGGAAAAAGGCTACTATACCAACACTCAAAATGTGGATTGGTAATATGTTGGAAACAGCCCATTTGGAAAAAATGAGACTCCTCCTAATAGAAAAAAAAGACCAATTCTTAACGAGTTGGTCTCCATTTATTGATCTTGTGGATTCATGGGGTGTAATAACATCGTAAAATTAAAAACTCTGGGTTTGAGTGAAAAATGATTAAGAACAAAAAATAAATATATATCGACGTGGCGTGTGAGAATCTCCTATCTGCTTCACTTTCTCATTTCTTTCTTTACACTACACTCACTAGACTATTCTTTACTCTTCGATACTTCTTTCTTTCTCATTTCTTTCTAAAAAAAAAGGAAGTTGTACAAAGAATGTTTTAATAATTCTGGGAACCTGTAAAAAGGTACCATTAAAATGTAATGTACTTACTCTAATAAATAAATTTTAAAAAAAAACAACAATAAAAAACTCAGCGAGACAGTCAGTATCTCTGGAGAAAAGGAATAGGTGAAGTTTCCGAACCAAACCATTGTTCAAACTGAGAGTCGCAGGGGAGGAAATCTAGAGGTATGAAAGAATAGTGAAAGGCTTGGACAGAGTGGATGTGGAGAGGATGTACTAGTGGGAGGGACTAGGACTAGAGGCCATAGCCACAGAATTACAGGACGTTCTTTTGGCAAAGAAATGAGGAGACATTTCTTTAGTCAGAGGGTGGTAAACCTGTGGAATTCTTTGCCACAGAAGGCTGTGCAGGCCATGTTTGTGGACACTTTTAAGGCAGAGATAGATGGATTCTTGATTGGTATGGGTGTCAGAGGATGTACAGAGAGGTTCACCAGACTGATTCCTGGGATTCATATGACGAAAGACTGGATAGACTCGGCTTGTATTTAGAAGATTGAGGGGGGGATCTTATTCCTTCCTTCCATTCCATCCATTCCTTCTCTCCATAGATGCTGCCTGTCCCGCTGATTTACTCCAGCATTTTGTGTCTACTTTCGATTTAAACCAGCATCTGCAGTTCTTTCCGACTACAGCGCAGGAACAGGACCTTCAGCCCACAATGTCCATACCGAACATGAGGCCAGGACTGCCTGCACATAATCTGTATACAAACATAGAAACATAGAAAATAGGTGCAGGAGTAGGCCATTTGCCCCTTCGAGCCAGCACTGCCATTCAATATGATCATGGCTGATCATCCCCCATTCCTGTTTTCTTCCCATACCCCTTGATTCTGTTAACCGCAAGAGATATATCTAACTCTCTCTTGAAAACATCCAGTGAATTGGCTTCCACTGCCTTCTGTGGCAGAGAATTCCACAGATTGCCAACTCTCTGGGTGAAAAAGATTTTCCTCATCTCAGTCATAAATGGCCTACCCCTTATTCTTAAACTGTGACCACTAGTTCTGGACTCCCCCAACATCGGGAACAATTTTCCTGTGTCTAGCCTGTCCAATCCCTTAAGTATTTTATATATTTCTATGAGCCCCTCTCATACTTCTAAATTCCAGTGAATATAAGCCCAGTCGATCCAGTCTTCCTCTCAGTTGGTTCCTCCATTCCCTGCATATCCATCCATGTGACAATTTAAAAGTCACTTGCATGGCACCAACCACATCAGTTTCCGCAGCTCACAGAGTATTTACAACATTTTCAGTGCACAATTCTGAAATTCTGAGGCTCCTAAACTGAGCTGAAAAAGGTGAAACTTGTCTTTCTATTTAGCTTGAATAGACCTTTAGGACCTGAAGAAGCTGAAATCTTCAGCAAAGCACAAAGTGCTGGATACATGATACAAGATACATTTATTTGTCACATGTACCAATTGGTCCAGTGAAATGCGTGGTCGCCATACAGCCATACAAATAATAAAGATAGACTTTAAGAGGGGGGCGGGGTTAAAATGCGGTTTTTCCCTTGCCACCCGGAGCTTTCTTTTGCCGGAGTGCGATCAATTTCTGGAGATTCGTTCCGACTGCCGGTAAGTTACATTTTTTTAATAAATAGCCCGACTATTTCAGCGCTGGAGTAAAATAAAAATTAGCTCCTAATGCCGTGAACGCTGACAACGGGGACCGATTTTACGTAGGGGACAGGTAAGTGAAATCTGCTTATTTTTACATATAAACTTGCTTTTTTAGATGACCTTAATCAACATTTCATGTTGCGAAACGGTAATTTAGTCCCCATACGAACCGGCAGAATTTTTTCTGCTGATATGGGGTTTAAATTCACCGCAACCGCAACGTTCTAATCCATCGCGTTCCAGAAAATTCCACTCGCAAGCTGTTTAAAATGCCCATTAATTTATGGGCATTAAACACTAAATTCCTTCAATTTGGCCTATAAATTAATGACAATTAGATTTAAAAATCATGTTATATTGTGAATTATTGTGTGAATGTTAATTGGACACTTAGGCTTTAAAATTTTTTTTTAAATTTTCTTAAGAAATGAATAGATGTTTAGATCTAGTAATTGAAGTTTGTAATTAGCTACAATTGGGTAACTAACTAATGATATGCTTTAATTTCAGGTCATCCAAGTAAGATTGTTTCATATTTGTTTCAGAATACTTCAATCTATAATAACTGAAATTTTCTTTCAGTTCTCTTAATTTTTAAGAAAGTTATGTCCTCGATCACAACCTTTGTGTTAAGTCAATGGAAAAGCAATAGGAAACAAGTTGCTAATTTCTGAGTATGACAATGGCCATAACGTTTTTAATACTGAAGATATGAAAGTGAATTAGGTGTCAAATTAAACTTCTTTTTATGCTTTATCTGATGGGATAAATTGCAGACTTGATTTTTTAAATCTCAAAATTTTGTAACATTGCTACTGTGTGGGAAGGCTCCAAAGTTCAGTCATCCTCCTCTGTTGTCTTCCAGTGGTCGGGGGGCTCCCGAACCACCCGCTGTCGCTGCTACGGGTGGCCCAATGTACAGGCCTGCTCGCCGGGCTGATGGAAGTCCGACGTCGGGACTGGAGGACATCCTCAGCAGCTTGGACATCCGAATCAGCCACCTCCTACCGGAGTCCGCGGCTCCCGAAGTCCACAGGCCGCGCTGGGCGGAGATTCAACGCCGGCGGCCCTTGGCAAAGGGCCCCAGGACTCCGCGATGTTGAAGTCAGCGCTGGCCGCGCTGGAAGCTCTGCGAACCACAGCTCCGATGTTGAAGCAGCGGGCCCAACACTCCGGAGCTTCACCGGCGATCCAGGTAAGCAACCGCCCGCTCTGTATCCAGCGCTGCGTCGCCGCTGCTGAAGCTCTGGTCCGGGTCCCCGGCAGGAAAGGCCGCTCCAATCCAGGTGGTAGGCCGCGGGGGGGGGGGGGGGGAGGACACGACTCGGAGAATAGTCGCTCCCTCGCCAGGAAGTGACTGGGAAACGGTTTCCCCCTTACCCTACTCCCCTCACTCACTTTGAAAATCTAAAGAAATCTCCAGAACAAACTTTAAAACTGACTAAAAACAAACAGACTAGAGACAGAGGCTGCCATCAATGCGGCGCCCCTAGTGGCCAGGCAGCATTTGCGGAGGGAATAGGGAGGCGCCATTTCCGGTCAGGACCTTTCTTCATATGTGTGAAGGTTCAGGTTGGGACCTTTCTTTAGTATAGTTTAGAGACACAGCGCGGAAACGGGCCCTTCGACCCACCGAGTCCATGCCGACCAGCTATCCCCGCACACATTACACTACCCTACACACACAAGGTCAATTTTACATTTATACCAAGCCAATTAACCTACAAACCTGTACATTTTTGGAGCGTGGGATGAAACCGAAGATCTCGGAGGACGCGGGGAGAACGTACAAACTCCGTACAGACAGCACCCGTAGTCGGGATCGAACCCGAGTCTCTGGCTCTGTGAGGCAGTAGCTCTACCGCGCCAATCAGTCTGAAGAAGGGTTGTGACATGAAACGTCACCTACCGCAGATGCTGCCTGACCCGCTGAGTTCCTCCAACACCTTGCGTTTCCCATTTAGTTACGTGTGCTTGCTCTGCAAGCGCTCAGTGTTAACACCAGTCATTGAAAAATGCTCATTTGCCAATAGTAAATAACCTTTCTTGAGGCAGTGGAGAAGGTAAGAGATTTGTTCCCGCAGCCTTATTTAACTAAAATCACCAAATTAAATTAAAGAACACAGTTGAGTGAATACCGATCGAGGTGTGGGTTCTAAGCAATGTTTGGCCGCCTACCTTTCCTCCGTGCAATGCCGCTTGTCCTCGGCATCTATTTCTATTTCTATTTCTGCGGATCGCTTCGTCATGGCTGTGGGATTTGGAACTCACAATCTGCAGGTAAAGAAGAGGACAAAACGGCAGCGATCAGACATGATATAAACACACGCATCAAAATAGAGGCGCCGCGGCGATAGAGGTAACACTCGCCGTAGCAGCTTGCTCCACCGCTCCTCCGCGCGGTCTCCAGTGCTTCGTCCGAGCTTCGTGCCTTCTGTAGAGCAAGGACGTGCAAGCATTAAGCTCGAAAACGGCCTGAGGTGCGCGCATCGCTCACCTGCATAGTTGGTGAATGTCACACGCAGACACACATGCGTGATTGTTCTACACTCACCAAAAGCATGCTCCGGCAAAAACTGCATCTCGTTTTCCTTCCCTTCCAGTAAAGGGAGCACAGAGGCCAAGGTTCACTATAGTTGCCTCCCCCTTCCCCCCTCCTCAAACCCCGACCAACCACAGAGTGACTGGGAACGTTTTCTGACTTTAGGGAGGATCAGAGATGGTCAGGTTAGGGGGAGTCCCCCCCGCCATGGGTACCATGTAACCCCGTGCTACCTGCTCCATGGTCGAATAGTCGGCGACTAAACCGTCTCCCCCACCTGGTTTGCCAGGTGAGGAGGCGGCTGTGGACCCCCAGCAGGACCAAAAACAAGAACCGTCAAAGGGCTGATGAGCTCCTAGCGAGCCAACGGCCACCCACACTTCAGTAGAAGTTGCGATCACTGTCGTACACGGCGTTGTAAGGAATGATGATAAAGCACACACACACCAAAACCCTAGACTTCCAGCGGCGGAAGTCCGCAGGAACTGGAGGACAGAGATGTGTGGCGGTCCGTCACCGGTCCCGTCGGAAACCAGCACCACTGCGTCGCTAATGTTTTCAACGATGATGAATAAATGAAATGAGAGGATCGCACTGGGAGGGGGGGGGGGGGCAGCTTATTCAAAGGGGAGGGGAGCGAAGGGAAAACATGCAGCTCTGGGCCATTTCCATACCATAGTATTGATTACATCGCTGCAAATTTCAACTGTTTCTGCAAACTTCAACAGAGCTACTTTTTTTTACCCCCTAGTGCCCTGGATTCAGACATTTCAAAGTGGGTCACATGGTGTTCCGCTGGTCATTATTTCTTGATCGACCCCGGGAAAAAACAAGAGGAACAGCATCTCTTTTGTGTGTGCCAAAGTCACATCGTCAGGCAGCTGCTGTTTTTCTCACCAAAATCTTTTAAAAAAAAAATCAGCAGCAACTGACTTGTCACATGGGATTTATATAAAGTCACTTGCGAGTCTACCAACACTCCACTGACTAAGGGTGCTAATTACTGCAGCTCCCAGAGGTCCACGGAGCTGCACCTCAGTCTGTGATCAGTTAATCATCCGTAATAATCAGCAAACTGCGGCACTTCAGTCAGCTTCAATACCTTTGAATCGGGGAGGGAGGAAGCGAGATGTGACTCTCGATCACTATTTGGTTCACAGGTTTTAAGCCATTTGCAAGAAAATTTTTTAAAAACAACAAATTATCGAGGTGATCTTACAGTGGTGTATAAAATCATGAGAGGAATAGTTTGGGTAGATGCACGGAGTCTCCTGCTCAGAGTCGGTGAATCAAGGACCAGAGGATATAGGTTTAAGGTGAAAGGGGAAAGATTTAATAGGAATCTTATATAATAGGGTAACTTTTTTTTCACACAAAGGGTGGTGGGGTGTCGTTGAGGCAGGGACTAACGCAACGTTTAAGAAACATTTAGACAGGTGCATGGATACGATAGGTTTGGAGGGATATGGGCCAAATGCAGGCAGGAGGGACTGGTGCAGATGGGACATGTTGGTCGGTGTGGGCAAGTTGGGCCGAAGGGCCTGTTTCCATGCTGTATCACTCTATGATGCTAGTTAGCAGATTTCTCATTACAAAAAGGTAAAAGCATATAGTAAATCAACCCTGTTGGGTTCATCTGCTCGAAACAAGCATCTAAAACCCCCAGACAAACAGCCATCTTCTTAAAGAACTGTTGACGGGTATTTGCAACACCGTCACTGTCAATTCAGTTCCCCTGAAAGCATTAAATCAGCGTGGCAATAGACAAACAGACAATAGGTGCAGGAGTAGGCCATTCGGCCCTTCGAGCCAGCATCGCCATTCAATGTGATCATGGCTGATCATCCACAATCAGTACCCCGTTCATGCCTTCTCCCCATATCCCCTGACTCCGCTATCTTTAAGAGCCCTATCTAGCTCTCTCTTGAAAGTATCCAGAGAACCCGCCTCCACCGCCCTCTGAGGCAGAGAATTCCACAGACTCACCACTCTGTGTGTGAAAAAGTGTTTCCTCATCTGCATTCTAAATGGCTTACTCTTTAATCTTCAACTGTGGCCCCTGCTTCTGGACTCACCCAACATCGGGAGTTTAACTGCAATCACGAACATTGCAGGCTGGAGGCTGGCTCGCTGGTCACTTCTACATTCTCAGGAGAATCTCGCATTTTCTCTCCTCTTTCCACCCACCCCCCTGCTGGTGGTCCAGTTTTCTGGTGTCAGCATAGAATTGATCTGATGCACCGAATTCAGCTTCACTTTACGATATGAAGGGAAGGCTAGGTTGATTTCGGTAGTTGGCTTGCTAATCACGTAATGAATGTGATGTTGTGCCTCACATAAAGGCTGAACCCACAGTTAAGCTAAAGGGCCTGTCCCACTTTCCCGAGTGATTCACGAATTCTCCCGAGTTTTCAAACTCGCAGAATGTGCGTAACGGGTCCGTAGGAGGCCGCGGATATATCGTAGCGGCTTGTTATGCCAGCCGTAGGTACTCGGGGCTATTTTTTTTTAACGCATGGACGTTTTTCATCAGGCAAGGAAAAATGTCCCAACTTACCTGATGCCCCGAGTACCGACGGCTGGCTTAACGAGCCGCTACAATATATCCATGGATTCCTACGCTCGTTACGAACATTCTGCGAGTTTGAAAACTCTGGAGAATTCGCGAATAACTCGGGAAAGTGGGACAGGCCCTTTACAGGACTTGATATTACTATCCCTACTATAATTGGCTTCTTAATACCTTGAGTGTGGGTAGGGGTAAAGACTTCATTGGGGTCATCGGGTGGGCACCAGAAAAATAGAAGGGATAGAAAGGAGATAATTTTTTCCCATCTAAATATCATATCTTCAGTATTTTGCTGAGCATAGGCTCTTGCTTCTTAAACACAAGAAAAATACAGGTGGTGAAAAGCCCACTCATAACAAGAGGATTTCAGTACAGGAGTAGAGAGGCTCTTCTGCAGTTGTGTAGGGCTCTGGTGAGACCACATCTGGAGTATTGTATACAGTTTTGGTCTCCTAATTTGAGGAAGGACATCCGTGTGATTGAGGCAGTGCAGCGTAGGTTCACGAGATTGATTCCTGGGATGGCGGGACTGTCATATGAGGAAAGATTGAAAAGACTAGGCTTGTATTCACTGGATTAGAAGGATGGGGGATCTTATAGAAACATATAAAATTATAAAAGGGCTGGACAAGCTAGGCGCAGGAAAAATGCTCCCAATGTTGGGCGAGTCCAGAACCAGGGGCCACAGTCTTAGTCTTAAATGACCTCCCCTTTGTTCTGAGGTGAGAAAAAACGTTTTCACCCAGAGAGTTGTGAATTTGTGGAATTCCCTGCCACAGAGGGCAGTGGAGGCCAAATCACTGGATGGATTTAAGAGAGAGTTAGATAGAGCTCTAGGGGCTAGTGGAATCAAGGGATATGGGGAGAAGGCAGGCATGGGGTATTGATTGGGGACAATCAGCCATGATTGCAATGAATGGCGGTGCTGGCTCGAAGGGCCGAATGCACCTATTTTCTATGTTTCGATGTTTTTATCTAACATTTTCACGATTAACTACAAAGACTAGAATCTTTCACAGATCACCAACGCTGTTCCTTTTACACCAAACCTATATATTAACCTCTCATTAATCACAGAACTATGAACCGATTGTCAATTTGATTTTTTTCTCTCCTTCAGCACAAACGGTACTGAAGGTTCATTGCTCAGCAGAAATTGCTAACCCAGTGTGTAAAATTGATGACGCATCATTCAGCTGCAGGGAGCAGCAAGTCATGGGTTCAATCTTTAAGCTACATCAGGCTCCCGGGTGCTAACTAACTAACATGATGGCAGAGGCTGCATAGTCATGCTGCAGAGCTAGGCTGATGGAGGGAGGTGGGCTGCATGAAGAAAGCGACATAGAAATCATTCCATGATCAGTCCAGTCTTTCTGCTGACTTGCCCGCACGCAACAAAAGCTTTCCACTGTACCTCGGTACACGTGACAGTCAACTGAACTGAACAAAGTTTTTCCGCTGTCATATGGGATAGGAGTAGATTAGGCCATTCGGCCCATCAAGTCGACTCCGCCATTCAAATCATGGCTGATCTGTCTCTCCCTCTGAACCCCATTCTCCAGCCGTCTCCCCATAACCTCTGACACCTGTACTAATCAGGAATCTATCTATCTCTCTCTGCCTTGAAAATGTCCACTGACCTTGGCCTCTGCAGCCGCCTGTGGCAAAGAATTCCACAGATTCACCACCCTCTGATTAAAGAAATTCCTCCTCAGTGTACCTCAGTATATGTGTCAATAACAAACCTACCTGTTGTCCAGGTTTCCACTTGTGATCACCACTCTGTGACCCCTCCAAAGAGAAAGTTGGTGCAGAGATAAGAAACAGAAAACGTTGGAAACTCAGCAGGCAAGGTTGCCAACGTGAAGAGAAGAACAAGACTAAATTTTCAGGACATTAAAAGGCCTGTCCCATTTTTTTTTACAGGCGACATGTCGTGGGGTGATGCCGTCGTGAGTAGTTGCCCAAAGTGTCGTACCTTGTTCTGGTTGCCGCTGGATTTTCAACATGTTGAAAATTTTTGGCGACCTGCTGCGACTATGCCAGGTGCCGGCAAGTCGCCGAAAAAACGGAATAGGTGGGACAGGCCCATAGCCCTCCAACTATGAGGATCCGTGGTAATCCACAGGATGGAATTTGACTGCACAGTTTGGCCTCACAGCTCCAGAGACCTGGTTCAATCTTGACCTCGGGGGGGGGGGGGGGGTGTGTGTGTGTGTGCGCGTGCGTGCGTGCATGTTGTGTATACACACTTTACGCGTTCTTCCCCATGACAGGGTGGGCTTCCTCTGGGTGCTCCAGTTTCCTCACACACTCCAAAGACGTGCAGGTTTGTAAGTTAATTGGCTTCCAAATTGCCCCCTGGAGTGTAGGGAATAGATGGGAAAGTGGTATACCATAGAACGGGTGATTGATGGTCAGTGTGGACTTGGTGGGCCGAGGTGCCTGTTCTGTGCTATATCTCCAAATTAAACTAAACCACTCCAGTCACTCCATACTAATGATAGCCCTGATTGACCTTAAGGAGTTGGCTGCCTCTTTGGCAAACTTAGGATGAAAGAATGTAGATACAATGAACTGCAGATGCTGGTTTATAAAAAAGGGTCAAAGTGCTGGAGATAAGAGCTTCTGAAGAGTGTGCCAATAATTGTAAATGCCTCAAACAACAAAAAGGAGAATGCACTGTATATTGAACAGGGGGAGTGCATCTTTCATTTTGGTTTTAGTATGATGTGCCATATGACAAATTTTTCTCTTATCAAGATGCTAGGAGCACGAATATAAATCTACAAGTGCCAGTCACGATGCTAAAGTGGTCATTCATCGTGTATGAGCAAATGCAACAAATCTTTCTGCGTGATCTGGAAATACAAAACAGGGACTATATCACACTTTGAGTGATCATGCTGTATGGTTGTGGAAAACTGGAACTCTGAAGCATGCGTAGTTTGGTTTAGAGAAACAGCTTCGGCCCACCCAGTCCGCGCCGACCAGCGATCCCCGCACACCAACACAATCCTACGCACAACCGGGAGAATTTACAATTTTCTGGCACTGTGAGGCAGCAAGTCTACCCGCTGCACCCACTGTGCCACCCCGACATTCAGGGACAGTTTCTTCCCAGCTGTTATCAGGCAACCGAATCATCCTCCCACAACCGGAGGGGAGCAGTGCTGAACTACTATCCACCTCTTTGTTCACCCTCAGACTATCCTTGATCGGACTTTGTTGGCCGCAACCTTCCCTCCATTGATGAACTGTCCACTGCAAGGGCCAGGAAGCGAGCGGGCAAGATCATCTCTGACCCCTCTCACCCTGGCCACAAACTCTTTGAATCACTTCCCTCTGAAAGGCGACTCCAGACTGTCAAAGCTGCCACAGCCCGACATAAAAACAGTTTTTATCCACGAGTAGTTGCTCTACTCAACAGCCAAAAATCTGTAGCCTCCCTTTGATCTGGTATTTTGTTGGTTCACATGCTTGATCAATGGTGTTTTATCATTAATGTTTTATTATTATTAATGTTTAGTGTTTTCTGAGTCATTCGTAACTGTCACTGTATGTCATGTTGTTACTTGTGGGCGGAGCACCAAGGCAAATTCTTTGTATGTGAATATTTGGCCACTAAACCTACTTACTTACTTACCTTGCATTAAACGTTATTCCCTTATCATGTATCTATACACTGTAAATGGCTTGATTGTAATCGTGTAGTGTCTTTCTTCTGACCGGATAGCACGCGACAAAAGCTTTTCACTGTACCTCGGTACACGTGACAATAAACTAAACTCAAACTGAGAACAGCTTTCTCACAATGTTTCGAGCTTTGTGCAGCAACTGAATCATCTCACCCACACCGTGGATTGAAAGCCACACTGGAAATTCACAGCTTCTTTGGTGAGAGGAACAGAGTTCACACTTCAGCTTAATTATCACAATTGTTTTCCTCTCTCCACAGATGCTGCCTGACTAGCACCAAGAGGCCGAGCACGTGGATCGCACACGGACTGCAACTGCTCCGCCTGGCCAAGTCGACCGTGCCATGACATTGGGCCTTCATGGTCAGGTCAACATTCGTGTATTTACAACGACCGGGACTTGAAAATGGTGACAAACTTACAGCTCTGTGCACTGGAAGAAGCAATGGGTGGCGTTTCAGGTTGAGACCCTTTGTCAGACTTCTTCAGGTCTCGACCATTCCTTCTCACCAGAGATGCTAGATAGGGCTCTTGAAGATAGTGGAGTCACGGGATATGGGGAGAAGGCAGGAACGGGGTACTGATTGTGGTTGATCAGCCATGATCACATTGAATGGCAGTGCTGGCACGTACGGTCGAAAGGCCCACTCCTGCACCTACTGCCTGTCCCGCTGAGTTACTCCAGCATTTGGTATCTATCTTCGGTTTAAACCAGCATCTGCAGCTTCTTCCTACACAACTCAAAAAGGCTGGCAGCATCAACAAGGACCCACACCATCCTGGCCACGCACTCATCTCCCCGCTACCTTCAGGTAAAAGGTACAGGAGCCTGAAGACTGCAACGTCCAGGTTCAGGAATAGCTCCTTCCCCACAGCCATCAGGCTATTAAACTCAACTCAAACAAAACTCTGAACATTAATAGCCCATTATCTGTTTATTTGCACTTTATCTGTTTTATTTATTAATGTGTGTATATATTTATATAATGGTATATGGACACACTGATCTGTTCTGTATTCATGCCTACTATGTTCTGTTCTGCTGAAGCAAAGCAAGAATTTCATTGTCCTATCTGGGACACACGACAATAAACTATTGAATCTTGAATCTTGAACTCTGTACACTATCTCCGCCCACTATTGCCATACACTGGTACTGTATGTAAGATGGTTATCTATCTAACATGTATCTAAGTGCTTGTGAAAAGGGATACTTGTACTGAACTGTATACAGTCATTCACTGTACCTCGTACATGCGACGTAAAGTACCAGACCATAGCCCAGTATATCCAATATTCTTTTACGTTAGACAACAAGGCTGGAGAAACTCAGCGGTTGATGCAGCATCTCTCGACCCGAAACGTCACCTATTCCTTCGCTCCATAGATGCCGCCTCACCCGCTGAGTTTCTCCAGCCTTGTTGTACACCTTCGATTTTTCCAGCGTCTGCAGTTCTTTCTTAAACATTTCTTCTTATGGACGAGTTGTGCCAAAGGGTTTGCTTCTTTGCTGAATAGCTCTCTGCATCTACATGTGCAAGGACTAGCACTGCATTCTCACAAATGGTGTTTTTTCCCCCCAAATGGTTACGCTATCAGATGCCTATTATTACATTCACACATTACTTGGAATTTCCAGGCTCCTGGCTAACATGTTTCTCTCCACCAAAGATGATCCAGTTGTGCATCACACAGCACCAGATGCTGATGTCATGGGTAAAAGACTCTTTGCGTTCATCCTATCTGTGATTTTATGGATGCCTTGGGGCAGCACGGGTGGCGCAGCGGCAGAATTGCAGCGCCAGAGACCCGGGTACGATCCAGACTACGGTTGCTGTGTGTACGGAGTGCGCACGCCCTCCCCGTGAACATCCACGCGGGCACGGGGAGCATGTGCAAACTTGGTACAGATCACACCAGTAGTCAGGATCGAACCAGTGTCCCTGGTGCTGTTGGGCAGCAACTCTGCCACTGTTATGAATGGAATCCATGAGACTCTGTTCATTGCTTTTATGGATGCTATTTGAGTGGCGCAAAATTCTTTGCAGTCTCAACACATGACTGACTTCAAGATGAGTAGGTACGCTTTACCAGCATGGCTATTTATAAGGGGTCACGGTAAAACCGAGCTGAGACGTCAGGAAGATAAACTTAGGCGATGAGAATGGTCAAATACGCAAAGCCCCGGCGGGAGGAAAATATTTTGGCCTCAACTTTGTCAAGGTGAAAAAATATTTCCATTTGTGCATTGCCTTGCATGACCTCAGGACACCCCAAGGCCACTTTTTGGAATGTGCTCTCAGACATTTATCAACCTTAGTCACCACTTAACAGCCAATTTATCACCTTAGCCACCATTTTGATGATAGCAGGGCTGCCAACTCTTGCGCTTTGAGCGTGAGAATCACGCATTTGAAGAAACTCTCACGCCCTCACGCTGATCAGAAATTTCTCACGCTCTGTGGTGAGAAATTATGTGATCAACGAAAATTGCAAAACTCAGATAAACTGCATGGTCCGCGGGCGTTGGAGAGCCTGGGCTGAAGGAGGGATGGGAGCAGAACCAGCGGCGGGAACAGATGCGGACGGAAAGCCGGGGCTGGCGAGTCGCCCGCTGCATCTCCTGCCATGGAGCAGTGCAAGAGTCCCGGGCCGATCGGAGGCGTCGGAAGCGTTGCACAGCTGCCGCGAGAGTCTCTGTGCCGATGGGACAGAGATTCTCAAAGGGAGGTGGAGAGAGAGAGAGAGGGGGAGAGAGAGTGGGGGGAGAGAGAGGGGGGGGAAGAGAGAGGGATAGAGAGGCAGGGCTGCCAACTCCCATGCACTGAGCGTGAGAATCATGCATTTCGCCAAATTCTCACGCTGATCACAAATTTCTCACGCTCTGTCGTGGGAAATTCTGTGATCAACGAAAATTTCAAAACTCATATCAACTGCATGGCCCATGGGAGTTGGAAGCAGAAGCAGCGACGGGGACAGATGCGGACGGGGAGCGGGGCTGGCGAGCGTTTGCCGGGCTGGCGAGTCGCTCACTGCAGCTCCGGCCATGGAGCAGCCTCAGTGCAAGGCGTCGGACGCGTTGCGCCGCTGCCGTGAGAGTCTCGGTGCCAAATTCGCCCAGGTGACCGGCATGGGTCAGGCTGCAGCTCGGTGCATCCTGGAGGACAAACAGTGGCTGTTGGAGGTAAGTACCAAGCACTGGGTAGAAACGGTGGAAGATAGTGGACTTCAAGTGGAGGTGGTTGGAGAAAGCATCCTGCTTGCCTGCTAGATTTTCACTTACTGTAACTGCAGGAAAAATGTTCCCGATGTTGGGGGAGTGCAGAACCAGGGGTCACAGTTTAAGAATAAAGGGGGGGGGGGGCAGTTAGGACTGAGATGAGGACAAACATTCTTCACACAAAGAGTTGTGTATCTGTGGAATTCTCTGCCACAGAAGGCAGTGCAGGCCAATTCACTGGATGTTTTCAAGAGAGTTACATTTAGCTCATGAAATCAAGGGATATGGGGGAAAAACAGGAAAGAGGTACTAATTCTAGATGAATAGCCATGAACAGCCATCTCCCACCTCACTCTCCCCCTCTCTCTTTCTCCTCTGTCTATCTCCTATTTCTCTTTGCCCCTCATTTCCCCCGTTTTTCTCTTTCCCTCTTCCCCCCTCTCTCTCTTTCCCCCCTCTGCCATTCTCTCCTACTCTCTCCACCCACTCTCTCTCTTTCTTCCCTCTTACCCCTCTCTCTCTTCCCCCCCTCTCCCACCTCACTCTCTCCCCCCCCCCCCTCTTCTCTCTCTGCTTTCACTCCACATTGAATGGTAGCGCTGGCTCAAAGGGCCGATGGCCTATTCCTGCACCTATTTTCTACGTTTCTATGCTTGAGTATTTGGCAATAAAACTCGATCACTTGATTTTGAAGCATTCATACATGGTGGAGGTATAATGTGGTCATAGAGTGATACAGTGTGAATACAGGCCCTTCACACCCGCCAACATGTCCCAGCTACGCTACCTGCTTTTGGTCCATACCTCCAAACCTGTCCTATCCATGTATCAGTCTAACTGTTTCTTAAATGTTGGGATAGTCCCTGCCTCAACTACCTCTTCTGGCAGCTTGTTCCAAACACCCGCCACATGAACACATGAACTCACTCTCAATTTCCATCCTGCACTCAAATTCACTTGGACCATCTCCGACACCTCCCTCCCCCTTTTTTTTAATCTCACCGTCTCCATCGCAAGAGATGGACTGTAGACGGACGCCCGTCTTGTCCGAAGACGGATCTCCGACCCGAAACGTCACCTATTCCTTCTCTACCAAGATGCTCGCTGGCCTTCTGAGTTACTCGGGCATGTGTGTCCATCTTCAAGAAAAACAAAGCTCAAGACGGGGCTCGTCCTATCAGTCGAGACATTTCTTGTAGTTGCCTCATAAAATAACATTTATGGAGGGATGTAGACCGTGTGCGGACAGATGGGATTAGTTTTAATTTGGCATAATGGTCAGGATAGACACTGTGTGCCAGAGGGCATGTTCTTGTGCTGAACCATATTCTAGATAAATACAGGTGTCTTTCCACAGGTAAGAAAACAAACCAATGCGGTTTTTTTTATCCGACTACACTATATGGAACCACAGATCTGAATTTTTACAACAAATGCCGGTGTGTTTTAATCCCACTTTATAACACTTACGTTTTTTACAGCATACTTCCTTTTGGCATCAATTCCACAATAACAAGTAGGTGTTAACCGCTCCACATTGCTTGCCACATGAACCAGAACAGAGTCGAGGAAACACTTTTTCTCACAGAGAGTGATGAGTCTGTAGAATTCTCTGCCTCAGAGGGCGGTGGAGGCGGGTTCTCTAGATGCTTTCAAGAGAGAGCTAGATAGGGCTCTTAAAGATAGCGGAGTCAGGGGATATGGGGAGAAGGCAGGAACGGGGTACTGATTGGGGATGATCAGCCATGATCACATTGAATGGCGGTGCTGGCTCGAAGGGCCTACTGCACCTATTGTCTATTGAATTCCAGAGGCAATGGTGGTGTACAGAGGGGGGGGGGGGGGGGGGGGATCACTGGTCGGTGTCGACTCAGCGGGTCGAAGGGACTTTCGGTGATGTATCTCTAAAGTCTAAAGAGAACAGAAGATCACCCCAAAACTTACCACTCAGAATACCAGAGAAAATGTGCAACAAGAGACAAAGTTGTGGAACTAGCAGAAATAAAAGAAAAAAAGAGTGACCCCACCAGGGGTAGGGACGCCAAGAACAAAAGCATGCGGGAGGGGGCGCCGAGAACAAATGGGGACCCAGCGTGTGGGGGGGCCAGAAACAAAGGGGGACCCCAGCGTGTGGGGGAGGGGGGGGGGGGCTGAGAACAAAGGGGGACCCAGCGTGTGTGTGGGGGGGGGGGGGGTGGGGGGGCGGGAACAAAGGGGGACTTTGTAACCTTGTCGGTGCCCTCTACGTGGCAACTCTTTGCATACCTTGTGTATGCAAAACAAAGAATCTCACTGTGACTTGTCACGTGTGATAATAAAGTACCATCCTTCAAATAAAAGAAAAAGGACTACTAATTAATAACACGCTAAAAAACACATTTTAATAGGAGTTAGACACAAAATGCTGGACTGACTCAGAGGGACAGGCAGCATCTCTGGAGAGAAGGAACAGGTGACGTTTCGGGTCGAGACCCTTCTTCAGACTGATCTTAATAGGAGTATTGGGTAATAAATCAAGTTACATGACTTGTGCAGAGAGGGAAGGGATATGCTCCCCACAAGGTCACCTGCTTCAGTAATGCAATGGCTGCAAACAGACGTTATAAAAAAATGCACAAGAAGATTCCAAGCAGACTTACGGTGACAAGCTGGAATTTTACTCTGTCCAGTTCCGAAAGAAGTTATGACGTGGACCTGGCAACACTCCTGGAAAAAAAAAACAGTATAAATTCAAACCGTCATGGCAACAACTAGCTGTTGTACAATTCAAATGAAGTAAGCCAACTATCAAGATATATATAAGGTAGACAAAAATGCTGGAGAAACTCAGCGAGTGAGGCAGCATCTATGGAGCGAAGGAAATAGGTGACGTATCGGGTCGAGACCCTTCTGCAGACTGATGTGAGGGTGGGGATGGGAAGAAGAAAGGAAGAGGCGGAGACAGTGGGCTGTGGGAGAGCTGGAAAGGGGAGGGGAAAGAAGGAGAAAGCAAGGACTACCTGAAATTGGAGAAGTCAATGTTCATACCGCTGGGGTGCAGACTGCCCAAGCGAAATATGGGGTGCTGCTCCTCCAATTTACGGTGGGCCTCACTCTGGCCATGGAGGAGGCCCAGGACAGAAAGGTCGGATTCGGAATGGGAGGGGGGAGTTGAAGTGCTGAGCTACCGGGAGCTCAGGTTGGTTATTGCGGACCGAGCGGAGGTGTTGGGCGAAGCGATCGCCAAGCCTACGCTTGGTCTCACAGAATTAGAGCAGCGGACACCTAGAGCAGCGAATCAAGATATATAAGATAGACAAATGTGCTGGAGAAACTCAGCGGGTGAGACAGCATTTATGTAGAGAAGGAATAGGTGACATTTCGGGTCGAGACCCTTCTTCAGACTGAAGAAAGGTCTTGACCCGAAATGTCGCCAATTCCTTCTCTCCACAGATGTTGCCTCACCCGCTGAGTTTCTCCAGCATTTTGTGTCTACCTACACAAGTTCTTAGGCCCCCTTTGGTTGTGGCTGACCATGGGTGTTTCCAGGGTGCTACACCCCACATGCAGGACGCCTGTGCGTGACTTTATTTAACGTGGGGAGACTGGTGCACAGACAGCCGCCCCACGGTCCTTGATCACGATCAGGATCCAGTGGCATGGAGTCCAAGACGACCGGAGACCCTTTCCTGCCGCAGCCTTCATCCGCCTTCCCAGCCGTTGTGACGCTCCACTAAGGTCAGCCGTCGTCCTCCGTTCCACCGTTGAGATCTTGGTTGGATCACTCTTTGTCAAAGACCTCCCTCTCGACCTTACCGCCATGGGTGGCCCTACCAGGAGCACAGCTCCAGACGGCATCGCTCTCAGTATCTCAGCTCCACACAAGCTTCTCCACCAGCTGCGTGAACGTGTGGCACTGGAGTCCCACAGCGGCAACTTGTTGAAGTCTGGTGCCCTGATTGAAGTCGCATCACAGCCTGGTTTAGCAGCTAGAAACGCCCAGGAATGCAGGAGGTTGCAAAAAGGGATGAACCCTACTCAGTCCTTCACGGGTTCTGACCTCCCCACCATCGAAGGGATCTACAGGAGTCGCTACCTCACAAAGGCAGCCAGCATCGTCAGAGACCCACACCACCCTGGCCACGCTCTCATTTCACTCCTGCCTTCGGGAAGAAGGTACTATCTAAATGGCGTCAGATTACTATCTAAATGGCGTCAAGCCAGATTACTACCTAAATGGCGTCAAGTTGGGAAAAGGAGAAGTACAACGGGATCTGATGGTACATCAGTCTATGAGAGTAAGCATGCAGGTGCAGCCGGCAGTGAAGAAAGCGAATGGCATGTTGGCCTTTATAACAAGAGGAATCGAATATAGGAGCAAAGAGGTCCTTCTGCAGTTGTACAGAGCCCTAGTGAGACCACACCTGGAGTATTGTGTGCAGTTTTGGTCCTCTAATTTGAGGAAGGACATTCTTGCTATTGAGGGAGTGCAGCGTAGGTTTACAATGTTAATTCCCGGGATGAGAGGGGATCGCATTGAAACATATAAGATTGTTAAGGGCTTGGACACGCTAGAGGCAGGAAACATGTTCCCGATGGTGGGGGAGTCCAGAACCAGGGGCCACAGTTTATGAATAAGGAGTAAGCCATTTAGAACGGAGGTGAGGAAACACTTTTTCTCGCAGAGAGTGGTGAGTCTGCGGAATTCTCTGCCTCAGAGGGCGGTGGAGGCCGGTTCTCTGGATACTTTCAAGAGAGAGTTAGATCGGGCTCTTAAAAATAGCAGAGTCAGGGGATATGGGAAGGAGGCAGGAACGGGGTACTGATTGGGGATGATCAACCATGATCACATTGAATGGCAGTGCTGGCTCGAAGGGCCGAATGGCCTACTCCTGCACCTATTGTCTATTGCAATATATTTTTATATATACACATACTCAACTTTTTTTATTGTTTAGTAAGGTTTTTACAGAGTACTATGTGTATATCTCTGTTGTGCTGCTGCCTGACCGGCTGAGTATTTTCAGAACATTCTGTCAAACTTTCAGCAGCCACAGCGCTTTTATCTTTCCCCCCCCCCCCTCATCACATATCAACCTATCATTAGTTTGTCTCACGAGTGGTGGCAGAGCTGTGAAGAGCCACCTGTGTTAGCGTGAGAAAGAGAGGAAAGACCAGGCGATAACAGCTGATTTGTGTAGGAAGGAACTGCGGATGTTGGTTTAAACCGAAGATAGACACAAAATGCTGGAGTAACTCAGCGGGACAGGCAGCATCTCCAGAGAGAAGGAATGAGTGACGTTCTCTTCAGACAGCTGTTCAGTGATTCAGGTAGCTTCTAAATGTTGGGCGAGTCCAGAACCAGGGGCCATAGTCTTAGAATAAAGGGGAGGTCATTTAAGACTGAGCTGAGAAAAAAAAATATTTACCCAGAGGGATGTGAATTTATGGAATTCCCTGCCACAGAGGGCAGTGGAGGCCAAATCACTGGATGGATTTAAGAGAGAGTTGGATGGAGTTCTAGCAGCTAGTGGAGTCAAGGGATATGGGGAGAAGGCAGGCACGGGTTATTGATAGCGGACGATCAGCCATGATCACAATGAAAGTCGGTGCTGGATCGAAGGGCCGAATGGCCTCCTCCTATACCTATTTTCTATGTTTCTATGTAAATTACAATCCTAAGAGATTCATGGACCTTCGTTATTTTCACTGCTGGAACTTTAAAAAAACCCAGGAGCATAACATTTACGCTTTAAAAAGGCAGATGTGATCTTCAATTTGCAGGAAAGACGAGGTGAACAGAACCTATTGCTAGTGCAGTCCCCTACTGTAATAATCTGAGCTCTAGCATAAAAAATATGAATGCTTTCTACATGAATATGGACTAATTACTTTATTTAAAGCACAACAGAGCATAATACCAATCTTACACATTACGGCTGTAACTCAATACCACATTCCCTTAAGCAAAGAGAAACTGCCATGATAAAATAATGTCTTAAAATTACACACATGGAACCAGTTTACAACGCCCAGAAATATAAAACACAGACCGAGAACACGAATCCATGTGCCGTAATTATATAACCGCAGAGGCACAGCAAAGTAACGTCTTGGCAACAAGCACATCTAAAACACAAGCACCGAGCTGTTCTTCAACAGCAGGGAATTCAGCATCTATTGCTAAAGACGGTGAACCGGCATTTACAAAAGAGAATTTGCCATCCAAGGAGTTAAATGCTCGAATCATCCAACTAAACTTAGCCAGGGCAGTTGAATGATACTTGCCAGTTTCTGGAGATAGCCCCTACTTCTACAATAACTCCCGTCCACACAACTGACATGGGAACATGAGTAAGCCGCTGGCTTTGAGATGATTGGTACTTTTCAGTGAAGCAGTCTTCACCGCATACACATTGCAAAACTATACAAAGCAGACATGTCTGAGTTTAGTTTAGTTTCGACATTCACCGCAAAAATAGGCCCTTTGGCCCACCGAGTCCGCACCGACCAGCGATCCCCGCAAACACGCTCATTAGAAACAATTTACAATTCTACTGAGGCCAATTAACCTACAAACCTGCACGTCTTTGGAGTGTGGAGGAAGCCGGAGCACCGGGAGAAAACCCACGCAGGTCACGGGGAGAACGTACAAACTCCGTACAGGCAGCGCCCACGGTCAGAATCGAACCCGGTCTCTGACGCTGTAAAGGGCCTGTCCCACTATACAAGGTAATTCAAGAGCTCGCCCGAGTTTAAAAAAAAATCAAACTCGTGGTAAGCATGTAGAATGTACGTAGCGGGTACGTCGGAGCTCGGGACGTCTCTTAGCGGCTCGTAACGTTAACGGCAGATACTCGGGAAAGACTCGGTAAGCTCGAGAAGACTGATGAAGATATTTCAACATGTTGAAATATGTCCACGAGAGCCCAGAGTACCTATGAGCGGCTATTAACGTAATTCTCCGAGTTTGAATCAGGGGAAACTCAGAAGAACTATTGAATTAGCTCGTACAGTGGGACAGGCCCATTAGTTCAAAACATATCCAATGTAGCCAATTCACTTTTTCTTTCACATTCTCCAAAGTAGACGCTTCAACTATTTGCTGGCTTAACTTGCTTAACTTAATGATAGCATTTCAAATAAAGTTTGACCTTTATCTCACGCTGCCTCTGAGATGGTCCATGGCCCATCTATACCAGTCCCAACGGGCTGCGTTTGACCCATATCCTATCTATGTACCTGTATAAATGTTTCTTAAACGTTGTGATCGTACCTGCCTCAACTAACCCCTCCGGCAGCTCGCTCCATGCACCCACTATCCCCTGTGCACTTTGGGTTTAAATAAAACTTTTGTGTTGTTTATTTAGTCATTGGTTGGATCACATCATTGAACCAGTGAAGGGCCAGACAATTTTAGACCTCGTATTGTATAATGAGATACGGAGAATGAGCAACCTCATCACAAGCGATCCATGACAGAAAAGCTTAAATGAAAACTATTTACCCCGAGGATGGTCGGTATATGGAACGAACTGAAGGAGGTGGCAGTTGAGGGGGCACTATCACAACGTTTCAGAAAGGAACGTTGTTGGAAGGAACTGCAGATGCTGCTTTGAACCGAAGATAGACACAAAAAGCTGGAGTAACTCAGCTGGGCCAGGCAGCATCTCTGGAGAAAAGGAATAGGTGACGTTCTGGGTCGAGACCCTTCTTCATACACGACAGGTACATGGATAAGATAGGTTTAGATGGATGTGGGCCAAACGCAGGCAGGTGGGACTAGTGTAGATGGGGCATGTTGGTCAGCGTGGGCAAGTTAGGCCGAAGTACGACTACACCGTACGACTATCTGGGGGCACAGAGGTGAGGTCGCCCATTGTGGATTAGGAAATTGAAAGGTTTGCCTGTGGACAAACAGTGAAAACCATTGAAAATGTATTTTGTAACTTGCAAAAGTGCACTCGCCAGAGCAGCAGATTATTAGTTGAATGCCACACTAATCAGTACTTCTCCCTTGGCCACGCACAGCCTGGTTGCTGACCTCTCTGAGAAGGGAAACTGGTCCTTAAAAAAAAAAAAAAAAAATCCTGTTCAGGTCTCTTAAGGGCCTGTCCCACTTAGGCTATTTTTAGGCGACTGTCATAGTCGTAGAAGTTTGCCGAAAAAAAAGGCGACTGGACCCCCCCTTCGACATAAAATCTGAAACAGAATCATATAACAAAAAAAAAATGAAGCCAGCACCGGCGACAACTTACATTAACCTGGCGACAACTACGTCACCTGGCGACAACCTACTTTAACTTGGCGACAACTACGACAGCACCTACGTCAAGAGAAGTCAAGCTACACTCATTGGCATCAAACCCACTGTCGCTGACTGCCTCTGAAAAATTTTCCACCATGTTGAAAATCCAGCGGCGACCAGAAAGACGCTACCGATTGGGGATCAGCCTTGATCACACTGAATGGCAGTGCTGGCTCGAAGGGCCGAACGGCCTACTCCTGCACCTATTGTCTATTGAAACGTCACCCATTCCTTTACTCCAGAGATGCTGCCTGTCCCGCTGAGTTACTCCAGCATTTTGTGTCTATTTTAAACTTAAATGGGGCATGTTGGTCAGCATGGATTAATTGGGCTGAAGGGTCTGTTTCCATGCTATATGACAAGTGAATTAAGAAGCAAAGATGATTTTTTTTTTGGAAGGTACAATCCATCGGCTGGCACCTCCATATCCCCCGCTCTGAACGCTCCTTCCAGCTGGAGGGACAATGGGCTGAGGGACATTTCCGGACAGTACTCCGGGGGGGATAATCTCCCCCTCTGAGTGAGGACAGACTCAAACAGTCAGGCACACTGTCGTCCATTGCACAGGCACAGACCTCTGCGGACTCTTATCGTACAAGGACAGGATGATCTTCTGCCAATTGCTGGACATCAACATGGATGATCCCAAAATGCACGGCTTATTCCCCTCACAACAAGCAGGCAAATGCAATACTGACGGCTCCCTTGGGCAGCGCATAAGCACTGCTGATGCCACACTTGACTGGCTGGAAATTCAACAACGTTTGCTGACTGTTGTGTCAGCACCAAACCTTGGACGCACAAGCACGTACTGTCATCGCAAGACTCCTGGTGCAACGCTCTCAGGTTGTCCACTTCAGTTGAGTTAGAACATAGAAAAGTACAGCATGGGACCAAGCCCCTCAGCCCATGCCGCCCGTCTCAAACAAGCCGACAAGATAATCTCAGCTGCCAGTGCATGATCCATATCCCTCCATTCCCTGTATATCCACGTGCCTATCTACAAATCACGCAAATGCCACTATGGTATCCGCCTCCACCCGCTACCCCTGGCAGAACGTTCCAGGCACCCACCACCCTCAGTGTACAAAAATCTGCCCTGTACATCTCCTTTCAACTTTTCCCCTTTTATAATTCCAAGATAAACTTAAAACAATTGCAGTCATGTTTCATAAACATGGGGAGAATTGTGGAAAATTACTTGTTACTGCAGTTGACAAAACAGAATTTTCTACATTGACCATGGTAACTGGCATTCCCGTCACAGCGTTCCCTGGCTTGTCATCAAGCCATTGCACCAGGTTCCAGAGAGGTACTGGCATTATTGCCAGGCGTATCGCGATAAGGTGAAAAGCTTTGCGGTTGGCTTGGCCCTGCAGGAGCTCGGTAGGCAGACCCTGAGGCCTGGGAGCAGCAGAGCGGCACGGTGGCGGAGCGGCAGGATGGCGCAGCGGTGGAGTTGCTGCCTTACAGCGACGGAGACCCGGGTTCGATCCTGACCACGGGTGCTGTCTGTACGGAGTTTTACGTCCTCCCCATGACCTGCGAGGTCTGGAGCGTGACTCGCAGAGTTGCTGCCTTGCAGCGCCAGGGACCCGGGTTCGATCCCGACCACGGGTGCTCTCTGTACGGAGTTTGTATGTTCTCCCCGTCGCCTGCGTGGGTTTTCTCCGAGATCTTCGGTTTCCTCCCACACTCCAAAGACGTACAGGTTTGTAGGTTAATTGGCTTGGGTTTGTACACTTGGTATGAGTGTAGACTGACCCTAGTGTGTGTCGGCTTGTGTTAACGTGCGGGGATCGCAGGTCGGTGCGGACTCGGTCCGCTCTGTATCTCTATACTAAACTGAAGGGGAGGGAAGCCAGAACGTCTTGACATTGAATAATGGAGCCAAAATTGGCAGCGCCCGCATGTGTAATATATGCAAAAAGAATATCACGGTGCAGTTATATGGTGATAAATAAAGCACCATTGACTATTGACACTGACCTTCTGAAATGAAGGACAGATAATCCAGCCCACTGTGGTAGATCTACAACCTTGTGATACATGTAGAGTGTTAGGTTATGTAACATTTCCCAAATTTCTGCCCATAACAGCTGATAACATGCCAGTTATTTCCAAAACTCTGCACTATCTGATGCCTCAAGCTGACAACAGAAGCTCCATGATCTGACCCAATACCCAGTTTCTTCCCAGCTGTTATCAGGCAACTGAACCATCCTATCACCAACTAGAGAGCAGTTCTGACCCCCCCCCCCCCCCCCCATCTACCACATTGGAGACCCTTGGACTATCTTTAATCAGATTTGAGATAGACACAAAAAGCTGGAGTAACTCAGCAGGACAGGCAGCTCCTCTGGAGAAGTCATGTTTTGGGTCAGGTCCATGATCGTAAACCAGCATCTGCAGTTCCTTCCTACACACTTAATCGGACTTCACCTTGCACTAAACGCTATTTCCTTTCTCCAGTATCTGTGCACTGTGAAAGGCTTGATTGTAATCATGTATAGTCTTGCTGCTGACTGGATAGCACGCAAAAAAAGAGCTTTTCACTGTACCTCGTAACACATGACAATAATAATAAACTGAACAGAAAACCTCATGGGAATATTCAGCCACTCAGCGTTCGAAGTTTGTCTCCTGTTGATTCACGGACGAGCTGGTGGTCCTGATGCAATCCTCCCGCTCGGTAAAGCCTGCCTCATGGGCACCATATCTGAGGAAGGATGGCCCCGGAGAGGATCCAGAGGAGGTTTACAAGAATGATCCCAGGAATGAGTGGGTTAATTTACGATGAGCGTTTGACAGCACTGGGCTTGTACTCGCTGCAGTTTAGAAGAAAGAATGAGGGGCGACCTCACTGAAACGGACTGAATAGTGAAAGACTTAGATAAAGTGGAGATAGACACAAAAAGCTGGAGTAACTCAGCGGGACAGGCAGCATCTCTGGAGAAAAGGAATGGGCGACATTTCGGGTCGAGACCCTTCTTCAGCCTACTTGGATAGAGTGGATGTGGAGAGGATGTTTCCACCAGTGGGAGAGACTAAGACCAGAGGTCAGGGCCTCAGAATGAAAGGACGTTCCTTTAGGAAGGAGATGAGGAGAAATGTCTTCAGGCAGAGGATGGTGAATCTTTGGAATTCTTTGCCACAGAAGGCTGCGGAGGCCAATGGATATTTTTAAAGCATAGATACACTGTAGATAGAAACGGAGCAACTACACCCCAAAGAGACTCATAGACTCCAGAATATGCACTTCCCACCTGAACACTCACATCCGATACAGGACTACAAAAACCCTGAACGTCAAGAGAACCCAACGGCGGTGGGGCCACAGCGAGCAGCTGCATGGGCTGTGGGGAGCTGTCAGCTTCTTAGGAGTGCGATGGGGACAAGCATCCCTGAAGGCATGCTGGGGGTTGGAAGAAGAGCTCAGAATAGCATCAGTTCGCTCCCATAAGTTTGAATAGAAACATAGAAAATAGGTGCAGGAGGCCATTCGGCCCTTTGAGCCAGCACCGCCATTCATTGTGATCATGGATGATCGTCCCCAATTAATTACCCGTGCCTGCCTTCTCCCCGTATCCCTTGATTCCACTAGCCTCTAGAGCTCTATCTAACTCTCTTAAATCCATCTAGTGATTTGGCCTCCACTGCCCTCTGTGGCAGGGAATTCCTCAAATTGGCAGGGAATTCCACAATGCGGGGGGGGGGGCTGGATAGTAATCAACATTCCGCCCCCTTCAGGGCGTGAGGGTGCAGACAGTCATCAACTTCTCCCCAGGAGTAGGGTGGATGTACCTGTCAGTTTAACCCCCCCTCTCTCTTCAATCTGGGAGGGGGGGGGGGGCGGGAGTGAAGAAAGAGACAGGCATCAACTTCACAGGCAATATTTACTGAACAGTATGCAAAATAAGAATTGCACTGTACATCGGCGCATGTGATAATAAGGAACCATTGGCCATTCCTCATCAGGAGTGGGGACGAGAGACAGGCATCAACTGCCTGAGAGAGGGGAAGAGGGGAAAGTGCTGACCCCGATCCCTCTCCCCCACAGGGATATTAGTGTACCCCACCCCTGGGGAGAGTTCACAAGTTATAGGAATAGAATTTATCCATTCGGCCCATCGTGTCTACTCCGCCATTCAATCATGGCTGATCTCTGACTCCTAATCCCATTTTCTTGCCTACTCCCCATAACCCTATACACCCGTTCTAATCAAGAATGTGTCTATCTCCGCCTTACAAAATATCCACTGACTTGGCCTCCACAGCCCTCTGTGGCAATGAGATCCACAGATTAACTACCCTCTGACTAAAGTTGTTCCTCCTCACCCCTGTTCTAAAAGAGCGCCCTTTAATTCTGAGGCTGTGACCTCTGGTCCTGGACTCTCCCCACCAGTGGAAACATCCTTTCCACATCCACTCTATCTAGGAAGGATGAGGGGATATCTTATAGAAACATACAAAATTATAAAAGGACTGGACAAGCTAGATGCAGGAAAAATTTTCCCAATGTTGTGTGAGTCCAGAACCAGGGGGCCATAGTCTTAGAATAAAGGGGAGGTTATTTAGGACTGAGGTGAGAAAAAACTTTTTTAACCCAGAGAGTTGTGAATTTATGGAATTCCTTGCCACAGAGGGCAGTGGAGGCCAAATCACTGGATGGATTTAAGAGAGTTGGATAGAGCTCTAGGGGCTAGTGGAGTCAAGGGATATAGGGAGAAGGCAGGCACGGGTTTTTGATAGCGGACAATCAGCCATGATCACAATGAATGGCGGTGCTGGCTCGAAAGGTCGAATGGCCTCCTCCTGCACCTATTTTCTATGCCTTTCATTATTCTGTATGTTTCAATGAGGTCCCCCCCCCTCACCCTTCTAAACTCCAGCGAATAGAGGCCCAGTGCTGTCAAACGCTCATCATATGATAACTTACACATTCCTGGGATCATTCTAGTAAACCTCCTCTGGACCCTCTCCAGAGCCGGCACATCCTTCCTCAGATACGGGGCCCAAATCTGCTCACAACATTCAAAATGCGGCCTGACCAGCGCCTTATAGAGAGCCTCAGCATTACATCCCTGTTTATGTGTACCAGCTGATGTTGATCTATTTATTCCCTCAGTCTGAAGAAGGATCTCGGCCCGAAACGTTGCCTATCCCTTCGCTCCACAGATGCTGCCGCACCCGCTGAGTTTCTCCAGCACTTCTGCCTACCTGGTATTTCATCCCTCACACGGGGAGAGGAGGGGGTGGGCAAGCAGCGGACGCCCCTTCGGCCCCTCCCCTGCCTTCCCTCCGCGCCTCCCTCGGGCCTCAGCGCTGCTCCACTCCCCTTCGGCCCGTCGCGCCGTCCCTCTCCTGTCCGAGCCCCCCCCCACTCACTCACGGCCGCCCCTTCGGCCCGACCACTCGCTCCTCTCCCCTCCGTTGTTATTGACTCCCCTCTCCCTCTCTCTCTCTCTGGGGTCGGACAGCCGCCATTTCGGCCCGACGCTCGTCTCCTAACCCCTTCCTCGGGTCGCCGTCCCTTCGGCCCGACTCTCCTCTCCTGTCCCCTCTCCTCTCCTCCGCGATATTATTTAACTCCCCCCGCCCCCCCGGGACAGCCGTCCCTTCGGCCGCTCCACCGCCGCTTCCCCCCCTCCCTCTCAGCTCCCCTCCACTCACCGCCGTCCCTTCGGCCCGCCGCGCCGCTCCTGTCCCCTCTCTCTCTCCGTCTCTCTGCTCGCGGCGGACAACCGGAAACCCACGCCTCCCAACCTCCACTTCCGCTCCCCTGACGTCACCACAACGTCCACTTCCGCTCCCCTGACGTCACCACAACGTCCACTTCCGCTCCCCTGACGTCACCACAACGTCCACTTCCGCTCCCCTGACCCCTCCCCCCCCTTAATTCCTATTTTAAAAAACGATTTCACCCTCTCGGGTTCCTTTTACAACCCAGATCCGCTCAGCTCCCCCCACCCCCCCCCCCTGTGGAAACGTGCGCACAAAGCCCAGTTAACACACATTTAATACATAAATAAACAGATATCAAAGGCCCCGGGGGGGGGGGGGGGGTCAACATGGGGCGGAAGCACTTCCGGTTCACTGCTTTAAAATATATTAAAAAAAAGCCGCGGTTTGGCGGGGGGGAGGAGACGTAGGCGTAGGCGTAGACGTAGGGGGCGGGACGTTTGGCAGTAGGGGGCGGGGCGAGGCTGGGCACCGCCCCCTTTGCTGTCTCCCGGCATCCCACGGGAGAGGAGGGGGAGGGGAGAGAGACCGAGGGAGAGGAGACGCAAGGTGAGTGTCGGCGTGTCCGGCTCCCCAGCCCCGGGCCCAGCTCCGGCTTCAGGGCCACTCCATGACCGGTTACCAACCTGTTTCCACCCCCCCCTCCCCCGGCCTCAGGAGGGCGGCTGCTCCCGCTTCCCGGGGCTCGCTCGCAGTGTGTCCGGTTAAACCCCGGGCCCAGCTCCCCCCCCCCCCCATGACCGCCTCCACCCCGGCCCCAGGGCCGCCGCTCCCCGCCGGGCACGGTGTAAGTAACCGGTGAGCCCCGCCGGCCCCGCTAACCCCCACACCCCACCCCTTGCCCCCCGCCGCTCCCAAGCTCTCGTGTGGCCGGTGAACCCGGCGGCCTGGGGTTTCGGCCAACACCGCGGGCCGGTAGCCCCCTCCCTCCCCGGGACCGCCTCTCCCGGGCTCGGGTAACCAACCAACCCCTCCTTGAGGGCGGCTGCCAACCTTGCTCTTGCCTCTTTGCTGCCGCTGGCCTCTTGTGGTGCTGGAGGTCATGGGGAAGGAGGAAAATGTTCAGGCAGGAACTGCAGATGCTGCAAAATCGAAGGCAGACAAAAATGCAAACATAGGCAACGTTTCGGGTCGAAACGTTGCCTATTCCCTTCGCTCCACAGATACTGCCGTACCCGCTGAGTTTCTCCAGCATGTTTGTCTACCATGGGGAGGAAGGAGTCGTTGAAGGGGTGCAGACGGTAGACAGGGACAGGTTGGGACTCTCCTTGAAATCCATCTTCAAATTTGGAGACCAAAACTGCACACAAAACTCCAGGTGTGGTCTCACTAGGGCCCTGGATAACTGCAGAAGGACCTCTTTGCTCCTATACTCAACTCTTGTTTTGAAGGCCGACATGCCATTCACTTTCTTCACTGCCTGCTGTACCTGCATGCTTGCTTTAATTGACTGATGAACGTGGACCCCCAGATCACGTTGTACTCATTGACACCATTTAGATAATAACTTTCCTGTTTTTGCTACCAAAGTGGATACCCTCACATTTACCCACATTAAACTGCATCTGCCCACTCACCCAACCTGTCCAAGTCACCCTGCATTCTCATAGCATCCTCCTCACAGTTCACACTGCCACTCAGCTTTGTGTCATCTGCAAATTTGCTAATGTTACTTTGAATCCCTTCATCCAAATCATTGATGTATATTGTAAATAGCTGCGGTCCCAGCACCGAGCCTTGTGGTACCCCATTAGTCACCTGAAAGGGACCTGTTAATCCCTACTCTTGTTCCTGTTTGGAAACCAATTTTCTATCCATGTCAGCACTCTGTCAGCCCAATACCATGTGCCCTAATTTTGCCTACTAGCCTCCTATGTGGGACCTTATCAAATCCTTTCTGAAAGTCCAGGTACACGACATTATTCAATGGGATAACATTAGCTGTCCTCCAATCCACAGGAACTGATCCTGAATCTGTAGAACATTGGAAAATGATCACCAATGCGTCCACGATTTCTAGAGCCACTTCCTTAAGTACCCTGGTATGCAGACCATCAGGCCCTGGCGATTTATCAGCCTTCAGTCCCATCAGTCTACCCAACACCATTTCCTGCCTAATGTGGATTTCCTTCAGTTCCTCCGTCATAGAGGTATATTGAGGTGTACAAAATCATGAGTCGTTATCAGGCAACTGAACCATCCTACCATCAACTGGAGAGCAGTCCTGATCTACCTCATTGGAGACCCTCAAACGACACAAGAGAACTTTATTTATTCCAGGAGGTAAATTAATCTCCCAACAGTCACAAAACACAAAATACATGCAATATGAAATTAAAGTGGCGAGTGGAAAGGATTGGGGATTAAACCATCTTTCATTGGACTTTATCTTACACCGGTCACAGAAAATTGGCGTGCAGGTACAGCAGGCAGTGAAGAAAGCTAATGGAATGTTGGCCTTCATAACAAGAGGATTTCAGTACAGGAGTAGAGAGGTTCATCTGCAGTTGTATAGGGCTCTGGATACTCCACATCTGGAGTATTGTGTACAGTTTTGGTGTCCTAATTTGAGGAAGGACATCCTTGTGATTGAGGCAGTGCAGTGTAGGTTCACGAGATTGATCCCTGGGATGGCGGGACTGTCATATGAGGAAAGATTGAAAAGACTAGGCTTGTATTCACTGGAGTTTAAAAGGATGAGGGGGGATCTTATAGAAACATATAAAACTATAAAAGGACTGGACAGGATAGATGCAGGAAAAATGTTCCCAATGTTGGGCGAATCCAGAACCAGGGGCCACAGTATTAGAATAACGGGGAGGCCATTTAGGACTGAGGTAAGAAAAAACGTTTTCACCCAGAGAGTTGGGAATTTGTGGAATTCCCTGCCACAGAGGGCAGTGGAGGCCAAATCACTGGATGGATTTAAGAGAGAGCTAGATTGAGCTCTAGGGGCTGGTGGAATCAGAGGATATGGGGAGAAACATAGAAAATAGGTGCAGGAGGAGGCCATTCAGCCCTTCGAGCCAGCACCGCCATTCAATATGATCATGGCTGATCGTCCGCTATCAATAACCCATGCCTGCCTTCTCCCCATATCCCTTGATTCCACTAGCCCCTAGAGCTCTAGGCAGGCATGGGTTATTGATTAGGGACGATCAGTCATGATCACAATCAATGGTGGTGCTGGCTAGAATGGCCGCCTCCTGAACCTATTTTCTATGTTTCTAAACGTTATTCATGTTATTCCCTTTATCACGTATCTGTACGGGGGGGGGGGGAATAAAGGAGAGATGATTCTGTTAATAAATGTGAAGAGCTAATGCAAAAGTTTTGAATTGTGTTGGGGTTTGTAAAGTGGTGTCTTGTGTTTTCAGGGTAGGGCATTTATCATGTTCATGGAATTTGTATCAAGAGCAGGACATGAAGAAATTATTAATTCTTTGGGACTCGCAGTTGTCTTCAGTGGCTTTGCTTTGCCACGCGCATTAACTGTC
Organism: Okamejei kenojei; assembly: GCA_035221665.1. Classification (NCBI taxonomy): domain Eukaryota; kingdom Metazoa; phylum Chordata; class Chondrichthyes; order Rajiformes; family Rajidae; genus Okamejei; species Okamejei kenojei. The sequence continues at coordinate 66,776,350 of CM069142.1, read as the reverse complement.
CCATCACCCACGTCTTGTCTATATCCTGTTTAGAACTGTGTTTAAATGATGTGAGCCCCATCAGGATGACCAGGAATGGTGTCTCACCCAAGGATCAGAGGGAAATTGTGTGAGGGATTTAAATCCTGACGTTGGAAAGGTCAGAGGAGGTAGAAACATGTCAAACCTAAACGGCATCTGACTACGTGATTTTTGCTGCATGCTATCCTGTCAACGGGAAGACGATAGGTGATGACAATCGCGCCGAGACACACAATGCCAGAGAAACTCGGCATTTTCCAGACTGAAGAAGGGTCTCGATCCGAAACGTCACCCATCCCTGCTCTCCAGAGATGCTGCCTGTCCCGTTGAGTTACTCCAGCATTTTGTGTCTATCTTCGGTTTAAACCAGCATCTGCAGTTCCTTCATACACATTGCAATCGAGCTGTCCAGTGTACAGATGCAGGATAAAGGGAATAATGTTCAATGCAAGATAAATTCCAATTAAAGATAGTTAACGGGTCTTCAATGAGGTAGATTGGAGATCGGGCTGCTCTCTAGTTGGTGATAGGATGGTTCCGTAGCCTGATAACAGCTGGGAAGAAACTGTCCCTGAATTTGGAGGTGTGCGTTTTCACACTTCTGTACCTCTTACCAGGCGGGAGAGGGGAGAAGAGGGAGTGATTTGGGAAGAGACTGGTCCTTGATGATGCTGCTGGCCTTGCCGAGGCAGCGTATAGTGTAGATGGAGTCAGTGGAAGGGAGGTTGGTTTACGGTGGTCCAGGCTGCGTCCGTAATTTCGTGCGGTCTTGGCCGGAGCTGTTCTCACATCGTGCTGTAATGCATCCCGGTAAAACGTGGTATCTTGTGTTACCTTCGACAGTGCGAGTGAACTCGGACCGAGCTCCGCCAAGCCGCCATGATTCTGCAAAGCCTCTTCCGGTTTTCCGCCGCAGCGCGGTCTGCCCTCTCGCTTCAGCTGCAGCGAAACATCGGCTTCACAGCCATCGTGTTTAACAAGACCAAGGACCTCGACCCAATACAGAAGCTCTTCTTGGACAAGATTCGTGACTACGACGCCAAGAGCAAGTAAGCGAGACGCTGAAAATAAAGTCAAATATTCTCGTGCTTCTGGCACCTTTTGTGAGCTTATATTATCCCCAAATGTCTGTGACTCTTGCTTCTATCTCCCATCTATTCTCTCCGAAGATTAAAGGGCCTGTCCCACTATACGTGTTTACCCAAGAGCTCTCCCGAGTTAAAAAAAAAAATCAAAGTCGTGGTAAGTACGTAGCGGGAACTGCGGAGCTCGGGACATCTCTTAGCGGCTCGTAATGCTAACGGCAGGTTTGCTATCGGGAAACGCAGTAAGCTCGTGAAGTTTTTTCAACATGTTGAAAAATGTCCACGAGAGCCTCGAGTACCTACGAGCGGCCATTACCGTAATTCTCCGAGTTCGAATGGGGGGAAACGCGGGAGAACTCTTGAATTACCTCGTACAGTGGGACAGGCCCTTTACTGGAACACAAAGTTCTGGAATAACTCAGCGGGTCAGGCAGCACCTCGGGTGAAGATGGACAGGTGACTTTTCGGGTCGGGGCCCTTCTTCAGGCTGCCTCTGCAAATGCTGCCTGAAGCACGGAGTTAGTCCTGCACTTTGTGCTTTGCTCAAGGCTCTAGCATCTGCAGATCCTTGTGTGTCCTATCCATTGCCTCCACAGATGGGCAGCACAGTGGGGCAGCAGTAGAGTTACTGCCTTACAGCAGCAGAGACTCGGGTTTGATCCTGACTACCACGGTGCTGTTTGTACAGTCAATAGACAATAGGTGCAGGAGTAGGCCATTCGGCCCTTCGAGCCAGCACTGCCATTCAATGTGATCATGGCTGATCATCCACAATCGGTACCCCGTTCCTGCCTTCTCCCCATATCCCCTGACTCCGCTATCTTTAAGAGCCCTATCTAGCTCTCTCTTGAAAGTATCCAGAGAACCGGCCTCCACCGCCCTCTGAGCAAGAGAATTTCACAGACTCTCAAATCTCTGTGTGAAAAAGTGTTTCCTCATCTCTGTTCTAAACGGCTTGCCCCTTATTCTTAAACTGTGGTACCTGGTTCTGGACTCCCACAACATCGGGAACATGTTTCCTGCCTCTAGCATGTCCAACCCCTTAATAATCTAATATGGGGTCCAGAATTGCTCACAATATTCCAAATGCGGCCAGACCAGCGTTGCATGCCTGTATTGGTATACAAGCCCTCTTGAAATAAATGCTAACTAATAAATAAAATGTTAATTTTAAAAAAAAGAGCCCCCTTCATTCTCAGTCTTTGTACGTTCTCCCCGTGACTGCGTGGGTTTTCTCCGGATGCTCTGGTTTCCACCCACACTCCACAGACGTACAGATTTGTAGGTTGATTGGCTTTGGTAAAATTGTAAATTGGCCCTAGTGTGTGCAGGATAGAGCAATTGTAGGGGTGATAGCTGGTCGGTGTGGACTCAGTGGGCTGAAGGGCCTGTTTCCACACACTATCTCTAAGGTCTAAAACAGAGGTTCCCAACCTTTTTTGTCCCGTTCACCCCAGGCAACTTTATTAGCACATATCAATGTTATTTCGCTTATTTATGAACAACTAATGATGAACAGATACCGGAACCAAACACAGTCAGTCAATGAGAAAAAATATGTACAAATCCGGAATCAACAAATTTACCCCAGGTTGGGAACCCTTAGTCTAAAGAGTTGGTCATCATGTTCGGCGTGGACTTTGTGGGCCGAAGGGCCTCTTCCTGTGCTGTACTGTTCTGTGTTGTATGAATGTTGAATCGAGCACTTGCAACACTGTCGGCACAGAGAGATCTGGTCAGTGTGTGTGGCAGTGGGATTAGCATAGAGAGCTACCTGCTAGCACAGATACGTGGGCCGAGTGGCCTGCTCTTATGATTCGGCAAAAAAAGTATGAATGTGTTACAAGTTGAATCATTCCTTAAAGACGTAAGACTATGGTGAGCAATTTTAGGCACCATATCTGAGGAAGGATGTGTTGGCTCTGGAGAGGGTCCAGAGGAGGTTTACAAGAATAATTCCAGGAATGAGTAGGTTCAACGTTTGTTGGCACTGAGCCTGCACTCGCTGGAGATTCGAAGAATGAGGGGGGGACCTCATTGAAACGTACAGAATAACAAAAGGCCTGGATAGAGTGGATGTGGAGAGGATGTTTCCACCAGTGGGAGAGTCTACGATTAGAGGTCATAGCCTCAGAATTAAAGGATGTTCCTTTAGGAAGGAGATGAGGATAAATTTATTTAGTCAGAGGGTGGTGAATCTGGAATTCTTTGCCACAGAGGCCAAGTCAGTGGATATTTTTAAGATTCTTGATTAGTTCAGAGTGTCGGAGGTTATGGGGAGAAGGCAGGAGAATGGGGTTAGGAGGGAGAGATTAGCCCTGATGAAATGGCAGAGTAGACTTGATGGGCCGAGTGGCCTGATTCTACTCCTATTCCTTATGACTTTCGCTGGAACCAGCAAAGTTGAGGCAGTTAAGAAACTGGGTGTCGAGCTAGTTCCAGGTTGGTTACACTGAAACGAAACACACCATGATAACTGAACAACTTCGCTCAATCCGCCTGGGGCCCACATCATATCCCGTTTGCCAAACATTTTTAACTCCCCCTCAAAATCCCACACTGACCTTTCTGTCCTGGGCCTCCTCCACTGTCAGAATGAGGCCCAGCACAAATTGGAGGAATAGCACCTCATATTTCACTTGGGCAGTTTACACCCCAACGGTATGAACATTGGCTTCTCTAACTTCAAGTAGCCCTTGCATTCATTCTCGAGCTCTCTCTCCTCCATCCTAGTCGTTGTACGTTCCACTGTCATCCTGGTGCGTTTCATTGTCTGTAACTCGTTTTCACCTAGCCCACAGCCAACAATGGACTGTTTCCGTTATCATCGTTACTTTTTTGCATATCTTTCGTTACCATGTTCTATGTCTCTCTGCATCACCGTCTACATCTCTCATTTCCATCTCCCCTGATTCTCGGTTTCTCAGTCTGAAGCAGGGTCCCGACCCAAAGCGTCGCCATTTCCTTTTCTCCAGAGCTGCTGTCTGACCCGCTGAGTTACTCCAGCTTTCTGTCTCGCCAAGATAACTGACGTGTGTCCTTCTTTTCTCCGTGACCGCAGGAAAGCAGGCGGTGTTGTTGACGCTGGCCCAGAGTACCAGAAGAACATGGACCAAGAGATCGTAAAGTTGCAGCGATTCTACGGTGGTGGAGACCTTGAGAAGTTCCCAGAATTTAAATTTGAGGGTAAGGTATTCTAATCGACTCAAGCTGTGGGTTGAAGGAGCTTGGTTGTTGGCTTTCCGCAGGGTCCTAGATGTAAAATGTTGCCTCTCCACTGCCAGGAATGTGACCCGAGCAAAAAAAAGACAGCGGGTCAGGCAGCATCTCTGGAGGACATGTATAGGTGACGTTTCAGGTGGAGACCCACCTTCAGGCTCAACATGACTATTCACTCTAAAAGGGTTCTGGCCCAAAGCATCTCCTATCCATGTTCTCCAGAGATGCTGCCTGACCCTCTGAGCTACTCCAACACTTTGCGCCTTTTTATTGGTAAACTAGCATCTGCAGTTCCTTGTTCCTACCTATAACTTGAGCAATTCATCTTCAAGAAGCTAAGAGTCAAAATGCTCTCACAATGTTTAAAAGACATTTGGACAGGCGCAGGGTTAGGACAGGCTTCGAAGCATATGGGCCAAACACAGACATGTGGGACTAGTGTAGATGGGACATATTGGACAGTGCGGGCAAGTTGGGCCGAAAAGCCTGTTTCCACACTATGTGATAGTGGTTTGAATCTTGCCAAAGGCTTGACGTTGACCTATCGGACTCGTGTACAGTTATAAACATAATTACTTTTGAATATTATCTCTTTCGATTTCTCATTTAGAACCAAAATTTGATGAAGTCACCAAGTGATTCGTTTCTGGAAGGAAAGGGTATCCTCTGTTTGTCATCGATGCTTCCTGACGCTGTAAAGTTGTAATTTAATAAATTCTATTAGATTAAAAACTGTTTCCTTTTATTTTTATTTTGTAAGTGTTTACCAAACTCCAGCTATGATTGGCTTTCATAAGCGATAGAAGCTGAATTAGGTCATTCAGCCCATCGGGTCTGGTCCGCCATTCAATCATGGCTGATCTATCTCTCCCTCCTAACCCCATTCCCCTGAAACATATACTAATCTCCGCCTTAAAAATATCCATTGAATGGGCCTCTACAGCCTTCTGTGGCGGTGAATTCCACAGATTCACCGCCTTCTTACAAAGGAAATTCCTCCACTGCTCCAACCTTGCGAGGAATAATGTCCAGATGCTAACTCTATAGAAGACATGCCCACTGCATCCTGTCCTCTGGGTCCGTGTGCTGGACCCAGTGATATTCCGGTGTGAGAAACCTCTGAATATTGAGGTACATGGGTCAAACGTGGGCAAATGGGGCATCTTAGACAAGTAGGGCCGAAGGGCCTGTCCCCATGCTGCATGTCTACGACATCACTCCTGGTTTAAACCCTCACTGATGGCATTGACATCAGATGCCATCGAGTCATATAGCATGCAAAGAGGCCCTTCAGCCCATTGCATCGGGTATCTCTTTACTCGAATCATACTTTCTATTGTCCCCGCATTCCCATCAGCTCTCCTCTTCCCCCACCCCTCTCTACCATTCACTTACACACCAGGGGGAATTCACACTGGACAATTTAGCTCCCACCCACACATTTTTAGGATGAGGGAGGACATTCCGCTCTTGGAGGAAACCCTTGTGATCATGGAGAGACGGAGACAGATGGCACTAGAGATCATGATGGATCTGGTTTCCTCCCACACTCCAACGATGTACAGGTTTGTAAGTTAATTGGCTTCGGTAAAAGTACAAATTGTCCCAAGTGTGCGGGATAGTGTCCAGAACCGTTGCTGGCCATTCTCCACGGATACTACCTGGACCACCGAGTTCACCCAGCACTTTGTTTAGTTTCAACACGGGTTCAAAAACAGGCCCTTCGGCCCACCGGGTCCGTGCTGACCAGCGATCTACGCCCCTTAACACTATACGACACACTAGGGACAACCGGCTCCTCTCCCTGCGCTGTAGATCCGAGCGATTCAGGTGATCCTTCACCCCTGCAGCCATTAGATTTTATAATACTGACCGCTAGGCTGTATGGGGATGCTTTGCATTTTTAACAGAATTATTATTGGGTCTTTTTAAGTATTGCTTTCATGTATTCATATTGTATTTTTTTGTCTGCTTTCGTTCTGAATATGTTGGTTTGTTGGTGGCTTCTGAATTTCCCTGAGGGGATCAATAAAGTATTTATTTATTATTACTATTATTTTACAATTTTACCAAGCCATACTAACATACAAGCCTGTATGTCTCTGGAGAGTGGGAGGAAACTGGAGCCCCCGGAGAAAACCCACGCGTGTCGCGGGAGAACGTACAAACTCCGTACAGACAGCACCCGTGGTTGGGATCAAACCCGGGTCTCTGGCGCTGTGAGGCAGCAACTCTACCGCTGTGCCACCGTGCCGCCCTTTGTATTCTGCTCGAGATTCCAGCATCTACGACTCCTGGAACTTCGGATTTCTTTCCGCATCTCCAGCAAAAAGAAAAAGGGAAGTTGGGGAAATAAAAAAGTTCTGATGAAATGAGGGAGAATTAAATGATGGCACCGGCTCTGCTAGGGAGCCAGTATAAAGCTGATGGGCTGCATGGCCTACTTCTCTTCCCTCTTGCGACCCTTGACCGAAAATGTAGCTGCATTTGGAGGCAATGTCTTCACACAGTCACCAACGTCTCAAAGTTCCACATACAGTTTAATTTGTGTTAGAAAAAAACGTGTCAAATGGTACAGTAAAAGTCAACTTGAGTTAAGTGATTAACAGATAAACATTGTTAAAATTGCAAGAGATGCTTCAACATTCATTATCTTTTAAAAAAAAAATACTGTTAGGTACTATGCACAGCAACATAATTTACTTCATTTTCAAATTACGCTTCCCGAAACACCAAAAACATAACTGGTGCTTGCATTCAAATACTTTTTATTTACTACAATCAAAAGGAGAGAATGCTGGAAATATACAAGGCAGGCACTTTGCTGAAGGATTCAGAGAAGAAACATTTGAATTCTGCAGTGTGGGCACCTCTGTAAATACATGACAATCCTCCTGTGTATACTTGCATATATCCAAGCTCTCTCGTACTACGCTTCATCCTGGGGACCCGCGTGCAAATATCGATACTTCTGAGGGATTTTCCCTTTAAATTTGCAAAGGCTGACCCTGGAAATAGTGGTACATCCTGGGAGTTTCCCTATAAATACTGACGGGTATTCCTTCTAATACTGATACTGTGGATGTTCCTTTTGGATTAGTTTAGTTTAGACGGGTGGGAGATTGCGATCTTCATGTGGTCCGCCCGGTTTCGACTAATGCGATCAATCCAGGTGTGCACAAACAAGATTAAATAGAACAACGTTCAAGAAGGAACTGCAAGATGCTGGAGAATGGAAGGTGGACAGAGTTGCTGGAGAAACTCAGCGGGTGCGGCAGCATCGATGGAGCGAAGGAAATAGGCAACGTTTCGGGACGAAACGTTGCCTATTTCCTTCGCTCCATCGATGCTGCCGCACCCGCTGAGTTTCTCCAGCATTTTGTCTACCATTAAATTGAACAACTTGACTTATAACATTAGCCCTACGCAAGAAGAAGTTTAGTTTAGAGATACAGCGTGGAATCAGGCCCTTCGGCCCACGCCAACCTGCGATCCCCGCGCTCTAACACTATCCTACACGCACTGGGGACAACTTACGATTTTTAATAAAGCCCAATTAACCTACAAACACCGGGGGAAGAGCCACGCTGGTCGCGGGGAGAACGTGCAAACTCCGTACAGACAGCATCCGTAGTCAGGATCGAACCCGGGTCTCTGGCGCTGTGAGGCAGCAACTCTGCCGCTGAGCTGGGACTGTTCTGTTCCCGGGCCATCTTACTAATCTTTCTCATACTGATGCACTCAAAAGACCATAGCAAATCTCACGGATTTCTGTAAATACAAATGGGAGACTTAAAAGTCAATAATAAATCACATCTGTATAATTTCTGGCAGTGGTGAACATTTGCCATATAAATAGAAATCAAGAACTTATGCGTGGTGTGATTGTGGTGATCATGAACTGGCATTGGAACAGACCATTTGGAGGGAGTATTGCATGCAGTTCCGGTCCCCCCCCCCCAATACAGGAAGGGTGTGGAGGCTTTGGAAAGGGTGCCAGGGGTTATGGGGAGAAGGCAGGAGAAAGGGGTTGGGGGGGGGGAGAGATAGATCAGCCATTATTGAATGGCGGAGTGGACTTGATGGGCCGAATGGCCTAATTCTCCTCTTATCATTTATATACATCACATTCTTGGCTCTCACCAGCTTTCTTACTAGTTGATATTGCTATTTAAAAGAAAAAGATATATAATTTTCTGATGCGCTGTTTAGGGCAGGGGTGGGCAACCTTGTTCTGCATAGGGGCCAGGGCACATGTCGGTGAGCGGATGGCGGGCCACGTCTATCACGTGTACACGTGGATCCCGCCCCGGATCACAGAAGGTGAGCGGCCGTGCCGGCAGCATTGTAAAAAACAAAAAAAAAAAACGCCTGTGGTCCGGATGATTTCGGGTTACGGGCCTCGTTCGGCCCGGGGGCCGCACGTTGCCGACCCCTGGTTTAGGGAATATTGCAGTCTGGTCAAAGGGCACAAAAACCACAGCTGATCAGGCAGCGTCTCTGGAGAACATGGTTCAATCCTGACTACGGGTGCTGTCTGTACGGAGTTTGTGCGTTCTCCCAGTGACCGCGTAGGTTATCCCCGGGTGCTCCTGTTTCCTCCCCCTCTCCCCACTTTAAGAAGTACAAGTTTATAGGTGGACACAAAAGACTGGAGTAACTCAAAATGCTGGCAGCAACTCCAGAGAAAAAGAATAGGCAGCGTTTCGAGTCAAGGCCCTTCTTCAGACCCAAAAAGGCACCTATTCCTTTTCTCCAGAGATGCTGCCTGACCAGCTGAGTTACCCCAGCATTTTGTGTCTATATTCAGTATAAACCAGCATCCGCAGTCCTTTCAGACAGGTTTGGAGGTTAATTGTCTCTAGTGTGCAGGATAGATCTAGTGTAGGGGGTGATCGCTGGTTGGTGCCGACTCAGGGCCTGTTCCCACGCTGTATCTCTGAAGCCTAAAGTGGGAGAGGGCCTGTTTCCGCGCTGTGTCTCGAAACCAAACTGAAACCAGGAGACCGCAGATCCTCCGTGTGCCGTGACCAGGGTGGGTGAAAGTCAACGTCAGATGGACACAAGACTGTGGAGTAACTCAGGGGGGCGGGCAGCGCCTCTGGAGAGAAGGAGTGGGTGACGTTTATCGGATCGAGTCATCCAACGTCACCCATTCCTTCCCTCCAGAGATGTGTGCCTGTCCCGCTGAGTTACTCCAGCATATGGTGTCTATCTTCGGTTTGAACCAGCATCTGCAGTTCCTTCCTACACATCAAAGTCAACATTGCATCTCTTTTGTTTTAAATTCCTGTCAGTGTCAACAGCCAGGGATGTGCATAAACTAGTTGGCCACTAATATTGTAAACAGTCGTACAATACCTTACAGTACAATGGGCGAGTATGGTGAGGCAGGGCCGCAATTAAGCAGACAAGGTTTTTGGGCAGGTTTTTATTGGTACCAGGAGGGAAAGTCTTCACCTCTGGGCACCGGCAGTCGAAGGTACGGCCATTAAAAAGTACAAGGAAGGAATTCAGGGAGAACGTCCAAGACAGGGATTGAAGGAACAAACTCAACATCTACTCACCACCCCCCCCCCCCCTCCCCTCCCCTCCCCTCCCTTGTCCAAAATACAATATTCTTTACGGATTGGAGAAGTGGTTTCGGAATTCTTCACCGACGCGCCTGTTCTTCATTTGCCGTCAGATGACAAAAGACTTGGTGTGTTTGAAGTCCTGCAACAAAGAAGCAGCGAGACTCCAGTTTAAAGGCAGCCATCTTACACGTGGGGATACGAGGTCATAAGGTCATAAGGACCCAGGAGTAAAATTAGGCCATTCGGCCCAACAAATCTACTCCGCCGTCCAATCATGGCTGATCTATCTCTCCCTCCTAACCCCGTTCTCCTGCCTTCTCCCCACAACCTCTGACACCCATACCAATCAAGAATCTATCTATCTCTGCCTGAAAAATGTCCACTGACTAGGCCTCCGCAGCCTTCTGTGGCAAAGGATTCCACAGATTCACCGCCCTCTGACTAAAGAAATTTCTCCTCGTCTCCTTCCTAAAAGAACGTCCTTTAATTCTGAGGCTGTGCCCTCTGGTCCTAGACTCTCCCACTGGTGGAAACATCCTCTGCACATCCACTCTGTCCAGGCCTTTCACTATTCTGTAAGTTTCAATGAGGTCCCCCCCTCATTCTTCTAAACTCCAGCGAGCAGAAGCCCAGTGCCGACAAACGCTCATCATAGGTTAACCCCACTCATTCCTGGGATCATTCTTGTAAACCTGCTGTGTCGCTGGAGCAGACAAATGAATGCCCCTGAACACTACAAAGACGGCAGAAAGTTGCAGACGCAGCCCAGACCATCACGCAAACAAACTTCCCTTTCCTTGACTCCATTTACACTTCACGCTGCCTTGGCAAGGCCGCACCCCGGCCACTCCCTCTTCTCCCCTCTCCCATCGGGCAAAAGGTACAGAAGTGTGAAAACGCACACCTCTAGGTTCAGGGACAGTTTCTTCCCAGCTGTTATATGGCAACTGAATCATCCTACCACTAGAGAGTGGTCCTGACCTCCCATCCTCCTCATCGGAAGACCCTCGGACGATCTTTGATCAGACTTCACTGGACTTAAGGGCCTGTCCCACTTTCACAACTTAATTCAAAACCTCTGCCGAGTTTAAAGGACCTAAAAAACAAATCAGATCGTGGTAACCTACGAACTCCTAGGACTTTCCACGACTAGGTTCACAAACCGAGTATATCTACGAATTCCCACAACTATTTCGATGCCCTCCTTACGAGTAAAAAGTTGCAATTTCTTTCATCCCGACCATTTTTTTACTGTTGGGCATTTTTTTAAACGGGCTGGAAAAAACGTCCCGACTTAAGTGATGCCACGAGTGCCTACGGCTGGCATGATGAGCCGCTATGATATATCTACGAACTCCTACGACCTCCTACGGAGTCGGTCCGAACATTCTGCGAGTTTGAATCAAGGGGAAAACTCGGGGGAATCCGTGAATAAATCGTGAAAGTGGGACAGGCCGTTTACTCTTGCATTAAACGTTATTCCCTGTATGGTGAACCTGTACATTGTGGGTGGTTTACTTATAACCAGGTACATGCAATGTCTTTCTGCCGACTCCAGTCACTTGGAGAACGTGCAAACTCCACACACGGTTCGGACCCAAGTTCGAGATCGAACCGGGGTCTCTGGCGCTGCGAGGCGGCGACTCTACCAGCTGCGCCACGGTGGCGGGAGGGGGGCAGAGCGAGGGAGAGCCAGCGCGAGACCCACATGGCCAGCGATCGGGAATAGACAATAGACAATAGGTGCAGGAGTAGCCATTTCGGCCCTTCGAGCCAGCACCGCCATTCAATGTGATCATGGCTGATCATCCCCAGTCAGTACCTCTTCCGCCGTTCCTGCCTTATAAACCATATAACCATATAACAATTACAGCACGAAACAGGCCCTCTCGGCCCTTCCAGTCCGTGCCGACCATTTGTTTTCCCCTAGTCCCATCACAACCTGCACTCAGACCATACCCCTGCCATTCCCTTCACTCCATATACCTATCCACTTTATTCTTAAATGTTAAAATCGATCCTGCCTCCAACCACTTCTGCTCAGAAGCCTCATTCCACACATCAAATAAAGCACCAAGCCGACACCCTCTGAGTAAAGAAGTTCCCCCCTCACGTTACCAACCCCGAAACCTCTGTCCCTTAATTCTCCTGTCTGCCCTCTTGTTTGAATCTTCCTTACCCTCAAATGGGAAAAAAAACGTATCACGTCAACTCTGTCCTATCCCTTTCATCATTTTAAAAAGACCCTCAATCAATCCCCCCCTTAACCTTCTGCGCTCAAAGAAATAAAAGACCTAACTTGTTCAACTTTCTCAGTTAACATATTTTGCTGAAACCTGGCAACATCCTATTAGTAAAAATCTCCTCTGTACTCTCTCATTTTGTAACATCCTTCTATAACTAGCGACAAAATTGTACACCATACTCCAGAATTGGTCTTACCAATGCCATGTATAATTTTAACATTACTTCCCTACTCCTATATCAATGCTCTGATTTATAAAGGCCACACACCAAAGCTTTCCTTTTACCACCCTATCTACATGCGATTCACACCTTAGGGAAACTAAGCACCAAGTTATTCCTAGATTCCTCGTTCCCAGCATCCTCAATTCCCTACCATTTACCATGTACGTCCTATTTTGATTGTCCTGCCAAGATGTAGCACTTCACGACATATCAGCATTAAACTCCATCTGCCATTCTTTCAGCCACTTTCCAAAATGGCCCAAATCTCTCTGTATACTTTGAAAATCTACTTCCATTATCCAACAACACGCACCTATCTTAGTATCATCTGCATACATCTTATCCAATTTCCACCCATCTCCAGATCAATGATGTACATGGACAAACAACAGTGACCCAACACAGAAAATGATCCCTGAGGCACCACCACGGTCCACTCCGCTTCCGAACCCTACAAACAGCCATCCACCATTACTCCTTCTGACATCCCCATTCAGCCACTTGTTGAAGTCCATCTTGCTACTAACTCCGCCATTAACACCAAAGATTAACCTTCTTAACCAACCTTCAGGGAACCATGTCAAAAGGCCTTACTAAATCCATATAGACAAACATCCACGCTTTAAAAACCTCATCAATCTTTTCCCTAGTTACCCATAGCTAACTTCAAAAAATCCAAGAAGGTGTCAACATAATCTTCCAGCACAAATCCATGTTGACTTTTCCTCTCAGACCCTTTTAGCCAGATGCTTAAATAAATTATCTCTTCAAAGGGATTTGTCTCCATACATTAAATATCCTCAGCAGAAACACCTAAGATTATTAGGCGGCAGGGACTTTGACTTAGGCCTGAATATCTGAATGGATGAAGAAAAACATATAATAAACCATGAATGTATCTCCAAGAATGGATATTTAGTAATATTTTAATCACCATCAAACTTCTCGACATTTCTTTTCTATTTTCTTCTACTCTCTTTCTCTATCTTTTCATATCTTTATTAGGAAAAAAATAAAAAAACATATTATATAAATTCTTAATATGAATAAACACCTAATTATTACTTGATAATGAAAAGATTATAGACTGTCTTAAATTTGTAATTATATAAATTGTGCATTTTCAACTATATAATAATTTTGAAATATAAATTAATAATAATAACAAACATTCTTAATATTATAAAATATTATGAATAATCATAGAAGTTTGGTAAGATAGGGTATTTATGTAGTTATATTAGGGGATTTGGGGGTAAAAATTTGGTAATTAGAAGAAATATCTATGGTATTAGAAGTGTGAGTTATAATTGCTAATTTAGGAATATACTACATACACTCCCAATTATACAAAATAAATAACCAGGAAATGTGATAATGGATAACATTACAATTAACTCAAACAGTATCAATTGATAATCAATATATATAATTTTGTATAGTATATAATTTTCACTGCCTATAAGAGTGTACTCGTATATATTGTTTCTACAATAAAAAAAAAAAAAAAAAATATATAATATATATATATTAACTCCTAAGTATCCTTTCCATTATTTCCCACCACTGACACAAACTAATAGTCAATGAATTGCTAGGTTTATTCTTGAACCCTTTTTAAACATGGAACAACATGCGCAGTACGGCAATCACTCCGCAACTATTTTCCCGTTTCTAATAATACTATCTCCTCTATG